>OZ030006.1:5524997-6124997 GCA_964023405.1 Apodemus agrarius | reverse complement strand
AAGGGCACACCCTTCTTCTGCTGAGGTCCTAGATGGCTTCCCTAATCATTCCTTAAAGAGCCCTGGGCTCCACCAGTGAGGCCCCACCCTCTTGAGCTCACCTGCAGCTAGCTGTTCTCCTCAGGCAGGACTGGAAGAAATGCCCCGCATTCTCCTGCCTGGCTTGTCATCTCTGAGCTGTCCACCAGAGCCCTCTCTGCCTCCTGCCCAGCCCAGACCAAAGTCTTCCCATCAGAGAGGCTGCTCCTGGCTTCCCTACAGGCGGTAGCACCCTGTCACCCCTCTTCATAGCACTTGACGTGGCATGGTGATGCCCACATATGACTGCCTGCCTCCAGGATGGCAGGGGCAAGTTGGTCTGCTCTGGCCTGCCCAGGGACCAGCAGTTAACCGGGCCTTGTGAGGCATGAACCGGATGCCAGAGGTGTGCATCTTCTCTGCAGCCTCCTGATTCAGCGAGGATGAGACATCTGCAGGGTCGGTTCCTGCTTCTTTCCTCACAGCAGCGCCTGCTCAAGGCTCGGCATGTGGGGCTGTAGCACCCCCTAGTGGCCACAGTACCAAAGAGCCAGGAAAAAAAAAAAACCGTAAGATGGGGACGGGCCTGCGTGCCCAGCTATGCTCTGTCATCTTACACACTCCCGCAGACACACACATACATCACAGATACATACACATCACACAAACACGTCATACACAAATCACTCACACACATGTGGACACATACATATGCCAAAGATACATACATGTCACACAAACATCACATACAAATCACTCACACTCAAATATACATGTACTCAATACATACATTGTACATGTCACACAGACATATGTATATGCATATGCACACAGACATGTCACACACACACACACACACACACACACACACACACACAAAGGCGAACTTTTTAAGAGATAAACTAAGGTGCGAGGGGAGGTGCGGAGAAACCAGGAGTGTGTAGAAGACTTGGGCCTAATGTCTTCCCCTCCACAAGTCTGTCTGTCTGGTCCCTTCACCAAGGGACTTCGCCCAGCTGACTGACAGACTTACTAAGGTGTCCATAAAGTGTCTTTGGCACATGCCTAGCCTCCTGACCTCTGCTGGATACTTCTCTGGCCCCACCCAGGGTCTCGTGCGAGAGAGCACAGCCTCCACGTCAGTCACCATTCTCACACTGTTGTGTTTCTAGTAAGGAAATGAAACTTTGTGCTCCCACGCTCCTCTCCACCCCTCCAAGCCTGTGTTTGGAAGGTCATCATTTGGGAGAACAGCATACCTTGTCCACAGCTCACCCAGGGCATGATGGGAGAATGCATTCTGATGCCTACAGAGTCTGAACAGTAAGGATGCCTTTTCAGTACATGTCACACAAACATGTCACATACAAATCACTGTATGATTTATAAAAGTACTGAAGTCAGCAGACGGACCAGCTTCACAGGCAAAGCCTCTCAGAGCCATCTCGCTCCCTTTCTGTTTAGCTACTTTGTACGGTATTCTCTGTCCGTTGTTCTAGAAACCATGTCCGTCCAGCAGATGCCCTCATAGGCTTTGTGGAGAAGGCCACTCCTCCGTAAATGTCCAGCCAATGTCTGACCTCACTGTGAACAGAACCTGATCCATGTAAGATGGACTGGATCAGGTCGGCTCTACCTCAGGCTGCCTCGGTGCCTTGACAAAGTCAAGATAAGAGGAAGAGAGGCACAGCTGTCCATGGGCTGTCAGGGTCTGCCACCACCTGTGCTAAGGGGTAGACTGCACATGATTGGACCTTAGGCAACAATGGCCTAAGGCAGAAGGAGAGAAGACAAGAGTGTCTTCTGTAGCAGAGGGCAGCATGGCCCCGCTCAGGGGCTGCGTTGGAAAAGACTCTTGAGTGCCATGCAGTAAGAAGGCTTAGCCGCCCGACAGCAGTGATGTGTGTGCCACAGTGCAGCACACACGGGCTGGAGACAGGGAAGGTGTGTGTAAGAGGCACCACCAAGGACAGAGGGTTGCTTAGCTCGGGTCAGCAGTTTGAAGGCCAGGCCAGGCAAACTGCAGGGGCTGTGGGAGAGGGGCCAGCTTTGCGGGGCACGCGCTTATCGGTTCACAAGCACCAGCGGCCACCACCGAGCTTCCCGTGACAGTTTAATCTTTTGTCCGCTTGACTGGATTTAGCAACACCTAGGAGATGGGGTGGCATACGCTGGGTATCTCTTGGGTTTCCAGAGAGGATTAGCGGTGTGTGTGTGTGTGTGTGTGTGTGTGTGTGTGTAGTGAGGGGAGGTACTGTCACATGCGCTGTAACTCACATACTCTGTGACCTGGAGCAAGCCGGTTGCCCTCGGTGCTAAGGGCTGCTGAGGCTCGCGAACAGGACTACTATGTTAAGAACAAGCAATCCCGACAGCAAACAGGACAGATGTGCACACAAACCAGGCAGATCTCTCAGGGACCCTCAGAGGGACCCAGGGGCTGGCTCCAGGAAGACCAGTGACCTCGTTAGGGTCATGAGGTCAAACAAGATATATCCCCCAACGTAACACCGCATAAACCAGCAGAACTTTACCAAACCAATGAACACATCCACCCGCTTGCTACCTCTTTAGTGCCCTGTGAGCAGCAAGCCCCACGACTCGGGACTCAGCGCTCAGGGCCACCTGCCTCCCTCACGCCACTGCCTGCCACATACGATGGGCCACACGTGCTCTCCCAGCCCACCTCCCGCGTGAGAGGGGCTCAAGGCTCCAGGTCTCCACTTCCTTGTCTGTGAAGAATGGGCATACTCTTCAGAGGCTGAGGTCAGCCCTCCTCCTCAGCCTTCCCAGAAAGTGCAGTGGGAAACCCTCACTGACTAGATTCCACTGGACTCACTGACTAGTGACCGAGTATGTCCCTTTACGTGCACGGTCACCACTTAGAGGCCCAGGGTTGCAGAGAGGAAGAACTGGAAACTCATTCCTTCTCCCTGCAGAGGTTGGAGGCCCTGGCAGTCAGGAGTGGGCCAGACCTACTTCCAGGGAACCCCACGGCACAGCCCCACGGCACAGCTTGTCTTTAGACCCTGGCACTGCGGCCATGTTTGCATTCACTGGCTCAGAGTGGTGTCACTCTGAGTCCTTCCCTCGTCACGGGACCTGTCCTCTATTGGTATCAGCCACACAACTACTGACATCTGCAGCGATCCTATTTCCAAGTGAGGGTGCTGTCAGGCTGCTAAGCCTTCTTACTGCATGACACTGAAGAGTCATCACATCATTTAGGGCTGGGGGCAGGGCACAAGTTAACAGTTGCTGCGAGGATGAAACCACCGGAATACATTTAGTTTGTCCAGTTCCTCACTGGCTTTAGCTGGATAATCTGACATTCAGGCTGCCTGCCACACCACGCCCTCCCTGCCCTTGCAGCCCTGGTCACACTCACTATGCGGCTGCATTAGGAGATTCCTAATGTTGGTGGGTGATTCCGCCCACAGGGATACAGAGTCCTGCCAGGAACCATTAAACAGAAAATTCAGACTCGTTTTCATCTCCTCATTTGGCAATACTGGTTAAATAAATAACAGACCACCAAGAAAGGCATGTGGCCCACACCAGCACGGCTCGACCCAGCCCAGGCAACAAGGAGCACGGCAGAGGTCTGTCCTGCCGGCTTCTGCAATGAAAAAAACCGCTTTGAAAATCCAGTTTCCTAGCAGGGGTGGGTGGGGCCGGGGCGGGCCAGAGAATGTCTGGAAGATTTGTCTAAAGGAGTTTCAGAGATAACAATGGCGTTTGGGAGCTTAGGAGAGCACAAAGGTTGGGAGGTGAGACTCAAGAAAAGTCTTTCAGCGGTCCGTATGTGAGACGACTGTGTCTGATTTCAAAGGGCCGAGGGAGCTGTAGACACCCGGGTTAGTAAAGGGCTCTTCACCACAGCCATGATGGCCTGAATATGCAGAGAGGCGGAGGGCAGGTGCAGTGGCTGTGGTTCCAGCTGCAGAGACAGACAGGATCTCGGAGCAGCTTGCTGGCCAGCCCGCCGAGCTACATTGGTCAACTCCAGGTTCAGTGAGAAATCCAGTCTCAAAAATAAACAAACAAACAGAGAAACAAACGAATTCAGCCTCTGGCTTCACAGGCTCACAGACGGTCTCACAGGCAGAAATAAAAAGTCTAACGAAGAAGGTAAGAAAGCTGGGACCTCGGACAAGATCTCGGGGAGTGTGTGGCACGTGGGCCACACCGGGCAACCTGCTTCCTCCTGGCACAAGGAAAGGTCCAGACAGAATGTCAGAGGATTCTAAGTTCCCAGGCAGCCAAGCCTGGCTTCCTCCTAGAAGGTGCCCAGGTTGTTTTCCAAGATACAGCGAGAGTGCCTGCATTTCTCAGAACTGACACAGGAGCCCCTCGTGAAGGGCGGGGCACGTGGAGAGGGGACCACGTGATGCAGAAGAAGAAGGTCTGAGGCTGACGCTTGGAGACCACCTGGCTGGGCTGACGGTGGACAAGGCTGGCCCTGCACTGTGCTCACCTGGATTTACTCCAAGGCTGGGTCCTGGAGAAGACGCCTAGGTAAGGTGCATGTCCGCTCTGCTAGCCTAGCTTGTTCACCCTTCAGCCTTAATTGTGGAAGAGTGGGAAGACCCCTCCCCAGGGGTCATAACGTGAGAATATGTGGAGGGTCTGAACCATCCAACCTCCTCTCAGTCAGGACATTAAAACTTCAAAACATAATGCACTGTCTATGTGGGCTGGCTGCTGAGGTTGTCTTCTGTTTAAAAAAGTGTATGGGCCTGTATGTGTGTGCATGTGTACATGCATGCATGCATGCATGCCCCTATGCGTGTGCATGTGTGTGTGTTTGCCATGTGTATACAGATGCCCCTAGAGGCCAGCAAGGGGTGTCAAATCCCCTGGAACTGGCACTATGGGGGACTGTAAGCTGTGCTGAAGAGTGGAACGTGGGTCACTCTAAGTGCCGAGCCATCTCGTCATCCCTCTGTGGTGAGCCATCAGTAATGGCTGCTTCCCTAGACTGTCCTGCTCATCGATGGGCTAGGCACGTGTGCAGGCCTGCCTCACACTGATGGACAGCCTGTGCCCTGGGAACCTGAACTCCCTGCCATCTTCCTCCCTCCAGCTCTGGGCTTCGGCTGTGGATCGCCTCCAGTTCTAGCCTGAGAGCCCCACCTCCACCTGACCTGGAGTTCTAATCCAGTCAGAGTCCCAGTCTCCACAAGACCGCCAACGCTCCACGGATGGACTGCCCCTCTGCGGTCTTGCCTGTAGGCTATGCTGACGCTGGGTTAGCTTTCCATTGGTTTTCGTTTGTTTCATTTTGGTTTTCTTTCACCTTTTAACAGAAACAAGAGTCGGACATAGGAGCACAGGCCTGTCCCTTGTCAACACCCAGGAGGCTGAGGCAGGAGGACAATGATTTGCTAGGATGCAATACATATGGAGATCCTGTTGCAAAGTCCAAACAAATAACAGCAACCAAAAGAAAACAAAGAAGACACTTCCTGGGCAGGAGGAGAGATTTAGCCTTCCTAGGAAACAAAAGTCAAAGGTCAGAAACACTGGGCCTAGAAGGTGCCACGATCGGGCAGCCAATCTGGTGGATAAATCTATGTTTGTCTTTCCCAGAACCTCAGATGTGGCTTTGTTTGGAGATAAAGTCATTGCAGATGTCATTACTTGAGGTGGGATTATCTTAGAGAAGGACCACTGTTCTTTTAAGGAAAAATAAGGCACACCTGTGGGGGGGGGGTGGCCACACTGCAATGGAGGCAGAGCGTTAGTTACACCTGTGTCAGAGTGTTAGTTACACCTGTGTCAGAGTGTTAGATACACCTGTGTCAGAGTGTTAGTTACACCTGTGTCAGAGTGTTAGTTACACCTGTGTCAGAGTGTTAGTTACACCTGTATCAGAGCGTTAGTTACACCTGTGTCAGAGTGTTAGTTACACCTGTGTCAGAGTGTTAGTTACACCTGTGTCAGAGTGTCAGTTAACACCTGTGTCAGAGCGTTAGTTACACCTGTGTCAGAGTGTTAGTTACACCTGTGTCAGAGTGTTAGTTACACCTGTGTCAGAGTGTTAGTTACACCTGTGTTGCTGTGCCACAGCACAGGTCAGAACAAGAAGGTGGGATATCTTCAGCTCACGGTTTCAAAGGTTTCAGCCAGTCATGGTGGGGAAGGCGTGAGGTCAAGTTCGTGGAACAGGAGCAGGTAGTGTCGGCTCATTGCACGAGTCTAGAGGGCATCTAGAACCAGGGCTGGACTAACGTATTCAAAGGCCTGGCTCTGGAGACCTACTTGGCCCAGCTAAACCCAAAGGTCCCACTGCCCCCCCCCAACACACACACACAGAGTTGCACTGCCAGCTAGGAAGCAAATGCTCAGAAGATGAGCCTGTGGGACAGTTCAGATCCAAACTGTCACAGAGCCTGAGGTACAGGGTCTCAGAAGCCAGCCGCAGGCCTGGGACACATCTTCCCACGGCAGACACGGACTATGTAGGCTGCAGCCAGCACCACGAAGGCAGGCTCTAGATGCTGAGGACGCCCATCTGCTATAGCAGGTTGGAGTCTGTCCCCATCACTCCTTTGCCTAGCCTCAGGCATCCATCACTGAGTGACTCAGGCATCCTGTCTTTGCTACTCAGATACACTATGGAGGGAATCAAGGACACAACACAGCGGGTTTTCTGGATTGAATCAAACAAATAAACAAGCTGTATATTCTTGCCATCAAATCCCTGGGAGCTAGCAGTGTCCCTTCTCTTCCTGAATCCTGAGCTGAGCTGAGTCCTTTTTAAAATCCAGATATGCGACATCACCATAAACTGTCTTCCTTATTTAAAAATCCGGAAGTGAAGCTGTATAATCTCGACATGTGGAGGGCAGGGGCATGAAGATTATGCTGAGGTTACCCTGGGCTACATAGCAATTGAGAGGCCAACCTGGGCAACATAGGAAGACCTACTTTCAAAAACAAGACCACAGCTGGGTGATAGCACAAGAGTGGAGACCAAAACTAGGTTCAGAAACAAGGCACGGCACACCCCACGGCGCTTTTGTACAAATGTGGGTCAAAGACAACAAGCAGACCGTACAGACAGGAAAACTGGGCCATTGCATGATTACTGTCACTCTACAAAAGGGGGACAGTGACCAGACAGGAAAGCCAGAGTCTCAGGACTCTGGGTAATGAGCAGTGCCCTCCTGACACATCTGCAATGGACACAGGGTGCCATGGGCTGTCTCCAGAAAGCCCCTGGGAACAGAGGAATGGATTCTCGGGCAGTGAGGATGCTGACTAGGAACTGTGACCCAGGAAAGGGCATCCAAGCCTCGGGGAAAGTAGGTACATCGGCTGCCCGCAAAGCCAGCCTGTACTGGCTAGTTTTGTGTGTCAACTTGACACAGGCTGGAATTATCATAGGAAAAGCTTCACTTGGGGAAGTGCCTCCATGAGATCCAGCTGTGGGGCATTTTCTCAATTAGTGATCAAGTGGGGGAGAGCCCCTTGTGGGTGGTACCATCTCTGGGCTGGTATAAGAGAGCAGGCTGAGCAAGCCAGGGGAAGCAAGCCAGTAAGGAACATCCCTCCATGGCCTCTGCATCAGCTCCTGCTTCCTGACTTGCTTGAGTTCCAGTCCTGACTTCCTTTGGTGATGAACAGCTGTGTGGAAGTGTAAGCTCAATAAACCCTTTCCTCCCCAACTTGCTTCTTGGTCATAATGTTTGTGCAGGAATAGAAACCCTGACTAAGACACCAGCCTCACACCGGGCCAGCTCAAACTGCTGCTTTGGGCTCCCCTGCAGACCTGGACATTGGTGCCTGATGGGTGCAGGAAAGCCCAGGAGCTGGGCACGGCAGTTCAAGGACAGCCACAGCAACTGCTCTGGAGAGACTTGACCTGTGACGTCGCCCCTCACCCCAGGGGCTTCCCCCAAGAAGCCAAGCCCCCTCAGTTCAACCCAATCAAGTTTCTTCTTTTTGTGAAGCTCAGAGACATTGCATAACTCTTCCGAGGCCCAATCCACAGCTGCCCAGGAAGATAAGCCCACCCAGCCTGTATATCGTGGTACCTTCTAGAAGATTAAAATGGAAGAGGCGCCATGCACTTCTGCCCAGAGAGCTAGAAGCGGGGTCTGTGACCAGTGTCTGTGATCCCACCCAACAGCTCCTCCATTGGTGGGGAGCTATGGTACCCACTGTTGGACACAGCCTGGATCTCCTGGAACTCACTCTGAAGTCCAGGCTGGCCTCAAACTCAGAAATCCACCTGCCTCTGCCTCCCAAGTGCTGGGATTAAAGGTGTGCGCCACCAATGCCCGGCTTTTTATCTTTTTTTTTTTTTTTTTTGGTTGAGACACACTTTCTTTACTTCTTTACAGCTGTCCTTGGCCCTGCTCACGATCAACAGTGCTCACGTGGCAATATTCATCCTCAGACCACAAGCCCCTTAAGAGTCCGAGGGGCGCTCTCGCTCCAGCACTCACACACACTTCCCTCTCCTCCAATCTGTCCCACCCGTTTTCCCAGGTGTCCAGAGCCCCAGAGAGAAGAATCCAGCATCTTCCAAAAACAGAGTCAAATCCAGGGACCGGGCCATACCAGGAAGCCCACTGGCCTTGGGCACAGAGCCACCCTGCGCACTGGAGTAAATGCCTTCCCAAAATCTGACTGTGCAATGAATGCCCTTCAGAGAGCTTCTGCCGCTGAGCTCACAGCGCCGGGCTCACCACGCTAGTGCAGGCAGTAAGCAGCGGTGGAGATGGGCGTCGCTGAGCATGGCGGCAAGCCTCTGCACCAAGCCACCAGCAGCTACCCTGCGGCTCTGGTACCACTCGACCGATCTGGAAGGTGGCTCCCAGCCCACACCCACCTGAAACCATAGCATCAAGGTCTTACTTTTTCTGGACCGTGAGAAGAACCTGATGCCCCCGGGAGAGGTAGACGGGTTGGAGTTGGGCGAAGACTCTTTGGATGAGGAGCGGAAGATCCCGCTGAGGCTCATGCGGCGTGGCGAGCGTGGAGGGGACTCCTGGGAGGAGAATGGGAACACAGTTCTGGGAGAGCCAGGGCTCGTCTTGGGCCTCACGGGAGCAGACACGGGGCTGGAGGGCCGGGGCTGGGGGCCCCTGGAGAAGAGTCCTCTGGAGGGGCTGCCCGAGCTAAAGGGACCGTCCACCTGCAGAAAGACAGACAAATGGGCGAGGTCACATGTGCCAGGCACTCTGAGCTCTACTAGAGTAGACCTGCGATTATTGTCCTTTCTTATGCTCACCAAGCAGAGAAACAACCCTGAGCTCCCTGAGCGACAAGGGAATGATGCTCCAATTGTCAGCCGTGGACGCCCGACCTGGGCCGGTCGGTCGGGTCGGCTCCTGTCCTGGAGTCACCCCACCCCACCCTGTGCAGCTGTCTAACTGAGCCCTCGAGGGTGCCTGAAGACGAGGAAAGGGCACCCACCGCTCCTGTCTCCCTTGACTGCCCCGTCTATAGCCATTGACGGTTCCCATAACAGCGTTTGTTCCTGAAGCCCCTTACACGTCCTTTTCCAGCTCTGGTGACACACAGTGGCTCTCTGCACCCCTCCCTACCCTGGGAGAAAAAGTATGAGCCTCGGCGATCCAGGACGCACACTCGGGCTCATTGGTGAGGGTGCTGGGGTGGGAGGTGGCAGGTTCGACTCCAAGCTGCTGAGGCATGTGACTGGCTGAGGTCACTGACAGAAGGCGGCAGACCCCAGACCACAGACCCTACTAAGGACTCGACGCCACAGCCACGGTCTGAAGGAACCATCAGGCCCCATGGCTCCAGCTCATAACCATCTCGTATCTGCTATGTGACTGTACCCAGGCGCTTGCTTCCTGCAGTCTGGGCTCGGACCTCAGCTCTGTCCCTTACCGTGTTATTGTGCTCCGTGGTCTTACGGTCCCTCCTGCCTCCGTGACAGAAGGACAGTCATACCCTCAGCTTGTAGGTCTAGCTGCGTGTTCACATGGTGACATCAGCACAGGGGCTGACCCGCAGCAGTGACACGGTGTGTGGTGATTGCTGGGGTCCCACTACTTAGTTCACTTGTGACACTTGGGACCCAAGGGACATAAGGGGACCCCAAGTCAGCAACAGAAAAGAAAGGAACTGTCACAGGCTCAGAGGACAATGTCCAAACCCTGGAATTGACTGGTACCAGGGCCATGTCCCAGAGTAGATGTGTGGACCTACCAGTAGAGGGCACCCCTGAGCGCCAATATCCAGCATCTCAAAGACTATGACAGCGGTGTGGGGATGGCCTTCAGGGACCACCAACTTCCTCTGAGATTCTCCACCTGACCCTAAGGAAGTGTCGTATGGAGGTGCGGGTCTCTCTTGACACCAGCTCCTTCCAGCCATTCAGGCTTCTGACAGTGTGACTAGGATCTTATATCTGAGCCACCTTCCTAGAAAGAAGTTCAAACCAAGTCCCTCCCACTCAACAATGACGACCAGTTAGATCCCAAGTCCCTCCCACTCAACAATGACGACCAGTTAGATCCCAAGTCCCTCCCACTCAACAATGACGACCAGTTAGATCCCAAGTCCCTCCCACTCAACAATGACGACCAATTAGATCCCAAGTCCCTCCCACTCAACAATGACGACCAGTTAGATCCCAAGTCCCTCCCACTCAACAATGACGACCAGTTAGATCCCAAGTCCCTCCCACTCAACAATGACGACCAGTTAGATCCCTTGCCTCTTCAGTTTAGCCGCCGTCCCATTTGCCTATGGGACTCAGGATGACTTCTGGGAATAACTTTTAAGGAAAGTGGTGCTTCAGGCGGTAGGTGGGTTGCGACCAGATAAGGAATTGGGGTGCCGAGAGGCAGACCCTCGCCTGCTGTAGAAACCACACATACCAGAAACAGAGCATCCCGCTAGAGCAGTGGTAAGATGGGCAAGGGTTTGGACGGAGACCCGAGTTTGAGTCCTGGGCCCCCTGCACCTGTCTCTCTCTGCACCGTGGGGATGCCAGACTGCTTCATGGGCTACAAAGACGGTGGGCAGACACAGGGGGTGTTTAGCACGGTCCATGGCATGCAGGTGGTCCCTCAAACATGTCTGCCAAGCAGCATCAGTGTGCATTAAAGAGTGCTTTATAGAGAAGGGATTTGTGGTCTGGAAGAGGAGGAAGGCTGAGTTTCAGGGATGGCTCGGTAATGAGAGCTACACATGGTACCAGAACCTGAGCCCGGACCGTGGGGCCCAGAGCTAGGAAGGCACCCGCTGTCAGGTGTACGCGAGGGCCACCATTCTTCAGCTCTGGATGCCACCGCGTCCGATGGCAAACGGTGCTGGCCGGGACCAGAACAGACGTCATCAAGCTGGTGAGGGCTCTGACCTCGAGGCCTGCAGCTCTAACCCTGACACCACACACCTCTAGGACCCTTACAGAAATGTTCATGGGACCAAAGAGTCAAGGCCAGGCCGAGGGAGTCACCTTTAGAGTCCCTGAAGACTGGTCCACAGCACTCCCCTGTGCCGCACGCACAGCCTGCCTTGCAGGTGAGCTTGGCACAAAGGTAGACAGGGAAGCAGTGTCGCGCCCCACCCCCACCCCCACCGCACCCCGGAGACCACAGAATGAGGAGAAGCAGCAGCAGGAAGCAGACGAAGGGGTGCCAGGACAACAAGCCCACTTCACGGGACCCCAGACCAGGGAAGGCCTGAAGTCTGGTGAGCAGGGTGGAGGAGCCGTTCTGGAGTGGGACTGGAGGAGGAGCCAGTCTCAGATGCACAGGGCTGAGGCTCGGTCTACCCAGGAACTCATGAAGAGCAGAGCTAAAGGCCATAAAGACTTGAATCTTTTGTGCTTGGCAAGGATTCCTTCAGACCTGACTGTCCATTCTATATTCAGAATGGCAGGCCCCAGGCGTTAGAAGAGGGAGACCCGAAAACAGACCTTGTACTTTCTTCCCCTGAAAATGGCCAAAGAACAGAGGACACTGGGCCCTGCCTGGACTCTCCTACCGAGACCTGCCCCTGCAGATGGAACGCTTCCCGGCCTGTTTCCTGGAGAAGGCTGGCAGGAAGCAGCAGACCATGGGCGCCTCTGGAGCCACCAGGGATGGCGAGCACCAGGCTATTAGGCTAGCCGGAGCAATCTGATCCTCTGATCAACTTAACTGGACGACTCTCTGAGTGCCGGTGAGCCTCCCCAGTGTGTGCCTGCCTCCCCAGTGTGTGCCTGCCTCCCCAGTGTGTGCCTGCCTCACAGTGTGTGCCTGCCTCCCCACTGTGTGCCTTCCTCCTCCCCACTGTGTGCCTGCCTTCCCACTGTGTGCCTGCCTCCCCACTGTGTGCCTGCCTCCTCAGTGTGTGCCTGCCTCCCCACTGTGTGCCTGCCTCCCAGTGTGTGCCTGCCTCCCCACTGTGTGCCTGCCTCCCCACTGTGTGCCTGCCTCCTCCCCAGTGTGTGCCTGCCTCCCAGTGTGTGCCTGCCTCCCCACTGTGTGCCTGCCTCCCAGTGTGTGCCTGCCTCCCCACTGTGTGCCTGCCTCCCCACTGTGTGCCTGCCTCCCCACTGTGTGCCTGCCTCCCCACTGTGTGCCTTCCTCCTCCCCAGTTTGTGCCTGCCTCCCAGTGTGTGCCTGCCTCCCCACTGTGTGCCTTCCTCCCCAGTGTGTGCCTGCCTCCCCACTGTGTGCCTGCCTCCCCAGTGTGTGCCTGCCTCCTCCCCACTGTGTGCCTGCCTCCCCACTGTGTGCCTGCCTCCCCAGTGTGTGCCTGCCTCCCAGTGTGTGCCTGCCTCCCCAGTGTGTGCCTGCCTCCCAGTGTGTGCCTGCCTCCCCACTGTGTGCCTGCCTCCCCAGTGTGTGCCTGCCTCCCCACTGTGTGCCTGCCTCTCAGGAGCAAGCACTTGGGCTCTTGAAGGCAGAGTTCCCCAAACAGGGAAAATTCCGTGTCTGCAGGAAGCTGAGCCTAGGGACGGCCCCTGCTCTGGTCTTAACTGAGCTTGTCTTTCCTCAGAATACAAGAGGAGGCAGAGAGAGAAGCTGAGGCAGGAGCCCAGTGGGGCTGGCTTCGGGACCGACGGTGATGGTTTGGCCAGACAGGGTTTCCATGCTCTTGAAGATGGAAGCAGAGAAGAGGGGTCAAAGGAGCCAGGAAGGCAGCTGAGGAGAGGAGATCCAAAACTGGGGACATGCGCCAGCCTTAGAATCCAGGGATGAGTCCAGCACCTCAGGCTGACAGGGACGCAAGTGGGAGCAGCTGTACTAAGCTTCCAGGACTCCGCTGGGGACTGGTCTCCAGAGGATACGAGATCAGTCTTGGACCAGCAATGGGCGGAAATCAAGCCATGGCTGCAGCCTCGCCCAGGGAGCACTCCCTGAGAGCAAGGGAGCAGTGCACAGGTGCTCCTCTCCGAGGAGTGCGGACCACCCTTCTTGCAATGCTGGGTTGCAGGTACCCCCTCCTCAGGGATGCCATCTAATCCGCCATCCTTCTGGCTGGCACGACTCCTGGCCCTGGTTGGTACGTGAGAAGACATGTTCAGAGAGAGATCGTCTTGTCTGTGGCCACATGGAGACGGCTAGGGGTGAGAGGACTGCTGGGCAAAGAGGAAAGCCAGTCGTTTGCTGGACATCTGCTGGGCCATTCCACAGACCCCTCTGATGAGCCGAGGTGGCAGGCACCAATGATCCTCTTTGGCTAGTTCTGACTCATTAGCTATATACTAGAGTCACGCAGTCGGCTGACCAGGGTGCTGTGCAGAGACAGTTACTATGACAAAGATCTGATACCTCTTGAGGACAGAAGACAAAACAGGGACAGAGAGGACATGGGAGTCCCACTTTCCTATCAATGATGTTCTCAGCCCCTTAGGTAGCCAAGAGCACTGACGTGGGATGTGTCCTGCTTAGGCTAGTTCCCTGATTGGTAACCCACCCCAAGCCTGAAGTTCAGGACATTGGGGGTGCAGTGGGGAACACACTAGACTAGACTAGCACTCAGGTCCAGCTAGGCTGCAAAGCAGTCCTGAGCGAGGCAGTGTTTTCTGTTTGTTTGTTTGTTTGTTTGTTTGTTTTTATCCTGATGAAGCTTCTGAGCTATACACAACATGTTTAAGTGTGGTGGTGCCTTAGGACAAGCCGAGGAGAGGGCTAGTGGAGAAGAACACTCCCATCAGCCTCGAAGACGGTGAGGCTGGCTCCCATCGAAGCCGGTTTAACACTCAGTTCTCGGCTCAGCTCCACAGCCATCCACACTTGCACACAGGCGCCGTGACCTGTGACCCTCGCACGGACCGCCTCTCCATCCAATGTGGTTCCTGAGGGGCAGACCCCACCGTGCCCGCTGCCCTGTCCTCTTCTGCCGTGAACGCCCAGTGGCATCCCTAACTCACCTGGGCCCCTCTCATCCCACCCTCAGGAAGGCCAGACATACGTAGGAATCTAACGGAATCTCCTTCAGATGTTCCCACCAGATTCGCGCTGTGAAGAACACGGAGCAGGGGCAGAGTCATGCCTTTCTGGGGTGAATGAGAAATTGTTCTAGATGCCTGTCACCTCCTGACGGCTGCGAGACAGTGGCACTGGAGGTGGCGCCAGGCCCAGGAACAGGTGCTCTCTGGGGTGGGCACGAGGTTGCAATGCCCATGGGAACTCCTGGCCCCAGCACCCCTTCCCATCACACAGGCTCAGGAGAGGCCCGGCCCCCGAGCTGCATGTGGAGACTGCTGATGTGGGAGAGAAATGCGTTCTACGGTCCCTGCCCTTGCACTGCCACTGTGTGACAAGCCACTGGTCACCGACCCTCCTGCACAAGGCACAGAGGTTGGGCTAGGCTATTCTGAGTGAATGTTCCAGGAAGGCAAGACTACCTCCATGACCCTCCCCCCTGACTGCCCGTGCTCACCACAGCCTCTTTCTGGACTTCTGGGGCCACTAGGGAGCTCCCCGACTCCGGTGGAGCACCTCTGCCACACCCTCGGCCCCCAGTGGGCTTTCCATGCGGGAAAGGCTACGTGGAGCACACCAGGGCAGAGAAGCAGAGGACTTGACCTGGCCACACTACAGGCTCTGAGCTTGACGGTCTGCCAGCCCAGGCCCCAGGCCATTTTCTGACAGCCTTTCTGGCTGGGTCACAATAACTGCTAATAAGGTTGTTTGGGTAGGGCAGGGCGGGGCGGGGGGCTGACTGCCAAGGGAGCCTCACCGGCCTAAACCAGTTTGTTGATTAAATTGTCCGCGATTCAAATGCTCAGAGAATAGACTCTCTTTTTCCAGGATGGGAACTCCCACCCTAATCCAGGCTGCAGAATGCTGGGCTGCCACTCAGAGATGCTGCAGCCCCTGCCCACTGCAATTTTTGTACTTGGGTCAGTGGGTGCTAGGATGCCACTCCCAACTGCAGGGGAACCTGCAGGCCGCCTTCACCCTCTCTTTGATGGCCACTGTGACCCCTCACCTGCCACACCCTGACTCCTTGCCTGGCTCTGTATGGCTAATGGCCTTGAAGCCGCCAGCAACACAGGAGGCATTGCCTGAGAGGAGAGCTGGCTCTGGCTGGCTCAGCTGTGGCCACCCCACATGCTGGGATGAACCCCATACGAGTAAACCTGGAAGGGTGTCTCAGACTCTGCCCACTTTGGGGGCTTCTCAGGAGGAGAAGCTTGGAAAAGGGAGGTCTTACCTTCCGGGAAGAATGCTTTTCTGAATTCTCCACATCTCCATCCAGGAGCGGCATGGCAAAGGAACTCAGGTCCTGGGGGGAAGAGAGCACACAGTCAGGGCTACGGGCCCTTGGGGCAGGGGTGCATGCTCTGTGAGGGTGTGACCTCCCTCCTAGCCAGAAGGGAGACGCGGTTATGAGGATACTGGTAGGAACAGTAGTCTACAGAGACACTGAGTCCCTCCCTTTGACTACCACACTATGGAAACCATGGAACTGAGAAGCTGGTATTTCTTCAGGACTCTCAACTTCCCAAGGAAAAGGCTTTGTGCCAGCCCTGCCTCCACTAAAGAGATTTCACATCATCCTGACAAGCTGTCAGACCGCCATGCAGAGCACACTGGAGCTGAGACAGTGATGGTCAACGCTGGGTGGACGACACCTCAGTCAGGACGACTCTATCTGAATCTTGAGTCTCATGCCAAGACTCAGAAGATGGCCTCAGAGGGTAAGGGGGTCACTGGGCCCCTTTGTTCCCCTTTGTAACGTGGCACGTTGAATGGGTGGCTTCTCTACTCAGCTGGTTTACAGAGTGTGAGCCTAGGTTAAGGATGCCGCCCAGCAGCCGGCCCTAGCAACCCCTGCCACACGGGGGTGCTGGCCTCATCTCCATTCCCTTCCGGAACATCAAGTCAGATGTCCACCAGCTGCCACCCACACCCTCAGTGAGGCAGACGGAAGACAAAGCCCCAGGCCAAGGGGATAAAAAGATAAGGAGTCCAGGCAGGCGGGCTGGAAGAGCCAGCGAGCGGTGGCTCTGGGGATGACGTGGGCAGAGGCTGACCGGCGGG
The DNA here is from genome assembly GCA_964023405.1 of Apodemus agrarius. Lineage (NCBI taxonomy): Eukaryota > Metazoa > Chordata > Mammalia > Rodentia > Muridae > Apodemus > Apodemus agrarius. Next base: position 6,108,510 of record OZ030006.1, on the reverse strand, counting down.
ACTTTCTCTCCTGACATGAAACCTGAGGCCTCTGAATGGTCCGAGGAAGTGTGTCTTCTGTGAAGATGACCGCAGTTGTGGAGAGCGGTGCTGGGGCTATAGCTGCAGCTTGATGACAGAGATGGAGACCAAGGCGAGGGCTACGTTAGCTTCTTTTCCTATGGCTGGGATTAGATGCCCAACCCAAGCAACTGTGTGGAGAACCGGGTTCTCTTGCCTCACAACTTGGGTCCAGTCCACCAGGGATGCTGAGACAGCGGGAGCTTGGAGCAGCCGGTCCCAGTCATAACCGTTAGATGCGAGGTTCTGCTAAACTCATTTCATAATTTCATACACAAGTCAGAATACCCACCCACCCAGGGAATCATCTGCACACAGTTAAGATGGGTCCTTAATTAATCTAATCAAGATCCAATCAAGTCGACATTAGCACTAACTGCCGCAGGAGTCTAAAACAGAATAGGGAGGAGCAGGTAGCTCGTCACCAAGTCAGAAATAAGGCTTTGCTCTGACTCTCCAGCCCTGCTCTTCCTGTGCCCCGCAACTGGCCTTGGGACACGCCTGCACACCAGATGGGACCACCTGGCCACCTCAAGTCTATAACAGTCAGTTTTGTTTATTGAAAAAATAATTGGAATAAGTATGAACAATAAAATTACCATGTGGTCTGTGTGTGTGTGTGTGCACATGTGTGTGTGTGTGTGTGTGTGTGTGTGTGTGTGGTGCTGGAATGAACAGGAATTTGCATCTTAACTGCTAATATTAGCTCTCAGCTCACACAGTCCGTATCACACAGTAGATACAGCGTAGGCGGCAGATGCCTATGGAGGGTTCAGGAGGCCGACAGAGTTCACGGAGTTTGAAGAGGCCTTGAGGAAAGGCAGGAGGGGGAGGCAGGGAAAGAGGTCAAGTCAGATACAAACCCAGTCAGAACGCAGTGTCTGCAATCCCGGCCAGGCCACAGAGTCAGAGCTGCGTCAAGCTGCAGAAGTGAGGTATGAGATACCGGGCGGCAGAGGAAAACTACAGAACTAGTTCCAGACGGACAGACAGATGGGTAGACTGACGGACACAGATTTGAGCTGATTTTATCAGAGCTGAGACCACGTCAAGCTAAAGTCTCAGACGGTTGCAGTTGGGAGTTCTCTGCCTATTGTGTGTACACACACACACACACACACACACACACACACGAAATGCCCATAGGCTCATGTATTGGAACACTTGGCGCTAAGCTGCTGGTGCTCTTTGGGAGACCTTGCTGGGGAAGTGTGTCACTGGGGATGGCTGTGAGAGTCTAAGGCTGCCGGCCATTTCCAGAACTCTCTCTGCATCGCGTTTGTGGTTCAAGGTGTGAACTCTGTTTCCTGCTCCTGCCTCACACCGGCTCCTTGTTGCCATGGCGCCCTGACTCACGCACATGCGTCTGTTCTCTCTCCCTCTCCCCTTGAATGCACACACATGCACACACAGGTTCGTACACATACGCACATGCACGTGTGAGCCTCACCTGGTCAGATGGCAGATTAGAGGGAACATAGCCCTCTCAGAGGCTGGGTGAGGAGGTCACACCCTTCCCTCGGGCCAGTGTGTTGGGTAAGTTCTTATGCCTGGCTTTCCCCGATAGGGTTTTAAGACCCTCATGTGCTAAAGCGGATTCAATTTACTTTGATAAATTGATAGGGTGATTATCTTTTTAAATTTAGGAATATGCCATCTAACAGTCTGTGCCGTGGGCGGTACCGGGCAGATGGTGGTATTTCCATGCCTACCAAGTTGCAGAGTCATTTTCAACCCTCAAAATGGAGTCAACAGCAGCTTATAAAACGGAGTCTCTCTGGATGAGGCACCGCCTGAAAACCATCGTTCTGCACAACACAGAGCGGCTAAGGGCAGGGCACAGGCTGACCAGAGCAGAATTGATTTCCAGACACTCTTTATCTCTCTAAGAAGAAACTTTTCATCCTCCCTCCCAAACCCTGGCGGCAGCATCCTGGGTTATCCCTGTGAGTGCGGCAACTCTGGGGTCTGCAGGAGGGAAGCAGACGTGGTCTGTCTGTTGCTGGCTTACTGCAGTTAGCACAGGTCCTCAAGGGCCAGGTGTCGTGCTTTACATCAGCTTCTGGTTTCTTCTGCGCCCTGGAGCTGACCCTGTGCCAAGCTCTCCATACCCAAATCCTGCCGGGAGAGAGCTGGTCTCCCAGGAGTGCTGGCTGACACACAGGCTTGCAGGAGGAACAAGCCACAGTCAGAGACAGCAAGACCAGCTAACACCAGAGATAACCAGATGGCGAGAGACAAGAGCAAGAACATAAGCAACAGAAACCAAGGCTACTTGGCATCATCAGAACCCAGTTCTCCCACCACAGTGAGCCCTGGTTAACCCAACACGCCAGAAAAGCAAAACTCTGATTTAAAAGCACATCTCATGATGATGATAGAGGACTTTAAGGACATAAATAACTCCTTAAAGAAATACAGGAGAACACAGGTAATCAGCTAGAAGCCCTTAAAGAGGAAACACAAAAATCCATTAAAGAATTACAGGAAAACACAACCAAACAGGTGAATTAAATGAAAAAAAAAAAAAAAAACCCATCCAGGATCTAAAAATGGAAATAAAGAAATCACAAAGGGAGAAAACCTCGAAGATAGAAAACCTAGGAAAGAGATCAGGAGTCATAGATGCAAACATCACCAACAAAATACAAGAAATAGAAGACAGAATCTCAGGTGTAGAAGGTACCATAGAAAACATTGACACAACAGTCAAAGAAAACACAAAATGCAAAAAGCGTCTAACCCAAACATACAGAAAATCCATGACACAATGAGAATACCAAACCTAAGGATAATAGTCATAGGAGAGTAAAGATTCCCAACTTAAAGGGCCACTAAATATCTTCAATAAAATTATAGAAGAAAACTTCTATAACCTAAGGAAAGAGATGCCCATAAAGATACAAGAAGCCTTCAGAACTCCAAATAGACAGGACCAGAAAATAAATTCCTCCAATCACATAACAGTCAAAATACCAACTGTACTAAACAAAGAAAAAATATTAAAAGCAGTAAAAAGAAAAAATTAAAAAGGGAAAAAGGTCAAGTAACATACAAAGGCAGGCCTATCAGAATTACACAAGACTTCTCAACAGAGACTATGAAAGCTAGAAGATCCTGGGAAGATGTCATACAGACCCTAATGGAACACAAATGCCAGCCCAGGTTACTATACCCAGCAAAACTCTGAATTACTGTAGATAGAGAAACCAAGATATTCCATGACAAAACCAAATTTACACAATTTATCTCTCCGCAAATCTATCCCTACAAAGGATAATAGATTGAAAACTCCAACACAAGGAGGGAAACTACACCTTAGAAAAAGTAAGAAAGTAATCTATCAACAAACCCAAAAGAAGACAGCCATACAAACATAATTCCACCTCTAACAACAAAAATAACAGGAAGCAACAATCACTATTCCTTAATATCTCTTAATATCAGTGGACTCAATTCCCCAGTAAAAAGAAAGACTAACAGATTAGATACATAAACAGGACCCAGTATTTTGCTGCATATACCCAGAAGATGCTCCAATATGTAATAAGGACACATGTTCCACTATGTTCATAGCAGACATATTTATAACAGCTAGAAGCTGGAAACAACCCAGATGTCCCTCAACAGAGGAATGGATACAGAAAATGTGGTACATTTCCACAATGGAGTACTATTCAGCTATTAAAATCAATGAATTCAAAAAATTTGCAGGCAAATGGATGGATCTAGAAACTATCATCCTGAGTGAGGTAACTCAGTCACAAAAGAACACACATGGTATGCACTCACTGATAAGTGGATATTAGGCAAAGAGCTCAGATATCCACGATACAACTCACAGAGCACATGAAGCTCAAAAGGAAGGAAGACCAAAGAGTGAATGTTTCGGTCCTACTTAGAAGGGGAAACAATATAATCAAGGAAAGTAGAGGGTGGGAGGGACTTGGGAGGAAGAGAGGAGGGGGAGGGGAAAAGAGGGTCAGTGTCAGGAATGGGAGGAGATGTACAGAGGGTCAGGAAATTGAACAGAGGTGTGTAGCAATGGGGGATGGGGGGATGGGGGCAGTAACCAGAAAGTCCCAGATGCCAGGAAAGCAAGAGCCTCCCAGGACCTCACAGGGATGACATTAGCTGAAATACCCCACAAAGGGAGAACCTGTTGAGACCATATCCAGAGGTTAGGTATGCCCCCTCCCCCCTTTGAGGGATGGGCCACCCTCCCATCTCCAAAATCTTAACCCAGAATTTCTCCTGTCTAAAAGAAATACAGGACAAAGAGTGGAACAGAGACTGAAGGAAAGGCCATCCAGAGACTGCCCCACCTGGGGATCCATCCCATATACAGTCACCAAATCCAGACAGAATTGCTGATACCAAGAAGTGCTTGCTGACAGGAGGGACTCCAATGGAGGAGTTCGAGGAAGGACTGAAGGGGCCTCATCTGGCATCAGTGGGAGGGGAGGCCCTTGGTCCTGCGAAGGCTCGATGCCCCAGTGTAGAGGAATGTTATGACAGTGAGGCAGGAGTAGGTAGGTGGGTGGGTAGGTGGGTCGCTGGGGGAGCATCCTCATAGAAGAAAGGGGGAGGGGAGAGGAGGTTTGCAGAGAGGAAGCCGGGAAAGAGAATAGCATTTGAAATGTAAACAAAATATCCAGGTTTTTTTTTTTTTTTAAAGTACATCAGATGCACCAGAATCTCTCTGCTCTTTACGGCCAGTGCTTTCCACAGAATGGCAGAGCACATTTTGCTTATTTACTTATTTGCCTCTTTATTAAGTTGATGGGCACTAGGGGTGCCCAGCCTCTAGCTCACTCCCAATCCAAAAATTGAAATCCTGATCCTCAAGACTTCAGAATGGAGCTGTGCTTGGAGGTCGGCTCTTTACAGGTGTGATCAGGTTGAAGCAAGATGATTATCATGAGTGCCCGTCCAAGGTATCAGCACGAACACACAGGGCCACGGCCGTGTGAGGACACAGGCAGAAGGCTCTGGCTGCGAATCGGGGAGGAAGAGGCCTCAGACCAATCCACTCTGCCCACACTCTGACCTTAGACTTTTGGCCTCCAGGTCTGTGAGTAAATGAATTATACAGTGTTGTGACAGCCCAGCAAACTCAGAGAACAGGCCCAAGAAGATCTCTGCATGGATTTGCTTTTGGTTCTGTCTTGGTGTGTGCAGAGAAGCAAAAAAGCTGGGTCCGTGCTGCTAGAGCACACCAGGGCACGCTTGGCTATGGTGCTGGGCTGCTGTGCTCTCCCATTAACAGTGCACGAATGTCAATTTCCCCACATTTCCTTCGTGTGTGTGTGTGTGTGTGTGTGTGTGTGTGTGTGTGTTTACATCTGTCTATCATCCATCCATCCATCCATCCATCCATCCACCTATTATCTATTTATTGTACTGGCTGGTTTTGTGTCACCTTGACACAGGCTGGAGTTATCACAGAGAAAGGAGCTTCGGTTGGGGGAAATGCTTCCATGAGATCCAGCTGTGGGGCATTTTCTCAATTAGTGATCAAGGGGTGGAGGGTCCAGCTCATTGTGGGCGGGGCCATCCCTGGGCTGGTAGTCTTGGGTTCTATAAGAGAGCAGGCTGAGAAAGTCAGGGTGAGCAAGCCAGTAAGGACCATCCCTCCATGACCTCTGCATCAGCTCCTGCTTCCTGACCTGCTTAGTTCTTTCGGCCATGAACAGCTGTGTGGAAGTGTAAGCTGAAGAAACCCTTTCCTCCCCAACTTGCTTCTTGGTCATGATGTTTGTGCAGGAATAGAAACCCTGACTAAGCCATCTATCCATCTCACAGGACTGGGGCTGAGCCCTCAGCCTTCCTTGTGCGTGTTAAGCGCTGCTGCTGAGTTCTGTCCCCCATCCTAGCCACTCTGTAACCTTCTGTTGTCTCGCTCACAGCAGCAGTCCCACTAGGTGTGAGGCGTTACCTCTCTGTGCTACTCATTTGCACTTCCCTGGAGCCTAGCCGCTTTCCTGCTACTGGGTCATCCGCTAGTCTCTGGGAGGCGGTCTCTTTAGGTCCTCTGCCCACGTTTATAATCAGGTCATCTGCTGTTGGGCTGTAGGAGTTCTTTATCTATCCTGGACCCTAACCCATAAGTTGTGCCTGTGGATGCAGAGACATCTCAAATCTGATTTAGCTGCTTTGTCGACTTTCCCTTCCGTGCCTCTCCTTACAGTGTTGTTTGTATCCAAGAAGTCACTGTCAATCCAGAACCTTGAGGCTCTTCCCGGACACCGTTTTTATTAAAGTTATTATTGATTCATTTTGAATTATTTTTAATATGGTATCAAGTAACTGGACCACTCTGTCCTTTCACAGGTGGGTATTTAGTTTCTCCAGTTCTGTTTGTTGACAATCTGGCCCTTTCCTAGTTGAACGTCCTGGCACATTCGTCTATTACAGGCTAGAGGGAGGGCTGGGGGGCGGGGTGTTAACGGTGACTGCTGCAAAGCCGGGTGGCCTTGTTTGATCCCTGAAACTCCTGTAGTAGGGAGAGATCTGATCCCTGCACATTGTCCTCTGACCTCCACACGTGCCCTGTGGTGTGTGCACACAAACACACAAAATAAATAAATACAGTGTAAGAAATGGAAATTGATCATGCCTTAGGGTTTCTGGCGCTGTGATGAAATGCCATGACCAAAAGCAACCTGGGTATGAAAGGATTTGCACCTCTGTCCTGAGTGTATCCCCATCTCCGGGAAAGTCAGGACAGGAACTCACACAGGACAGGAACCTGGAGGCAGGAGCTGGCGCGCCTACAGTTTGCACAGCATGCTTTCTTATAGAACCCAGGACCCCCAGCCCAGGAGTGACCCCATACACAGTAGGCTGGGCCCTCCAAAATCAACCAGAATAACCAAGAAAATGCCGAACACACTTGCCTACAGCCAGGCCTTACAGAGGCACACTCTCAGGTGAGGTTCCCTCCTCTCAGACGACTCTGGCTTGTATCACAGTGACATAAAACCAGTCAGCATAGCTCATAAGTATGAAAATTTACTTCTGGACTCTCTATCTCCATCAGTCTGTATGTCTGGATTCTAGTTGTTTTGTTTTGTCTTATTTTATGCAAGGATCACACTTTGTTTAAATACCCTCAGCTAAGTAAGCTGGATACCTGGAAGTGAGAAGCCTCTAACTTTGTCCATATTCACACTCGCTGTCGTTTTGGATTCATTGAGATCCCATGTTCATTTCACCATTGATTTTTGCATTTTTGCAAAAAAAAAAAATAAGAAAAGTTGTTGAGACACTGATATGGGCTGTATGGGATCTGCAGGCCGCTCTGAAACGGCCTGGCGGCGTGCCAGCCCGTGATGTGGGTGGACTCCCAGTGGTCGTCTTGTATTTCCTTCAGCACCATCTTGCAGTCTTCTATGTAACCTCCCCCGCTTCCTCCTCAATGCATTCTCCCCTCTTTCTGCAGCGGGGTCCAGTCTGCACCTTCCCCGCCCAGTGCTCCCCTGGGTGAATTAACTGTTCTAACATTTCCACCGCACGATCTCACCCCATCCCCTCCCTCCCCCCCACCCCGCCCCCAGCTCTGCTTTTGAGAAAAGCACCTCTGAGGTTGTGAGTGAGCCCCTGCCTCAGGACACCAGAGCCTCTGCCCCGCAGCAGCAACAGCTTCAGCTCTGACTACCGAGAGGGCTGGCCCAGCAGCACATGCAACACCTCTGCTGCCTTCTGTTTCTATGGCTCTCAGCCCTGGCCGCACAGAAGGATCACCTGACAGCCTGGGTCCTTCCACAGACATCACCTGGAAGGTTGAATAGCACAGTGAAAGCACTGGCCAGCCTGCTGTGCCTTGTGGGCACACACACACACACACACACACACACCCTGTTCCCTGCTGTGGATGTCTGAGGCAGCCATGGGAAAGGCGCTCTGGGCTGCCCTGAGGCTCCCATCCAGGCCGCACACGCCCACTGCCTAAGCCTGATGTGCTCGGCATCCTTACCCTCTTCTCGGCCATGGCGAGAGTGAACATCTGTGATTCCCCCCAGACTCAGAAACGTGCTGTCTGCATTGTGCCTGGAATGCTTCTCGGGCTCCGGACTCTCCCACAGCCTCCCAGGCACTCCTAGGGCCTCACTGAGCTTCCTTATTCCAGCTATTGGGGACAGAGCCAGCACCACCTCCCAGCCCTTGGCACAGGCCTCGGCCTGGAGCATCACAAATGGCCTAGGCCTGTTGCCACCTCCAGGTACGGCTGCCCGGTTCCATGCTCTGGGCTGGGCTCTGCTTTTCCCGCAGCCATGCCCACAGCGAACTCCTCCTGGGTACGTCAGCAAGCCTCATCCGGATTCCCTCCCTGGCCTGCTGCCACTGAGGCTGAGCTACTGCTCCTCTCTCCCACCCTGTCACCGATGCTTCAGATGCGTCTTGATTATGGGACACGTGGCTCTGAGCTAAAGTCACCTGCTTATTTCTAGAACTTTGAGTCCGTCAAGGGCAAGGGGAAAGCCACTCACCTTGTCACTGTGTCATGCTGTAGCAGGCAGCTGGCTCCTGATGTGTTTGAATTAAGTCCTGACCAAGCACCTGTACCAGTCAGTGTGCTTCTCGGCACCCAGTGTGCTTCTCGGCACCCAGTGTGCTTCTCCATACCCAGCAGCTAGTGTGGAGGGAGGGTCTGCAGGGTGTGCAGGAGACTAGCCAGCAAGCAGGCCCTTGTAGCTGCAGGTCACTGGTGTGTGTGTGTGTGTGTGTGTGTGTGTGTGTGTGTGTGTGTGTGTGTTGACTCTTTTATTGCTGTTTTTAATGGGCAATAGTCATCTCTGGCTTCTATCATTTTCTCAGTAGCAACTATTTCCCAGGAAAAAGTCTGTTCACAAACACCCATCTGTTCACAAACACCCGTTTTTTTCCTCGAACGACCACCCTAAGAAACTGAATGCTTTAGAGACAGAGGCAAAGAGGCGTAGGGCCTGACAACAAGATGTTCTGCACGGAATCGGGACCGGAATGCTCTCATCAAGCGTTGATTGCGTTAGTGTGAGCTCATGTTAGAATCCGATCAAGCTACCCACAGCTTGGTCAAGCCACCCACCAGGGAAGTCCCCTGGCACTGGTGACTGGCTGGCTTTGCCGGAAGACTCTCCCTTGTTCCACATTCCAGGACTCTAATCAGGGCTCTCATCTCAGTGTTCATCAAGATACTGTTCACCTTGGGGGCCTTGGTGGAAAAATCTTTCTCTGCAACTATGGAAACAAGCCCAAAGCTCGCAGAACAATGAGGCGCTGGCTTCTGTGCTCAGCCAACCCTGCAGACATCAGGGGTTCCTAGCGCTTACCCTGTGCACATGCGCACAGTGTGAGTTCTAACCCCCGAGGCCTCAGGTTGTCTGTCTGCACTGACCCCAAACGTTCTGCTCACAGGCACACTGTGAAGGCAGCTTCCGAGGCTGCAGAGACAGACAGGTGTGGGAAGGGAGATGCCAGCCGGAGGCAGCCCTGGCACTGACCAGGGCACGCGTCAACTACGTGGAATGTATTAGACCGAGACTACCTGGTCTGGTGATAACCATCTGGGTCTCTGGAGAAACAAAACGTCCATGATTTGGATGGCTAAAGTCACCTATTAGGAACCAGGAAACCCCTGAAATGTAAACCAGCTTTAAAATCAGGTCACTGGATTCCCCAGCCTCATCTGTCTTTAGAATACAAAGTCAAGTCTACCACAAAAAAGTGAGTTTTAAAAGGCAATGCCAGCCGGGCGTGGTGGCGCACGCCTTTAATCCCAGCACTTGGGAGGCAGAGGCAGGCGGATTTCTGAGTTCGAGGCCAGCCTGGTCTACAGAGTGAGTTCCAGGACAGCCAGGGATACACAGAGAAACCCTGTCTCGAAAAACAAAACAAAACAAAACAAAACAAAAAAAAGGCAATGCCATAGCCAGGCGTGGTGGCGCACACCTGTAATCCCAGCACTTGGGAGGCAGAGGCAGGCGGATTTCTAAGTTCGAGGCCAGCCTGGTCTACAGAGTGAGTTCCAGGACAGCCAGAGCTACACAGAGAAACCCTGTCTCGAAAAACCAAAAAAAAAAAAAAAAAAAAAAAAAAAAAAAAAAAAAAAAAAACAAAAAAACACAAAAAAAGGCAATGCCATTTAACCTGTATATTGTACAGGTGGTGTGTGTGTGTATGTGTGTGTACATGCACATACACGTGCATATGCTCATGCGCCTGTGCACACACATTTACAGGTCAGAGGACAACTTTGCAAGTCATTCCTCAGGTGCTTTCACCTTGTTCTTTGATGGGCTCTCAGTGGGCTGGGGCTCACCAAGCTGACATACACATGTCTCTGCGTCTGTAGGGCTGGGGTTATAAATCACTTTTCACAATGCTTACATACGTCACCAAACATGGAGACGTTGAGCTGGTGCCTAACGAGAAGCTTCACCCCCAATGACTAGAATCAAAGGTTATGCTATTGCATGCTGTTGGGGGAGATATCAATATCTCCCAGCTACAGGACCTACGGTGACTGCCTGTAAGATGTACTGGTGTAATAATGGCACTAATGTTATGTTAGTAAACAACTACTTTTCGGTTGGATTTAAGGGCCACTCTATGAGATGGAGCCCTTATGTGACACTACTAAAGCAGCCAAGAACCTGCGACTAGACAGGTCACGGGCTTCAGAGGAAACCCATGACTCCCAGTGACACGCTCCTATACTAGGGGGCCATGCCTGGCCCTCATCAGAGAAGCTTGGGACAGACGGGAGCTGACACGGAGACTCACACCTGGCAAAGTGTGCAGACGGAGAGACTTTGGTCCCCTGGGTCCTAAATGGGATGTCTTCATCAGAGCCCCGCCCTCAGGGTTCAGAGATCTGTGCACAAGAGGGGGCAGAGAGCTTCTAAACGCCAGAGGGGATAACTACAAAACACAAAAACAAACAAGAAAATAAAATCTACAAAGTGGGCAGTAAGTAAAAGGAGTAAAATACTAAGGATAAAAACATAAATTAATGAAGATAATTAAAAAAATAAACTGCTTCTCATGGCACTGGCTTTTTTTTTTTTTTTTTTAAAAAAACGTGGATTCTGAGGATCAAACTCAGGTCCCCATGCTTGCTTGGCAAATACTGTATCAACTGAGCCAGTCTCCGCAGCCCAAGGTTTTTGTTTTTGTTTTTGTTTTTTTAATCAAAGTCTCAAGTATGTGAGGCTCTCCTCAAAACTTATGTACCCAAGCCTAGCCTGGAGCTCCTGGTCCTCCTTACACTACCCCCAGATTCTAGGATTGCAGGTGTGTGTGACCACAGGCAGCTGCACGCTAAACCTCTCAGCTGTTCCTCAGCAGGTCCGTATAGCAACAACACAACGACTGGCGGCATCGGCCCAGTTTATGGGTTAAGGTGCTGAAGGCGAGCTGGGCAGTGGTGGCGCTCGCCTTTAAGCCTGGGAGGCAGAAGCAGGCGGATTTCTAAGTTCGAGGCCAGCCTGGTCTACACAGTGAGTTCCAGGACAGCCAGGGCTACACAGAGAAACCCTGTCTGGGGGCGGGGGGCGGGGATGCTGAAGGCACAGGTAAGCCATCTGCCCAGCACTAGACCACAGGCCAGCAGCAGGTCCACCTGCTCACAGCTCAGAGACCTTTACCACAGACTCACCCACCTCCTTGGACAAATATTTCAAAAGGGGCCAACAAAGGGTCAGAGGCTTCCAGGGCTAGCGTGGAGCTCTTCCCCTCAAAGCCAGCGCCCGGGATGCCTCACGGTCAGACCGGGAAAGGGCAGGAGGATTTGGCAACAGTGGAGATTCCCTCCTAAAGAGGGTTGAGACAGACTTTCGTTAAGTTCTTTGTAACTAAAAGCAACAGAATCTGTCACAAAGTACAGAAAGATACAAACACCCAGCCTAGCGGGAGGCATCACCCCACACTTCGGTACTGCTTTGCCTAATTCTCCACCTGCAGACCCTTAGCCCTGTCCCCCCCCCCCCAATCTCGGATCTCAGTGCATCTAGGATCTCAGTACTTCCCCATGAGATGGACTGCCTTGGGCATGCTTATGACCACCTGATGCATGGGTTCTTACAGGCTGGCTGTGTTTCTCTCCTGGCTTAGAGACACAATCTGGCCTGTGTACCTGATGTTCTCTGTGGCTGCAGAGCTCTACTGTTGTTGCAGCTGGGACACCCTAGAAAGAGCGCTTACAAAACTGCAGACAGGGCCAGCACAACAGCTGCCAGGTCCCCTGCCTCCGAAGGCCACCGGGTCTTAGATGTCAGGGTCACGGTACAAAACTCTGGTTTGAATCCGACAGGGTTAGGAATACATCTGGGATAATTTATTCTCCACCCTGCTGAGCAGACCTAAGGACCCAGAGCACCCCCTGGAGCTAGCCTGGGCTATGAGCCAAGGATCACTCGCAGGCACAGGGCAGAGAGTCGAGCAAGGCTCTGCTCCCTGTTTACCCTCTGGGGATCTTGAACATGTCTCCCCCCCCATTCCCCTGCGGGTTTTCCTTTGCGGCTGTCAAACGAAAGGGCTTAAGCAGACAGTTTTAGCTTCCACGGTCTGTTTTCAGCTGGACAGCAAGAGGATTTAGAAGCTTATGCTTAAGTTCAGGAGCCCTGTAAGATTAAGAAAGAGCCATAGAGTACCTGAGCCACAGAACTTGTTTCCTATACCAAACTGCCAAAGAAGCCACTCCTGCACCCCCCAGGCCTTCCACGAGGGCCACCACCACCCCGCCCCCTGAGTACCGGGTAAAGGTGCTGCCTCCCAGGATGCTCCCCAACAGGATGTGTTAGCACAGCTATGGCTTCCCAGGTCTCTATGCCTTTTGATGTGCGTCTTAATCAAACCCTGATTTTCTTGATTGACCTAAGGCCCCCGATCCTAAGGACCTGGACGTCAGTGCTGACCGAGCACGGTTCTAGGGGACACTTGCTATGACCCTTCTCGTGGCTCCTGGGGTTTCCATCTGGACTTCCTCTTTCTAGCCACCTTTCCCACCCAGAGTCACGGAGCTGGGTAACTCCCCTGTCTCTAATTGCACCTGAATCTTAAGATGCCATCATGGTTTGAGCCTGCCTCTGCTGGCCATGGCCCTGGCAAGCCCTTCAGGTGGGAGGTGGCCGCACTTGGGCCAGTCTTTCACAATCCCCGCAAACCACCAAATGGGTGGTTCTCCGTGCTGACGGGTGGAGGGTGAAGACCGGAGCCATGGTCAATTGGAGTCTTTGAGAAGGGCTGTTACATAACTGCTCTCAGAAGAACAGGGAACAAATATGGAGTGACCTGAACTGGGTAACAGGGACAGTGGACAAGTGACGGAGAGCCGAAGTTCCACCAAGGTGACGCATTTGGACCCCATTCTGCGTCCAAGAGACTTCCTGATTCAAACCCATACCCCAGCCCCACCCGCTCACGGCACGCACAGTCACTAGACTGACTGACACCCGATGTAAGGAGAGTCGCTGCCCTGGTATCCCCAGTTCCTTATCAGCCTATGCCAACAGTGGCTTCTATAGTAACGTAGCAGGACCAAACTGTAAACTAACTAACTAACTAACTAACTAACTTCCTTCCTTCCTTCCTTCCTTCCTTCCTTCCTTCCTTCCTTCCTTCCTTCCTTCCTTCCTTCCTTCCTGAAAGACTCTAGCTATACAGCCCAGACTGATTCCCCTGCCTCACATCCCAAGTGCTGGGAGTTCAGATATGCATCACCGTAGCTGGCTCCCCCTCCCCCAGCTCTCTCCCTTTCTCGTGTTGTTTACTTCTCTTGGCATTTCACCAAGTACCTCACAGAAGGAAGGGTTTACTCTGCCCTCGCAATCTGAGTACACAGTCCATCCTGGTGGGGCAGCCTCGGGGTCAGGCCCTTGAGGCAGCTGGTCACAGGCAGGTTTCCAGGCAGGGCTGAGTCCGGCTTCCCTAACTGCTGAATACTGGCGACTCCAGTCAGCCTAGTGTCTTGTCTCCTTCAAGCCTTGCTGAGACCCTCCTGAGAGAAGTGAGAGCTGGGGCAGAGGTGCTCTCAGGGATAGATTAGGTGGAGGGTCTGCGTCACCCTCGATAGAGGATGCGGGGAGCGACAGCCACCCGTGCAGTCTGTATAGCCATCTCCTTGTCCGTCCCAGACATCTTTACTGCTCCCTGCAGCTGGCACTGCCTGCTTATTGGATGCTTCCTCCAGAGCGCAGGGGGACTGCAGACCCTAGCCAGGGACAGGGAAGGCTGGGCAAGCCTGGAACACGGAGCAGTCAGGTCAAGGTGGCGTTGGGAGCACGTGCTCTGGTGCTGCTCGCATCAGCAGTCAGCGCAACAAGGGAGACAACTGCTCTCCAAACTGCAGGAGGAGTAAGGCGCAGGCCTGAAACATGCAAGCCCAGGCTTCCAGAAGGAAAGCTTGGCTTCAAGGCCACGCAGCATCTGTTCCCGAGTTTCTGCATGGTCAGTCTGCTCGGTGAGTTTGGGTTGTCCCCAACCGAAAAGGGTCACATTGAACCCTTTGAATAAAAGACATTAAACATTTGTACATTGTATAATCAATATATTACTCTATACTTAGATACTCATTAATATGCACATAAAACATACTTTAATACAGAACACATGTTTGATATGTATCTAGCTCCTTTCTACGTATCTCTGTCTGTCCATTCATCCTTCTGTCCTTCTTTTTGAGGTCTGGCCTCTGTAGCGTCAAAGTCTCCTATCCTGAGCTGACGGGACACAGCAGAGACCTAGGGCAATGGTGTTTACCATGCGAGGGCTCTTGGGCTCCCTGTGTTGAGAAGACACCTCAGCCGTGAGGCAGATACTACATCTACGGAGTCGTTCGTTTCATGAGAGCCAGCGTGATGTGCAAAGGAGATGGGTGGGGGAGGGGGCAGAGAGGAGGGGGAGGGTGCCTGTCCTGGGGTACTCGCACACGCCGGAAACAGTCCATGAGTGACTATGGACTTTACTGTGTATAAAGGAAGTTCCCGGCATCTCCCTGTACCTGACCTGTAACATAGGAGGAAGGAGACACGGTAGTCCTACCTCGCATCTCTGTGCACGAGGGTGTAATTGAGTACCCCCTCCCCCTCCTCGCACCACACCAGTCAGTGGGCAACGAGGGTCACCACTTCCTCCTCATCGTGGGCCTCTGGCCAGTCCACACTTCCAGACCGTACCTGAAAGGACTGTCTTCCCACTTGATAAGTGGGCGCCTTGACCATGCTAACGAGCTCATGTAAGAGGAGGAAGAGAAAACAGACAGCAGCTCAGGACACCGCGAAGAGGAACTGTGTTCTAGAGGGCATCTCGGCCTGCTCAGGCCCTCTGCAGCAACTACAGGCGGTCCAGCCAGTGGCAAGACGGCCCCTCACTGCCAGGGCTCGCTTCAGCTCTGACACCCCATGATTTTTACTAAGATCAGTTTTTATAAAGGCCAGAGCTGGGACTCTTGAAAGGACTTCCTCACTTTCAAAAGGCCAGCTGACAGCCAAGGCTGTGCCCACCTCAGAGTCAGACCTTTGTGGGCACCACGAGGACCCTGCCAGAGCTGCCACTGCAGGCTCCAGTCTGCAGGCTCTCCCTAGCTTTAAAGGAAAATTCTGGTGTACAAATCCAGAGGGGCCTGAGACAGAATGAGGCTCCCCACACGTTCGTCTCTACCTGTCCTGCTCCATGCTATCCACAAGTTAAATTCAGCTCATTCTGGAAAGGGAATCAGAATCAAATTGGGGCCGGAGAAGATTTTAATAAGGTCATAGATAGCTCTGAGACACATACTTCTATAGACGGGAGGATCCTCGTGGAGAGGACACTTCTAAATAGGTGTTTAGGGATCCCTCACCTCTTCTCTCCGTCACCTGAATGATGTGGGGCTCTGGGACATGGCCTCAGAACTCAAGTCCAGTGCGTGTCCATCTCTGCCTCTCAGAACGGGAGTGTCCAGGTACTGAGTGAGGAGATTCTTGTCACAGACTCCTCAAGCCCAAGGACACCTCCCACCCTTCTTGTTTCTCCCTCTAGCTCTAGGCCAGGCACAACATATTCTTAAAAGCCCGAAAGAACAGGGGCTGGAGACCTGGCTCAGCAGTTAAGAGCACTGTCTGCTCTTCTGGAGGTCCTGAGTTCAATTCCCAGCAACCACTTGGTGGCTCACAACCACCTGTAATGGGATCTGACCCCCCCCCCTTTCTGGGGTGTCTGAAGACAGCTACAGTGTACTTGCATATAATAAATAAACAAATCTTTAAAAAAAAAAAAAAAGGCACCAAAGCAGTTCCCGGGAAAGAGGACACACTAAGAAGAGAGGGCGAGCATGCCCCTCCGTGAGCCCGGGCAGCCGTGCCTCCGTTTACTTGCTCTCTTTCACCCCGGGATGGGGGGTAGTGGGGGGTTAGTCCAGAGCAGCTGGCTGGTTTCTCAGACTGACAATTCCAACCTGTTGGTGGACCATGAGATCAATTTAGCAGACAGTGGAGTCACCAACCACAGAACGCAAGCAAATCTCAAGCGTGGAGTATTACGAAAGCTTGAGAACCAGGTTCAGATCCCAGAACCCACGGAAAAGCTGTACATGGCTGCACACACCTCTAACGCCCCCAGCACCGGGGAAGCGGAGAAAAGCGGGTGCTTGGAGCTCACTGGCAGTCAGTCTAGGCAAGTGGATGAGCTCCAGGCCCAGTGAGAAGCCACGTCTCAGAACGTTAGGTGGAAAGTGACTGAACAGACATCAACTTCTAGTCTCTACAGCAGAGCATGTGTGTGTGTGTGTGTGTGTGTGTGTGTGTGTGTACATACACACGGGCACCTAAATAACACAGAGACAGACAGACAGACACACAGAGAGACACAGAGACTTGTCTGTTGTGGGCTTTCGAAACTTCAAAACTCACTCCAAGTGACACAGTTTCTTCAACTTGGCCACACCCCCCAATCCTTCTCAAATGGTGCCACTCCCTGATGACTAAGCACTCAACTATAAAAGTCAGTGCGACCATTCCTATTCAAACCGCCCCGCCTGTGACGGAGAAGCTCAACGGTTTCATCAGCTGTAAACCTGTATTCTCTGAACTTCAACATTCCTTCCTGGAGGGAACTTCCTCAGGAGTCAGAAAAATAAATGAATTGTACAAGGCTCAGAAAGTAAACAGAACTCATATGTCTCAGGAAGTCCACGAAACTTAGAAGATTCACAAAGGTCAGAGAGATGGCTCAGAGGGTAAAAGGTTTTGCTGCCAAGAGTGAAAGCCAGAGTTTGGTCTCAAGGGGCAGAAGGGGAGAGCCAACTCCTGCATGGGGGTTATGCTCTGACCACCAAGTCTGGAAGGTACATACGTGTACATGAACACACACACACACACACACACACACACACAATCCAAGTGTGCCATGGTGCATACATTTACATGAACACCTCACCCCAACACACACAAAAATAAAATTCAATTTTAAAAAGAGTCATACAACCCTTCTCCAAGGATTTAATATAAGGGAAACAACTGCAGAGGAGAAAGGACTCTCGGACCTGGAGTCCCAGGGATGCAGCTTGCATGAGCTGATGCTTATGCTGGGTAGAGTGGCCTTTTCAGTGATGCAGCTGCCTTGGGACCACCCACACGCCTTCAGGTAACCCCAGTGGACTTCCTGGTTCACTAAACTATCCTTGACCGGAAGTGTTGGTCTGGCCTGCCATCTGTGTCCTACCTGGGGGTTACCTGGGAGTTCGCTCACATCTCCTCAAGAAAAGTCACACAATGTCCACCACCCCGCAGCTTAGTTACTGCCAATCACAGCGTCCCTACACCACTTCCCAAGAGTGGTCCACAGAAGTAAGTGGTGTCTGTTACCTCAGGATGAGCGTCTAGACAGCAGCAGGTGTGTGAGGACTGGCAGGGGCCTGGAGGGGGTGGCTGCAAGTTCCCTCCGGCAGGACCCTGAGGGCCATGCCTGCTGGCACCTGCTCTGGGTGACGTATGGCACTCTCCTACAGAGCCCTGTGTCCACTGGCAGGGCAAGCTACTCCATGTTGAGGTGGAATCTTCCATGGCGAAGGTTAATGGCACTCCAAACGACTCTAGTGTCAGCCCTTGAGAAAACCATTTTGGGGTCTATTATTACTATTACTATCACTATCATTATTATCATTATAATCATTCCTATTCAGTACTTGTGGTTTAAAAAGCCTCTGCGCCTCTGCACCACATCAGGCAGAAGAACCTCACTTCCCATCTCTGCCCTGAGACTGTCTTACTGCTTATACAACTCTGAGGAGAGTCTTATGAACCTTGAAAGCCCACTGAGACTTGTGAGCTTTGTTTACTCCCCTCAGAAGGGTGTTTAGGCCCCTCCCTCTGCCCCAGGCCCTCCCTCCCTAGCTCCAGGAATGCGACTCACACTCAGGGTAGGCCCAGAAGCGGGGGGCAGGCACACCCGACACAGAGAGTCCTGGGTACAGAGGGGCAGATGCCAATGAGACATGACACCAACCAAGGCTGGGCACTGGGGAAGGGACGTGTGGGTCCAGCACTGGGTTTAGGGCCAGTGGGACTGTTCCATATGCTACTACATGGGTAGGCAGGTGACATACATACATCACAACCCACAGAACACACAAACCTGAGGGTGAGCCCTCATGGAAACAATGGACTTGAGGTGCTAATGTATCAGCACTGATAACAAATGTAGCCCAGTCTACTGGCTGGTTTTGCGTGTCAACTTGACATAGGCTGGAGTTATCACAGAGAAAGGAGCTTCAGTTGGGGAAGTGCCTCCATGAGATCCAACTGTGGGGCATTTTCTCAATTAGTGATCAAGTGGAGAAGGGCCCCTTGTGGGTGGTACCATCTCTGGGCTGGTATTCTTGGGTTCTATAAGAGAGTAGGCTGAGCAAGCCAGGGGAAGCAAGCCAGTAAGAAACATCCCTCCATGGTCTCTGCATCAGCTCCTGCTTCCTGACCTGCTTGAGTTCCAGTCCTGATTTCCTTTAGTGATGAACAGAAGTGTGGAAGTGTAAGCTGAATAAACCCTTTCCTCCCCAACTTGCTTCTTGGTCGTGATGTTTGTGCAGGAATAGAACCCTGACTAAGACACCCAGGAAGGCAAGTGGTTGGTAACGGGAGAAATGGGAAAGGAGCATAGGCAGGCCCTTTAGACTTCCTAATCCAGTTTTTAAAATTTAAAATAATTTTTAAGAAAACGCAGACATCCTAAGATGGCTTTGTGTGCCCTGTGCGTCGGTCACTGTGTCTGGGCAGCTCACCATCATTCTGTGAACTAGCCGGGAGCCTGCCCAGAGCAGTTGCTTTGTGTGGAGGCAGGAGCCCGGAGGCCAGTCCACAGCCTGGCGCCTCTCAGAAAGCAGAGGAACAGAACAGGCGCCTTCTCAGAAGGTTGGTGGGTCGTGAGTTCTTTGTAAGACAGTCTTGGACATACGAGACCAACAAGGCAAGCGAGACTTGCAGACTGGCCACTGGGAAGAGTCTGAGGAGCAGGTCCGCAGTCCTTGGGCTCCTGCCTTCACACTTAGGGGACGGGATGGGATACAAACCGGAGGCCCTGCGAGGCAGCCGGGCTGACGGTGGGGGCTGACGGGGGCGGCGGAATGCGGGACAGGACGCTAGCTTCCTGGTAGGAGACACATGGCTTGCTGGCGAATCTAAACAAGGAAATCGCTAGGTTCTTGTTTTTTGTCTCTTCTGCCAACAAACCCATTCTACACTGGAGGGGCTTGTTACATAAAAGAGAGGAAAATGCTGGGGTGTGCAGCCAAAGTCACCGGACAAGATTAGCGGTGGCTCCGGCAGGGAGTAAGGTACAAAAAACAGGGGCTTGTTTATGACTTCATTTTTTTTCCAAGGGGAAAAAAAAAAAGCCTGCTTCTCACATGCAAGTCATCTCTCGGGATTGAGTTTGGATCCTTCTGGAAGGAGGACCCGGTCTTTACAACGTTCTCATCAGCCCTTCCTCATGTGCAGAACCCGATCCCTGCGGGACTGAGAAGAAATCTCCGAGTGTATCCTTAGCGGCTAATCTGCTCCCTAAGGAGGGGGGTCTGGCATCCTTAATTCTAACGGAAGTCACCCCCGGACTCCATCAGGGGACTGAACGTGGTGGCCCTAGGGCCCGGGGACTCTGTATGGCTTGTCCCTTGCAGAGTCAGGAAGAAAGCTATTCAAATGTCTCAGAAAGTTCCTGAAACATGAAACATACAAGAGCCTTCCTCTCCAGGACTCTAGCTTCCACGATGATTACCTGTGCTGGGTGGGCTTGGGGACGCAGCACTCTTTGAGTCATTCCTGCTCCTGGAAGTGACCCCTCGCCCAGACTCCCGTAAGGGACCCCAAGCTACTCCTCCTTCACAAAGTTGGACTTGGGTGATATCCTTCTGTTGTCAGTTCCCTGTCAGGGATGAAGAGACATGTGTTCATGTCTTCCTAAGAAGAGTGTTCTACAACAGCTCCAAATGTTCATATACTGGAAATATGATCCCAAATTCATGTTAACAACGCTAGTCAGAGGCAGGATCTTTTGGAGGTAGGATCGTTTGGATCAGGATTATATGACCTGGAGGCGGGGAGGAGGGGCAGACAGTGGATGGCATAAGTGGCTTTCTAAGAGGAAGAGAGACATCAGTCAGCACACTGGCCCTGTCTTACCATGAGACAAGCTTCTAGTTAGTGATCCAGCAAGGAGACCATCCCCAGATGCGGACACCATGTCTCCTGGACTGAATGAAATAAACCTTCTTTTTCTAAAAATGACCCGGACTTGGGCATTTGTTATAGACACACACACACACATACACACACACACACACACACACACACACACACACACACAAAGACCACATGCTCATGTCCCTTTGCCCTTTACAACTACAATGTCCTGGGGACACCTCTCTCCAACTGTATAACATGAATGTTTATGTCCAAGGACATTGTACCCATAGTGAAGCAACCCTACCTTAATAATAATGTGGAAGGGGGAAGGGGGATTCCTGACATTAGCCTTGTACATGCATCTCCAAGTGTGTCCACACAGATGCGCGCGCGCACACACACACACACACACACACACACAGAGAGACAGAAACAGGGAGACACAGAGAGTGGGAGAGAGAGAGATACAGAGACAGAGAGAGACAGAGAGAGAGACTTGCCACGTACAAATACATTAAGATGGACATCCGAGCTCAGGTGACATGGAGCCTTGTGGCTTCCTGCGGGTCTGGGTCTGGACCTCTCTCCACACATACACTGGGAGAACCCAGCCACTGTGTGACTGGTCTGACCACCAAGCTATGACATCATGGGAAAGCCCATGCCAGCAACACGGACAAGGCTGCACGGAGCCTTGGGCAGCCAGCTGAGCGTCAGATGAGAGGGGGAAGGCGCCTTTGAAATGTCTCCGTCTCAGTCACTATCTGACAGAAAATGCAAGTTAATCCCAGGAGCAGCTGGGCCGAGCCAGGCTGCCAGGCCTGAGAGGCAGTTCCCAGCCAGGGGTGTGAGTAGGGGTGCTGGCCAGCGCGACCCAAAGGTGCGCTACCCTGTTAAGGTTACCTCAGCTTCTGTTTCCTAGTTCAAAAATGCAGACTCGTAGGCATCCCTATCACACACGGAAGGATGAGCTAACAGGAAGATTACTGTGCTGCGTGGGAATCGTTTGAAAAATGCCAGTCATTGCTTTAAAAGACTTGGCTGGTTTTAAGGGCAAGAAGCTATTATTATGGGGCCCAGTGGGCAAGAGATGGACGCTTTGTTCTCAGAGCTTTGATTAGAGGGAAGAGTGGGGACTCAGCCCATCACTCAGAAACACAGTGAGAGGGCAGTGTGGGCGGAATGAGGGGGACTCGCCGACCCGCCTGCTGACCACACTAGGGACACACAAAACTTCCCAGTTGGCTGAGAAACATTTTGGTGGGCTCTGTGGTGGGCTCCAGTGTTGTTCAAAAGAGAAAAAGTGGGAGAGGGCAGGCAGGCAAGGGGAGGGAGGGGGAGGGAGGGAGAGAAGCAACAGGAAGGGAAGGAGGGAGGGAAGGAAGAAAGAAAGAAGGGAGGGAGCAGGCAGGCGGGCAGTCAAACAATGGTGTGGTGTGATCTAGAGTGGGAGAGAACCAGAAGGAAGACTCCAGTGGCTTGGGCAGTCCTCTCTGAAGGGCTGGACAGTGCTTAGGAGGCCAAGAGCAGTTGTCTCTGAATTCAGCTGGACTCTTAGCAATCCTGGCCACACTGACTGTCTGAGACTGGACAGGCGGTCTGACGCCAGGAACGACTACATGCGATTATTAATTAGCAAGTGCGTCCTATTCAATCTCTCAAAACTAAGGGTGATGAAGGAGCAGAAGCCCCGAGGAAATCTAAAATACATTTCAACAGCCGGCTGTTCCGGTCAAGCCTATGATCCTAACACTCAACGCTTGAGAGGCAGAGGCAGGAGGATTGCTCACAAGTTCAGAGCCAGCCTGGTCTACATAATTAGTTCCTGGCCAGTCAGGGATAGATGGTGAGACCCTGTCTTACAACAACAACACACTGCAATCCTGTATAGAGGCACACATCTGTAATCCCAGCAACCAAGAGGTGGAGGCAGGAAGATCAGGAATGAATTCAAGGCCAGCCTGGGCTACATGAAACACCATCTTTAAAAAGCTTATCGCAGCTACTGGCAAGCTTACTCACTGGCACATCCACTGAGGTCTGTGCTGGGTCTGGAATGCAGGGGTACACGGGTATTGGGGACGCAGAAACAGACTTGAGACTCAGGAAACAATCTGGAGATGGTGACAAGGACTGACTATAATGGGACACTGAGACCTGTTGGGGGTGATGGGAGGTCTGTGCACGGATGCGGCTGTTACATACTTGGGTACATTTATCACAGCCCAGCCAACTGTGCTTATACCTGGTGGGTTACACGTGTGTGAATAACGGCCAGCCAAAGTGGGCCTACGCTGGACCAGCCATCTGCAGAATGTGGGGAATGCCTACACTGCATCCTGGGATGCGGAGCCAATTTTCCAGGCCACGGTGGGGGTGGGGAGGGTGGACTCTTTAGGAAGCAGCTGGGCTTTGGGTGACGACTCTAGTGCATCACCTTACAGGACCCTCAGTTCAGCTGGCCTCCCTTGCCAGAGCCCCCATGGGCCTGTCAGACCCTCCTCTCCTTCACGGTGAGGGAAATAGCCACATTGCACATTCCAGAGCCTGGTGAATTGTCCAGAAGAAGTTCTCCCAGAAGGTGTGTCACAAGTTTAAACTGGGCTGCTGCTGCCCGTAGCCAGACCCTCTTTTATTTAGGTCCAGGCAGTAGTTAAAGACGTCTCAGAACTCATTAAACCCAGCCCTTCCCTGAGTTGGTAGCCACTGGATTACCCAGTCTCAGAAGATGATCCTGTAAACCGAGTTGTGAGAAGAGAAGAATGTGCACTGAGTGGAGAGTCCCAGGGAAGCATGGCACCTGCCGAGGCCACCGTGGTGGTCAGTGTGCTCCGTTTCACAGAATGGAAAATCTCCTGGGAGTGGGCCTGTGGGCACGTCTGTGGGAGAGCACCCTGACTGTGTAAACTGAGGTGGCTCCGGAGGGCACGGCGGAGGGAGCGGAGCATCAGCAGGCGTCCGTCCTCACTCCCGGCTTCCCGGTTGTGGATGTGATGTGACCAGCTCGCCCAGATCAAGCTGCCCTGACTTCCCTGACACGATGGACACCCTTCATCCTTGGGCTGAAACAAACCCTGTCCCCCTTTGATTTGCTTTTGTTGGAGTATTTAGTCACATCAACAGGAAAAGAAACCAAGGCAGCCACTTTTGGAAGCATGGTGGTAAGGCCTAGGCGTGAGGAGACCTGAAGGCATGCCCCCCCCAGGGTCACTTCTCTGTCACCCACTTCCCTCTAGGCTGGCGAGGCACGCAGGGCTCCCAGACTCCAGAAGACGGAGGCTTCTCAAGAGCGTGAGGACTGTGGGTCCTGGATGGGTGTGTTGTGTTTAATCCGCCTGAATTTAGGAGCTGCTCTTCCAGACGGTGACCCAGTGGCCACTACGAAGACGTCATTACTGAAGTGCCACAGACCGGTGTGTGACGCTTGGCTCTGCTCACTGGTGCGTGCGGAGGAAGGTACGGGCTGTACCTGGTGACAGCACGCAGTCAAAGCGCCGCGGCTGGCAGCTCCAGGGCTCTGGATTGAGAGCGCAACACGGAAGCGTTTGGGATTATATAAAACCCACCACAAGCACAACTGGAGAATGTGACACAGCTTTGTGTGAAGCTGCCGGACTCAATGGCCACAGCGTGGGCAGGAGGACCTGGGCACGTGAGCCGGAGAGAAAGACAAGCTGGTCCTTAGGGCACATGAGGCCTGTCTGAGTCTGGGGAACCTGTTTTATGGGACACAGAAGGCAGGCTGTGATGGGACATGCACTTGAGCTCTGGTCCACCGGTGAAGAGCTGATGGGTTTTTTTGTTTGTTTGTTTTGTTTTGTTTTGTTTTTTAGTTTTTTGAGACAGGGTTTCTCTGTGCAGCCCTGGCTGTCCTGGAACTCACTCTGTAGACCAGGCTGACCTCGAACTCAGAAATCCACCTGCCTCTGCCTCCCAAGTGCTAGGATTAAAGGCGTGAGCCACTACCACCCAGCAGAACTGATGGTTTAAGGCAGAGGAAGAAAAGACAGTTCTCACAAAGCAAGGAGAGGTTTGGAAAGGAAGGCATGGGGTGAAGAGGAAAATAGAAGCTTCAGACCCCTCATGAGCCTTTCTTCAGAGGTGGCCCTTGTAAACACTGTGTCCAATGAGGCCCCACGCCTGGGTTCCAAGGCTCTCCCAGGAGCCCTCCTCCCTTCATGCTCCCCTTCCTCCCAGTCCTCCCTCTGCAGGGTGTGTTGGAGACCGGCTGTGAGCACACTCCGAGACTCTGGATCTGAGCAGATAAGTGTAGCGTGACTCAGAGAGAGTGGGTGGTGACAGATGCCTGCAGCCAACTCTGAGCCAGGCCTGGCCAGGTTTTTGGAGCTGATACCTGACATTTAGGGACAAACCCCACCAGCCCTCAAGGACTTTTTTCCAAATGAATGGCTCCGTCCCACAGCAGTCTCTTCCCACACGCTCCGCAGATGGCCGCAGTCGGTGGTGGGGTCATGGAGACGCCCCTTGAGCTGTGTGACAGGAATCCATCAGTTCTCATTCCCACACCTGTGTGTGCTTGGAGGGCTTCTGTGCAGGCTGCAGCTGTGGCCACAGGACTGACTCCCCCTTCTAAGCACAGGAACCCAGCTGCCAAGCTAGGTAGATATGGCTTTGGGTACCAGGAATTCTGGGGAAAAGCGACATAGGACAGCGGTTCACCTGCCTTCTGCATCAGCAGGAACCACCCGGACACCACCTGTCTGCTGTCCACTGGGGAAAACATTTCCACGCATGTCTACGCACTTTCCCTGCTTTGGTAAAGAGCGGGAGGAATGGTCTATGGGTTGTGCTTTCTGGAAAGCACCAGAGCTTCCACCTCAGAGCCAAGCAGGACAGAACTTTCCCTGCCTGAAAGAGGAGCAGAGCCCCACAAAGCTCCCACACTGCTTTGGGGCCCTGGTCAGTTCCTGTGGCAATAGCATTTTGGTCCTTTTCCTTGATAGCGTTTCCTGAGCACAAAGCATTCCAACCCACGTCCACCTGGGCCTCTCCAGGAAACCCGAGGACGCCGCAGCCTGGCAGGTTTGCCTCTCCGTTTCATGTCCGGCCTACAAACATGATTCCATATATGACTTGGCCAACACAGCTTGCAAACCTCAGAGGCTGCCTATGGCAAGGGCAGCGGTTTGCCTGCTGGGAAGGAGAGGGGCCCACGCTTCCCCGAGGGCTGCCTCCTCAGCCCTTCTCAGCTCCCGATTCTGAGATTGCTTCTCTCCCAGCAAAAGCAGTGGAAGGAAACTTTAGGGGCCCTCTACTTTCAGGAGCCCTGGACCAGCAGGAAAAAGGAAAGCCAGGCCTGGTGGATCAGTAACCCCAGCTACTTAGGAAGCTGAGGCAAGAGGATCCTAAATTCAAAGCCAGCCTGCCTTGGGTTTAGCCAATGAAAGGGGGAGGGAGAGAAGAAGGGGCTGAGGAGGGGGAAGAAGCCCTGGGTCCCTGGCTCTCTGCAGCCCTGAGCACCCCCTCCTTCCCCCCTACCCCAATCCCACCCCGCAGGTGTCTGGTAAGCAGCACTGCAGCCCGTGGGTGGCCCTGTACCCATATTGGCGGGAATCAGCCCAGCAGGCCCTCGCTCGCTGGTGACCGCCCAGCTGAAGCCATGACTGTGGCAGATGGCCGCCTCCAGTAAAAGCAGTCAGACCGTAAATGCCACCACACAGCTCTCTGGCAAAGCACAATAAACAAAAACCGGAGACTGGCTTTGTTTTCCTCCAGTTTTCTTCCTGTGCTCCCTGGGATACAGCTTGGAGAAGGACAAAAGAAGATGGAGAAGTGAATCAACGATTCCAGGAAGATCGCGACACAACCATGACCTTCAGGCGAAAGACGTCGCTGCAGAATCGCAACAGGATCCCTCAGGATCAGAGGGGCAAAATCACTTCCATTCGACACTGACAGGCAGGATGGGGGAGGGGAACGAGACTTGGCCATCAGCAAGGACAGCAAGGAGTCGCAGCTGAGGCCAGAACAGCCAGACAAGCACAGGACCCCGGCGCCCACTCCCCTGCGGGCTGCTCGGTGACTGCGGTGGTAAATGACGGCTCACCTGCTGGTGGCAGCGTCCTACTATGTGACCCAGCTGGTCTGTAGCTGCAGAGCTAGACCGGATGCCTCCTTAAGGTTAGGATGACAGCATCTGGGCTACCGTGCCCAACTTCAACGCCTACTCCCCCTCCTCTTTAAAAGCACTCTCTTTAGTGTATACCCGTATGTGCCCCAGTGTCGCATGCCCACCACATGTGCGCAAGTGCCCGCCGAGGCCAGAGGGTGGTGGGTCCTGGGAGCTGGGGTGGCAGGTGGTTTCGAGCCACCTGTGTGGGGCTTGGGAACTGAGGCCAGGCTCTGAAAGTGCTCCTAGCTATGAGGCCAACTCTCAGCCTGCGCCCCGCCTCACGCAGCCCAGCCTGGCTTCAGACTCACTCTGTAGACGTTCTCCTCCTTCTGCTCCCACCTCCCAAGGGCTGGGATTCATACCACACCAAACTCCAATCACACAAAATTCTGTAATTAAGATGAGAGCCCGCAGACCAGCAGAGGCTCATTAGAGTTCTTGTATATGAGTCATGCTAGGGACAAGCATAGTTAGTCCAGAATAACACATGACGGGCTGGAAAGCACACAGATTTCATGTCAACACGCCAGCACTGCTGTCAAACTGTCAAGAACTGAGGACAAGCCTACACACACTTCAGGACTGAGGAGGTAGAAACAGCTCCCAGTTCCCATGCACTGCCTGTACAGTCTCAGCAACTGGTACAAGTTCACGGGGCCTCAGTTCCTATGTGTGAGACAGAGAGAACCTCCCAGGATCGTCCTGGGAATTAAAGAGAGTAGCCACAGAAAGAAGCCCGGAGCCAGTACTTAGCACGCGGTTGGTAAACGTGATCCACACCGCGGCTCGCTACTTAAGAGATAATAAGGAGATGGACAGGAACAGGAATTAAGACCTCAGCTGACTGCCGGGAGTCATCAATTGAACGGACCGCCTCTGAGCCAGCAGAATACAGCTCAATACTCAAGAAGGCCCAGAAGCAAACACGCAGCCCTGACAGATTAGCTGAGTCAGAGCGAGGCAAGGCTCTGCGTGAAGGGGTGGGTAAGACGGCTCTCTACAGCATCTTGTGGGGTGAAAGATTTGTTATCTTACAAGGGGCTGAGAAACCCAGGGGTTCTGTTAGTTACCCTCAGATTTAAATAAAAACCCAAATCAAAATGAGTCAGTAGGTAAAAGTGATTGTTGATAAGCCTAGTGACCTGAGTTCAGTCCTAGAACCCCATATGGTAAATGAAGAAAACAGACTCTCCCAAGGTTGTCCTGCTCGCTCTCTCTCTCTCTCTCTCTCTCACACACACACACACACACACACACACACCAAACAAACAAACAAGCAAACAAATAAGTGTTACAAAAATTCCAATAACCCAAATTAAGCATTCCCAGGACACCCTAGCCAGACAGTACCACTGGGGGTTGAGGTCTCATTCTCTGAATGCTTGGTGACTGGGCCACAGGGCTCAAAACTCTGTTTCACTCAAGTGAGGATTTTAACCCCATCCTGAGGATAGGACCCAGTGAGGGGCCAGGCATGGAAGCTGATGACAAAGCCCCAGCCCTGGAATCAGGTCCACTAGTGCCCACCCATCCCCCACCACTCTGTCCCCTAGTAGAAAGAACAGACAGAGCCTCCGGACTCCGGGCTTCTCTTGGGCTCAGCCTTCCCACGGCTTTAGGGAAACAGAAGTGCCCTCTATGTCCCGCACTCCCCATCAGCTCACCGGGGAGTCTGCCTTCTAACCTCAATTTCCTCTCCTCTGAGTCTGCACCTGCCTCAAGACCTGCCGTCAGGCTAAAATATTCCAACATCCAAATGGACCCCGGCCAAAACCTCACCTCAGGGTTCCCTCGTACTTGGATGTTTCCCATGCACACTGGAGAAGCAGCTGGAAAAGAAAGGAGCCCCTAGACCTGGGCCACATTGTCAGGCTTCTGTTCTGGGTCAGCAAAGCAAATGTCAGGTCCAGGCAGGGGAGTCATGGGCCCCGGGTCCCAGCGCACCCGTCGCCTGCCTATCAAATGCCCAGGACAGTCTTGGCTGGCTGGCTGGACCCTGCGCTGAAGGCCCCCTCAGTCCCTACTCTTCACACTGAGCTGCACCCGAACCCCTCTCCAGCGTGTCTGCAGACCTGAGTCCCGTGTGTCTCCAGGTCTGACGATGATGCTGGGCCCAGGGCCCTCCAGAAGTCTACAGTGAGCTGAGTACAGGGCTAGATGTGCTCACCATTCTTTTTTTTTTTTTTTTAAGATTATCTATTTATTATGTGTGAGTACACTGTAGCTGTCTTCAGACACCCCAGAAGAGGGCATCAGATCTCATTACAGATGGTTGTGAGCCACCATGTGGTTGCTAGGATTTGAACTCAGGACCTTTGGAAGAGCAGTCAGTGCTCATTTGGGGGCAGGGGCGGGGGTGGGGTTGAGACAGGGTTTCTCTGTGACAGTCAGTGCTCTTAACTGCTGAGCCCTCTCTCCAGCCCCCTTCTTGAGTTGTTTAATGACACCTTTTCTCCCTGACCTTGGGCTGTGACTTCGAAACAAACAGCACTGTGAATTGCTCCTAACCACGAGGATTACGGCGCAGGGAGTGGGGATCATGGATTCTACGCTGACGTTCTCTGTGGGCATAACTGCTTCTGCATGCAGAAGGGAGACACAAGCAGCAAACAAAAACCTAAACAAGATAGCAGTGGCCCAGTGCGAGCACTCGAGCAAGCTAGCGGTAAGCACCGGCTTCGGGGCGGGGTGTGTGGGGCGGGGCACCTGCAGTTCCAGGCCTAGCCCTTGCCAGCCCAGCTCAGCTCAGCTAGATCATCCCGCAGACTCTAGCTGGCAGCTAGGTCTCCACCATCAGTCTGTGCTCTGCCCCGGCTGCAGAATGGGGACTCCCCATCTCCCTCTCTGCTCTCCCTCCCGTTGCCTTCCCCAGCCACATCTTCCTCAACTCGAGACAGAGAGCCCCTCCTTCCGGCAGGAGAGGCCAACTCTCCCCGATGCGTCTGTGGTCTAGACAGCCCCGGGGGACAGCATGGGCCAGACTCAGAGTCCCCCCTGCAACCATCCATCTCTTTTCCACTTGGGTCAAACTGAATGAATGACTCAGGAGAGAGTGTCTACTTCACTAAGACCGACTTTGGGAGGAACTTTCGGGCAGGGAAGGAAGGGAGGGAGAAGACCCTCAGAGCAGAACTGTAGACAGCCCAGCTCCGGCTCCAGTCTGCAGTGGTGACGGCGCACCCCACGCACATCCACCTTCCAAGGTGTTCTCTTTCAAGTCACGGAGGAAAAGTTATGTAAGGAGCAGACATACAGCTCCAGTGGGCGAAGGCTCAGCCTCTGGGTGTTTGACTGAATAAAGGACCTCTGGGGAACAAAGCACCAGCCAACGTCAGTCGTGTACAGAGGCGGCAAGATGCACCGCAGAGGGAACCGCGGGGAGCGTGCAGCCGCCATGCATTTAGGAAGCCAGCCAGGAAGGTCTGCTTACTCGGCCCCGAGGGGTCCCACGGTCTCCTCTTCCGGACGCTGGGCTGTGGGATGCGGCTGGTGGGACGAGTGGCTGCCCTCTGCTCTGACAAATCCTGCTCTCACCTTCCAAAGGCCAGTCCGAGAGGGGCTTCCTGACCCCTCCGGCTCAGGCGACTTCTAAGGCTTGGACGCTCCCGGGCACTGCCTCTTCACGCCTGCAACAGATGGGGACTGGGGCTGGGCGTGTTCCCAGTCCCCAGAGCAGCGCAACAAGCAGCTGGCAGACAGCATGGGCTGGCCTGAGACAGCACAGCGACAATCCTGTTGGTTAGAGCCGGTTGGCTGCTTGAGATGACGGCGGAGGAGCTCGGGCAGATACCCTTGCTGTCTGTCAGGACTGCAGGAGACTGTCATTAGCACCTGTGTCGGGGGCTGCCTGCTGAGGAGGCAACTGTGCCTCACGGGCAGGAGGGAGGGCAGAGCCGTGGAAATCCAGGCAGCCGGATGAAGAGAGGAGGGAACCAGGCCTGGGATGCAGAAGGTCCGGGGGTGGGGGGTCCTTCCACCACCACCCCCAGCCCCCAATCACAGAACTCCAGGCAAAGGCTAATTTATAACTTCATAGGAAACCAGCAGCCTGCCTTCTGCAATCAGACTAAATCAGGACTCGCAGGGCAATCCTTGTCCTTGGAGAACAGAGCATGCAGATTTTCTCTCCCACAAGAATGACAGCCTCAAACAAGTTCTGCTAGTGACACCCTCACTGTCACCACATCCCCCACCTCCAATCAGACAACCTGCAATCCCATGCCCCCTGCGGGTGACACAGGCCCCGCCTGTGTCTCTGCTGCCTTTTCTTGTCTGGCTTCTGAGGCATAGGTAGCTGAAGCCTCTGCTGCCTGTGGAGTAGCGAATTCCTAGAGAGAGAAAATGACTCACCTGCTGTGCTTACCACCCCTCTACTAACCAGCTTTCTCTCCTCACCTCCTCTGTCACACCCTGGGCCCCTGGGCCCTGCTCCATCAGCCCAGGGCTCACAGCAACTGTTCAAATCAGACAATCCCAAGCCTGTTTGTCCCCCTCAGAGGCACCTTCGCCCGGACACTCTGCCCACTGAGGGAGAGTTGGCACTTTCCTGAGAGGCCTGACACGCGAGCTCTACCTATTGAGCTCAGGGGGCGATGAGCACAACACACCGATCTGTCCCTTCATAACAGGCATTGCTGTCTGCGTGTCCCACCACACCCGGTTAGACAAAGTCCTGGGACCTTCCACGAAGCTGTGCCCAAAGGCATGACTAACACGCTACCCAAGGGTGACAAGTGACCAAAGATTCCTATGAATGTGGCCCAAGACAACCTTGGCAAACCTAAGATTGTGAGATGTGTGTACAGGACCTGGGGGGTCACAGATTGGGCTAGGCTGGTTGCCATGAGGTCCAGAAACCCCCATGGCCACCTTGCCGGCACTGGGGTTACAAATGTGAGCTGCCACACCCAGATCTTAATGTGTCTGGGGGCCAAGCTCAGACTGGCAGGCTATGGCCCGTGGCTTTCTTGCGGTCACTTTCAGCCCAGGAAGGGACCCGACAACCACCGTTCACCTGGTGGTTCCAGCTGTCATAGCCGCCAAGCACCTCAAATACCACTCGGAGCTGCAACTGTTTTCCCTTCTGTCCCCTGAGCAATGTTACACTTCAAGGTCCTTTCCAGACCAAAACTGTAAAGTTCTGTGACCACAACCCAGGTCTGTGTCTGTGCCACAGCTCGGTCACTTCTCTCTGGGCCTCCTCCGCCCTGTCTTGGTCCTCCATCTGTGTGGAAATGCTGTCTCTAAGCATCTTCCGGGGCTGCTGCTGGGATAATGGATGAACAAGCATTTAGGCAAAACGAGCCTCAGCTTGCGAGGCGGGTGATGATTCTGGAACCAGAGGGCAGCGTCAGAACAAACAGAGC
The DNA here is from genome assembly GCA_964023405.1 of Apodemus agrarius. NCBI lineage: Eukaryota > Metazoa > Chordata > Mammalia > Rodentia > Muridae > Apodemus > Apodemus agrarius. The sequence goes on along the minus strand of OZ030006.1, from coordinate 6,076,315 downwards.
TTAGCAAAACACACTCCGTACACCACTGAGCCAAGGGCCGACATCCTGAAACCAGCCCCCTGGGCAGGATGCGAGTGGCCATGCAGAGCCCTGGCCAACCTCAACATTTTCTCCCGCTGGCTCTCCAACTAGCTCCCAGGGGGAGCTGGACCTGCTGCATTTGCTTTGTGCTTTTCCAAAGCATATGAATGAGCCTGGGTTGCGGGGGGCGGGGGGAGGGGGGTTGAACTTGTTTTGCCTGGAAAAGGTGGAAACATCAGGGAAATAGATGGGTAGGTGTGCTCCACTTGCGGTCAGGCACCTGAGAATGGCTTGTGGAGTACGTGGCTTTCTCCAGCTCGGCCCGCCTGTCAGGATCAGGGTGTCACTGAGGAGACTGGAGAGAAAGACAAGCGCCGTGCCCTGGCGCTTCCAACACAAGCCTGGACGGTCTTCACCTGTGCGCAGCCTTGCTCTTCCGGCCTCCACTGGATGCCTAAGTGGTTCATGTTTCCCCTGTGGGGTACGGGCGTGTCTGCCTTCTCACTCTAGAAGGCAGACACCACCGGACAGAAGAAGGTCCTGGCAGAACCCAAACGCCATGGCTGGTACGTCCCAGGCTCAGAAGGAGCCATGGTGGGGCGCTCCCTGACACAAGCCCAGGTCTCCTGTCACACTTCACCAAGCATCACTCTCAGTACCCTTCCTAGACCCCCAAGGAGGGACGAGAGAGAGAGAGAGAGAGAGAGAGAGAGAGAGAGAGAGAGAGAATCCATGTGTTCTGTGTATACATACAGAGGTTACGCTAAGCACATTCCTTAGTCACTCTGCTCCATGTTTTTTTGAGGCAGGGCCCCTCGATGAATCTGTAGCTCACGGATTCACTTAGAACCCTGCGAGTCATCCCGAGCCGCCCCGGCACCTTACCAGTATGCCCTGCCCCACCTCCACCAGTTTCTTTCTTTCTTCTTTTTCTTTAGTGTGGGTTCTGGAGATGAAGCTCAGGTGATCAGGCTTGCACAGAAACCACTTCACAAACTGAGCCATTTCCCCACCCCAGTCCCTCAGACCTTTCCTCAAGGACAAAGAAAACAAGGGCTGCGAAGCTGAGTTGCCGTGGTCTCTGTGATGGGCAGTCTCGGTGGTCAGCCTGACACCCCTGGAAAGAGGGAGACTCAGCTGGAGGACGGGCCTGGCCGGCGCGAGCTGGTGAGCAGCCTGCCTCCAGGGCTTCTGCTTCAGGCCCTGCCAAGTGTTCCCTGAGTGATGGACTGTAACCTGTGAGATGAAGTACCCTTCCCCTCCCCCACACAAGCTGCGTGGGCTGTGTCCATCACAGCAACAGAAAGTAGAACAGTTACTAAACGGAGACCTTAATGCCTCGGATTCCATCACGGCCTGATTCCGGACCAGCACAGACTACACTGCTCTGAACTGCCAGCCTTTTATCTGCCTGCATTCGCTTCTTTGTATCTTTTGGTTTTTATCCCCGTGGTGTGTGCTTACTATTTCTGTAATGACAAAAAATGAGGCTTCAGGGCTTGAAAGACAGCTGCTCTGTGGATAATAGGTGTGTGCAGGTAGAACCCCTGCAGAGCCCGATGACCTGGGTTCGATCCCTGGAACCAGCACACAGGGGGAAGGCGTGCAGCCTCCACCAAGCTGCTCAGTAGTCTCACACGTGTTCTGGCATGTGCACATCCCAACCTCTATCTGCATCACACATAATGATAATAAATAAAATGAATTATATAAAATACAATTGCAGCCATAGTTTCTGGGGCACATTATTGTCACATTAAACTGTCCAACTGGCTTTGATTAAGCACATATATTAAGAAATTACATCACTTCTGAGCGCAGAGGTGAGATTCTCTGGAGGGGAACAGCTAGGAGTACACAGGGCATAAGATCAGTGGAGCAGCCGGGACTGAAGTCTTCCTGCCACCATTTGCACTAGGGAGCCAGGAGACTCCACAGCCTTCTGTGTACAGCCCGCCAAGAAAGAGAGCTCTCCCAGCAGTGCTTTCACTTTTGAGCTCAGAGTAAGGGCACAGGCTTTCAGGCCCATAGGAGGAACAAACTCCAGTCAGAGACAACAATACCAACTAACACCAGAGATAAACAGATGGCGAAAGGCAAGCACAAGAACCCTACCAACAGAAGCCAAGGTCACATGGCAACATCAGAACTCAGTTCTCCCACCACAGCAAGTCCCGGATGCCCCAATTCACTGGAAAAGCAAGAGTTGGATTTAAAATCCTATCTCATGATGCTGATAGAGGCCTTCAAGACTTAAATAACTTCCTTAAAGAAATACAGGAGAACACCTGTCAACAGGTAAAAGCCCTTAAAGAAAAAACACAAAAATCCCTTAAAAAATTACAGGAAAACATAAACAATCAAGTGAAGGAACTGAACAAAACCATCCAGGAACTGAACCAACCTTCCACTAAAAGTGGAAGTAGAAACAATAAAGAAATCACAAAGTGAAACATCTCTGGAAATAGAAAACCTTGGAAAGAATTCAGGAATCATAGATGCAAGCATCAACAACAGAATACAAGAGATAGAAGAGAGAATCTCAGATGCTCAAGATACCATAGAAAACATTGACTCAACAGTCAAAGAAAATGCTGCATAAAGCTGGTAACCCAAAACATCCAGGAACTCCAGGACACAATGAGAAGACTAAACCTAAGGATTATAGGTATAGATGAGACCAACGATTTACATCTTAAAGGCCCAGTAAATATCTTCAACAAAATTGTAGAAGAAAACATCCCTAACCTAGAGAAAGAGATGCCCATGAACATACAAGAAACCTTCAGAACTCCAAACAGACTGGACCAGAACAGAAAGTCCTCTGGGAACATAATAATCAAAACATCAAATGCACTAAACAAAGAAAGAATATTAAAAGCAGTAAAGGAAAAGGGGCAAGTAACCTATAAAGGCAGACCTATCAGAATCACACCAGACTTCTCACCAGAGATGATGAAAGTTAGAAGATCCTGGGCAGATCTCATACAGACTCTAAGAGAACACAAATGCCAGTCTAGGCTACTATACCCAGCAAAACCCTCAATCATCATAGATGGAGGAAACCAAGATACTCCATGACAAAAACAAATTTACACAATATCTGTCTACAAATCCAGCCCTACAAAGGATAATTGATGGTAAATGCCAACATGAGGGAAACTACACCCTAGAAAAAGCAAGAAAGTAATCTTCGAACAAATCCAAAAGAAGATACCCACACAAAAATAAAAATAACATCAAAAATAACAGGAAGCAACAATCACTATTCCTTAATATTTCTTAACAACAATGGACTCAACTGGCCAGTAAAAAGACATACACTAATGAAATAGTTCTCATGTAAATCTTCAATTTTATCAGAAAATGTTTGTAATTCCCCTTTAAATTAATTTAGTAGTGTTTTTTATGTCTACCATTTTATCTGCATTATTTTTCATGATAATCTTCAATTTTAATATGTTTTCTATATATTTCTTCTATTTTATCAGAAATGTTTTCAATGAAAATCTTTGGTTTTATCACAAATGTTTCTAATTCCACCTTCAACTAATTTAGAAAGAGTTTGTATTTATTTATTTATTTATTTATTTATTTATTTTTTTCGATACAGGGTTTCTCTGTGTAGCCCTGGCTGTCCTGGAACTCACTCTGTAGACCAGGCTGGCCTTGACCTCAGAAATCCACCTGCCTCTGCCTCCCAAGTGCTGGGATCAAAGGTGTGCACCACCACCGCCTGGCTAGAAAAGAGTTTTTATATCTACCATTTTATATGTAAAATTGTCAATTTTAATGTGTTTATCTATATATTTCTTGAATTTTACCAGAAATATTTTCCATGTAAATCTTCAATTTTATCTGAAAATGTTTATAATTCCACCTTCAATCAACTTAAAATTATCCTTATGCCTATCATTTTATCTATATAATTTCCATGATAATCTTTAATTTTAACATGTTTCTCTATATATTTCTTCAATTTTATCAGAAATATTTTTCATATAAATCTTCAAGTTTATCAGAAAATGTTTATAATTCCACTTTCAATCAACTTAGGAATACTTTTATGCCTACCATTATTATATCTAAATAAAATTTGCCATGATAATCTTCAATTTTAACATGCTTTTCTACATTTTTCTACAATTTTATCAGAAATATTTTCCATGTAAATCTTCAATTCTATCATAAAATGTTTCTATTCATATTTTAATTAATTTAGCAATGTTTTACATGTCCACCACTTTACTCTTTAATTTTCCATGAAAACTGTCCATTTTAATATGTTTTTCTATGTATCTCTTCTATTTTATCTGAAATATTTTCCATGTAAATCTTTAATTTTATCGTAAAGTGTTTTTACTTCCTTTTTCAATTAAAAAAAAGAAAAAAATTAATAAAAAAGAAATTACTGCCGGGCGGTGGTGGCGCACGCCTGTAATCTCAGCACTTGGGAAGCAGAGGCAGGCGGATTTCTGAGTTCGAGGCCAGCCTGGTCTACAGAGTGAGTTCCAGGACAGCCAGGACTATACAGAGAAACCCTGTCTTGAAACCACCGCCCCCCCCCAAAAAAAGAAGAAATTACATTTAAAAATTTAGTGACTTCAAAGACACAAAACACAGTAAATAGTAAATTTGACATAAATAAATAAATAAATAAATAAATAAATAAATAAATAAATCTGTCTATCTCAAGTTATGCACAGTATTTCCTGAGCCATACTAGTGACACCAAGACCAGAAACCCAGGGCACACATGTATAAATCTTGTGCCTTCTGCTCCTGTCTGTGGCTAAGAGCTGGTGGATCTGTTAGTATCCTAGGACCTAGCATAAACACTGGCCTGGCGGGCACACGGTCTTTAGCCATGTACCTGCAAGTTCAATACAGACATGCTGCTCAATGAATCTCTCTTCTCCCTCCCTAGGGTTGGTGCAACTACCCTGGTCTTACAGCCGCAGTCCAGAAGCTAGAAGATCCTGGGCAGATCCTCCAGCCCAGAGGCCAGGGCAGCAGACTTCGTGAGCCCCCGGAGCAAGAGGAGTCTCTGCCCAGGCACTGCCCCTGCTCTCAGCAACTCTGTCCTATGAGGAATGGCCTAGCAGTTTCTGAAGGGGTGACCAAACACCAACCCTCCAGAAAGGTCCACGGGACTTTGTAGGCATCCTTAGGCGTCTGCAATGGATGGCTTGCTAGGCAGCTCAGGGGAGGCCAGAACCCCTGCAGAGCCTGCCCCCACCACCACCCCTCCCTGCCCCTGGGCTCAGAGCTCAGGGAGGCCAGAGCCCCTGCAGAGCCTGCCCCCACCACCACCCCTCGCTGCCCCTGGGCTCAGATACCATTGGCCTGAGCCCTTAACCTCAAAGGACCCAGCTCTGGAGCTTTGCCATTTAAAACAACAACAAAAACCTTCCGGCTTTGACTGTTACTCTGTAGGCACATGCTTGATACAGCTCTGAGTTTGATCTCTGAAAAAAAAAAAAAGAAAGAAAAGAAGAGAAGAGAAGAGGAGAGGAGAGGAGAGGAGAGGAGAGGAGAGGAGAGGAGAGGAGAGGAGAGGAGAGGAGAGGAGAGAAGAGAAAAGAAAGAAAAGAAAGAAGAAAAGAGAAAAGGCCTTCCTCTCTGTGTATCGGACCATTCCATCCCCAGCTAGCAGGCCTGTCTCTAAATATAAAGTGCACAAGGGGCTGAGGGAGGCTCTGGGGTAGAGGCCACTCCTAGGCATGGAGCCAGGGCTCAAGGCAGTCTCTCAAGCTACAAAGACATTCGGAATCGCTCCAAACTTATACCGTGATTTCCACACAAGAGCCTAGAGCCACTACCTTAAATCCCATGGCACGTGGGACCCGCCCCCAGGGTCACCAGCTCCCCTGCCATTAGAGAGTGGACCAGTCTGACCTTTCATTTGAAGCCTGCTGTGTGTACTAAGAGTTCACGTGTGGACTGCACCACTCATTAGTGGTTGAATATTTCACCTGTCAAAGCACGGACTCCACCACACACACACACACACACACACACACACACACACACACACACCCTTAGTCCCACAAGACCACGAGGCCAGCGACTTGCCTGTGATAGCACAACTGACTGGTGTGGGCTAAGACCCCAGGCACTCCTGATTCTTACCCTCCATGCCTGAGGACGAAGAAGACAGCTCCATCCACCTTGCACATGACTGAACAGACCTGGCATGTGCAGTCCGAGGATCAGAGGTCAGAGGTGACAGGGGCTTTCTTTCATGTTTGCTACAGTGGAGCCCTGTGTAACAAGATGTGGCATGAGAAGCCATGTAAGAATTTGAGGCTGATTCTCTCTCTCTCTCTCTCTCTCTCTCTCTCTCTCTCTCTCTCTCTCTCTCTCCCTCCCTCCACCCCCGCACCTTGGTCCAGGCCCCACCTGCCCCTGTCCTGATGACTGACACCCCACAACACAAGGGACTCTGGCTTGTATCTAATACAGGTTCTTACACAGGGCCCGGCTCCTATACAAGAGGCACACACTTGGACTGCGCCATCATCATCCCTGACTGAATGTGACTTTCTCACACAAGTTCATCTGCCAATCCAGGGCGAAGCTCCCCAGACCTGAGGAGTGGGAGCTGCTGCCTGCGAGAGGGGCCTGCTCACAGCACAGGTCCGAGGAAGAAGGCATTTAGACCTGTCCCTTGGTTACGGCAGGTTGTTCCTGCTGTCTCTTGGGTCCACTCCCAGACTCAAGCTGGAGCACAAGAAGGCAGAGAGATCCCCAGCCCAGCACTGTGGACTTTAGAAAGGGAGTCATGCATGGAGACCATGAAGAAGCAGGCTGGAGCTGACAGCAGCCATCAAAGAAGTTTCCAGAAGGAAAAAGCTGCTTTCGAAGCAATTCCTAAATAAGGGCTTCACGGAAGGGGTAAGGTAGAGGCTGAGTGTGTGGGGTGAGGGAGAAAAGCGGAGGCCTGGCAGGGTTCTCCCAGGCTTGCCCAGAACTGCCTTCTTTGGTCCTGGATAAACTAGAACGCTCCAGGACTAGGTCTCCCTTTCAAAAGCTGCAAGTCACGGCTGGGAGTTGGGTCGTCTACGGGCAATGGCTCATCTCAGGTGCTCCAGCTCTGGAGGTCTGTGACCTAAGTCACACCAGACCTTTAAGGGCTGCCACTCAGAAAGCTCAGGCTCCAGGTTAACCAAAACCACAGAAACACAACGGGCGAGAACCCACTTGCCCTCAGCAAGGCCGCCCCGTGCTAGGGGCTCAGCGTCTCTGTGGGTTCGAATCCTACTGATGTCATGTAGCAGCACCACAGCCACAGCGCTGGGAAGTCATTTAACCACGCAGACCTCGTTTTTCTCCACTGTACAATGAAGTTGCCAGACACACCTACTTCAAGGTGCTGTAAGGATTAAATCCACAGTGGTGGAGAGATAGCTCTGGGCTTAAGAGCTTTGCTGCTCTAGCAGAGGACTGGACACACCCACACACATAAACAAATATAGAAATAAAATCTTTTAAAATGTAAACACACACACACACACACACACACACACACACACACACAAGTTTTACCAAGCAACACGGTCCATTTTCCATTTTGGTGATGTGCACGTTGGATTTTATAAAGACCCCATTTGGAGGTGTTCCTATGACAACTGAAAGTGGAGAGAACCAGAGAGATTCCACACCTTAAACACAGTAGGAACCGGAAGAAGTAAATGACAGAAAATTCTGCTACCTCTCTTTTGGTGATGTCTGGACTCTGGATATTCAAATCTTACCAAGCCCAAGACATGGAGACATGCACAGACAGGAAAATGAAGTCCTCTACCTTGTATGTGGCAGTGGGGCTTCTGTGGGGCAGGGCACCGCCTCAGTCCCCTCAGCAGCTCACTGACCACAGGCGGTCGGCGCTGATTTTGCCAGGCCCTGCCCTACCCTGAGGGAGCTTTGGGGCCAGGCATGGGATCAAAGTTCAGGCTCGCTCCTGTTATCAGCTGCATAGGGGAAGGGGCTCCACAGGGCTGGGGGCGAGCAGGTCAGGCTGGGAGGGGCGGAGCAGGGCAGGTCCAGGCTGGGGCGGGTGCAGCAGGCTTGGGCAGACCATGAAAGCAGGGCGGGGTTCAGGGAATCAGGAGCAAGGCTCAGCAGTCCTCAGGCCAGGTGGACAGGATGGGAGTGAGGAGAAGGCTCAGTACCCAGCCCCAGGGGGGCTTCCACCCGCAGGCCTGCGAGTCAGTCAGCTCCCTCCTTCTGTGGAAATGGCTCTGGGACACAAGGGAGCACCGCGCATTCATAATGGAAAATGTTTGGCTCTGATACAACAAGCAAACAGGCAAACTGGCCTTCTAGCAATCCCTCAGCCCAGGGAGGTGGTGTCCCCGAATATTTAGGACTCCCAAGTCCTGCCAGGAGTTGGCTCTAGGCCTGTTACTCAGAAAACCCAGCTTCAGCTGTCAAACTGGCCCCCTGACCTCCTCTTGTCACAAATGGGCAAAGTGGCCAGGGCACAGGGCCACTTTCCTCCCAGCCAGGCGTGACCCTTTTGCAGCTACCCAGGGATAAGAGCAGGAGGCTGGAAAGAGCAGGAAAACCCTGTAGCCACGTTTCCTAGCGTAGAGACTGCATAGTGGTTCCTCTTAGAAAGATGCTCCTCCCTGCTGCCAAGGGCCCATGGTGTGCAATCCCCCAGGAAAGCTCAGGAGTCAGAAGCCCATCATACAGAAGCCAGCCTCATTTACAAACAGAGGCTGTGGGATACACCCACTATGGGCACTCACCGGGCGCCAGGCACCACAGTAAGTCTCTCTCTGCCCAGGAAGTCTGGGACAAGAATGTAGCTGGTGAGTGGTGAGAGCCACGCCCTGGACCTCTCCGGTGCGAATCTCTAGAGCAGACTGTCATTGCACGCTCATTGCTACAGAGGTGGCTGAGGTGGGGCTGGGGAGGGGTGTTCAGATGTGTGTGCAGAGGTGGAGAAACCGGCTGCCAGGGCTAAGGCCAGAGACGGGAGCCCGGGGCAGCTCTGGAGGCTGCCACCTTGAAGGAGTTCAGACCTACTCTTAGTGGCTTAACCAGATGTGGACATGCTCAAAACCTTGATCCCACCGACAACTTACTAAATCAAAACTTGTGGGGCTTGGAGAGGGAGGGGCTTTGTTACATCCCGAAGTCCCACTGATTCAACTCAACCACCTCCTTGGCAACAAGAAGCGGAGGTAGGCTCTGGGAAGGGAGAGGGAGTCAGAAGTCTGCTCTCCTGGGAGGGAGTGGCAGGGCTTACAGACTCCACAGTTGGAAGCGTCACAGCTGGCTGCAGTCCGAGGCGCAGCTCAGGCTGGCTTTTGTCCTCCCTGGGTTTCCACTCTGCCATCCTGAGTCCCAACACTTCTCGATTGTTCAAAATGGGGCCTTGCAGTGGTCCCGAAGGGCATCTAGCTCCCCATATGACCAAGGATGGCCTTGGATGCTTCACTCTCTTGCCTCTTCCTCAAGACTGCTTGGATGAAGGTATGCGCCACTGGTGTATTCAGTGCTGGGCACAGAACCCAGGGCTTTGCATGCTGGACCATATCTAACTGAGCCATTTCTCCAGCTACTGGCATCCCAGTTCTAAGGAGACGCTTGCGGCTGGTTCATAGTATCTGGGTTCCCGGCACTGCTTGGGAAATGATACAGAAGATAATGTGTGAGGTCATCGGGTTGGTTGATGGTAAGCACAGAGCATTCCTACACAGTGGCAGAGTGCTTTAAGCCAGGATGGGCCGTGGTCACCGCCCTGTCCCCCAGCCCCCATCATGACTGGCCACTCAGCTAGCTTGGCCCAGAAGTAACTTGTGCTGCTCCCCAGCAGAGCCGTAAGAACTGTCTTGGAACTGGAGAGATGGTTCATTGCTTAAGATCACTGGCTGCTCTTCCAAAGGACCTCGGTGCAGCTGCCAGCACCCACACAGTGCCCCACAACTGTCTACTGCTACAGTACCAGAGAATCCTGTGCTACACACACACACACACACACACACACACACACACACGCCATATACCCATGCATATGAAATAAAATAAATTTTTTTCAAAAGAACTGTCATGTGCCTGATACCTCTTTCACAGCACAGACCCAAACAGAAAGTGACCCTTCAGACTGGGGTTCCAAAGTAAGCAGGGCCTGGAGCAGGGCCATTATTAGCACAAGGGAGAAGTCTGAAGCTTGTGACTGTAATTCCAGCATTTAGGAACTAGACACAGGAGGATCAAGCGGTCAAGGTCATCCTAGAGTAGATCAAATTCAAGGCTAACCTGGGCTACCAGAGACACTGTCACAGACAGCCCAAGTCTGTCCATTGCGTCCCATTGAGCTTTGGGGTCTTTTCTTTCCCAGGTGCTCAGCTCGGACTCACTCCTCCCACTTTTCTTTCTATGACTCCTTATGAGCGTGAGTCAAACTGCTGTCGGGGAGAGCCAGGGAGAGTTACCAGTGTTGCATCCTTTTATTATTATTATTATTATTATTATTATTATTATTATTAAATTTTTGTTTTGGGGACAGGGTCCTGCTCTGTAAATGTCACTAGCCTGGGAATCAGGGACCCTCCCCTCGCAGAACCTTGGGTGCTGTAATCATGGGTGTGTCCCACTGCACCTGGTGCACCTGCCTGGCTACCCAACTACCCAATATCTTAATAACAAGGTGACAAAGTGACCTTTGCATAAACACACATAACCCTTCGATCCTGGGGCCACACAACTGCCGCCTTGTGCTTCCTCTCAGCTGGATCCAACTCACAAGTCCATAGGGGCTTGAGCGGACAATGCTTTGCCCCTACAGGGGAACGCAGATCACTCAGAAGGCCACACTTTACAGAGGCAGGAAGCTCCCCACATGTTTGTTCTGCAGCTTGCCACCCTCCCCGGGTCACCTTCCCGCTGGAAGCTGGGTGTTTGTTCAGTGTGTCCTTTCCATTGGAACAAACACTTAGGTGAGGGCCTTTCCTGCACCACAGACAAGGTGTTTCAGGCTCGTGTTAGCAGCAGCGAGGTCACACTTCCTTCCTGGCCTAAGACCCCTGCACTCCCTTTCCTGTCCCGAAGTGACTCCAAAACACTGCAGGCGCACAAACAGCAGCTCCAGGCCAGCGCTCGCTCAGCGTGGCCAGCGCTCAGGGGTGGTTTGTTCCGGACAGTCCCAGGGTAACACAAAAGACCGAACATCCCAGTAAGCCCTCCACCCAGGAGAGCTCAGGCAGCCGGCTACCCTGGTAGGTAGAGGAACCAAGCAGTCCACAGTTCCTTCCCCAGTCTCAGCCCTCATTGTCACATGGAACTACCCTATGTGAGGTTCTGTGCCCGATCCCTGTGTGTGTGTGTGTGTGTGTGTGTGTGTGTGTTGTGTGTGTGTTGTGTATGTGTATGTGTATGATATGTAAATATGTTTAGGTGCTCATACAGAGGCCAGAGGAGGACATGAAGTTTCTGTTACAGTCTCTGTCTTACTCTCTCTCTCTCTCTCTTTTTTTTTTTTTTTTTTTGGTTTTTCCGAGACAGGGTTTCTCTGTGTAGTCCTGGCTGTCCTGGAACTCACTCTGTAGACCAGGCTGGCCTCGAACTCAGAAATCCGCCTGCCTCTGCCTCCCAAGTGCTGGGATTAAAGGCGTGTGCCACCACACCCGGCTCTGTCTTACTCTCTTGAGACAGGGTTTTTCATAGAAACTAGGACGCCGAGAAATCCCCCAATTCCTTATTTCTACCAGCCTCAGCACTGGAGTTAGTGCATCCATGCCCAGCTTCTAAAATGTTTATTCTATGTACATGGATGTTTTGCCTACACATATGTATGTGTGCCACTTTCATGCCTGGTGCCTACAGAGACCGGAAGAAGGCATCAGATCCCCTGAACCTGGAGTCCGTGGGTGCTGGGAAGCAGACCTCTGGGAGAGCAGTCAGCGCTCTAACTGGTAAGCCATCTTTGCAGCCCCTTGCCTAACTTTGTAAGTAGGTGCTGGGATTCCAACTCAAGTCCAGAAGCTTGCAAGGCAAGCGCTTCATGGTGGTCTGTTAGGTATGGCCGCCACAGACTTGTGTGTGAATGCCTGGCCACAGGGAGTGACTCTATTAGAAGGTGTGGCTTTGTTAGAGTGCGTGTGCTTGTTGGAGGAAGTGTGTCACTACGGACGTGGGCCTTGAGGTCTTACACGCCTAAGCTGTGCGTATAAGTGTAGCATGCAGTCTCCTGCTGGCTGCACATCAAGACGCAGTACTCTCAGCTCCTCCTCCAGCAGCACCATGTCTGCCTGCATGCCACCATGGGTGCCACCATGGGTGCCACCATGGCAATAACGGACTGAGCCTCTGAACCTGTAAGCCAGCTCCAAGTAAATGTTTTCCTTTACAAGAGCTGCTGTGGTCACAGTGTCTCTTCGCAGCAACAGGAACCCGACCTAACACACGCTCCTACCCACAGAGAGAGCTCCCCCCTCCCCAAGCCCTCCTTTTGTAAGGACTGCAGTCTGGCCATGTGCTTACCTAGTTACATCCCTTTTGAGTAAGGTCACATTCAGGGTGCTGAGGGCAAGACCTGGATTTTGCTTTGGGTAGCAGGCAGTTGTTTAATCTGTAATATATTCTTAGAGCGTTTCTAACAAATCAGACCCCGTGTCCTCTCTCCCTTCCTTCTACCCTGTAGCCCAGGCAGGACTTGAACTCACTAACTAGCTGAGAATCTTCTGCTCATACCTCCCAGTGCCGGGATTACAAGCGTGAATCACCAGGTCTGGCAATAGAACTTTGTGTATGCTGGGGGGAGCACTCTACCAACTAGCTGACACCCCCAGCTCCCTCCTTCCTTCCCTTCTACACCATCACCCTTGTCTCTCCACAGCTGCTCAAAAATACCAAAATTAGGGTCTGCAGTATGCGAGCACACTGTTTCATGTATCTGCCCACTCTGAGGTCAAGCTGCCCCAGCTACAGGACACAAATCCAAAATAGGTTTATTTCCAGCCCCTTCTACCACAGCTGCAGCCGCGGCTGCTTATAATTTGCTAGCACCTTGGTCCAGGACACTCCTTCTCTTTAAAATCAGGATGCAATGTGTGGCTGTTCTTGTGACCCCCTTCCATGACTGGGCACCTTACCCTCCTCCAGTCCAGATGTGCTGTTAAATCGTCATGGCCTACTGGTCAAAGAAAAGCCAATGCACACATGTACTGGTTGGTTTTGTGTGTCAACTTGACACAGGCTGGAATTATCACAGGGAAAGGAGTTTTAGTTGAGAAAATGCCTGATGAGATCCAGCTGTGGGGCATTTTCTCAATCAGTGATCAAGGGGGGGAGGGCCCCTTGTGGGTGATGACATCCCTGGGCTGGTAGACCTGGGTTCTATAAGAGAGCAGGCTGAGCAAGAAAGGAGAAGCAAGCCAGTAAGGAACATCCCTCCACGGCCTCTGCATCAGCTCCTGCTTCCTGACCTGCTTGAGTTCCAGTCCTGACTTCCTTTGGTGATGAACAGCAATGTGGAAGTGTAAGCTGAATAAACCCTTTCCTCCCCAACTTCCTTCTTGGTCATGATGTTTGTGCAGGAATAGAAACCCTGACTAAGACAACAGACAAACTCACAACCAGTGGCTCTGCATCCTGCCGCTGGCAACATTCCCCTCTTCTCTGGTCTGAGTTAGGACATTCTTGGTGCTTGCCAGGCTAGTGTGGCTCTCAGAGCCGGGGAGCTGCTGCCGGGGATGGCTGGGGTTAGTGTGCGGCAAGACAGCCAGCCACGATGAAAACAGAATCTTGTCCCATGAAGGGCGGCCTTGTCCCTTTTAGGTTAGGTACAACCAAGAAGGGAGACATTCCAGGATGGGGCTCTGCTAAACAGAAGCCACAAGCATGCCTCCAAGCACCAGTGTACCCAAGCTGAAATACCTACAAACAAGTCTACTTTTGGAAAGACACAGGACCCAAGGCATATCACACTGGCTAACTCACTCAGAACTCCATGGTTTGTATGTGTGTGTGCACATACATGTGTGTCAGTCTGCACGTGTGCATGGACACCTAACTATAGAAGCCAGAGGTTGATGTTGGTACCTTTCTCAATCACTCTCCATTGGTGTGTGTGTGTGTGTGTGTGTGTGTGTGTGTGTGTGTGTGTGCAGAACAAATGTGAACCACAGAGTCACCCCCAACCCACCCAGCCTCTGGATGCAGTTCCAGTTGGGCACAGACAGGCGTGTAAGCATGGGGCCCTCTGGCCTGTCCAGGCCATACTTTATTGTATGACTGAAGATCAGCGTGGGGTTCAGGACCCAATCTTGGGGGTCCCCCACCCTCTTCTGTTAAACCTGCTTTCTGTTAAACTAAACCTAGCTTGAGGAGGCCCCTGTGTCTTGAGTCCTCCCATAAACTGTCACTTTAGTGTACTGGCCTGAGAGTCTGTCTTCCAGAATTCTAGTTTTAGAAACTTGATACCCTGAAGGAATTCTGTGTTCCTGGTATTTGGAGGCAGGACCTTTGAAGGGGTCCTGGTTAGGTCTGCTATCGCTATGATGAAAAAACATGAAGCAACTTGAGGAGCAAAGGGTTTATTTTTGGCTTATGTTTCCACATCACTATTCATCTCTGAAGGAAGATGGCAGGAACCTGGAGGCACGAGCTGATGCAGAGACCATGGACGGGCGCTGCTTACTGGCTTGCTCTCCATGGCTTGCTCAGCCTGCTTTCTTATAGAAACCATTGGCCCAGGGATGGTCCCACCCACAATGGGTGGGGCCCTCTTCCATCAATCACTAATTTTAAAAAAATGCTCTCCAGGCTTGCCTTCAGCCCTATCTTCCGGAGCCATTTTCTCAACCGAGGTCCCTTCTTCTCAGAGGACTTTACCTTGTATCAAGGTGACATAAAACTGGCCAGGACAGGGGCTGGAGAGATGGCTCAGCGCTTAAGAGCACTGATTGCTCTTCCAAAGGTCCTGAGTTCAAATCCCAGCAGCCACATGGTGGCTCACAACCATCTGTAGTGAGATCTGATGCCCTCTTCTGGAGTATCTGAAGACAGCTACAGTGTACTTATATATAATAAATAAATAAATCTTTTTTTTAAAAAACTGGCCAGGACAAAGGGGATTGTGAAGAGAGGGCTCTGCTCCTGTGACTGCTGTAATCTGCTCTGTGGATGAATGGCTGCCGTGGGAGGGGAGGGTGTGGTCTCTGGAGTGTGTTGCCAGCGCTGTGTGTCCTCGGGACATGACAGTGTGCCCGTCTGCAAGAAGGCCATCCCTAGATGCAGCTGCTTGGCCTCGGAACGTCCCAACTCCCAACACCAGAAGAAGGTTTCTTTGGAGCCATTAATAATTTTGTAATTAATTAGCAATTGATCTCGGCATTCTGTTACGGCAACACAACATGGATGGTGTGGAAACACGCTGAAAGCTTGTCTGAAGAACGTGTGATTTAAGTACAGCCTAGCCGAGCAGCAGCCAAGGATGAGGTCATATACACGCGGGCACACGGAGACGAGACCCACTAGAGCCCTCTCCAGCTCCTTCTGCCTGAGTCTCCATGCCTACCCCCTGCAGCCCTGCCTGACTGGCACACTAATGCCCGTCCCGTTAGACCCTAAGTTGCGTGCACCCACGGTTGTCACCTAGCAACTGGCTGTTCCACTTAACACCGCGACAAGTCCGTTCAGAGCTCTGAAGAGATGCAGAGGTGGAAGGAGAGTGGGGGTTGACACCAACGGGCTCAGGGAAGCTGGCAAACACACCCCACACAGGCCACACAGCCAAACGGCTAGCGTTTCCCTAAGGGTTCTGTGCCTCTGGCTATGAAACGCTGGCTGAGGCAGGAGGATTGCAGGTTCAACACTAGCCTGGGCTCCAGACATCCATAAAAAACGTAAGACTACACGAAGCCTCCAAACAACCCGATCTCTCCTTGCTACAGACATCACAACTGGGAGGTCACAGCAGGGCAGAGTGGGTCAAACCCACGCCACCAGTCTACCCTGACTCACCACAAGGAAAGGAGACTGGTTAGATTTGGTATTTCTAATTAAGAGAAAGTTCAGCCCCTTAAAATAATATCCCAAATATTTTGAGATGACCTTGAATTTCATGGGGGGTAATTTGGGGGACAAGGGGGAGAAAAGGAGGGAAAGTACACAGAGAGCACAGAGAACCGTGGGAGAAACAAAATGGACAGGATTCCAGCGGAGAGGGCAGCAGAGGGGCCACAGGCTCAGAGGGGCTTCCAGGGGCAGGACGGGTGAAGAGGGACCACGTGGCGGGGACTGGCTGGGCATCATCAGGGCTCTGTGGAGACAGAAGGACCAGCGACAGGTGTTCTAGTCTCCCCTGCACTCATGGTGGCCCCTCTGCTTCCAAGGCAATGAGGGCAACACCAACCAGACCCACAGCCAGAAGGTGCTGGCAACAGCTCCTCTCCGTGGTTACGGGGGAGGGGCTGGGGAGATGTCACAAAGGCCTGGAGTTGGGCCTAGGCAAGCCACCGCCCCGCCAGGTTTAATCCCACTGCTCCCTCAGCCCTCTCAGTGCCCTGGCTGAGCAGCCCAAGCCTGCCACCCGCATTTCAAGTCTCCTGGGTGTGTCCTACCTGACTTACTGGCCACGACGCTCCAAGAAGATCAAGGTTGTCTTGCACGGACCAGTCTTTCCTAATCTAGAAGGGAACAACACACTGTGCCCCCTTGCTGGCCCCAAATACAAGTCTGCTGGCTTCAAGTCTACATAAGAAAGTGCTTTGCTGAGAGTTGGAAAGTAAGTGCTATTTCAATCATGAGCCAATTACGGAGATCAACCCAAAGACAGGAAAATCCAGAGGATGAAGAAATCAAGAAGTGATGGGGAGCCAAGCAGGATGGCTCTGGCAAGCTCCTCAGGCGCCATCCATGGTCCCTGTCATCCATCCCTGCCCAGCCTCTTTGGGCCTCAGTTTCTCCACCTAGCCTATGATAGTCCATGAGCCCATTTCTCGCTTCTTACTGGGCAAACCCATATTCGGCTCCACCCTGCTTGCCCTCCCGCAGCCTGCTGACACAGTGCTCCTATATTCTGGTAATTGTGGTTGGAAGCTAGCTACTGCTTCCCCTAAAAGAGTTACTCCCCCCCACCCCCGCCCCCCACGGGGTCCTGGGATCCACCAGAGCAAGCAGTCTCCGCAGCATCCAACTCTTCTTTGGGACCCAGAACTCCAGCCTGGCACCCCGTCTGACCTCTGGGTGCTGAGGCCAAGCTCACCTGCAGTGCCATGGACCCACTAGAACAAGCCTTCGCAGAGCCCGAAAGGGGCATGGCTAGACAGCCCGACACAGCAAGAGCCTCTCTCCTTGCCGACACCAGCTGGCCAGGAGCCCTCAGCAGAGGAAACTAAGCTCACAGCTGCAGGCAGCAGGGCTGCTCCTATGTCCCTGGGATTGAGAGAGAAGCAAGCAGGGCTCAGCAGGGAGACCCGACTTCCTCCTGAGAGGCCTGTGCACTTGAGCAGCTCGCTGGACCGCTGACAGAGCGGGAACCTGAGCCGGAGCCTCGACCTGTGTGCCAGGCCTTGCCAGCTTTACCTTCTGCATTACATCTGTAATTACTGAGATAAGTTTTAAGAAGACATTAGTTAGGTCACCTGCTAGTAGAGGCAGACCCATCATCTCCCGCCACTGAGAGCCATGGCCGGGCAGCAGCTGAGAAGGTGGCTGTCTCAGTCACTGTTCTAAGGCAACTCTTATAAAGAAACCACTTGACTGGGGGACTGCTTAGAGTTTCAGAGGTTAGCTATCATCCAGTGGTGAGCACGGTGGGACACAGGTGCTGAAGAAACAGCTGAGGGTTCTACATAATGATCGGTAGGCAGACAGAGGGAGGGGGAGGAGAGGGGGGGAGAGAGACAGAGACACAGACTCAGAGAGTCACAGCGAGAGACAGACAGACAGACAATAGTCCCACTCCCCAGTGACTAAGGATTCAAACACAGGATTCTTGAAGGACATTCTCATTCAAACCAGCACGGCAGCTGAGCAGCGGCCCTCGGGGTGATGGGTTCTGGGACCCCAGCCCTGCTGAGCGCCCTTGGAGGGGTGCCCAGGGAGTGATGGATGTATGGATGACGATGATGGTGGCGATGGCGGGATGGTGAGCGGTGATGGTGGCTGACGATAACCACGGTGGCGAAAATGAACGCGGGTGGATAATGCTGGTGTAAGTCGGTAACGACGGTGATCACAGTGAGTAATGGTGGTGAAGGCGGTAGTGAGCGTGGGCGACGATCACGGCGACAGTCAGTAGTGATGTGGTGGATAATGACGTCAGTAACGGCAGTCAGGAATGGTGGTGATATGGCTAAGATGTGTGGGACGAGGGTCCTGTGGCTAGACGCTACAGTCAGGGGAAGGAGGAGGAGGGGGCTTCCAGCAATGACTTAAATCTTGCTTAGCTATGCCTCATCTGTCAAACTCTCTCTAAGCAGCTCTGGCCTTCAGCATGCGGGTGGGCCCAGGCTTCCCTTCACGGCCCGTTCTCCTCCGGCCTTCTAGAGGATGCTTTGCACCGCCTCGGCATCTTTGCTGGTCTGAGGATGTTCACTATGGTCAGCTCATAAGCATTTAAAAACAGTGGGCAAGCTCCTCGGGCTTCAGAGCAACACACCGGTGTGCATACCTACAGGAGCACACGGCCCTCTGGGCGGGACACACGTGTACACAGCAATCACCGTGAAGACTGGGCGCACCTGCCTACACCTGTGATAACTCGGAAAGCTGGTGCACAGCGGAGCTGTGTTTCATCCTGCAGGGTCCCAAGACTTCTCCCCATCAGACACCCCTTTTGAGCTCTAAGTTTCTGCCGGACCCCACCATTCCCAGGGAACATGTCACAGGGCCTCTGCCAGTCTGGTTCAGCTATCCCACAGCTGTAGCTGTTGCCATGGTTTCCAAAGCTGCTACTTTGTTATTTCCCCCAGAGTCTAATAAATCTTTCACCCTTCCAAAAAAAGCTAACTTGTGGAGTAAAGTTGAGCCACTATCTTCCAAAGAAGATGAATGGAGTTTTGCCTAAGGCTTTTGCTCCCAAAGCAGTACATTTGAAATGCTGGTCCTGTCTCACATCTCTAGCCACACTGGTGGGAGGCGGCGAGGAGTCTCCCAAGGAAATTTAAGCTGGAACTGGAACCACTTTATTAAATTAATTAATTCCTAATTAAATGAAGAAAATAAATTCATTTGGAATCAGCTGTCTGAAGAATCAGGCCCAACTAAACATCTCAAACCAGCTGCTCCCTGCTGTGGATGACAGCAGATGAAAGCTTGTGGCCCTTTCTTGCCCGTCCGGGGACAGAACAGAAGGCTCAATCATCCTCAGGCATCTGCAGACACAGCCCCTGGCCCTCAGGCCTCAGAGCCACACGGGAGAAGGCAAGCAAGGTACTACCTGCCAGCCTGGAAGTGCCTAGGCTGCAATGTACAAAACCCAAGCCTGAAGGGACGATACTCAGTGGAAAAGCAACCAGGTCGAAATGCTTTTGGGTTCTCCCAGTGAAAGCACCAGGACACTGAAGACAGTGTCCTTAAGTTAAGCCCAGGCTCTGGAAATCTAGTGTGTCTGTGGGCACACTCCAGCAGTTACGCGGCTGGCGCCAGCCATACCATGCAACTAAGCAGGCCCTGGCAGCAATACTCCTCCCGGGTCAGGCATGCAAAAGGAGCCCCCGAGCGACCGGTTCTTCCTCTGGGGTGAGCTGGGCCTGACAGGGTTAAACCCCAAGTTAGGAGGGACAGTCGTCTGAGGCTGGCATTCTCCAGGAGCAGCTCTGTTTCTCCAATCACCTCCGGGAGTTCTGGTCTCCAGTCTCCCAATCCAAGAGTCCATCCTCCCCGGGGGCTCTTGAGAGCCCCACAAAGCATCCAGCTAAGGCTGTCTCCTTGATGTCCCTTGTCCCCTCTTGATCCTGTCCTGGAGTCCTCTCCTGAGGCTCGGCTCTCTCTCTAAAGATGACTCCTTTGCTTTCAATGTGTGAATGGGCCAGTCTGAGAACTCAAGTGGCAGGAACTGGCCAGTCACACCCGGGGCCTCGCCTCCCTGCCTAAGCACTCCTTTGCCTTGTTCTCACACAATACACTCCACGCCTCTGTGGTATAGAACCGCGTGGTCACACCTCTGTAGTACAGAGCCCAGTGGTCACACCTCTGATGACTCCTGGCAGGGAGCCCATCAGGCAGGGAGCGGTTTCTGGGATCTAGATCCTCTCTCCCTGGCTCCATTACCTGGCACCGTGCTGCACTCTGACACGGAGAGGATTTGCAGCGCAGTAGTCAGCCAGCCATCACTCCCCGTCAGAGCCTCTCGGTTAAATGGTCACCCCTGGGCCCCCAGACCGGCACCCCTTATACACGCAGTGTAGGAACCGGTCAAAGTGCAGAGAGTCACTGTCGGAGGAGAGCTCAGCCACAAAGGGGAAGCGTGCACACCTCCTTCACCCGGGGCTCGTGAGGAAGAGGGAGCAGGGTGACTGAGCCAGAGACCAGAGGCCTGGCGTGAAACAAGGTCAACTCACAGAGCCATCACCATCTGTACAAGCCCGTCACGAGATGGGCACAATCATGACTCCCATTTGGAGCAGGGGTGGGCTCCTTTATTCGGAGGCAAGGAGCTACAGGCAGCTGATGGCTTTGAAGGGAGGAAGAACCAGGACTCTTTAAGGGTATGGCTGGTCAACCACGCCAGTGGATGGCCAACGCCCATGATTATACGGGCAATACAAATGGGGCCTGGTGGGTTATTAAAGTGTGTGTGAAGGACTACACAAAGTCCTGAGGGGTGGAGGGGTGGGGATGGATCCAACTTGAGACATTTATTTATTTGGATTTTATCCAACTTTGAGCACTTTTGTTACAGAAGCACAGACAGACTAATTCCGAATGTCTCTGGGTTTATCTGGAAATGAGAAGACACGGCCAAGTGGAACAGCTAACTTTAAAAGTTAAGACTGGATTTAGTTAATCCGACAGTGCCTCTCCCTGTCCCCTGCTCCAGATCAGGCCACCCGGGAGGGACAGCTGGCCCGCAGAGTGGGTCAGGCGAGGCTCTGGCCAAGCTTATTGCCCCGGCGGTTCCTCTTCGTATTCTGCATAAAGATAACGTACGGTTTGGGGAGTCTCAGGCGGTCCTGGAGTCGGAGAAGGGAAGGAGCGTGGGAACCTCCTCTGCCTTGGCACTCTGAAGGGGTGACGCGGCGAGGTGGGCAGGGACAGGTTTCAGGACTGGCAACGCTCCCCATCTCTGATACCAGGCCACTCCCTTCTGTGAGCGCCTTGAGATACTTGGAATGACTACGGGAAAACCCATAGCCAAGAGTTCCTGCCCCTTACCTTCTCCAGGTCTGCTTGTCTCCACGTCTGGAGGAACCTAGGAACGCCGACGGTGAAAAGCAGCTGCCCCTCCCGACACACAGCTGCTGGAACTGAGCCCCACAATTGGGACAGGACTTAAAACCATACCAACATATTGCCTCACAGTTCTGGAGGTCTGCATAGAGCCAGGCCCCTCCGAATCTTGTAGGGGAGGCTCTTTGGGCTTCTCCTAGCTCTGGCAACCCCTGGCTCACAGGTGTAGGTGCCAGTGCCTGAGCCTCTGCTTGTCACACAGGTACACCTGAGTTTCTGTCTTGGTGTCCGTCTCTTCCCCTCACAGTAAGCTTACCGTACTCAGAGATATCACCACGTCTACAATGACCCTTCTAAGACCACATATGGTGGAATCTGATGCTGGGACACCCACGTACCTTTTGGGGGACACACTCCCCCCAACATTTGCCATTGCTGAGTGGGCTGTGTGAACAAAGGCTCCCAGAAAGAAACCACGCCTTCCACTGGACCTTCTGCTGGGCCAATGAACTCATTAGTCCTTTGGCGATGGTAGAAACTTGAAACGCTGAAAGTGCAGCGCCAAATTACAATTCATCTTTGGTGATCTCAGCTGCCGCCGCAACCATTCCTCGCCCACCCCCATGTCTGAGCTACCGTCCTTGTGATTGGCAGGCAAAAGTCCTTGGGATGCACTAACTTTTCAGACCAAGACAGAGCGTTGTCAGGCCGCATCTGAGGCCTACAGCAGAGCCTCCCGGTCTCGCCGGAACGGCCTACCTGCCTTCCCCACCAATGCACTGGAAAAAATGCCCTGATATGACCATCTACGCTCTGTTACTATAAAGACTTCATCAAACTGCCACAACACGGGAACATGGAGCTTGGGGCGTCCTGAATCTGTGTTCCCAGGCCGTGCTGACTCATATCTGGCTCTAGAATAAACTCTGAGGTGAGAGTTGGGGTTCTACCCTGACAGCTGGAGCCTGAGGAACCCCATTCCTGTTTGTCTCCACTCCGTTGCCTATCAGTCTCTAGAATACGCGGTGGCCATGCAGTCCCTGTGGGACTCCGGGGTTCTGTGTGGAAACGTGAGTGCTGCAGGGCTCAGGAGGTAACGACCCTGAGGAGGCTGGACCCGGTGAAGGGTCTATAGAATGAGGCAGGACAAAGGCAGGAAGCCATGCCAGTCCAAACCCATTCTAGGCACTTCTGACAACCATGGGAGACCTTCGCTGAAGACGTGCATTAACTCTCTAATTCAACATTTCAGAAACTTCCTGGGAAGAGAAACATGCCCACAGGGACACCCTTTACTGAAAGATGGGAGTCAAGTGTGCTACAGAGAGACCGGCCAGCAGAGGCAACATTGCCTGGGGAGAGACGAAAGGAACATCAGGCACATGGGACTGTTCTAGGTCTATCAGAGCAGCCCAAGTTGGCGGTGTGCCATCCCGAGGGAAGTGGGAAAGCTCAGCTCGAGAGAAGCCACCAGCCTTCCTGGGTAAGCGGGCTGAGGCTCGCACAAGCAGAGGGAGCCCGAGCCTGGGATTGAATCGGATGGGCGGACTCTAAAGTCCTGCTCTTCTCCCCTCCTCGGTTGCCACAGGTCAGGGGAAAGATGTTCCTTCAAAATGGTGCCGGGGGAGAATGCAGAGGCCAGGCAATGCTAGGGAAAGTCAGGTCAGGTCACTGAGGTGTCTTGTGTGGGGGCAGGGTAGGACAGGTGGCATGGACGGGGTGGGTGTTCATACGTGTGCGTGTGTGTGTGTGTGTGTGTGTGTGTGTGTGTGTTATGCATGTGTGTGGTCAACCCAGAGGTCAACTTCAAGTGTAGTTCCTCAGGAGCTATCTGCACTGTTTTTAGAGACAGGATCTCCCACTGGGGCCCACAATTCACTGATTAGGCTAGCTGGCAAGCACTCTACCCACTGAGCCATCCTCCCAACTCCAAGTCACTGAATTTAATTCTGTCCGATGCCAGGGAGATTAAGGAGGGTGCTGCAGACCAGGTTCTTGGTTTCTGACGATCGTGTTGGAAGCAAACTCTGTCAAGACAGAGGAGGGCCCCTCAATGAGCAGCCGGACCATGATCAGAGGTGCGGGCTCTCTCCTCCGGCAGTGTGTGCAGTCCCTTGCCTTCGCAGGGTCCACGGACTGTACTGAAGTGGGGGCATTGTATCCTCACCACCGAGATAACCGGCATGGAAGGTTTCATTTACAGGCTGAGGGGTGGAAACTTGGAAAACCAAACAAGCCCAGAGCTGGGGAGACAGAGACTGCCCCTCATGCCAGGAGGATTCCAGGCAGGTTACGGTAACAAAGCCGGGAGTCGGGAACACAGCCTTCCAGAACTGAAGCCAGTGCCGGTGCTGCCTCGGAGGCTGCTCAGAGCTTTCTTTTGCTGCCCTTGGGCTGGTCTGGCATACAAGCAAGCTTCTGCTTTTGCGAAACTACTTCCCCTTCTAGAACCGGCTTGTCCGTCGTCCTCCCTCGCTAGGCGGGGTCTCTGCTCATCCGGCCAGGCCACGGCAGCTCCCTATACTGCGCCTCTGCCAGCGGCAGCCCTGCCAGCGGCGTGACACCTGGTGAGTTGCGGCGCACAGGGCAGGGATCTGTCACGCACAACAGATCAGGGCGGTCCTCATGCTCCTTCTGCCACGGAGAGGTGACTGCCAGGAACATCTCCACATTCCCAGCTCAGCAAAACCTGCTGGCTTCTGGATTCCTGCGTGCTGGGCCTGAAGAGTCCTGGTAGATGCTTCTAGAAACAAAAGCACAGGATGTTTTCCACATCCATAAATCCCTCTGAATCTCACATTGCAAATAGCTCAATCTTCTGTCCTCTTCCATGAAGGGTTCAGAGCTTCCACCTACTGACTCGAAACACAGACTGTCCGCGCCCCCCCCCCCGAGTGCGCCAGAGGGGAGCCAGGCCCTCCTGCTCATCCAGCAGGAGCCGCAGCTGTTTTTCACAGGACTCAGTGACTTGGAGTTGGAAGGATGGCTCAGTGGGTAGAGTGCTTGCCAGCCTAGCCTGATCAGTGAATTGTGGGCCCCAGTGGGAGATCCTGTCTCTAAAAACAGTGCAGATAGCTCCTGAGGAACTAAACTTGAAGTTGACCTCTGGTCTCCACACACATGCACGCGTAGTCTGTGGTAGGAATAGGGAATTCCCAGACTGCAGCCCTTCGAAGAGCAGGGGACTCATTTGCTGTCTGGGACATTCCTAGGGTATGCGGCCAGATTATTAACCACAGCAAGAGATGTTTAGGGCCCTGAGAAGCAACCAGATACCCAGGGGCACACAGGAACAGAGCTACATTAAGAATGCTTTTGGCAGGACGGTCTTGGGAGGCAGAGGCAGGCGGATTTCTGAGTTCGAGGCCAGCCTGGTCTACAGAGTGAGTTCCAGGACAGCCAGGGCTACACAGAGAAACCCTGTCTCGAGAAAAAAAAAAAAAAAAGAATGCTTTTGTCCTCTTGGACTCCTAGGGAGGAGGACTGGGAGAGAAATGGTTGTAGCTGTTGCCCCTTGCCTGGGGCTCTGAGGAACCACTCAGACCTTGACCTCATTGGTCTATTTCAGAGCAGTAAACACTCGCAGGGAGAACAGCATAGCTCCATCACTCCTGACGAAACTTTAACCTCCCACAAAATGGAGTCCCAAGAGCTCTCTCTGTGAATCTTGGGACTCTGGATCTCTCTTCTCTTCTCCCCTCCCCTCCCCTCCCCTCTTCTCTCTCCTTCCCCGCTTTTCAGAAGGAAGAAAGGCACACTGCCGGATGGGTGTAGCATGAGCCTGCAGAAGGGAAGTGAAATCACAGACGCAGCGAGGAGGAGCGGACGAGATGACAAGGTTGCCAACGGATGATTTGCACTTTCAAAACTCAGCTGTTTAAAGCGGTTCTAGCAGGTCATATGGTGGGCGAGCTACATACTTGGGTAGCCCTGAAAGGTTATCATTCCGCGGTGTAGTCGCGGTGAACACGCCCGTTTCACTCTGCCAGGGCCCACTGTTCTCACTGCTCAGCACACAGGGCCTCGCGCGGGGGCCTCTGACCCCGGCTGCGACTCTTCCTATCGGACCACACTGCCCTTCTGGTTTCCACAGAAGGACTTGAACCCCTTGCTCCACGGGTGAGGAAGCTGGGCCCTCCATGCTAGGCCCCCTTGCCCACCTCCTGTAGGAGACCCTTGGATGACTAGCCAAGATCCCAAGGACAAACCCTAACCCACCCTTGTTTTGGGTGGGGGGCGTTCAAGACAGGGTTTCTCTGTGTAGCCCTGGCTGTCCTG
This sequence comes from Apodemus agrarius, assembly GCA_964023405.1. Classification (NCBI taxonomy): domain Eukaryota; kingdom Metazoa; phylum Chordata; class Mammalia; order Rodentia; family Muridae; genus Apodemus; species Apodemus agrarius. Next base: position 6,050,665 of record OZ030006.1, on the reverse strand, counting down.
GAACTCACTCTGTAGACCAGGCTGGCCTCGAACTCAGAAATCCGCCTGCCTCTGCCTCCCAAGTGCTGGGATTACAGCTGTGCGCCACCACCGCTCTTGTTCTGCATGGCCAACTGTTTTGTTAGCTCATATCTAACTGAGGGCGGAGCTGACCCTTAACTGGTTTAAAACCTCCAAGTATCTAAATTTCATATTTGGAGTCTGGTTCATACTACAGCATGCATGTATGTCTCTTTATATGGTCTCCCTACAAATACATGCAAAAACACACAGTACACATGCACATGTGAATACAAATATTTGTACACATACACATATGACCCATATCATGTTTAAGGCTTGAGGGAATGAATTTTTCAAGGTCTCTGACTCCATCACGGCTGCAAGTGTCTGTTTGCTGAAGGCTCCATGAACACTTCTGGGCAACTCTTCTGCTTGGACACAGGCACTCGGACACAGACTCTCAGTGCCCAGGGACAAGAGCCACGTAACATCCCTGCCAAAAAGCCAGGCAATGGGAACTAGCTACCAAGGCTCGTGGACTAACATCCAGAGTCAGGAGTGCAGGCATCCTGAAGACCACCGACAGCCAAGGCCCCTCATTTACAGAGCCAAATAAGAACAATTCAGTACTTCTGGTCCCAAGGTCAGAACTCAGGGTATGGGGACAGCCTCGAATCAGAATGCCCAGCTCACAGGCCACAGTGAGGCTTCTCACACCACTGCTGAGGGAGAGTGGGCATCAAGAGCGGTCCCAAGCCAGGATCAGGCCAAGGTCACAGCAAGAGAAAGAATGACAGAGGAAGGAGACGGCCTCCCTGCCCAGCCTCGTACGACTGTAGGTAACACTGTTCACAGATGCACGGGGGACACTGGACTAGTGGCCCCCACTCACCAACCCGCACCCGCCCATACACCCGAGTAAGCATGTGACCCCGCCTCCAGCATGCTTTCGCTCAGAGTCGCAGAAGGCAGACAGGTGCATGCGATTGCACCATAAGGAAAAAGTGGGTGGGCAGGCCAGGGAGAGAAGCCCGTGGGCAGGAGCCAGCATGCCGGGAACAGGCCAGGCCGGCACCACGCCCACACCTCCACCAAATGGATCCTGTGGAGAGCCTGTTCGCTTGCTTAAATAGAAGTTACCCCGTGCCCATGACAGCTACAATACGGTACGATGACAATGCCCAAGGGAAGGAAAGCAGCAGCGGTGGGAGAAAACACAACAGCACACATACACACACACACCCACACACACACACACACACACACACACAAACACACATTCTCTGTTCTTGTCAGATTTGGAACACATCTGACTCTTGGTATATCTCCAGTAAATGAAAAAAGACCATATTTTATCTATATTTTTTTTAAAGCATGGTCTCATGTAGCTCAGGCTGACCTTGAACTCACCATGTAGCTGAGAATAACTTGTATGGGCCCAATCCTCCTGCCTCCACCTCCCACTTGCTGAGCTCACAGGCACACACCACCGGCTCAGTTCATGCAGTTCTGGGGATGACCCAGGGCTTTGTGTCAGCTCGGCTACAGCGTAAGAAAGACGATTCTCTTTTTGAACTTCTTGTTCAAGTTTGCTTCTGGCTAACTAACCTCTTTGTATTTCATTAGTTCAGAGAGGTTGAGGAGCCTATCAAGAGTCACCCAGCTAGTGAGATGGGCGGCAGGAGAGAAGCTAGGCCCACAAAGCCTCTATGCCTCAGCAACCCAAGGCAAAGCAGAGCAGGTGTGCTGAGCCACACCCATTCAGGCACAGCCTTCCTGGTGGGATTGGGTAAGGTATTTTTTTACTTTCTTTATCTCCCCCAAGTAGGATGTAGAGAGAAGCGAGAAGAAATCTCACAGGGGGGGAGGGGGACAGAAAAACCAACATAGATTTAAGAGACAACCCACTGGGTTCAAACTTCGACCTGGCCCTCGCCAGCTGTGTCCCTTGGGCAATGACTCATCCCATCTGAGCCTGTGTTTCCATCATTATAGAATTGGGCAACACGCAGAACCAGGTCAGGCTGTGATTGGCTAAGGGACAGAGCACTTGAAAGAGGCTGGCGTGATGCCAAGTGCCCAGCGGTGTCCAGCAAAGCCGAGTGTGGAAGTCTCTTTCAAAGATGACCCGGGCCGAATGCAGTCCTGCTGAGCACACCGCAGAGTCCCAGCAGAGCTGGCCCGCCCAGGGTTGGCTGCGGCAGCCACACTCGGCCCGAGAACTGGGTCAGAAGGCAGGTTTTTCCAGCCTGGTGAAATCTGGCTCTAAATAAAGGAAGGACAGGGACAGTGGTAGAGAGACAACAGAGAAAAAGATGAGCAAAGGAACAGGAAGATGGTAGCAAAAGGCACCGCTGGGCTGTAGCCCCAAGACTTAGCACAGAAGGGTGCAATCTCCCAGGTTCCGACCAGCAAAACAAGGCAGCAAACCAGCATAGGTGCTGGAAAGCCACATTTGAGAGGAAACACTCTAAGCCCTATACCTATTTCCAGGGAGCCAAGGATGGATCACTCCATGAAACAGGCCCACTGAAGATCCGGGTGTTCTTAGGGAGCAGGGGCTCCAAATACAGCTAAGCAAGGGGCCTTCCCAGCAGAGAAGGTAGCGAACACACACAGTGTCACGTGGAAGATGACGACGGAACGGATCAGAGCTGGAAAATCACTGTCTTTCACTGGGTGACGCTCCGGCCCTTCCTCTTGGCTCCCATCTGCCGGAGTGCTGAGACTTACAGAGCCCCAGGAAAATGAGGAACCCCACAAGAGCAGAGCTTTCGCCTGGCCCTGGCCGCTGGGTGCTGGGGGCGCTGGGCGGGGGCGGGGCCGAGGACATCCAAAAAGCAGTTTCTAGAAACACCGCGCTCCCTCCACACATTTTCTCAGGTCGCCTCCAGCACCATCTGTTGAGCACAGTGGTTCAGCGTGTGGGCTCGGGTGCCAGACGGCTCCGGCTAGCTGCCTGGCCCTGCTGCCCCTAACCCGTAGCCTGTTTGCAGATTTCTCCCACCTGCAGCATGCAAACAACAGTGGCTCTCCGCGCATGGCAAGTGCGGGGATGGCACAGGCCATGCAGAGAAGCAGCGGTGGATGCGGTCACCCAGGGGCGGGAGGTCTCTGCAGAATGACCTTGTCTGACCTTGACGATCAATGGAGCACTGGAAGTCCACACCTATCTCTCACCACCCCCATCCAAGAGCCAACCTGGAGACCTGTTAAGAAATCAGTGGAAGCTTCTCGCGCTTCGTCTACACAAGTGGAGACTCCTGAACACTCACACGTGCCCTGGCGCCTTCTATCCTATTTTGGTCTCCAGGTACATGAAGATACGTGTTCAACACTGGACTGAGAGGATCTTAGTGGGTATTCAAACACGCATAGCTCCACATGCCTCAACTCTGGGCTGCTGCTTTCCCCACGGCACCGCCTTTCCTCTCTTCTCCTCCACACGGAGCCTGAACCACACCGGAACCATGCCTGTTCCTGATATACTTCCAAGCCCCCGAGATTTGAGCTTTCTAAGGTTGACACGTATGTGACACGAGGTGCCACAGCAGACCCTAAGGCACACTGAGGCGGTACCCATGATGAGCTGCACTGTCAGGGGCTGTGACCACACACGGACAGCCATCACCAGATCGGGAGAAAGCTACAAACCAGCTGCACACGGTGGTGAGCTCAGGCTTGTACAGTCAGACCTTTCTGACGTGCCAGCAAAGAGCAGTGGGAAGCAGCCAGGCCCTCGTCAGGCAGGCAGGGCGCGGAGCTGGGAGGAGCCGGTCTGAAGCTGAGGGTGGAGCCCGGAGCATCTCCATCTTCACGTGCAGCTAAAGAGAATGTGCTCAGATGACGGCGGATGAGGCCGCGGGAGGACTAATTTCCCAGGGATGAGGGATGCTGGGAAGTGGACTCCAGGCCACACCTGTTGCCCTGGCGCAGGCCCATACAGCCTGTTTACTCTCGACTCCCAGCAGACAAAGTGAGTTACAGGCCCTACTCTCTAGGCCCGCCCCTCCTCACTGACTTATGCTGACTGTGACGAGTGATCGAGTGATCGTCTCCTATTCTCATTTAGACAGAAGTCATACTATGGTGCCAGGTAGGAATCCGAATTCCCAGAACGTTCTCAAGTCAGTGTGCTAGAATGAAGACTGAGGTGAGGGCCCTCTCCCGAAACCTTTGTTCTCATGGTCTTCTCCAGCCCATGACTGTCCTCAGGGGGTACCCACAATCTCCCAGTGCACTGAGTCACTCCAGCTTCTGCAACGGCACCCCTGGTGTGGCTCTCAAGTTCCTAGTGTGTGAGCCCACAGCTCAAGGTAGCTTTCCCTCTGGGCCCTGGGCCTCTCTCAGCATAAATACGGAGCTGATAAATAAATCTGGAAGTGTATTCAGCCAAGCACACATCGGCATTGTCCAAACGACAGTGTCTTCCACCACAAAGTTCTTAGCCTGGGGCCACCTCAGGCCCCAGCTGTGTTCTTAGCACTCTAGTGAGCATTTCTAGAATGTCCGTGTCCCGCCCATCCACCTCAGTCTCACTCCTCAGCCCTGTGGGGACCATCACTTAGTTTGCATGGAAGGAAACCAACCCCCAAATACCAGGAACCAAAGGGGGAGGCAGGCCCAGAGGGCGAAGGGACAGGGATTCTGAGGTGGCAGTTTTGTCCCTGGCCCCCCAAGTGTCTGCTCGTCCAGCCACATCTATCTTTGGGGGAGATGGGGATCACCACCCCACTTCCCTGCCCTCGCCAAGATTCTGTTCCTAAGGATCTGCTGAGTGACAGCCAAGTCCCTGCTGGAGCCCAGGGGCGGCAGCTCCGTCCTCCCACAGCACAGGAACTACAGGTTCCCGGAGCTCATGAGGCGTAAGGGCAGGTGCCTGGCTCTTGGCCCAAGGGCCCCTCCTCGTTAGGCTAGGTGCCAGAGGAGCTTCCAACGGTCTTGTCACCAAAATGCCCCCAGGCAGAGCAGGGGTGCTCCTTCTCATCAGTTAGCTTGAGCAAAAGACCCAACCCGTAGACACAATGAGATTCCCAAGATACATCCTCTCATTAAGTCTACAAGATGCAAAGTCGCTGAAATTTCTTCTCCCTCTCCCCCTCCCTCCCTCTGTGTGTGTGTGTGTGTGTGTGTGTGTGTGTGTGTGTGCCCATGTTCATGTGTGCACAGCTGCATGTATGAGTGCATGGAGAGGTCAGGGGTCAAATGTGAGTGTCTTCTCAGTTGTCTTCAGCCCTCACTGATCTGCCCCAGCGATCCTGCCCCTGCCTCCCCAGTACAAGCTCCTGTCACCATGTGTAGTTTGTTCTCACAGGATTCAGGGTTAACTCGGCATGTCTGAGTCTCCACCACTTTACCAACCGAGCCGGGTCCCAGACCCTTCTCTCTTCATAGGGGGTTTTCATAAGATGAGTGAACAGGGATTCACTCAGATTTTGAGAAATTGTTCCTAAAGGCAGCTAAACGTTTTGATTCTCAAAGACTGACTTGATTTCGTGCATTCACTGGCCTGGACATCTCCTTACTCTGTCACCATGATCACCTGAGGCAGTGGTGAAGGAGGCGCTTCCTCTGGACTGATCTGAGAATCCACACTGGCCCTCTCTAAAGGGGCTCAGGGTCTAATTAAGGAGACCGGCGGACACATCAAAGAAAAGCAACTAGTGCCGGGTGTTGGTGGCGCACACCTTTAATCCCAGCACTTGGGAGGCAGAGGCAGGCGGATTTCTGAGTTCGAAGCCAGAGTGAGTTCCAGGACAGCCAGGGCTATACAGAGAAACCCTGTCTCGGAAAAAAAGAAAAGAAAAGAGAAGAGAAGAGAAGAGAAGAGAAGAGAAGAGAAGAGAAGAGAAGAGAAGAGAAGAGAAGAGAAAGAAAAAAAAGAAAAAGAAAAGCAACTAGTCTCACAGAGGTGGCCGCTAACACCGTCTAAGCTCTGCTCCTCTTCCCGGGGAACCTTATTTTCTCTATTTGGAGGCAACTCCGAAGGGAATCCCGCTTCCAGAACGTCCCTGGGGGTGGCTGGGACATTTGTGGTGATGGCTTCAAAGCCTGCCGTGCATCTGATCCAGCTTGCCCTCCCCTCCCACCACTGCAGGGCTGAAGCTGAGGTACAGAATCAGGGGTCAAGAAAAACTTTGAGGAAGGAAACCCAACTCACTGAAACTTGTCATCATTTAGCAAGAAAAGGAGACAAATGTCCTTCCTGACGTCACAGCAGCAGTGACTCTGGAGCTAGGAAGGCACAGGCAGCAGAGCCACAGGACTCTGCCTAGGACCAGTATTGGCATGACCACAACAGACAGAAGACAACCCAAAATGTCTCAGGCTAGCCCGCAGCCTGAGGTGTCACCATGATCTCTCTGCCCCAACTGCTGCTCTGAGCGAGCACAGAACAGGACTGTTTGGCTGTCGCTGCCTGAGGCTGTTTGCTGGCCGCTAACCAAGAAGCAGCGGGTGGATGTATGTGGGTGAGGCAGTGGGCCTCACCTGTAGACCTGAGAACTTCTCAACTCGGTAATAACAGAAGAGCTGAGCCTGGGCCCCTGACTTACCTCAGCAAGCTACGGGGCCATGGTGGGTCACAGTAACAGGCTGACTGAACCAGAGAGAAGTTTCTGTTCTCCCAGGGCTCCCAGGAAATACCACGGCTCTCTCTGAGCCACTTCCTCTCCTCAGCAATCCAACGGAAGGCCACCTGGCCAAGTTCTTCCCTTAGACTATCTGGTCCCACTGTTCACTGCTTCTCTGTGGCATAGCTGAGGATATTTTCATACTTGTGCCCCAAGGTCACTTAAGAAATCTCAAACTACATTTAACAAGCACGAATGGTGTGGAGACAAATAACCTCTCCATTCTCCTGGTCCTGGCTTCCCTCCTGGGCCAAAATATCACCTTGGACACTCCTCCATTCTTGCTGATAGAAACAGGATGCTGTCAAATGCCTACCTGTGGGAGAAACAGCTCCCTTCACGCCTCTCCTCAGACCACCCAGGATCGAGTGACGGCACGGGCAGCTGGAGACCAATCTGAACGTTCTTAGACTCTGTAGTACCAAGGGAGCATGGATGGCCACAGCAGAGTACTTACAAACGCAAGGATGGGCAGACCCCACCCGCGTGTCTCACTGCTCGCACGCCCATGTGACCAGTGGCCCATCTATCCTTGCCTGGTGAGCGGCGTGAACAACTGAGGCACAATATGGTGCTGCTCTCACCTAGCTAGCTCCCTGGCCTCTACTCCTGCCCAGACCTAGTCCCCGCCGGTACAAACGGGTCGTGACCACTGGAGAGTAGCCTGGGAATCAAGGCAGAGACCTGGAGAGTATCTGGAGATTCCCGGAGTGTGTGGCAGAGGCCTGGGGTCTTCTACCCAAGGACTCACCATCTGGCCCTGAGCTGGCAAACTGGCCTTCCGGGGCAGCTGATCTCTCATCTTCCACAGTCGGTGGTCTTTTCCCGTTCCCTGTGCTGTGTGGATCCCTTTCTCTGTTTTCTTTCAACGGCTCTCCTCAAATAACACTTAGAAAAAAAGTGTTACAATTGCCAGTGTCCACTGAGAGCTGACCAACTAGCCCCAGACTGGCCGGAGAGCAGTGGGAACCCTCTGTCATTGCCTCTCCCCCAGCCCACACTTCATTTAGGTAACTTTACAAGCAGCTTGGAAAACTTTCTGGGAAATGGACGGGCTCTGAGGTGATGCCTCTTGGCGGTTTTCTCTCCCGTTTCCCAAGGCCTCCGTCTGGTCCTCGCAGCCCCTAGCAGGGATGCCCAGCCGGCACATTTGCTCTGCGGGCACTTCGGACACTTGGGAAGCCTAGGGAGAGCCTCTCCCTCCCAGAGCCCGGTCTCTTGGCTTCCCTCGTGTTTGTGCCCAGCTCCTCTAACCTAAAAATATGAAGCGCAAACTCAACCACCCAGGAGACACCCAGTCTGCCCGTTTCTTCCTTAGTCACCCACCAATGTCGAGAGTCAGCATCTGTTGGAACGCGGCACACAGGCCGATGAAGAAGCGCTGAGCATGGAGGTTAGAACGGGCCTTCACTTGCTTGGTTAATCAGCTGTGACCTCATTCTGAGATCAGTAGAGGAGCCACGTGAAAGAGGAGGCATGTCCCTTGGGCTAAACCACAGGGAGCTCTCCGAGGACTCCCACCTGTGGTGTGCCTATGTAGTCAGAGCAGAGGAAATGGTTAAACTTTAGCGGGCTGTGCAGGCCCCACAAGCGGGGACACACCTTCAGTCACCCTGCTCGCCCATTCAAATTGTACTCATCTCTTCCTCTACTTTGAAAATAACCAAGTCTCCATCCTTTACTTCCTGTTGACAGAAAGCCTTCTCTGCCAACCCACAACCAATGGGTAAGCGTCTGGGCCACAGGCTCTTGCCAGGGCCCTGGTGTTTTGGTGTTCTCTAGCTGGGCAGTGAAGTTGTTGATGAATGTTCAACAGAGACCGATTTGCTCTCGGTAGCCCCAGACTCCTCTTGCTTTTCTGACAGGCAGAATGCCATTCTCACTGTGGGAAGTCTGCCTAGCGGTCCTGAGGCATGGAAGTCTCAGGGGAGGGTGGTCTTATAGTGGCCTCCTCTCGTGCAGGGGGACCAAGAGGAGGCTGCCACAGGCTGAGGATGAAAGTTTAGAGAGAGGTTGTCCTGCTAGACATGTAGAGGAAGAGCTACACATTTGCTGCCAGGTGGCTGCGGATCTCTTCACGTCCGTCCGTGCTCTGCATCCTGTTCCAGGTGGGTGACGCAGAAATGGCCACTCAGCGACCTACATCATCCACAGCCCGAGAAGTCAAAAGGCGCGGTTAAAGTCCCAGCCCATAGAACCTGTGCTTGTGACCTTGTTTGAAATAGGAGCTGAACTAGATGTCATTAGGGTAGAGCCTAATCCTTTATGGCTAGCATTCTTTTAGGAGGAAGGCATGCTGGCACTCCCACCCCGAGGGGAAAGGCCACATAGGACAGGCGATGTTGGAGCGGCACTGCCACAAGCCAAGAGATGTAGGGCTACTAGGCAGTGCACGCGAGGGGGAGTCCTCCTCTGGAGACCTCACAGAGAATTTGGTCCTGCTAACACCTTGACACTGGACTTTTGGCCTCTAGATATAAAGAGGTAGGTTCTCCTGGCTGCACTCCACCTGGTTTGTGGGGCTGTGTTACAACAGACCAGAAACCCAATCCAATGGGGTCCCAGCCTGAGAGGCGTTATACAAACGTTTCCTTCTCTGTTCCAATAGAGACATGTGTGAGTGGGCATGAGGAGGTGGGGGAACAACTGGGGTGTACCCAAGCCTGGCCACAAGAGGCTCTTCTCTCTGCTGCTCCTCTGAACTAACCGGTCCACCATGGGAATCCTAGTATGAATCCTAGGGTGAAGCCTGCACGCAGGGTGAAGGCCGTGGAGCAGACAGCCACCAGGGGAACAAAGGGCATCTTTACCCCCTCCCAGCCTCCACTCCGCCCTTCCTTCCTACGGCCTGCTCTGGGTATGCACTCCCATCATTCTGTACCTAAGATCACAGAACGCTGGCAAACACTCAGCTACACAGGGCCTGGGCTGCTCTTCCGTCCCGGCTCTGGCGAGCTTCAGGCTGTTGTGTGGCAGGCACAGCACAAGGCCTGGGGACATCACTGGCACACGATGTCCATGGCCCCTAACTCCTCACCAGGGTAACCATAGGCACCTCTAGCCAGTACATCTGCCACTGCTTTCTGCTTTCAAATATGGCAAACTGGAGACAAAGGAGCAGGCTTTGATAGTCTCTCTCTCTCTCTCCCCATCTCTCTCCCTCTCCCTCTCCCTCTCCCTCTCCCTCTCCCTCTCCCTCTCCCTCCCCCTCCCCCTCCCCCTCCCCCTCCCTCCCTCCCCTTTCCTCTCCCTCTCTGTTCTCTACATCTGCTGGAAAGTTCTCTCAGTCTGGGTTGATCTCTGGGGTCAGTTTGTAACTCAGCTGCAGTGGGGGTCACAACAGCTCATGTGACAGCTGACCTCACAATGGCCAGATATGGAGGACAATGTGGCCGTGTGTCTACCGGCAGTTCAGGTGCCTCAAATCCAGTGGTTTCTCTAGTCTGCTGGTCATAAGAGGACTCAGGACATGGGGCCACAGACTGCTTGCAGATAGGAAGGCCACAGGTCACAGTGGGAGGAACTTGAGTACAGTTAATAAACCAATAACTAAATCTCTAGATCTAACTAATGTCTAATACACATTATAATTCTATTATATACTGTTTAAATTATGTGAATTTTAGTGTATATATATACTTTCTCATATATAATTATGTATTATATAATATATAACATGTACATATGTAATATATGTATACACACTTGAATATATATGTGTGTGTGTACGTGTGTGTGTGTGTGTGTGTGCATGTGTGTATTCATGTGTGCACGTATTACAAACAAGGTAGGACAACAGTCTCCATCTGGCTCCAGGGTACCAACTGTATGTGCTGTGCCCAGCTGACATTCAGAGGGCATGCTGTGCCCACACTGAAGCAGCCCAGTCCCTGGCCAGACCTTTCTCTCACACGCAGACTCTCGAGACACAGCACTCAAGCCTTGTTAATGGACCTGGAGCCACTAGGGCCCTGGGCCTGCACTGAACTGCTGCAGCTTCTGATGTCGGGGTCCTGGAAGTTTATGTTCACAAACACCCCAAGTCACCAAGCCACTACGCCATGGCCCAAACCAAGAGGCTGAATCACACTGGGCTACTCCAGCTGCTGGTCAGTCTTCACCTGGCAGCCAGAAACAGCCTGTCACTGTTACACAATCAGTAGTGAAGGGTAGTTCTTCTCAAAGATGGGTGGAACAATGTGACGATTTATGAAAGACGGAAGGGGTATGAATAGAGATAGATGGGCAGATGATTGAGGGATGGAGACCACACATATACACACACACACACACACACATATACACACACATACACACATATATACATACACACACATACACGCACACACACATACATACACACACATATACACACATACATGCACATACACACATACATACACACATACACACATACATACACACACACATACACGCGCACACACATATACACACACATACACACATACATATATAACACATACATACACACACATACACATACATACACACACATACACACATACATACATACACACATACACACAAACATACACATACACACATGCACACACACATACACATACATACACACATACACGCACACACACATACATACACACATATACACATACATACACACATACACGCACACACATACATACACACACATATACACATACATACACACATACACACACACATACACACATACACACATACATACACACATACACACATGCACATGCACGCATGCACACATACATACATACACACACATACACATACACGCGCGCACACACACATACATACACACATACATACACACATATACACATACATACACACATATACACATACATACACACATACATACATAACATACATACACACATACACACACATATACAAACATACACACACATGCACACACACATATACACATACATACACACATATATACATACACACACATTATTTGGACAGGTTAGAAAGTTAGATGAGAGATAAGTGGATATATGGATAGGTAGATGGTAAATAAATGGCCAGTTGTTACTTGGATATTTGAGTAGATTAGATAGATGGCAGGTGGCTGCCTTAGGGTTTTTATTGCTATGAAGAAACACCATGACCGAAAGCAAGCTGGGGAGGAAAGGGCTTATTTGGCCTACACTTCCATATCCCTGTTCCTCACAGAAGGAAGTGAAGACAGGAACTTAGACCAGGATTGGCAGGAGCCGATGCAGAAGCCACGGAGGGGCTCTGCTTACTGGCTTGCTCCCCAGGGCTTGTTCAGTCTGCTTTCCTACAGAACCCAGGGCCACAAAGAGCTGGGTTCTCCCGCACCGACCACTCATTAAGAAAATGCCGTACAGCTGGACCTTATGGAAGCATTTTCTCAGTTGAGGCTCCCTCTATGATGACTCTAGCGTGTGTCAAGCTGACATAAAACCAGCCGGTACAGTGGTGGATGGGCAATAGAAGGAAGGAAAGACTGATGGACAGAAAGACAGATAACAGGTAGAACCAGTGACAGGAGAACAGAAGGAAGGCGAGCTGGACACCAACTCCTCCTAAACCCAGGAGCATAAAAATCCTGTGCAGAACTCAGTAAATAACAAAACTATGGGTTTGTTGTTGTTGTTTTCGACAGGGTTTCTCTGTGTAAACCTGGCTGTCCTGGAACTTACTCTGTAGACCAGGCTGGCCTCAAACTCAGAAATCCGCCTGCCTCTGTCTCCCAAGAGCTGGGATTAAAGGCGTGCGCCACCACCGCCCGGCAAAATTATGGGTCTTATCTTAGAAATTCCAGATCAGGTTTAGGACTTGATTTTTATTTTATCATCATCATCATCATCATATCATCATCATCATCATTATTTTGGTATTTCGAGACAGGGTTTCTCTGTATAGCCCTGGCTGTCCTGGAACTCACTCTGTAGACCAGGCTGGCCTCGAACTCAGAAATCCGCCTGCCTCTGCCTCCCAAGTGCTGGGATTAAAGGCCTGCACCACCACTGCCTGATTAGGTATTTTAAAGCATATTAGACATTATAGCTATTATACTGAAAGTACAGCCAGACAGTAGAGCTATAAAGCTGAAACTGGTTCAAGAGCCATAGCTCACCATCAGAGAGCATGTATAGAATGTTCAAACCAGTCTCAGTCAAGGTGGAAGCTGAATGTCCCCCAGACGCCAGCTCAGGGTGCGACCTCAGGCTAGGTGAGACTCCCCTGCTAGCCACACACAGCAGGTTGCAGGCTGTGTCTTGAGCCCACTTGTGCCACCACAACCTTCTGCCTGGCCAACTGCCTCGGGCTCTATTTTTAGTCTGTCTCCAGTGACACTGAAGAATTTCACGAGCTCCTCTCCCAAGAGGACTGGGGACACGTGCGTTGTCACCAGTGCCTACTAGGTCAAGAACCCAACCTCCCTGGCAGCTTCGGTGTCACACAAGATCCTTCCCTAGTTCTTCTGGCTCTCCCAGGGTAACCCCCAAGCATCTTCCCTCACTGAGGGGCCCTCAGGCTCTGAGCCCTGGAAGTCCACCAATGCTCTTCCCCTGGCTGGCACGTCTGGCTAGTTCTCATGAGTTCCTCGTATTTTAATAGCTTCTCAGTTTAAACCCCGGAAGAAGGCTCCAAGACAAGAACTCAGGTCCTGGTGAAGAGCTTGTTATTAAACAGCTTTAGCAAAGGAGTAAGGACGGAAGTCTCTTGAAGCCAGACAGGCCATGAGGATATGCTAGCAAGTGAAGCAACAGCCCCTTGCTGGTTCTCCTGAAATGCTTCTGTGCAGATGCATCAGAACTGTCTCCCTAGTGACACCCTACTTGGTGGAAGTCTGTCCTTCCTGCACTGTGGTGGTTCCAATGAGACAAGGCCCTCCTGGGCTCAAATATCTAAATATCAAACATTCCCCAATTAGTGAAACTACTTAGGAAAGACTGGGAGGTGACTTTACGGAGAAAGATGTATCACTGGGGATGGGCTGTGAGGTTTCAAAGGCCCGTGCCATTCCCGGGTAGTGCCCACCCCCACTCCTGCCCTTGCCTCATGCATGTGGATCAGATACAAGCTCTCAGCTACGGTCTCAGAGCCAACGTAACCGCACAGGGTCTATCCCAGTACTCGGAGGTGCCCCCACATTCAGTTGAACCAGCTGCCAAAGCTGGGCGGAATCTTTCAGACAGAGAAAGACACAAGGCCAAAGCTCCCCCAAGTCTCTGGAAGACTCGGATCAGGTCTGCACATAAGGGACCTTTGCTGCAGCCGCTCTGCCTCTGAGAGCAATTCCTGAGTTTCGGTTGGCCTGGAATTAACTCACTAAGGAGAACTTACAGAAGTCTCTCTGCCTCTGATTCCGGAGTACCCGGGTTGAAAGTACTAGATACTCTGTGCCTGTCCAAGGCCTGGCCTTCAAGCCAGGCTTGTCTGAGGAAACAAAGGATACCCAGTTAAATAGGGATCTGCATAGCAATAGACCAGTTTTAGTGTGAGTGCATTCCAACAGAGCATTGGGCATGCTTAGGAAAGAAAACTGTATGTTGTTTGAAATCCACTTCCTTCAAAGTCCTGCTGATCTGGTCTGAGAGAATTGCCTTCCCTCCATGAGACGCTGCCTTCTACTGGATGCAGAAGCCCCGTCTCCCTCTGCATCTGAAGTGGTTCTGTCATGGTTATCACTCTGGTCTCCGCGTGCAGCTGTGGTGGAGCTGACCTGTTATCTGATGTCCTGGGCTTGGCTGTTAAGCACTGAACCTTAAGTGCCCACTTCCACAGCCTCTCCTGGCACAGTAATCAATAGGTCACCATTAGTGGGTAGATGACAGGAGCCTCTGGGGCACACCAGCAAACACAGGCACAGGTCACACGGTGAACAGCTGGACGACAGTGCAGTGAAAACTGCTTTCAGTGAAGGCAGGGCCACACCAACAACACGCTCCTCCGACTGTCCCAGGCTGGTTTTCAGCGTACACAGAGTGGCCTGTCAGTCCCTTAGCGGCTGCTGGACTTGGCCCTATACTGCCTCACACAGTACCCCTCGAAGGCACACGGGTGGGAGTCGGCAGCTCCACTGGGCCTCTGTTCACTGGGCACTATGTTCTCGCCCCCCTCCCATCTTGTCTTCTCACCCTGCTACTGTCTGTCTGTCTGTCTGTCTGTCTGTCTATCTGTTTATATCGAGACCTATTTGTTATCCAGCCCAGACTAGTCTTGTCTTTACAGCAACCGCCATGCCTCAGCCTCCTAAGTGCTGAGATCTCTTCCTTGCACTCTGACACAAATGTGGTAGCATAGGAGTGTGCGGCATTTTGCACTGTAAGGAGCTTTTCCGTTTACTATTATTTTATTTCAACCTCCCCACAAGGTAGACAGATCGGCACCATTTTTTGAGACAAACCGGTACAAACTCAGTGGTTAAAGAGTCGCTCAAAAGGTCACCGTTAAACAGATCTTAGTCTAACTTTCTATTTAAATAGTTTTAAAATGTCTTACACAGGCAATGTAATAAGTATCTTCTCAAATAAAATCCGTATCCCTATATGTTTAGGTCACCGTGGGGACTCATGACTTGTCCAGATGCTCAACTTTAAATTGCTCCAAAGTATCCTCATTAGCTGTGTGAGGCTCCAAGCCCCAAGACTCCACTCAGTACCACATTCCTGAGCTGGAACTAGAAGATTGGGGTCCCCCACCCCCACCCCCGCAGCTAAAAGGAAGGGCTTGGGGCATGCAATAGGAAAAGCCCACTACTCCTTCTTCAGGGACGTGCTGGCCAGCCAGCTCTGCCCACGCTGTGACAGCCAGCGAGGGATTGGTGTAGACGCCATCAGGTACCACTGGCAGGAGGTGGGGCTCACTGAGCTGTCCCGGCCACAGTGCTTAGCATTTGTAAAAACCTTTGCTTGCTTGGGCACCGCCAGGATGTAGCCAAGTGGGGTTTCCCTTTGGGTAAAGCTACAGGCTGGGGTACACCTCCTGTGACTTGATCCCCCTCTACAGAGAGGAGGACAACTGCCCTTGGGCGACCCACTAGGTCAGGCCAGACTGATGCCCAGCCCTGAGTAAGCTCTTCTGCCTGCCGCTTCCTCTGACTGTTTAAATCAATGTCACCAAAGTCCAACCAAGGTGGCAGGGTGATCTGGGCTGAAGTTAGCAGCAGCCCTGTATAATACGATGAGGACACCTCAAACCCCCAAATTCCACGAGGCCCAAAATGTTCCTGGAACCAAACCAAGGGAATCAATGCAAAGGGCCCCTGCCGCGACTCACATGCATCCTGAGGAAACTGCTGTGGAGGGAGAGCCATTTGGGGGGTGCGGCCTCACCGTGGCCCCCACGATACTCCCACCCACCACTCCTTTCTTTAGTCCTTGGCAGTAGCGCAAAGCTCCTCCACTCACACTTTCCCGCACTTCACAAGGTCCTTTTTCAACAAAACAACACAACTCACCCCCCCCCCCAGTACCCGCACCGGCCGAATCCGAGGCTACGCCCAGTCCGCCACCAGGCTTTGCGCACCCGGGGGCGCGCTTCTCCTCCGCGTTTCCCAGCAGACACCCCTGCCTCTGTCCCAGGCAATCCCATAGCTCCACTAGAGTAGGAACCAAGATCCAATCTCCGGCTCTGCGGCCCAGCTTGGGCCCTGCCCCTCCCCCTCCCCAGCTTCCCGAAGGGACAGGAGGGACAGGACGGCGCGCGCGGGGTGTCCCGTGTTAACCGCCTAGGCGCCGCCGGAGTCTGGAGCTCCAGGAACGGGACTCACCGGAATGTGCACTCGCAGCGACCGCCTCTTCAGGCTGGGGTTCTTTTTGCCACTGCTCCCGCCGGGGCTGGAAACCTCTTTCTTCTTCTTGGTGTCCATGGCTGCGCTTCCCATAACTTTAGCTAGAAGTTAATTCCGGTGCCTCGTCCCCGGGGTCGGTCCCCTCGCTGCCTCCCAGGGCTGCTGCCGTTACACTGGAGCCACGCGCTTTTTATGACTGTCCTCCCACCCTGAAAACACCTCGTGGGGACTTCCGCGGGGAGGGCGGGTGGCGCAGGTAACACGCGGGGCTCCACCCGAGGGGCTGGCGCTCCGCGGAATGCCGGGCTGGAGCGTCCTCTTTCTCCTACGGAGTCCTCGGGTGCAGAGTCTCGGCCCGTGCTGCCTGTGGTTACGCGTGGCAGAGGTCTCGTGCTGGGTGATAAAGTTTTCCTCCTTCTGCAAAGCGAAGCAACATTTTCCACCTCTCGGCTCCTCCCACTGATCCCCAGAGGTAATCGGCCAGGCAGGTGCAATTACCAACAGCGCTTTGGAAAACAGCCTTCCCGAGTCCGTGCCTCGATGGAAACGGAGACCGGAGACACTCGCTAGAGAAATGCATAACCCTGGGCCGCGCAGTAAAGCGGCAGGGAGCCTGGGACCCGGAGGGCCTCCTCTTTGGGCGAGAGGGAGGGCAGAGGGGGAAGAGGAGGTGCAAAGGCGAAAACTCGTCGCAATTGGGCTGGCGCGTGGCCGCAGGAATAAACTGTGGCGGCGGCTGGCTGGGTTCTGCGGGCCGAAGGGCGCGCCCCAGCCCCTAGGGGAGAAGAGGGCAGGGCGCCCGCCCCGGGCGGCCTCTGAGCTGCGTCCCCGGGTACCGGGGGACTGTGGGGGCCGGGCCTGGCACCAACGCAGGCTCCGGGAGCGCTGGGCGGTGGCAGGCGGCGCGCGCGTTGAACAGGAAGTGCGCGGCGTGCGGCGCCACTGTCCCACTCCACGCCGCCCACGCTGCCCCCGGGTGGTCGCCGTGCACTCTCTGTCTCAAGGTAAGCCGGCTCGGGACTCGCCAGGAGCTGATTCTGATCCATCTGGTTTTGCAGCGTCTCTGTTTAGGTCCAACCCCCCGGAAACACACACCCGCAGCCCGGCCACGCCACGATTGAAACCCCGGGGCTAAGTGGCTCGGGTGACCGCACTCGCTTCACGCAATGCCGCCGCCCTGCGCTGCTGTGGAGACCCCCATTCCTGTCCAGAGCGTCCTGTGGCGTAGTGAGTGCAGGCTTTTCTCCACAATTTGGTTCTTTTCAGATTCATCAAAGATTGCGCAACAAACCTTGATTTTTCGGCAAAGACGCTCTCATCTCAGTAAATGCTGAAGTCCTAAGACCACGGGAGGAAATGGGTGCGTCGGAGCCTGAAACCAGGGCGAACACGCCACGTGCTCCCCCGGATCTTAAGAGCCACTGCCTGCAGGTCTGGTACTGCAGGCTGCTCAGGGCCCTGGTGTTCCTCCCAGCAGTGACCTTGTTGGCTTCTGGTCGGGGGGGGGGGGGGGGGGGGGGGGCGTGCTTCCGCACCTGCTCAGACTTGAAGAGCGGATGACCCCAAAGATCACCCCAGCTCTCTGAAGCTAACATCAGACCACCTTCTCCCTGTAAACACTAATATACAGACACTACCTATAGAATAAACATGATAGGGGTCCCTTTGATGAAGACACGAAGGGGGAGGGGGAGGGGGTAAGGAGGTCGTCTTCACTCTTCTTCCTGCCCCTCTTCGTGTCTCCCCCCACCCCAACCCAGTCATAATTCCTGAAAATTAGGTAAAACCCTACAGTTGGGGATCGGGGGAAGTTCCTTGGTGCATCAGGTAGGTTCGTATACATCCTGCTACCACACTTTCAAGCCAAGAATGAAGTACACCTCCTCCCCAGAGCCCCCAACCAGTGTCCCTAAGCAGCTCCTGAAGGGTCCTCTGAAGGATCAACACTCAAGAATCGCCTTACCCCGCATCACCACCCTCCTCCCCACCCTCCTCCCAGGACCCCAAAAGACATCATTCGACTGGGGGTTCAGATTGCTTCTTAGAAGCAGAAGTGAGGGGTTTGAGGGGACACAATGTCAATGTCTAAGAAGGCCACCCTCAGCCACTAAAAAAAAAAAATCACTCCAGGATTGTCACGTGTTCTCTCTCTCTAGCTTGACATGTTCATCTCTTCATGGTGGTGTACCAGGATGCATAAATGATGACCACATGATAAGAAAGAAGTGACTTTGAAAGCAGCCATCAGAAGAGACCTTCTGTCACCACGTTCCTGTGTGTGTGTGTGTGTGTGTGTGTGTGTGTGTGTGTGAGAGAGAGAGAGAGAGAGAGAGAGAGAGAGAGAGAGAGAAAGAGAGAGAAGAGAGAGATAGATCACGGCCAACATGCACAGCACGGTGGTGGACTTCATGTTAATGATCTAATGTCCACCGGAGTCTCCTGAAAGAACTGTTTTGGGCCCGTGCAGGCCGCGGTGGCCGGAGCCTGGCGACCAGCTCCTGTTTGTGCTCATTTCACATTTGGTGGTTGTCATTGCTGTGTCCTTTGGGACAACAGAAAAAGAAGGTGGCCTGTTCTATTTTAAAACCTTTATACATACACACACAAAACAAAAACCACCTTTACACCAGATTACAAAACTCTAGGAGATGTTTCTTAGGGTGACCTTGAGCGGACAGCTTAACACCTCAGCTGCCATGGTCTCCTGGCCTGTGGCACAGTTGGTTGAGGACAACTGCCTGTGTGCTTAGAACACAGTCATTTGACTTTGTGCAAAAGGCAGCCCTTGGAAACTGAAGTAACTCAGGGCTTCTGCAAATGCTGTGGCAGCTTACTGCTCGCCCTCTAAGGTGTGTGTGTGTGTGTGTGTGTGTGTGTGTGTGTGTGTGAGAGAGAGAGAGAGAGAGAGAGAGAGAGAGAACACCCAATGTTAGCCAAGACAGAGATGGTCCTTGCTTCACTTTAAGCATGGGAGCTGGTGGTATAATCTTACCATGGCTTCTGCTCTCAGAATCAAAGGGAGGTGGTGCGCGTCTATGGACATGAAGGAAGGGCCCAGGAGGAGCAGAAACTCCGCCTTGGAGTGGCCTATCTCCTGAATGCTCCTCTGAGCCTGCTTCATTTTCCAGGGAGCCCGTGCCAGTCACCTCCACTTTGCACACCAGACTTCCCTTCATCATAAAGTCATTCAGCCACGGGGGATCCCAACAGTGAAATCCAGGAGGTGGATTCCAAGTACGGTGAGGGTGAGCTCTGCAGCCATGTCCCGGCTCCTCCTCAGAGGACAGCCGGGATGCAGACAGCTCAGCGTCGAAGTCCACACTCAGCACTTCTCCAGTGACAGAGTCAGCACGCAGGGCTCATGTGGCCTGAAACGTGTCTGTCTGCTAAATGGAAGCAGAGATGATCCTAGCAATTATACCCCAACAAAGGGCATCCGCCATGTTACCAACGCTGGCTGGGAATAAACACTCAGTTCCCCAGGAGCTACCTTTCAGGGTTTCTGCTCAGGATGTGAGATGTTTTGTTTTAGGTTTGTGTGGTTTTTATCTTTTCTTTCTTGGGTGTGTGTGTGTGCATGTCACAGCTCCAGTGTAAGGAGCAGATGATAACTTTATGGAATCAGTTCCCTCCTTCCAGCTGTGCATGGGTTCACGAGACTGGACTCACATTGCCAGCCTGTGTGGCACCGTGTGCCTTTACCCTGGGCCATCTTGCTGGCCCGTTCCGGTGCTCCACCCTCGCCTCCCATTGGGCAGAAAGGCTGGTACTCAGGGAGTGAATGTGTGTCCGTCCTCTATTAGGCTGTGAGCTCTGAGTGTGCAGGAAGCAGAGAGATGGACCCTGAGAAGTTGTGACTCTCACCGTCCCCTGCAGATGGCTTGGGACTGACTTCTGACCTCTCGTTCACCTGCCTGTGGTACATGGCAAAATAATACATGTTCATCGTGATAATTTCCTGGGCAAATAAAGTTACCTTGGTAAGTAACCCGGGTGGGGTGAAGTTTCTATAGTGCCATACAAGCCTTATATAATATACAAGTTCTGGCTTGTAGCCAGCATCCAGTCATGGGCTCTAGAACACCAGTGAACGAGACTTCAGGGCAAAAAAAATGAGTTTACATGCTGTCACTGTCCTTGGTGTGGGAGGCGTGAGGAGAACGGAGTGACTGCACCGGACTCAGAACCCGTGACCTCCAAGCCTCAAGGAAAGGACACACCATCTGTGCCCTCAGAGGGAGGACGCTCCTCCAAGAAGGGCTGGACCAAACCCTTAGTCCAGCCCGTGCCCAAGCCTGCCAGAGCCCATGCCCGCCCTTGTCACTTAGTACTTTATACAATAATCAATCAGCATCCGTTTTCCAGGCAGACAGATCCCATAGGGATACTCAGTCCAAGGACTCTCGGGGTACAGGGCACCTCAAGGACTTGGTGGGTGTTGACAACTCTCCTTATGCCATGTGGGTCAAAAGCTGTTTTATGAAATGTTCCTAAATAGAACTCTGGAGAATCTTATGAGGTCTTGGGAGAGACTGAAGAAGAACTTTCCAAGCACTGGACTTGGATGAGGTTCGGGTATCAGCCACACCCCCAAGGCCACAGACCTTTCTACCAAAGGCTGGGTTGTTTTCTAGCCTGGTTTATCACAGTTTTTTTTTTTTTTTTAAGTTTTTTTTTTAATCAGAGGTTTTTTTAAACCTTTGATTTTAAACTTTTTAAACCTTCTAGGTTTAAAAAAAAAAAAAAAGCCTAACTTAGCATTTCTTCTAGGCTGTGCCCTACAGTTACCTGGCAACAGCCAGGTGTGCCTGACTCACCATAAAAGGGGACGCTTGGCCCCTCCTCTCTCTCTTGCCCTCTTACTCTCTTCCCCTCTTCTCCCTCTGTCTCTTCTGTCCCTATTTCCCTCCCCCTCTCTCCATGTGCTCATGGCCGGCCTCTACTTCCCCCCCTCTTTCTCCCTCCCTCCCTCTCTCTCTCCCTACCCCCCCTCTCTCTTCCCCTCCTCTCCCCTCCCCGTAGCCTAAATAAACTCTATTCCATATTATTTGGTGGTATGGCTGGTACTTAGGGGGACAGGATACCTTAGCATAGCCTGCAGACACACACACACACACACACACACACACACACACCATACTGTCCCTCTATCAAATGTATCCCTCCTTTCTTTTTTTATAAAACAACAATATTGATAAAACTCTAGTCTGACTCACTTGTAGGCAAGAGCATTTCCTTCTCACTGAGGGACCTGTTCATCCACGGCTCTAGGGCTTCCGAGGATTTTAGGTGGGTAAAATGGGTAAAGATGCTTTGGCTGGGGGAGGCGTGTGCGTGTGCGTGTCTACAGGGTTCACTGCCAACACAGTGCACGCAAAGGGACAGTGGCCTCGTCGTGGGCAGCCCTGAGCCCAGAAAGGCTCACGGTGACTTCACTGCAAGTCACATAACTAAACATGTTGGGAGAAGCTGAAAAAGGAAAAAAAAAAAAAAAACAACTGGCAACAGTAAAATGTTTCTGGACTTGTAAGGAGCAAAACTGAATTCAAAACTCAAATGCAGAATGAACTGGAGCTGTGGCTGGTGGCTTTCGCCTGTGTCACACTGAACTGCCTCTCTCTCTGTCTGGTTCTGGCCCCACAGCGTGTGCACCATGTGAACCCAGCTACGCAGGTCACCTACGCTGTGTGAGACATCTCAGCACAAATTCAAGACTGTGGAACCTACAGTGTCTTTACTGTGCGAAGTTCCCTATACTTAACAGAAACTGCAGAAAACAAGGACGCTGAGTATTTTCCTACCACCATTCTTCAGTATGCGGTACACTAGTGTGCGTTTGGGCTGTACTGTGTGGAAGTGTTTGCTCTTTTCAACGGCTGTTTGAGACGCAGACTTGAGGTTTATAAAAATTCACTAACTGAGTTTTGGCTTGGGATGAGGACAGAATTTCTAACAATTTCTCCAAACATATTTCTGGTATTTTACACTAAATATTTATGTACACGAAGCAATGTTCTCAGCATTGATTATAAAATCAACACATAAGTTAGCCCTGGAAAGTTAAGGGAAGAATTGCTTCTCAGAGACTCCGCTGGAGCCTCATCCTTGGAAAATTACATGGTCACTTAACATTTCCAGAAAACTGTGTCCTGACCACTCCTAGGGTGTGTCCACAGTGTAGAGATGCAGGTGACATCCACCCTCCCAGTGGACTTCCATGTGGCCTCTGCCCCTACACCTCTCCTGCTCAGCTCTACACCACGGTCATTGGGCTTGGCCAGAGGGAGACAGGTCAGCAGCGGGCAGTATGGGAGGAGGCAGGCCGGAAGGGCTTCATCTCTGGGACTCGGAAGCTGGAACTTGGGGAGAGAGTATAGAGGAAATAGATTTGGCGTCTGGGGCCCTTAGGATACTAACTGCTTTCTGAACAGGGTGACGTCCAATCGGGAAAGGCCATCCTGGAATGCAGGGCAGTGTGTACGCGAAAGCTTGGCTTCAGGAGACGGGAGGGCACCACGGTAGATATCTGTTCTAGAAGCTTTGTTGAACAAGACTGCAGGACAGTGGGGAGAGCTCGGGCATGGTCACGCTGACGCCATGATTCCAGAAAGGGCCCGGTAACAGTGATGTGGAGCTAAGCCCCCCAAGGGAGCAGACGAGCCTTGTGAGTGAGCGAGCGGGGCAGGCCGAGCAGGAAAGCCATTCGGTCCGCCTCCAGAAGTGTCCATCGCAGGCAGCGAGGGAGCCAGGCGCTTTCCTGAGCGATTGTCCTATCCCCGGTTGCCACAAGGAGGTGCTCAGGAGAGAGGTGGCAAGAAGAACATGTGGCGCACTCACTCAGGGACAGCCTGCCACGCGAAAGACACACCCTCCACGCTCTGTTCTGTATTATATGGTATCTTCGAAAGCAACGCCCCACTGATAGGGATGGAGGTGCCGCCCATGCAGGAACGCGGTGCACACTCCCTTTACACGTTGCGGAGTAACAGGCCAGGCAGGAGCTTAGCTCATTTGGCGGGGGGTGGGGGGGGGGTGGAGTGGGGGGGGTGGGGGGTCCTATTGGCCTTCAAGGTCACGCCAGAGCAGCACTTTCACCAGCGCAGGCCACTTCCGCTTGATAGCCACCGCTAAGAGAAGGATCACAGCTCCTGCTTCCAGCACGAAACCCCGCCCCTCGCCAGCTTTTGTCTTAGGCTTGTGATTGCCAGCTTTTGTCTTAGGCTTGTGATTCCTTCGCCTCTGGCTTCCCTAGAGGGGTCTGGTCTGTGGTCTCTCCGTTTAGTCTCCTACTGGGTGGCCCAGTTTACCTGTAGAAGCTCTTACGTTAAAGTGCCCTGGGCTACCGAGCAAACTCAGCAGGTAGAGGGCTTGTCACAGCCAAGTCCGGGAATCTCCGGGTGGGAGGGAGAAGAACCCAAGGTCGTCCTTTGATCTTTAAATGCATGGCCTGGGCTGCCCCACTCGCTCCAAATAAATGATTTTGTTTTTGTTTATTTTTAATTGAAGATGTTAAAAAAGAAATGAGGATGTAGCCCTCACTCAGGGACTGTCTAGGCTGTTTGCCTGTCTGTCACACTTTATAGGGCAGAATTCTTCCTTTCTCAGAGTCTCACCTTAGGGTCTGGAGGTTTTCTGCATGATTTACAAGCCTTCTTCGTACTTCAAAGTCATTCCTAAAGCTTCCCTTCTAACTGCATTTGAATGTTGTATGGTTTCACTTCCTTTATTTTGACCTTCTCTTTTCTTCTTAGACAAATTCTGTCTAGTCCTGGCTGTCCTGGAACTCCTATGTAGGTGAGCCTTGAACTCACAGAAGTCCACCTGCCTCTGTTTCCTGAGTGCTGGGAGTAAGGGTATGTCACCACACCTAGCTTGGATTCTTTTTGTTAATTTATTTTATATTTATATTTTATTTATTTGTGTGGGGGAGGAAAGGAGGAAGGAAGGCAGGGAGGGAGGAGAGACACAGATACTGGGGGAGAAGGGCAGAGTTTATGTCGTACACATGTGGGTGCCCACAGAAGCCAGAAGAGGGCATCAGGTGCCCAGAAGCTGGAGTTACAGATGCTTGCAAGCAGCCTGATGGGGTGCTGGGAGTCAAACCCAGATCCTCTGGAAAAGCATCAGAGCTCCTAACCACTGAACCAGCTCTCCAGCTGTGGTCCCTCTGTCCCTCCCCCTCCCCCTCCCTCCCTCCCCTCAGATATGCACCATCGCTTTGTTTGCTTTTTTTTAACCTTACCGATCTTTTGATGGTATATTATGGTTCCCAATTTTTATGGGTTTGTGTATGTATCTGCATGGATATGTGTTTCTTGTACTGTTTTCTTTCATTTAAAATTTGGGGTTTTTTTGTGGTTTTTTTTTTTTTTTTTTTTTTTTTTGCCTGTTTATTGGAGGGGGGCCATGGAGATGGAGTTGGATGGGTGGGAGTAGGGCAGACCTATGGAGGAGAAACCCTGATCAGCTGGGCCTGCCAATCATCTGGCCAGATCATCCCTCGAGAAGGACGATTCACTAAAGCCCTGTGAAGGGGATGGGAGGAATAATTATCCCCTCAATGTGATAATGTATGTTCTTTCCCAGAAGCACTGCCCTAGTACCAACACTTGAATAGTTTTGTAACACTTCAGTCTGCCAGCAATTCTGAGTTACCCCGAAAGCACACCTTCCCTTTCCTCCCCGTCTTTTTCCTCCTTGCCAAGCACATTTTGTTCCCTGGTGCTGTGGGCTTTTCCCTTCAGCCGCGAGGCCGTGGCAGACCTCTCCTGACAAGGCTCTCTCTCCTGCTCGGCTCCAGCTCCTCCATCAGGCAGCTGCCGAGAGCAACAGCTTGCCTGTCCCTTAACCTGAAGGAAAACTACTCTCAAACGTACAGGAAGAAAAAGAACGGCTACACCTGCCAGGAGTGAGCCTGGTTCCAAGTCCTGAGGGGACTGACTCTCCTGCCAGCTGGTCCAGCCTGTTCTCAGAGCCTCGGTGCCCGACGGGAAGGCAGTCGGCTGGGCAGGCAAATGGCCAGGGTCCTGCCGACTAGACAGTCACTGACTGTGCAGAGGATGGTCTTTCCCTTCCTTTCCGTGCCCTTGAGGACTGAGGCGGATGCTGAGGGTGTGGGGTTGGGCGCAGCAGCCATAGCTCCTGCCTGCATCCAGACACCGACCCCTTACTGAGCACACCTCAGGCAGCAGATCAGCAGAAACCTGTCAAAGGCTCATTCTCCTGACGGCAAGTCAGTGTCACCTCCCTCAGAGGAACTTGGGATCGGTGCATGTCAGACATTCAATGAACTCAGTCACCAAAGAACTCATTGTTATCACAAAGCAAGGGACAGGCACATGGCACTTTGTGATTTAGTGAATCAGAATCAGAGATGAAGCCATTTAATTCCTACAGTAACTGGTCATCTTCCTCTCCCTGTCCCTCTTCCTCTTCCCCTCCCCTCCCCCTCCCTCTTGCCTTCCCCCTCCCTCTTGCCCTCCCCTCCCCTCTTCCCCCTCCCTCTTCCTCTCCCCTCCCCCTCCAAGTGTGTGTGTGTGTGTGTGTGTGTGTGTGTCTGTGTGTGTATGTGTGTGTGTGTGTGTGTGTGTGTGAACGCCAAGTGTCATTTCTCAGGTGCCATCTACCCTGTGTTTGAACCAGGGTCTTTCTCTCATTGGGCCTGGAGCTGGCACGCTGGCATGGCTATGTTGGCTGTCGCCACCTCCCCAGGACTGGAATTACAGGCTTGGAACACCATATCCAGCTTTTTTTTCTATATGGGTTCTGGGCATTGAACTCAGGTCCTCATGATTGCACGGTGAGAACTTTACTGAGTAACACCCCAGCATCATCTATGGTGACTGTAATGACTGCCCCATCGCTCAACTATACTGAAACTCTATCTTAGACAATGCAGGGTTTTAACATGCAGGAGGCAAAAATGTCAAAGTCCATATTTCCCTGACGGAGGTTTTATGAAGGGAGCTAGCGGAGTCACCCAGGCTCATAAATGCCCCCTGAACTTTCTCCTGGGGGCCGGAATGAAGTCCCACAGCCACAGTCTCCATCCACACCTCGGCCTGCGCGCCCTGCTCTGGCCTGCTTCAGGCTGAGTACTAGCTGTGTTCTCCCTCCATCCCCCTCCTATTCGGTACAAGCCGAAGACTCAGCTTCCTCCCTGGTGTATATGTCAGCTGGGAGCCGGGGAGAGGCAGACGCCAAGAGATGAGACTTAAGAGAGGGGACGGGAGATGCCCGTGAGGAAAACGGGAGACAGGCTGGATGGAATGGGTTTAGAGATCTGTCCTGATACCTGGGGAAGAAGCGTGGCAAGAAAGATAGACAGGAAATGGCTCCCAGGGACGCACAGGCCACAGAGACTTAGCCGCAGGCACCAGCCACAGGCACTCAGCGGAGAGGAGGGGGCCCCCTGAAGGGGGCCGTGTAGTCGTTTGTAGTTAGGAAGGGGTGGAAGTATAAGGCGAGGCTCTGCCTGTGTGCTGAGGACACCTGCACTATGGACTCCCTGGAAGGAAGCTTAGCCAGACGTTTATGTCCCCCAGTCCCTGGGCCACACAGGGCCTTTCCCAAGGCTCCCCCAGCTTTTCATTCTAGAAGAAACTTACAAGAGGAAGGACCAGAGTGGCAGACCCCCTGCTGGCCCTGGGGCTGGGCACCCAGCTGTTCACGCTCCCCGGCCAGGCTCCCGAGACCCTCAGCTGTGATGAGGATACCCTCCTCAGACGGATTGCTGCATGTGAGGGGAGAGCGTTACACAGGTGCCACTGCGCAGAGGCAGCCCTGTACCAAGAGTGACTCTTCACAGCTGACCTTTGCGCACTGGGGTCATAGTGTCCTGGTGGCTCTACGGGATCTCTGCTGTATGCCTTTGGGTGCGCCCCCTGTGGGTCTGCAGTTCCATTCAGGCCTGTGACACAACCGCTCCTGCACATTTGTGATGACCCTCTCAGCAAGAGCACCTACCCCTCACGCTGGGTCTGTGGGCTAGCTGCACGGGGCCAGTGGAGACTCGTGGGTGGCCTGGCGCAGGGGTGGCTGGCATCCTCAGGCCCGTCTTCTGATAGACTGTTGCTGGGACCATACGAACAGTGATTTACAAGTCTCCCTGGACCTGGAGCACAGCGCGTCCCAAGGACAGGTAAGTGTTGCTTCTAGTTCTGCACCAGCTGCTGATGCTGTGGCTTCTGCCCAGTCCCAGGCATGATCTTATGTGACACCTCCTGTCACAGTCACCACCCCCACAGCAGGTTCTCTGGGAGGGACCCAGTGCCCCCCCCAGGCTATGACAATATCACACCCCTCCATGACCCCCAGAGCTTCTGACCACAGCTCTTCTCTGGTCTCATCGCTAACGCCCCTCAGCATTGCCTCTCTAGGAGCAGAAGCCTGACCTTTGACCCAGATATGTACTGATGGCCGATAAACTATGCTCTTTAAAAAGGAATGTGACACTGTATTACTAACCTGTACCACAGTATATGCCCACTGGTGCAGTAAATGCAAGCTCGTTATAAGATTTCTCTCTGATTGGAATCAAGGCCCATTTCACAGAGAACAATTCATGTCCAGTACTGTAAACCTAGTCAAAAGCCCGTGCTAAGAAAATCACAGGTTCTGGTAGATGGGTCACAGATGTTGCTTTGCTAAGTAAACATCACATGCTCACCAAATCGCTTTCTTAGACATGTCTTTGCACACCAATGAGGGTTGCTGTTAGACTGCATCAGAGAGGCTTCTTTCTGCAGCAGGTAATAGTTACCACAGAGATGCTCAGAACTGGTCAGGATGCGGAGAATAAATGGCCCCTGATACGGAAAGACAGCTCTCCCCCACAAGCATGAACTCATCTAGCTACTGTGGTGTTTCCAAAGACCCTCTTTCCAAATAGATGGGGCTGGTAGTGGAGCTCAGTGGTAGAGAATGTGCTTAGCTATAAGGTTCTGGGTTTGATGCCAGAACAAACCAACCCAACAGCAAACCCCACCACCAAATAAGTCATAGCCACGGCACAGTAGAAGAATATTCACATGTCCTTTGATGCAGGTGTGTGTGTGTGTGTGTGTGTGTGTGTGTGTGTGTACATGCACATGTGTGTGGGTCTGCTTGCATGTGACAATGGAGATACCATCTGAGATCTCAGAACTCAGTCTGCACAGCCATGCCTGAGTTATGGTTATACCTCTCCATAAAGAGACTCCAGGCAACGGCTGCTTCCACTGCCTGCCAGGAGGTTAGTTTCTGTTAGACTGTTTGGGGACTGACTTGATTGTTCGTGTAAGAAGCCAAGCCAGCCTGGGCCTCAGACCTCAGAGTCTGGAATACAACAGGCCCCAACACGAGACACCAGGGCCTGCAGGGAGACGCACCTCAGCTTCATGGGTGCCAGCCTGCCAGCATCCAGCCACCCACTACCAACTTTCAAATACCTCCTGCCTATGGGTGCTCTGGAAGCCCTTGAGCCTTAGCGTCTGACTAGGTAGTTCCAAAGCTCTGAGAATACCCAGGAGTAGAAAGGTGGTAGGGGTGGGAGTGGACACCGCCCCACATTTAAACACATCCAGGCCCCGAATGCCTTAAGTCCCTTAGCGGCTCGCAGGAACAGAACAAATGCAGTAGAAGGTCTCCCCATGTGACAGCCACACACAGAAGGTCCTTGTGACTACAAGGACCTATGGCAAGTATCAGAGGCAATTTGCAGCCAGTGTTTCGACAGCACTTTTGCTGCTGCGAGCTTCGAGGGTTAGTTTTAATTAGGGCAGAGTGGCTCATCTCCAAGCCAGGCCTGGGGATTCCCAGGTTCTCAAACACTTCATGTAATTGGGCAGAGTAGCTTTCCGGGATGCTGTCGGACGGAGTGACAGACCTGGGGCTGTGCTGTGCTCAGCCCTGTCCCTCGACCCTGTCCCTGGGGGGCGTTCATCCTGACCTGGGATACAGAAGCAGCATTACAGGAGCCTCCTACTCCCCCCCTCTCTCCCTCCCTCCCTCCCTCCCTCCCTTCCTCCCCTCCCCTCCCCTCCCCCCTCCTTTCCTCTCCTCTTTATTCCTCCCTGTTATAGTCTGGGCTGTCCTAGAACTCCTTACCCAACCCAGACCAATCTAGAACTTGGCAATCCTGCCTCAGAGACAAATTTTTTTGAAACAAGGTCTCATGTAGCCCAGGCTAGGCTGGAACTCACAATCCTCCTGCCTCCAATGAGGAAGACACTGAGTCCAGAGATCAAGAAGCATTCATTATAGGTCATGGGCCACAGGTAAGCACTCGGAACTACCACTCAGACTGATGCCAGCTTCTGTGGAAAGCATTGTATCTCCTTCCCAAGCTAGATGGCTCTGGTCACATTCCATGCCCAGCAGGACGCACGCCCTTGCCCCGGGAGCGTTTACTCTGTGTGTCTGTCTGCTATTTAAGATTGAATGAGGACATGCAGGGGCCCATGGTTGTAGCGGTAAGGGCTTCGGAAGCATGAAGGGTTCACTACTATGGTGACACCCTCAAATATAAGTAACCGCCAAACCCGAAAAATTGTGCGATTGCTGCTCTATCTAGTCTCTGTGCCACAGTCACGAGGCAACACACTGCCCTGGAGCCAGAGCCACTGGTAATGGGAATCTCTTCGGTTCACTACTTCAGAGATTCTCTTACATCTGCTTTATGAACAACCTCACATATTTCTTCCACAAATCACACTCTATTTGTAACTAAGGAAGGATTCATCAAGTGGCCGATCACCCAGCAGCCAATTCAACGGACTATTTCTACCCTATGTGCACCACAGTCTCTGGAAGATTTAAGAAAAACATTTCAGACCTCACCCATGTTAGTGTTAGTTCTCTGTTACCATGCAAACATCCGAGGTAATCAAATCAGAACGAGATTACCTTAGCTCAGTTTCTGAAACCCAATCGCAATGCATCACGCAGAGGAAAGATGGGGCTGTTGCTTGGGCACAGCCTTCCTAGGCTGTCATGCAATGAAGCCAATGTCACTGTGCCTTTCTCACTGTGTGACAAAACACCCCAGAAGCAGCTTAAAGAAGGGACAGCTTATTCAAGCTCACCGTTTAAAGGCACAGGACGGGGAAGGCTAGCAGGCTAGTGGCAGGGGCTTGACGCTGATGCTCGCAGGGCATCTGAGGTCAGGAAGTGGGACACGAGGGGTGAGGGGAGGAATGGGGGCACTGGGGAGGAGGGCTGGGAGAGGGAGCTGGCTTTCTCCTTTTTCTTCAGCCTGAGACCCACAGCCCACAGAATGGCTCTGCCCACTATCAGGTTGCATTTTCCCACCTCAATTTACCTAATCTGGAAAGCCCCTGCCTCCAATGTGAGTCCTGAGCCAGGCAGGGTGGCAGTGGGTGAGAACCCTGCTGTCTCTTACTTTCCTAGATGGACAGCTGCTGTGCTGGGACTCTCTGACCTCCATGTGTGTGTCACTGGGGAGCACTGCCATGACCTCACAAATGAAGGAACCTGCTCTCTCTCTCTCTCTCTCTCTCTCTCTCTCTCTCTCTCTCTCTCTCTTCTCTCTCTCCTAACCATGGTGACTGCCATCACTCAGGCAGTGTCGCGAGGTCAAGCCAGAGCACAGGGACAGCGCCTTCAGCTCAGGGTCCTGCCTCAGAACTCGGATTCCAAAGCCAAGGAGCCATGTTCCTTGTGACCACAGCAGACTTCCCAGTCCTGCACCCCCACCCCGTGGTGACTTACAAACCCCTGCCTCCCTCCCTCCTAACCTACAACCTCGAGTTTCTCCGACCACTGGGACAATCAGGAGTGACATATTTTTTCTGGTCCCACACCATACAGCCCCCTGTGGAAAAAGCAACGACCTTGCCTTCTGGTTCAGCAAAGCGCTCGGGTGGCCTTGCGGGACACTCTTCTTTTTCTAGATGGCTTCTTGTCCAACCACACGAGCTCTTTAAGCAGAGCACACCTGGCCCTTTCTCAGATGTGATGCTCTCTACCTTACCCAGGGCTGGAAGCCCCTGGGGCTTTAGGAAGAACAGACAGGATCCTAAGACAAGGCGGTCTTTCCATTGTCCCCCTGGCTCCTGACACTGCCCCTCTCCCCGTCCTGACTCCGCACCCCCTTGGCTCCCACTCCCCTCTCTCCTCCCCTTCACAGCAGTCTGTCTGGCCTGTCCGCCTCTCACTTCCTTCCTGCTTTTCCTCGCCAGTGCCTGCTCCAGTAGGACTTCCTGCCCATATAACCAAATGCTATGTGGCTTCGTGGCTAAGCCAACCTCCCAGCACTCCCTGGTGGCCGGGGGCCCAGCAGCATCGACAGCTGGGCTCACCCACAGTCCTATTCTTTACATGGACTCCTGCCACCCCCCACCCACATTCATGGCTCCAGCCCTCCCGAGCTGTGGCTCCCGGGTGGAACCGTCTTGCCAGCTCCCTTGGGCTTGAAATCCTGGTCAGCCCCTTCTGCCTGGTTCTGTCTTGTTGCCTAGGCCTGGCCAGGCTTTCTGTTGCTCAGGTCCAATCCGAGTTGCACAAGTGTTTTGCTCCTTCAAGCTCAGGTCCAGCAATCGGCAGGCTTGCATGTCCTACTGACCAAAGGTCTCCAGGTCTACACCCCACCCTCCTTCTGTGCCTGTTCAGTCCAAACTGGATCGGCTGCTGCTCCGTAACCAGTCTATCTCCACACTGCCCCTACATGATCAACCCACACCAGTTAGAGCAATCCCTTGCCGATCCCTACTTACAGGCTCCTCTTCCAACTCAAGCTTGTGTGTGTGTGCATGTGTGTGTTTATGTGTGTGTGCATGTGTGTGTGTGCTTGTGTGTATGAGCATGTGCTTGTGGGTGTGTGTGTGCATGTGTGTGCATGTGTGTGTACATGTGTGCATGAGCATGTGTATGTATGTGTGTTGCACATGTGTGTATGTGTGCATATGTGTGCATGAGCATGTGCATGTATGTGTGTGTTGCACATGTGTGTGTGTGCATATGTGTGCATGTGTATGTGTGTATGTATGTTTGCCTCCCCAGCACTAGGATTACAGGTGTGTGCACTGTGCCCAGTTTTTGTTTGTTGTGTTTTCTTCAATGTAGGTGCTGAGGATTGAACCAGTTCCTTATGCTGGCACCACACCACTTTGCAAAGTGAGCCTCCTCCCCAGCCTTCCACGGTGGCCTGGCCTGTGTGATCCTACCCACTACTCTGACATCCTTTCCCCTGGCAAGTCTTCCCAGACTGCCATCTAAAAAGAGAAATCCCCTTTCTGGGCATCACATCCATCTTTCTTTGCTTCCTTTCCCCATATTGCCCGTCCTCTCCTAATACACTACGTAACTTTCATACATATGGCGCTGACTGGCTGCTCCAAAAAAGGTCTCTCTCAGGCCCTGTGAGGCCAGAGTTGTCTGCCCTGTCTAACGCTCCAGTATCAAGTACGGGTCTAGCCTGCTGCAGGTGGTTGGGATATGTCTGCTGGATGGACGAAGGTGGCACGTTCTCTGAGTGGGTGCCTCAGGAAGAGAAGGGGGCACTCTGATGGTCGGTAGCCGCCATCACTAATGCTGAGCCTTGGGAGTGCCTCATGGAGACCTGGATGAAGTCTGGCAGGACGCTGTTTGGGAAAACCTCTGAGAATGGAATCCCAGAGACACGCTCAGGCAGTCCGACGGACAAGCTCTGAAGAAGCCCAGACAGCCGTTGGTGCAGCTGGGTTGGTGAGGGCATTCGGCAGGACCCAGGCATCAGAGTCTGGCTTCTGGCCTCTTGGTGCTGTTGCAGAGAGCTCCAAGATCCAGAGATAATGGACAGACACAGGGAAACAGTATTCGTTGCACATTACAACACATGAACTCACACCAGCTGGGACTGCATGCACAGGACCTGCACAAGAGCAAGCCAGCCAAAATCTTAGCATGGATGGGAGAGGGCTCTTAAAGCCCCACCCCCAGCTAAAAAAGTCACTGGAATGACTGGCTGCTAGGTAAGGAAGATGGTCAAGATGCCGCCCCTGAAAGGCTGCCATGATCCAGTGGGTATTTCCACGCTATACACATACGAGCAGCATTAAGTGTTTCCGTATATTTTAAAAAATTAACAGGAAGTAGCTAAGGAAAGGGGGACAGGGAAGGAGTTAGAAGGGAGTCCATTGGAGGATAGATTTGATTTTAAAAATGTAGTAAAGCATGTACAAAATTCTCAAAAGAGTTTGAAAACTAAAATAGGGGGAAACCCTTCATTCAGTAAACCCCCCTTCCTCTGTGGTTCCCATTGAGGAGCTGCGTGGTCTATAGTGAGTGTAACAGGCATGCCACCCACCACAGCTCTGCATACTGTGAGAAGTCTTTGGGTAGCTGGGGGTGGGGGTGGGGTGGCGTGGAGAAAGCCTGCTGATCAGGAGTCCCTGGTCTGAGCAGATCCCTGGTGATCATGCGTCACCATGACGACAGCCAGGGCCATTCCAGACAGAGAGGATTTGAGTCCCTGAGATGCAGACCTGCTGTTAGCACTTTCCAACCTCAGTCTGAATTGTGGAAACCACAACCTTTGCTCTTGGGATCCCAAGGTAAAATCCATAGAGTCACCCTCAGGAAGGGAGGGGCTGAGGAGCAGTCTCGGCAGCTCGGACTTTAGGAATACCAGTAGATAAACCAAGAAACTGGGGGGTGGAATAGCACGGAGTGCTGTGTAAACCGAAGCCAGTTTGTTTGGCATGCATGCGTTTATGGGAAAGGGTAAGGCTAGCTCTCCTCCACCACACAGCAGGAGGCACTGAGGCGGGGTCACCGGGCAAGCTCTTCAGTCCCCCTCATCCCTCAAACAGGGAAAGCGATACTGCAGGCCTGTGATCTCAGCACCTGTGAAGTGGAGGCAGGAGGATCAGGAGCTCAAGGCAGCTATGGCTCCAGACTGAATTCAAGTCCAGCCTGAGATACATGAAATTCCATCTCGAAAAAAGCCCAAACAAAATAAACCAAGGGAAGCAGCACAGCCTTGCAGCCTCTGGGGAGAGGCGATCAACGTCCAGGGCAGCTGAGCTTTTAGTGTGGAGTCAGCAACAGCGGGAGATGCTGCAGACAGAGCGGCTGTGCGTGATCAGGGATCGAGCTCCCTGTAACCGACCCGGCGCACAGCATCATGGGGCTGGAGAGGAGCTTAGTTAAGATCACTTGCTGCTCGCAGACAGGACCCGAATTCTGTTTCTAGCACCCGCAAGAGGCAGCATGGAATTTGTGCGAGTTGGTTCAGGTTAACTTGACATGAACCTAGACTTATCTGGGAAGAGGGAATCAAGTGAAAAAGAAAAGCGCCTTCAAAAGTCTGTAAGGTTTTTTCTTGATTATTTATGTGGAAAGGCCTGCCTATGCTAGGTGGTCCTGGACTGTATAAGAAAGTAGGCTGAGCTGGCCGTGGGGGACAGTCTCTCTCCAGGTTCCTGCCTTGAGCGCCTTCAGTGATGGAGTATGATGTGAGTCACAAGATGAAATAAAGCCGTTCTTCTTCGAGGTATTTTGGCCATGGTGTTTTTTTTTTTTTTTTTTTTAATCACAACAATAGAAACCCTCAGACAGATGTCTTCTCATTTTCCAGTGCTGTCTTCAAGTTCTTATTGTAGAAGTCATTCATGTCCTTGATGGGGTTAGGCCTGGGAACTGTGTGTGTGCAGCAGGGTGCTCCTGTGAATGGGTGTTTCCTGGCTCTTTTCTTAATGTGTCTTTCATTTTCATATAGGAAACCTGCTACAAGTTTTTGTGTGTTCACTTCATAGTTTGCCTCTTTCCTCAAAGTATTTATCGGTTCTAAGAGGTTTGAGTCCTTAGAGTGGTGGTTCTCGACCGTCTGGAGTTGAATGACGCTTTCACAGATTGCCTGGGACCACCCTGCATATCAGATTTTTACATTACGATTCGTAACAATAACAAACTTCTGGTTCCGAAGGAGCAATGAAGATAATTTTATGGTTGGGGGTCACCACAACTGAGGAACTGATTCAAGGTCATGGGTTAGGAAGGCTGAGAAGCACGCAGCAGGATCTTGTGAACAGAATCCTATCAAACACAAACAGCGCACGGACGGCTCTCCAGCTTCCTTCCGTCCTCCTTGTGACTCCTCTTGTCTTACTGCTCTGGCTGAGACCTCAAGCACTGCCCTGAAGAGATGCGGAGAGCGTGAACACCTCTGTCTTCTTTCTGTTCTGAACTAGGAGTGCTCCGAGGTTTTCTCCCCTTACTGTGATGTTAGCTACAGATTTTGTGTAGTTTGTCTTCATTATTTTGAGGTGAGCTCCTGCTATTCCTAGACTCTCCATGATTTTTACCATGAGGGACGTTGGATTTTGTGAGAGTCTTTTTCTTCATCTAAAGAAAAGATTATGTGGTCTCTGTCTTTACATCTACTTATGGTAACATTTCTTGATTTACAAATGTTGATCTATCCCTGCATCTCTGGAATAAACCAACTCAGTCATGATGGATGATCTTTTTCAATATGATTTTGAATTCAGTTTACCGATATTTTATTAAGAATTTTTGCATCTCTGTTCCCCACGGAGACTGGGCTGTAGCTTTGACTTTGCTGCCGTTGTACCTTGATCTGAGGCTTGCTCCACAGCAGGGAGTTCATACCTGGAACTGTAAACACGGTTAAGACCCATGGTTTGGGAAATCATAGGCCGAAGAGGGAAGTGATATT
Organism: Apodemus agrarius; assembly: GCA_964023405.1. Classification (NCBI taxonomy): domain Eukaryota; kingdom Metazoa; phylum Chordata; class Mammalia; order Rodentia; family Muridae; genus Apodemus; species Apodemus agrarius. The sequence goes on along the minus strand of OZ030006.1, from coordinate 6,014,583 downwards.
TTTTCTCAAAGGTCAAGTTATCAAACAGACTTCTAAACATATCTGTTTGTATCTATAGATGTGTGCTTTTCTCAGTTGTGGTCAGAAGAGCTCCTTAACACATGGGTATTGGTGAATTCAGAGACTCATTAATGTGTCAAGCACTGAGAATGAGTGACTTTGAATGCTCAGCCTTAGATGGGATATCTACACATCACACGCACGAGAATCAGGGGACAAACATCTCGGAAGAGGGAGCAGAAGGAATGTAAGAACCAGAGGCTGGGGAGCAGGCTGGGAAATGCTGTCTGTTGGACAGGACACGGCTACCGCATGCACGAACTCACAGTAGATGTGATTACCTGAACAAGGTCTTCACAAGATCAAGCCAGTTAAAAACTCCAGTGTGAAGAGGGAGGAATTCTGAGACCCACCCCTGGCTCTGGATGTATTAGTAGCAGATGGCTGTGGGGAAAGAAGACTCATTTTCTCTGGGGAGTGGCCACTGGCAGGTTCCCTAGTCCCCGAAGGGCGGATCTATATCTGTGTCCACATGGGCAGTACTAGTTAGACGTGGTTGGTTAAATGAATGTATTAGTAATTTTTGTAAAATAAATATATCGTTTTAAAAGGGGGACGTGACACGGGAGGGGGTTGTGGTGGGAGGGGCCTGCGGTGGATTAGCGGGAGCGAGCAGTGACTATGGTGCAGATATGATATACGCGTGATGAAGTTTTCAAAGAATTTTTTAAAATGTCATTTAAAGAAAAGATTTGGCTGCAGTCATTGTGGACTCTGAGTGACAGCTGTCATCTGCAAGGCTGCTTGAGTCAGCCTAACTTGCTGCAGGAAGGCTGGAAAGGAAGGAGGAGGGGCCAGGAGGTGTTTCCCATTGCACTGGGGCTCCTCTGTGCCCCACAGCAGTAATCATGCCCAAGTCTTTCTTTTTCTACAGAGTTATTGTGTATGTGTGCGCGTGTGTATTGTATCTCTGTGTGTATGTGTTTATTGTGTGTCTGTCTGTATCTCTGTGTGTGTATTGTATATCTATGTCTGTGTGTCTATGTGTATGTATTATGTGTCTATATCTATGTCTGTCTGTCTGTCTGTCTGCCTGTCTGTCTTAGTGGCACATACTTGGAGGCCAAAAGTGTTCCATCTTCCTGGGCCCTGGCTCTGAATATCAGGAGTGCTATAATGAGACTGCAAAATCCACTGTTCTCCAGAATTTAAGACACACTTAATTTCCTTAGGAAATGCCTTGCCTTCAGCCGGCTCTGAGACTGACTGAGAGCTTTGCGCAGTTCCCACCTCACCTGAGCACCTGCCGGGCCCTGGAAGCCTGCTCTAGGCTCCATGTTTAACCCTTTAAATGCTGTGATGCTGAAGCTTTCCCACTCCCGCAGAATCACTGGCTACAGGACTTGGCAGTGAGGTCAGGTGTGACCTAGAGGCCTTAGCCTTCCGAAGAAGACCGGAGTGAGAGACACACAAGCAAACCCAGGAGGCTCTGAGAGTAGGCGGGACACAGATTTTTATTATCGCTGTTTGTTTGTCCTAATAAGAGTCTTTGTCCATTGTTTGGTTGGTTGGTTGATTGGTCAGTTGATTGTTTTTTTGAGACAGGGTCTCTCTGTTGTAGCTCTAGCTGTCCTGGAACTCCCTCTATAGAACTCACAGATATGGACAGAATTAGCTACTGAACCTTTGCAGAATTCTGACGCTGGGGTTAGTGGTCAGGGATCAGCCAGCTGCCTAAGTGAAGGTATCGCTGTGTTCTGGTGTGCTTTGATCTGGTTTACTTCATTTGGGTTTTAGGCTAGCCCTCTGAGTTCCTAAAACTACATTATGTGACAATCAGGACTCTCTTTCCTACCCGAGAAACCACACTAGAGGAAAACACTATTAGAAACCTCCGCCCCTCATTTTCCCATCTCAAACGCAGTGCTGTAAATGGCTTTCAAAGACACACTCATCTTGCCACAGGAAGCTCCCGTGGCCTCCGGACACAGGCAGCAAGACAGCCATGCCAGATGCAGCCCCTCGGCCTTAGACCAGAACTGTGAGCCAACATAAACTAGCTTTCTTTAAAGATCTCCAGGCCGTCCTGTCTCCTTCTTAGCCACAGAAAACAGACCAGCACAGTCATCCGTTTGTGTATCTTGAGTTCGCAGAGAACAGTCAAGGTTTATTTGGTGTTTCTGTATTCCACCTGAGTCCTCTTCTCCACTAAGGGGGAAAGGCGAGAGGGAGGGAAAACATCCCAAATGACTCATTCGTCTTACCCAGTCTCTCAGGATAACTTAACTTCACACACACACAGGTTAAGTACTATGACTGAAGCTCTCAGCAAGGGCTGTGGGTATAGCTCACCCTGGCTGGCTGCCTCCACCACCACCCCCACCCCACCCCCGCCCCCCAGCACTCAGTCGAATCCCAGGCTCCATGTGTGTTCTGCCTTGGTTATGCTCAGACTGTATCGTGGTCTCTCCTTTCAAGCACACCCCTCCCTTAGTTTTACCACTGATCATATATTTCTCAACTTTAATCCCCATGTTCAGACTCATTTGTCTGAAGCCTGTTTTCTAGTAGATTCCTTAGAGAGTGGAAGGGAACACTAATTCTTAAGTTTGCCCAGGCTAATAGGATGTACTCTCTTGTTTTGGATAAAGTTCTTCAGCATGCATAGGGTCTGACTTCCACGCCAGACCAAAACAAAAAACCAAGGGTGGTGGTTTGTGTGAGAAATATCCCCCGGTGACTCACGTATTTGAACACTTGGTCCCCAGTTGGGGACACGTTTGGGCGAGGGTGTAGCCTTGCTGGAGGAAGGATGCCACTGGGTCGGGCTGTGAGGGTCTCAGGCCTCCCTGTCTTCGGTTTGCTCTCTCTGCTTCGTGCTTGTGGCTGAAGATGAGTTCTCAGCTTCCTGCTTTCTCTGCCACACCTGACACTTGAAGCTGTGCCGTGCCACTGTGATGGCCTCTTAGGGAGCCATTAGCCCACCATTACTCAGGGTGTGTTATCACAGAAACAGGAAAGCAACCAAGATTCCAAACATGTTCTTTACATGGAAAGGATCTTTTAAACTCTGTATGAAATTCTCGGAGCTGGGTGTAGCAGTGCTGATCTGTAAGCCCAGGCCTTAGGAGGCTAAGGCGTAAGGATCCTTATGGGTCTGAGGTCTGGGCTACATAGCAAGTTCTAGGTCACACAAGACTACAGAGGAGGACTCTGTCTCGATAAAGGAGGAGGAAGAAGAGATGATCCTTGGTTCCTGTTTCCTCCAAGAGCCTTAACTATGTTATCTTATGTACTGAGTATTGCTGTTAAAAACTCTGATAATGGACTCTTTCTCTTCAGTTTCTGTAATCGGTTTCTGGTGTTGATCTTTATAGCTCAGTGTCACCATGTGCTCTCGCAGCGTGGTCACTGAAATGTTTTGGGGCATGCCCATACCCTGGGTGCCACTGCTACGGACTGTCCAGCTGCGGCAGCCCATGTCCCAGCCATGACTCACATGAGCTCTTTTGGCTTCCTGCAGCCCCTTACCTCTGTACACTGAACACCTTCGCTAACTTCTTGACTGCTGAAGTTAAGAAAGAAAATCCAGAAGCTTAAACCCTCCCCCAGATGTCTGGAGATTCAAAGTTGGAAATAAATGGAATAGAGGCAAAATTACTGGGCAAAGTTGCTGGAGGAAAGATCCCCCCTGCTCTCGATGTTACCAGTGGCTTCCCCACCCCTGCCCCCCGACATTGGTGGTGAGGCAGAGCCCTCATGGGGCAGAAGGCTAAAGAACAGAACCCAGGGGCTGGAGAGATGGCTCAGTGGTTAAAAGCACTGACTGCTCTTCCAGGGGTCCTGAGTTCAATCTCTCCAGCCCTCTCCCAGACTTTCAAATAAGAGTTAATGCCAATACTCCTCAAATTACTCTACAAAATAGAAAATAGAACATTGCCCCAATTATTTTGTAAGGCCACAACTACCCTGATATCCAAACCATATAAAAACCCAACAAAGAGAATTACATAACAAAATCTTGTATGAACATAGATATAAAAATAGCTTCAAACCAAATCTTCAAAAAGATATCTACTATGATCAAGTAGGCTTGCTATATGTTAAAATCTCAAAAAACTAGATATTAAGAAAACAAATACCCCAATTAAAAATGGAGTACAGATCTAAAGAGAGAATTCTCAAAAGAGGAAACTTAAATAGCTAAGAAACACTTAAGGAAATGTTCAGCATCTTCAGTCATCAGGGAAATGCAAATCAAAACTACTTTGAAATTTCATCGTACACCCATCAGAATTGCCAAGATCAAGTACATATTTCATGATGGTAAGGGGTCTGTAACTTTTATTTGCCAGATGTAATTATTGCCTTGGAAGCTTGAACTCTGACTAGTTAGTTCAACTCAGCTATTCTGACACAAATGTCTCTCTAAGCTGATTGATTAGAGAGGATTATGGCTTCTCTGTGGCTTCTGACTGAATTGCTCTGCTTGGTCCCTAACTCTGGCAATCTGTTCTAATCTGTTTCCTCGTTCTCTGGCTTGTTCTGTTTTCACTGAAACCTCTCTCTGTAAAACTGTCCCCTCTTTCTCCCTCTCCCTTTCCCTCTTCTCTTCCCTTGCCCCTCCCCCTCCCGTCTCTGTGCAGCTTGCTTTCTTAAATAGTCTCTTTCCTGTCTGTTCTCCCAGGAGTTGGGCATGTACTATCCCTGACTCATTCTGTCAAATCCTTTTCATTCATCATTTTGTCTGCCCCTCAGTTAGATCTCACTTTCAAACATGGCTGCTTCCTTCTACAAACCAACTTTACCTTCATTGTTTGGGGTTAAATGTGTGTACTACCTTCATTGTTTGGGGTTAAATGTGTGTACTAAGAGCATGTCTGTATCATTCCAGCTGGATCACCTAGACCTAGAAGATCTTTGGATGTGCTCCTTTTTCACAGCAGCTATGCATTGGATTAAAATTTCTCTGCAGGTTCACTCACCCATTGCTAGTGGAAGTGCAAACTTATATGGCCAACTATGGAATTAGTGTGCAGGTTCCTCAGGAAGATGGCAATCAATTTACAAGATCCAACTATACCACTGTTGGGTAAATACCCAAGGGATGTTTCATCCAATTAGACACACAACCATAGTCATTGTTTCTCTATTCATAATAGTCAGAAATTGGAAACAACTCAGATGTCCCTCAACAGATGAATGGGTAAAGAAAATGTGGTACATTTACACAATAGAGTATTACTTAGACACACACACACACACACACACACACACACACAAAGATGAAATCACGAAATTTACAAGTAGATAAATGGAACTAGAAAAAAATAATGCTGAGTGAAGTAACCTATGGGTGAAAAATGGGGTCCTGAGGTCCGGCCCAGAGCTCAGGCCACTGGGTGAGACAGGGAGCGGGAAGTCTGACTTGTGAGCACCCCACGGAACTGCCAGGCAGGCAGGCATTGGACTGAAAGAAGCCATGGGACCCCACTTTGGGAATGGGGATGGACAGTCTGGGGTCCCTGGGGAACCAGCTTGTGGGTCCCGTGCCTAGCTCTTGGACACTGCAGACTGCCGCCAGATGTCGAGGAAGACCTGAGAAAGGAGTGCCCATCCCCCCCCCCATCCCCACCCCCATCCCCACCCCCATCCCCACCCCCATCCCCACCCCCACCCCCCACCCCTGTGCTGGTTCTAGCCCGGGGGCCAGGGGGAAAGGGGGAAAAGGGGCGCTCCTGCCTGCTGGTTCCTGCTGGGGCGAGTGTCCTTGGCTCCTTTGGTGGCTCTGCTCTGCTGGCTTGGCTTGGCGGTGACTGTGGCTGGAAGCGTAGAGAGATTTCCCTGCGGGAGAGTAGATGTGGCTCTTGAGAGCGAGACCTGCTCCACTGCTCGGGTACAGTGGGTCCAGATGAGAAGAGGCAGTCCGTGGCTTCAAAACGTTTATTGTTGGCAAGAGCTGTGATGAGTGAAAAGCAGAGGCTGGCCATGGCCACGTGGAGAGAGGGGGAAGGGAGAAGAGTCCATGAGGGCGAGGGAGTAAGAGAGTAAGAGCAAGACAAGAGGGAGGGGGCAAGCAGCCCCTTTATAGTGGGCCAGGAGCTTGGGGCATTGCCCTACCTGACTGATGGCCACAGAAGTCTGAAGTTGGGGCCTCATGTCAGGAGCCTGGTGTCTGAGAGCATGGCCCTTATCCCGTCCAGAATTATCTGTTGGGTCTCCGGGGTTTAAACCTAGCTCGACCAGAAAAGAGGCCGTTTTTCACGGTCCCACAGTAACTCAGACCCAGAAAGATAAATATGGTATATACTCATTTAATGTGGATATTAGCTGTTAAGTCAATGTTAACTGAGTTATAATCCATAGAGCCACAGAGCTTATAGAGGGTAAGTGAATGGGGACAGTATAGATCCCTTAGAAAAGGAAAATAGGATAGATAATTAGGGATAGATGAGGAATGGAAGGATCAGGTGGAGAGGGGGAAGAAAAACAGGGACAAGGGAGAGAATACAGGGAGAGAAAAGTAAAATTAAGGGCTATTTGAGGGGTAGTATAGAAACCTAATACAGAAGACGCTTCCTAAAATATGTAAATATATGAGGGTGGTCTAAACAGAAATGTCAAATAAGTGATGGGGACAGAGCCCCAGCTGGCCGTCTCTCCTCACCAAACGAAGTTTCCAGGACAGGGGTTGGTTTACTTCTAATTGAGATATTGTCCTAAGGGGTCCCCAAACAACCCCTTGTAGGGCAACACCCAAACAACCCTGGCTGTTGCCAAGACTACAGGTTGTGCTCCACAAACTGACAGCAAGGCCCCAATGCTGAAGACCACACGTGCACAGCTTAATGAACATGAAGATGTTGAGCTGGTGCTTACACAGAGCCTTCACCATATGGACTAGTGTCTTTAATGTTACCAAAGGAGAGATGTTCACACCAACCCAGCTACAAAATCTTTGATCTACAATGCTGTCCTGCTTTCAAGATATGTTAATGTAATGGTGGCACAAAGCTTTTGGGAGTAACCAAACAACATCTGATTTGACTTAAAGACACTCTACAAGATGGGACTTACACGCAACACTGCTTAGGCAATCAAGAACCTGAGACTAAATAGCCCAGGGACCCAGATTAAAAACAAACACTACTGTTCTAAAAGAAAAGCAGCAAAAAAAATTATTCCTAAAGAAGTTCTACTATACTCATAGATCCATACCTTGCTCCTCAAAGCCATCAAACAGGCTTCCTCCTACAACAGAGAGAGACCCATGACCAGACCTTGGAGCACTCAATCCTAAAAGGGATCTCTTCATCAAACCTCTTCTGTCAAGGTTCAGGGAACCATGTGGAAGAGGAGTCACAAAACGTGTAAGAACCAGAGGGGATGAAAGACACCAAGAAGGCAAGGCCTTCTAAACCCGTTGTGACCCCTTTGGCAAACTTCTATCTCCAAAAGCTATTTATGTTATGAATTGTAACAGTAGCAAAATCACAGTTATGATGTAGTAACGAAAATCATTTCATGACTGGGGTCACCACAACAGGAGGAACTATACTAAAGGATCACAACATTAGGAAGGTTGAGAACCACTGCTCTAAATGAACATGGTCAAAGTTCATATGAACTTAGAGACTGAAGCAGCATGCACAGTGCCTGCACGGGTCTGCACCAGATGGGGTCCTAGAGCTCAAAGAAGAAGTAGACACTTACCCCATCCCTAACCCAGAAGCAATCTCCAATTGATAAGCACTTGCAAATCAATAATGTGGGGAAAAAAATCCATTTCCAATAAAAGGTATCACACACACACACACACACACACACACACACACACACACACACCAATTTAAAAGTTTGTCAGGATGCTCTGCTGGTTGCCCTTGCTCAGGAAAGCTCTGTCCAGTGGCTCAGGGACACAAGAGGAAGGACTGTGACTTTGTTTGTGGGACAAGAAGACAAAGGCTCGCTTCGTCCCCATGCCACCCTCCACAAGGGCATTCCCTTCTTCAGCCCCTTTCCTGCTTGGGCTTGCCTGCTTGGGATTCCCTCTTATGACAACAGGACTCCTCTAATACACATGTGCTTATCTGAGCAGACTGGCCCAGGCCAGGCCTTGTTGACTAACCCTAGAGTCTCTGCACACAGAAGTCTTATCTAGTGATAATGTGCCATGTCTTGCAGGTACATTGGTCACGACTTTGGGACATATTGACATCTTGGTGTCATTGGAGTCCATGCTCCCAGATGTCTCTTACCCATGGTGCTCAGCTGTTAGTCGCCTTCTTACCTGCTGTGACCCTGGCCCCTCCCATGGGGTAGCATGGTTACTCCTTCTGTGATCTCCTTACCTGGCATGGGTCTAGCCTGGAGGCTCCTGAAAGTGCTGAGAAGCAGCCACGGTCAGACCTGGATGTGAAGCTCGGGTGACTGTGGGGAAGCCACAGTGCTGTAAACACTAGTGCTGGCTCTGCATAGGTCATCTGCTGGCGTATCAAACAGAACATCAGCAAGACGTAAGAGAGCTGTGCTGAAGAGGTGTGGCTTCTCCTCAGACGGGAGACACAGAGCCACGGGTCCCAGGGAACACAGTGGGTTTTAAGATAAATCCTAGTGTCAAAGTTGTTAAAAAACACTGAAGGGATTCTGTCTTAGGATTGGTGGGGTACAAGTTGCTTACTGTGTCACCCTCTGAAGAACTGTGGCATGGAGTCACTGGAAAGGAAACACATAATAGCCACTAGGAAGAGTAGCCTGTGCTGGACCACGGAAGGAACGGTGGCTCTTCAGGTGTGTTAAGGGTTAAGATTGGATCTTGACGTGCAGACTGGGGCCATGTCACTCATGTAGACTTGATGAGGGTCACTGAGAAGAGTGAAGGGCTAGCACAGGAGAGATGGTGAGGAAAAGGAGGGTGAGCGGCTAAAAAGGCGGGTGGGAAATGACAGGGCAGGAAAGGGCAGTGACCGATGGCCACCTCTAGGGCATCTGGATTGTACTCAAACGTCTAAGGAGGTCTTAAGAGGGAGCAGGCCTCTAGTCAGCTAGAGATAATAATGTGGTGGTGGCAACCTGTGAGCCCCTGGGAGCAAGAGCCTGTGGGGCAGGGCACCCAGTCAGGAGGCAGCTCGGGAAGTCCAGGCAGCCAGGGACAGAGCAAGAGGGTGGACTGGAGAGGAACAGGTGACAAGAAACAGAAAAAGCAAACAGCACAGCTGGGGGCAAAGGTGGGGGCGGCTGCACATATGACCCCAGAAATCAGGGACCAAGAAGGCTTTGTGACAGGCCTGACACCTGAGTCCCCGCCCCATACATCCTTGAGAATGACAGAATCATCCGTGCACCTCGCAAGTGATGTACCCTACAAGACGTCCCAATTGGAGGCTGTTGCTGTTTGCAGCAGTTTCCCTTTCTTCCTCTCGTGTGTGTGTGTGTGTGTGTGTGTGTGTGTGTGTGTGTGTGTGTGGTATATATGCATTTGTGCATGCAGGTATGTGTGCCCATGCAGAAGTAGAGGCTAGAAGAGGGCGTCAGGTGTTCTGTTCTATTGTTCTTGGCCTTATATTTTGAGTCTCTCACTGAGGCTAGAGCTGGGCTGGCAGGAAGCCCTAGCCATCTTCCTGTCTCTACTCCACCCCTAATACGAGGGCTATAGGCATGAAAACTCCCAGCTTTTATATGGGTGCCAGGGATTCGGACTTAGGTCCCTGTGCTTATACGAGAACTCTGATCCACAGAATCATCTTTCCCGCTCAGCCCCTCCTTCTCAAACATGTTTCTTATGATGCTGGTATCTTTGACGATGTCGTGCAAGGGCAGAAACCCACATCTTCCGGTTATAAGTACAACAGCAACCTCCTTGGCAGCTTTGTTTGCTATTTCAAATTGCAATGCAGAAAAAGCGAGAACACACCAAATGACCTTTATAAAAAGCCAAGGAAATAAGCAGCAAACTTGGGAAGGTTCCAGTCTCCGCTTATGTACCTGGTGTTTATTTACCCTAGACCTCACCGCCTTTGAAGAGATCAATGGGCTGTGTGAATGTCAGGCACTTGTGAATTCTAGGTAATGGTCCTGTTGCTCTGCTCCACCTGAGAGATGCTTACCGCAAGCCGCAGCCCCTCGTGGGAGTTCGGTTGCGGGTGAACCAGGATTTCTGGGCCAGGAAGGTATGAATCAGCGAAAAATGAAGACACACAGACAGGATTCTTTACATTGTGGGAAAAGTGTGTAATCTCTAGTAAGGAACTGCCCTTTTTCAGAGCCCAGGGTTCTGACATATACATATTAAAAGATGCAGCTAGCCAAGCAAGAACAATTAACATAACCATACCGCACAAAGGAATGTGGAATCAGCCAGGTAAAGCGTATCCCGTGAAACAAGTTGAGAAACTCAAACACGGACAATGACATTCTTAGACTAAATGAGTCTTTATGAGCAAGCTCTATCTCCTATATCTTGTATATGTCAGACAAGCCAAATCCTGAAAATTCTTCCTTAGGTTTCACATAGCCTCATTAATATTTCATGAGCTGAAGTCTGAACTATACCTGGGTAAACCAGAGATGTTTTTGTGGCTTTCCACATGGCTGGCGAAGTCTGGTGGAAGACAAAAGGCAGTAGCTCTGCAAGCCTCCACTGAGGAAGCTCTGAGCTTAGCGCCTACTCACATGCAGATTTTCTAGTCTGAGCCTAATGCTTCCAGACCCAGGAACAATTTTTCCATGGGATTCCTGTCTCAAACTAAATATGGCCGAAGCAAAGCATTATGGTTCTAAAGAAGGTTACTGGCCAGTAATAAAAGAGTGAGTTATAAATTATTCTCTTGAATCTACACAGTCTTGGCTACCAGGAATAAAAGAAATTAGAAAGGTGCCAAATGAAAAATTATGGCTTCTATGTTGTGGGAACTCTGCAAACCCTAAGAGGCATTCTTCCCGCCTTCGCTCTGCAGAACATTATCTGACAGAAGCCATTAGGGCTATCGCTGCAGATGCTGTGTTTGCAGAGGAAGAACTCTTTTTTTTTTTTTTAAAGACATTTATTATTATATGTAAGTACACTGTAGCCATCTTTAGACACACCAGAAGAGGGCATCAGATCTCATTGCAGATAGTTGTGAGCCACCATGTGGTTGCTGGGGCTTGAACTCAGGACCTTTGGAAGAGTAGTCAGTGTTCTGACCCGCTGAGCCATCTCACCAGCCCCAAGGAAGAACTCTTGTTGAGTTCTGTGTCCCGCTTTGAGATGTTTGTGGAAGAGGCATGTCTGGCCTAATGAGAGTGGTTGGCCATCACACACTGAGGTCAAACCCTTAACTACCCATGGCCCCGATGCCTCCTGTAGCCATGGGACTCTGGAAGGATGCATTAGTGTTTTAGACCAAGGTCCAGGGAAGCCAGAGGTGTGGATCATTTTGCTTTCTTTCCCATTTGAGTAGATGCCAGCAAAAAATTTTTGCTGTTGTGGTGGTTTGAATATGCTTGGCTTATGGAAAGGGCACTATTAGGAGGTACTGCCTTGTTGCAGGAAGTGTGTCACTGTGGGGGTGGGCTTCGAAGCTCTGCCCAGTGTGGAAGAAACCCTCCTTCTGGTTGCCTGCAGAAGATCTTCTCTTTCTGGAAGCCTCAGATAAGGATGTAGAACTCTCAGCTCCTTCTCCAGCACCATGTCTGCCCTGATGCTGCCATGCTTCCCACCATGATGATAATGGACTGAACCTCTGAACCTGTGAGCCAGCCCCTGTTAAACACTGTTCTTTATAAGACACTGCCTTGGTCATAGTGTCTCTTCACAGCAATGGAAATCCTAAGTAAGACAAAAGTTGGTACCAGAGAGTGGGGTATTGCTGTGACAGGCCTGATCGTGTTTTCGTTTGGAGGAATGTGGATTTTGAGAGTTTGGATTCGGGAAGCAGTAAAATGGTTTGTGTGGGGCTTACTGGTCCATCCTACTAGGAATATGAAAGATGCTGGGACTAGGGGTGGTGTGAACTGTGCAGCCCTTGCTCAAGGGGTAGCAAAGGAGAAGAATTTTAGTGTAATGCCTGGAGAGCATTCTTACCATATTTTGGTGAAGAAAGGCTGCCTTTTGCCCTTGTTTGAAAAGTTCCCCTGAGACTAAGGTGAAAAGAGATTTAGATTAATCACACTGACAAAGGAAGTTTCAGAAAAGCCCAGTGTAACTTTGTACTCTTATAAATTGTATTTTAATCAAGTGTAGCAAACTTAGAAAGTGTGGCAGTTTGAATATACTTAGCCCATGGGAAAAGGCCCTTGTTAAGAGGTGTGGCCTTTTTAGGAGGTGTGGCCTTGTTAGGAGGTGTGGCCTTCTTGGAGAAAGTGTGTCACTGTAGGGGTGGGCTTTCAAGATCTCCTATGCTTAGGCTCCAGCCATTGTATAAGAGACCTCCTCCTGGCTGCCTGCAGAAGACAGTCTGCTACTGGCTGCCTTAAGATCAAGTTGTAGAACTCTCAGCTCCTCCAGCACCATGTCTAGCTGGATTCTGCCATGCTTCCTGCTATGATGATAATGGGCTAAACCCCTAAAACTGTAAGCCAGCCCCAATTAAATGTTGTCCCTTATAAGAATTGCCTTGCTCATGGTGCATATTCATAGCAGTGAAAACCCTAACTAATACAGAAGTTGGAACAAGGGAATGGGATATTGCTGTAATAGGCATGACCATGTTTTTGTTTCGTGGATTTGGGGACTTTGGATTTGGAAAGCCACGGAATGCTTTCTGTGGGACTTAATGAACCATCCTAGTAGGAGTATGGAAGGCATTGGTGCTGAGGGTGATTTGAACTCTGGATATTGTTATTACAATGTTTTAGTGAATGCCGCTGCTTTTGCCAAGCCAAGAGTTACCTGAGGCTAAGTATGGTGGTTTGAGTATGCTTGGCCCAGGGACAGGCACTATTTGGAGGTGTGGCCTCATTGGAATAGGTGTGTCACTGTGGGAGTGGACTTCGCAACCTTCATCCCAGCTGTTTAGAGGTCAGTCTTCTCCTGTTTGCCTTTAGAACAAGATGTAGAACTCTCAGCTCCTCCTGTGCCATGCCTGCCTGGATGCTGCCATGCTCCCGCCTTGATGATAAAGGAATGAACTTCTGAACCTGTAAGCCACCCAATGAAATGTTGTCCTTATAAGAGTTGCCTTGGTCATGGTGTCTGTTCACAGCAGTAAACCCTAATCAAGACACTAAGGTGAAGAGATTTTGATTAATTGCAAAGGAATTCTCAGAAAAATCCAGCGTAGACTTTGTTCTCTGGCTTACTCTCATGAAGAGTGTTTTGACTAAACACAGCAAGCTTAGAAAGGAAAAATACAAAATATATGATTCAAGTAATTGAAGGATACCAGGAAATGAAATGGAGCTAAATCCTATGTTCAAGGATATTTAATGAAATTAAGGAAGTGGTGACCTCAGGGCAAGATCCCACCCAGCTAAGCTTGTTGTTTACTCCTTTTTCAGTTGAAGAGGGATAGTTATTATTCTCATTTGGACTTTTAATATGAAATGAACTACAATCCAGAAATGGAGGGTACACCTGCAATCCAGATCTTGAGGCTGGAAGGCACAGGCTTTTGATCCAGATCTTGAGGAGTCATATCCTTGAAAAACTTAGGCCCGGGCATGGTGTTATATGTCATATATCCCAGGAGACAAAGGCAAGGAAATCTCTGAGTTCAAGGACAGCTTGGTACAGAGCAAGTTCTAGGTAAAGAAAAGTTTAGGTCCAGGCATGGTGGTACTTGTCTTTAATCCCAGAACTCAGGAGACAGAAGTGTGCAGACGTCTGAGTTCAAGGTCAGTTTACAGAGCAAATTCCAGGAGAGCTAAACTTAGACAATTAAGGATACAATAGAACAAGGGGGCATGCTCCGGCCCCAATAGACAGAACTTGGCAGCTTCAGCCACAACATGGCTCTGGTCAAGAGTCAAGAGTAGAAAGGATTACAGGAACAATTGATGCTGATTAGCTGGAACTAAGAAATTAGCAGTGATTAAGAAAAGACCAGCGGCCGGGTGTTGGTGGCTCACGCCTGTAATCCCAGCACTTGGGAGGCAGAGGCAGGCGGATTTCTGAGTTCGAGGCCAGCCTGGTCTACAGAGTGAGTTCCAGGACAGCCAGGACTATACAGAGAAACCCTGTCTCAAAAAAAAAAAAAAGAAAAAAAAGAAAAGAAAAGAAAAAAGAAAAGAAAAAGAAAGAAAAGACCAGCATCCCTGAAGTAAAATCTTCTGGGAAGTATTTTCTGAGAGCACAGAGAAGCTATGTTCCAGGGATAGCCAAGGTTGTATCCTGTGCTGCAGCTGAACTTGGTACCATGTAAGAATCACCAAGGCGGTACTGGTTTTCAAGTCATGTTAAGGGGTCATGAAGAGCAGCCGAGGCTTGGCACTCTGAGAGCCCGGGGAAGGGCATTGGTGAAGGTGCCGTTGACAGCTCAGGATTGAAGGGGTCATGCAAAAATTGAGGCTTGGCGCCGTGAAGGCAGCCTATAAGAGGTCACTGGTGAAGCCTGGTTGGAGAAGCCAGTTCTGTGGGGTGATCACCAAGAACAGCATCAGCAATGCAGTGGAGTCAACCCGAGCCTAGAGTGCTACAGAGGGCAGAGCTGGCGAAGTGACCCCAACCCTTGGAGGAGCCCAGAAGACCATGTTTCAGTCCCAAACGTTGGAACAAGAGTCTGTAAAGTTGAAGTTGCCTTGGATGCTCCAAGATGTTAGAGATGCCAGAGTCGTGGGATACCTGCCAGGGAGAGCTGCTACCAGGGAGTGGGAGCAGACAAAGAGAATGGAGTGATGCTGCTGAATACCATGACCGAGCCTGCTCAGCCAGTCAACAGGGTCTCCAGCGCAGGAGTGAGGATTGAAAAGAAAGAGACAGTTAGACAGAACTGCAGCATGACCCCAGTCAGTTCTGAGACTGAAGGGGCAGGTTTAATAATTTTCAATCCCCCCACCCTTTTTTTTTTTTTTTTTTTTTTTTTTTTTTTTGGTTTTTTGAGACAGGGTTTCTCTGTGTAGTTCCGGCTGTCCTGGAACTCACTCTGTAGACCAGGCTGGCCTTTCAATCCCCTTTTATACCAGTTTAATTACATGCAGGAATTGAGGTCAAAAGTCGTACAATTCCTTCCTTAACCTACTTCCCCATTGTGCACTAATGTCAGACTCCTGCTTGAGCCCTTGTCCTTGGTCAATGTCAGGTTCTGGCCAGGCAACACAGCACCCCAATAAGGCTCTCCACAATGCCAGGTCTACCAACAGTGAAAGGATGAGAATTACAGGCTAAGAATCCCCCGTGCCTAAGTCTTAAATGACCCCAAAAAGCAGAAGGTTAGCCCGCTCTTTGTTAGCCCAGGAATGCACATGTCACACCCACCTCCAGGGTCCAGCTGTGAGCCGCAGGCTGGGAAGGTCCCTGGCATCCTTTCCCGTCTTGCCTCTGAGGAGCAGCTGGGGCGAAGGCGAGCACAGCTGGGCTGGCAGGATCACCACTTGGGCTGTGGGGCTCGTGCCTGGGGGGCGCTCAGGTCCCCAAGCACCTACTACTGGTTGGGGGGCCTTTGAATACATAATCCTGGCCCCATAACAGGAAATGGGTAACAGGAAATACGTATGTAACTCTGTGCGTGACCCTGGCCCTGTAATAGGAAACGTGTACATGGTGCCACGTAAGTGGAAATGACCTAACTAGTTTCTATCTGACTTGTATAAAACGGATTGGTTCTCAGAGAGCGCGGGCTTGGAAAATTTAAACTGATTGACTTAGGAGCTATGGAGTGGTTTGTGTTAGGCGGGTTCTGTTGTAAGCCTATAAAAGGTGTCCTGATTCTGCACTTGTGGTCCACAGTCCTCTACCCCTGCATGGTGTAAGACTGTGAACCCCAGAGCCTCTGGAATAAAAATCCTCTGGCTGTTCCATCAAGACTGTTTCTCGTGAGTGATTGGGGTGACGCCTTCCAAGGCGTGGGGTGCTGGGGGCATCCCCGTTTTTTCTTTCAGGTCTTATAACAGCAGTCAAGAAGGATGAATGGAGTCGGATATCTGAAGAGCACCTTGACTTCAGACATGGAGAACAGAACTTGGAGTTTGACCAGCTGGTTTTTGGTCTTTTTTGTTCCAGTATTTTCTTGCTATGGCATTTTGGAATAGTAATATATATCATGTGCCATGATATATTGGAAGTATGTGATTTGCCTTTTGATTTTGATTTCATAGGAGATTACAGTTAAGAGATTGCATGACCCTCAGAAGAAACTTTGATCTCAGAAGCACCGATAAGACTGTGACAGACTATGGGAATTCTAGACTAGATTCATTTTGCATTATGCTGTGGCCACAAGCCTATGGCGACCAGGGAGTGGAATGTGGTGGTTGGAATACACTTGGCTCATTGTGAGTGGCACTATTAGGAGGTAGGTGTGGCCTTGTTTCAGGAAGTCACTGTGGGGGTGTGCTTTGAACCTCTGCCCAGTGTGGAAGAAACCCTCCTCCTGGCTGCCTGCAGAAGATATTCTCATCAGATCAAGATGTAGAACTCTCAGCTCCTTGTCCAGCACCACGTCTGCCTGGACACTGCCATGCTTCCCACCATGATGATAATGGACTGAACCTCTGAAAGTGAAAGCCGGCCCCAGTTAATTGTTGTCCTTATAAAAGTTGCCTTGGTCATGGTTTCTGTTCACAGCCATGGAAACCCTGACTAAGACAGTGCTCCTATCACTACGATATCCCCTGGTTTGCTCCAGAGGGGATTTTCTGTTTTTTATTTTCTTCATATATTTTGCTTTTTAAAAAAATTGAAAGACTAGCCGAGCAGTTGGAAAATTGAGAGTGGAAATGGAGGGACCCGAGAAAGAAAAGGTGGCTGAGATGGAAAAGCAGAAGGGGCCACTCTGCTCTCTCTTCTGAAAAATGTGCAGAGTTAGAGGAACAACGGGACAGCTTATGGGTGGAGATGGAAACACTTGGAAAGTGAAGTGCACTGGAGAAGAGAGGACAGGAAGGTTCAGTCCTGAGGACTGTGCAAGAAAGCAGTAGGAGAGAGGGAAAGACTGCTGGAGGGCAGTGTCGGGTCAGAGCAAAGCTGAAAACCAGGTTAAAAATACAATGAAACAGCCTGTTTTGAAAGAAAGGGTTAATCTTGAACCAACCTGCTGCCAGACTTGGAGAAGAAGGGTCAGGGTTATGAGATCATCAGGGTTATGAGATCATCAGGGTTATGAGATCATCAGGTTATGAGATCATCAGGGTCATGAGATCATCAGGGTTATGAGATCATCAGGGTTATGAGATCATCAGGGTTTTGAGATCAGGGTTATGAGATCATCAGGTTATGAGATCATCAAGGTCATGAGATCATCAGGGTTATGAGATCATCAGGTTATGAGATCATCAAGGTTATGAGATCATCAGTTTTCCCAGTATTTGTACAGCATGTGTCTGCTAATGGTACAGAGCCAAGTCGTGATGAGATAGGATGGCATTCTGCAGAAATAACAGATCTAAGAATTTTTTGTTTTTTGTTTTGTTTTTTTGTTTGTTTGTTTGTTTTCGAGACAGGGTTTCTCTGTGTAGCCCTGGCTGTCCTGGAACTCACTCTGTAGACCAGGCTGGCCTCGAACTCAGAAATCCACCTGCCTCTGCCTCTGCCTCTGCCTCCCAAGTGCTGGGATTACAGGCAAGCGCCACCACCACCCGGCATCTAAGATGTTTTAAAGAGGCTATATTTCATACAGGATGCACTTGCCTTATGAGAAACAAACTCTAAATAACTGGGCTAGTCCCAGTTATTATTCCCCAACACTGGAAAAGATTGGCAACAGCTGTTCTAGAGGCTGGTCCACTAATGCCAGGATTAACATGGTGGAGGGAAGAAGCTGCAAATATTGAACAGTGAAATAGAGTGAGGGGAATGAATATATTAAAAGACCAATTGCTGGGTGAGGGGGTACTCTGATAAACAAGAACAGATCTAATTGATGATGTTACTATAGAACAATGTCGCTTAATGGCTATAAGAACTTGGGACAAAGTTGAGGAACCTCATTTACAAAGATTATAAAAAGCTCTCACTAGTTTTTAATTTATTTGTAAAGATTAGTTTCAGGTGTGAACAAAGCCATATCAGACCCTAATGTAAGACAGACATTGATAGAAACCTTGGTATTTGAAAATGTGAATACTGAATATTAAAAAGCTATTAGACAACTAAAGGCACAAGGAGTGCTTATGAAAAAATGGATAAGGGATATTAGTGATATTGCTTTTAATGTGTGTCGTGGTAATTGGCCAAGCTATAGGTAGAGGTCTTTGATACCAAAATGTCCAGCGTTACAATTTTAGGAAATATGGTCATTTGAAACAAAATTGTAAGCAAGGCATCTCCAGAAGGGTCAAGGCTATAGGGGTGTGCTGATGATATGGCAAGGGCCACCAATGGACCAATGAGTGTGTGTCCAAAAGGTATTCAAGGTAAGTTCTTACTGTAGGAAAAACAACCTTGGGAGCCTGGTTCATGGACCCCATAGCAAAACTCTCAAGCCATTTCCGCCAAGGAGTGACACGCAGACTAAAACCCTCTACTCAGCTTGGCGCTAGACTTGACCACTGGTAAACATCTTACTCTACCCCCCAAAACTCAGTGTTATAAGATAGCTACCGGAGTTTATTGTCCTTTGCCCTCAGACACTAAGGATTATCTTGGGAAGACATGGATTCACTTCCCAAGGATTCGCTGTGCATCCAAGAATTATAGATGAAGACTGTTTGCCTACATCAAAGGCAAAGCTGCTCCAGTAGAAAAAACAGGAGGGTTTGGAAGTGCTGGAAAATGTGTGTTCTGATGATCAAAGGCCAAAATTAAAATTGCAATTAAACAGTATTGAAATAGAAAGGTTGGTGGATACAGGAGCTGATGTAACTATCATTTCACAAAAATCTTAGAACTCAGAATGACCAGTTCTAAAGGTTTATACCTGGTTTCTAGGAATTGAAAAGTTATCTCAGATAAAACAAAGTGTGTGATGGGTTAAATGGGTGGGACCAAAATGCCAAACAGGAAAGTTAGGGCCTTATGTGGATGACATACCCATAAATTTATGGGGAAGGGATCTTTTATAACAGTGGCATACTCAGATTAATATTTATGAAATCCCAGAGACAGCCAGTGATAAAAATGCTCTTAGGAGAATGTATTGATATTCCCAAAGACTGTGTCAATTGTCCAAACAAAGGACATCACAGGGATTGAGTTTCCAAATTTGGGTGGGGCCACTGTTGAAGTACCAATGGCCCTACCCTTAAAATGGTTGACTGGTAAGGCTGTGTGAGCACAGCGTGGCCCTTCACTAAGGAGAAATTACAGGCACTGGAGCAGTTGGGGCAAGAATAGAAGAGTCTACCAGTCCCTGGGATTCACCAATATTCGCTATAAAAAAGAAAACAGGAAAATGGAGAATGTTAACAGATGTAATCATGGTGGCTAGAGTGATCCGACCAGTGGGTCCACTGTTGCCTGGACTCCTTTACCTTCTTTATTACCCAAGGCATGGCCTATGACAGTAATTGATTTAAAGGAGTACCTTTTTTTTTTTATTAACTACCCCCTTCCAAGAGCAAGTTAAAGAAAAAATTATTTCACAGTGCCTATTTATAATGATGGTCAACCTGTAAAAAGGTATCAGTGGAAAGTTCTTCTGCAGGAAATGAAAATCTGTGGATAAATCAAACTGATAAAAATTAGAATTGAGCAGGAGAGGTCTCTTGAACACATTGGCCACTGACTTGAAAAGCACTTATTTCATTGAAAATGTCTCTGTTTATAATTTTCTGCTACACACTGAACAATTAATGACTTGAAACAGAAGGGGGAAATGTAGGAAATGTAGAGACTTCTTCTTTTTTTTTTTTTTTTTTTTTTAGAATTCTTGAATTTTGGTTTCTTTAAAAAACACAGAAATATTATAAGAATGGTCTTTCATTTTAATCTCAGGTGTAGGGATGTGGGGGTGCTTCAGACTGTCCACAGCTGACTGTGATTTTCCTCATGCTCCAGCAGAAGCATGGTTTTGCCAGATGCAAATAATTTCTGTGACTGATGTTTGGGATTCTAGGAACTTTTCAGAGGGTGTATAAATACTAGAGCCCAGTAGGCATGCAGGTGGGTGGCTGTTGGTTGTTTAGGGAGGTTGGCTAGAGAGGTTAGTAACTATGGTCAAAGAAGAAACAAAGGGAAAGAAATTAGATTCAGGGGAACCCCCCCCCCCACGTCCTTTCTCCATCTGGGGTTAGGGAGTGAAACCAGGAGGATAAAGGGTAGGAAAAAGAACACTCCACAAAGTAGCAAAGACCAGCTACACAACACATTTTCAGTTTTCTTTCATGATCATTAAGCTTTAAATATAAAAACCCTGGCTAGGGGTGTGTCTCGGTCAGTAGGGGAGAGCCCAGGATACACAACATCCTGAGGTCAAGTCCCCATTGCTGTATAAACTGAGCATAGCAGGATGTGACCCTCATCCCTGCACTCTGGAGGCGGAAACATAAACAGAAGTTCAAGGTCATCCTTGGCTACATAGTGAGTTAAGTTAGCCTGTGCTATGTGGGTCCCTGTTTTCAAACCAGGGAGGAAAGCTGGAGAGATAGCTTAGTAGTTAAGAACACTTTGGGTACCAGCACCGATGTCAGGGGATCAGACAATACCTTCTGACCTCCAGTTACCCCACACGTGCCCATCCTCACACAGAGGCACACAAGTACATACCCATAAATAAAAATAAAATCTTTTAGCTGGGCGGTGGTGGCGCACGCCCGTAATCCCAGCATTCTGGGAGGCAGAGGCAGGTGGATTTCTGAGTTCGAGGCCAGCCTGGTCTACAGAGTGAGTTCCAGGACAGCCAGGGCTATACAGAGAAATTCTGTCTCGAAAAAAACCAAATCCCTCCCCCCAAAAATAAATAAATAAAATAAAATAAAATAAAATCTTTTAAAAAGGAAAGAAGTCTACGGTGTTGGTGCACGCCTGTAATCCCACCACTCGGGAGGCAGAGGCAGGCAGATTTCTGAGTTCGAGGCCAGCCTGGTCTACCCAGTGAGTTCCAGGACAGCCAGGGCTACACACACAGAGAAACCCTGTCTCGAAAAAACCAAAAAAAAAAAAAAAAAAAAAAAAAGGAAAAAAAGAAAGAAAAGTATTTTACAGGATATGTTAAATATTGAACAAAATAGCTGGAGAATTCAGTGGAGCTGATAAGCATGTTTGCCTTGGCAAAGGAACGCCCCAGCTCTCTGCTTCCTCGGCTTTTGTCTACTGCAGATGTGCCTGATGGACTGCAATATCCCATTCACCTCTCTGCCACTGCCGAACAGTCTCAGATGACAACAGCTGCCCAAGCAGGTCAGAGAATAACAACGGCAGGAAATGGGAATTCAGAGAGTGAGAGTCTGTCATTGGAAAGCCCAAACTTTTCCCATGAAGCTTGAGGCTCGCCACCAGGCAGGGTGGATGAGTTCTGGAACATTATCCTGCACACTGGACAGCCATCAAATAGAAGGAAAACTCATGATTGTGCTAAAAACCCAGCTTTCCTTCTTTCATTCATTTATTCATTGACTTTGCGTGGTAAATGCTAATTGAGTCGCTTCTCGGTTGCAGACCCTGCTGAGAGCTGGGGTCATAGAGTGAGGGATTCAGCTGACTAAGTCTAACAGGGAGTCACAGAGAACCAGTAACTGCAAAGCAGGTACTGAGTACTATGAAAAGTGCACCAGTCTAGGGAAACCCACTACCAAAGCTAAAGCCACTGGAGAAGTACCAGCCACAACCTTGCTGCTTAATAACAGAACCAATTGCTACCAAAACCCACAATAGAAATGGTGCTTGCTGGAGACAGGCGCTTCCTAGACTAACGGGAAAGAAAGCTTGAAACCGAGACAATCTGAGAGCCCGTGGTGCTGGGAGGCATCTAGAGGAGCGGAGTCCCTTCTGTTCAGCTCTGCAGGTCTGCTCACCGCCTCTTCTCTGCTTGCTCTGCATCTGGGGTGCTGCCTTTGTGGGATATACCTATAATCGCCCTGAATTCTAGCCTGTGGTGGCTTGGACCAGTGGAAACCACACCAGAACTGGGCTTGGAGAAGACATTGATTGGGAGCCTACTCTTCCCACGCCTTCCTGGTGGGTGCCTTGTCCTGACTGGGCTTTCCACGCCTACAGAGGCTGGCGGCTTCCACTCCCAACCCACCACCGGCTACCTCTTTGCCTTGCTCAAGGCAAGGGTCAGAAAGCCTCTTGATGTCACAAACTCCAGGTCCCATCTCACCCTCTCTACCCCCTGCTCTCACCCTTGTAAACAGTTCAGTATTGATCTTTCCTCAAATTACTTAAATGACCTAAATTGTGGGTTTAGGGACCCTGATGAATCTACATCTAGTTTGGGGGCTAGGCTCACTTTTGTTGTCTTTTGTGTTTTGATAGCTCTCTATAATAACCACCTTTGGCGGTGTGTGGTCAACGTATAAGTCCTTATTTTCTGTGAGAACTGCCTCCAAACCACAGTGTAGCTCAAGATTCACATGTGTGCCAAGTGCCCGCAGTTGACCGGACTAAAGGCCGAAAGTCAGCTAGGCTAACAGATGTGCTGTCCTACAACCCCAGCAAGCTTCGGCAAATCAGTCTTACAAACAAACAAACAAACAAACAAGCCAGACAGCATGGCTGAGAAGGAAGAGGAGGCTGTTGGCTCAGAGTCCACCGTGATGGCTGATCTTGGTTGTCAATTTGACCAACTCTACAAGCACCAAGCTGCTGGCACACTGTGAGCGATGTTCTTGAAACAGGAAGACTCACCCTGGCCCTGGCAGCACCCTCTAGTGTCATCCTAGATAAAAAAAGAGGTGGAAGAGGAAACTGCTTTGTGCCCGTGCGCCCTCACCTGGCTAGCAAGTCCGTCCACTCTCTTGCTGAGGCATTTCTTGACCTGTATTAGAACCTACTGGATTTCAACATAGACTGAAGACCACCAGCTCTCCAGGAACCCTCCAGGACTCCAGTATGACATTAGGACTCATCAGCTTCATGGTCTGAATAACTACAAGATTCTTGGCCTTTCCACCTTGAGGCAGCTATTACCTGGACTGCATCCTCTAAGGCGGACTAATGAGCACCCACCCCAGCCCCTATGTGTGCAGGTGCATCGCTCCTGCCCGGAAGTTCTACCCCGCACCAACCCTCAGCCCCCCACCCTCATACTTCCTTCCCCAGAAATTGGCTGTCAGATCTTTCTTATAGCTAATCAGCAGTAAGACAAGGCTTGGTCCTTCTCTTTGGTGGCCTGAGGCATTGAGGGTTGCCTGACCTTCATCTTTTGGTTAGGTGTGGGATTAACCTAGTAATGGGCCATAGAAATGACAATACTCAAATCCTTCAAACACTCGGCTCCCTGCCGATAGAGAATTAACAATTGAAAACAGCAGGGCCTTTGTGGCACACACCTTTAATCCCAGCACTTGGGAGGCAGAGGTAGGTGGATTTCTGAGTTCAAGGCCAGCCTGGTCTACAGCATTGAGAAACCCTGTCTCTACCCACCCCCAAAAGAAAAAAAAAAAAAAAAAAAGGAAAACAAACACAGACTGCCTTCGTCCCAGCTTGAGAAAGAGCTTCCTCTTCCTGGCTATGCCCACCTTGTGAGCATGCCACTGGACCTCACCAGCCCCTTTCCATGCCTGCACTTGCACGGGTAGCTAGAATCATGCACAGTCATACATGCAGTGACGTGTGGATTATTCGTACTGCACTCGCTGTATGATAGCATCGAGATAACAGACCTGAAACTTTCTTGTCAAGGAGGTGTTTGTTGTATCCCTTCTTTATTTAAATGCATTAAGACAAAGGCACATCCTTGTGCTAGTGCTACCGGGACGTTGCACTAGGCGTGCAACCTAGACCTATTACAGGGCCTCGCCTTGGGGGTTTGGACATGCAAATGCTGAGATCACCTGACAAGGATTTTCCATAATTTTTTTCCAACTGTAAAACCTTTCGGACTGATTTCTTTTTACAAAGTTCAGTGCCGGGGAGGTTGTTGTACCAATAGCCAGCCTTTATTAGATCATCGTGCAGATGTGCCAGAAGTTTCTGAGTCTAGTTTATAAGAGAACACATGTTTCCAGTATCTTGTTCTGACATACTAAACCACTACACACAACCAAGAGTGGTTTTTACACGTTAGTATTCCCGGGATAAATGCCTCTAAATGGTTTCTGGATCAGATGGTAAGCCTACCTCTAGCTTTTTTGTTTGTTTTGAGACAAGGTCTCACTATGTAGCTCTGACTGGTCTGGAACTCACTTTATAGACTAAGCTGGCCTTAGACTCACAGAGATCCACCTGCCTCTGTCTCCCCAGTGCTGGGGCTAGAGGTGTGTGCCCCTGCACTCCGTCTACACTAGGTTTTATGAGACACCAATCTCTTCCTAAGCAGCCGCTTCACACTGCCTCCAGCTGTGACCATTTGCCTTCTACTGAGAAGCTCTATCAGCCCTGAGAGCTTAGTCTTCATTCTCCGATTTTGCTTTTCTGGCCCCAGGGTTTCAAACATGGAAAAAGAGCTGAGTGAGGACCCGAGGCAGGCATGGCGCTATCAGGCCAGCAGGCTCGAAGGTGCTCAAGAACGGTAGGCCCAGCATCTGGATGGAGTCTGGCATCCGGAAAGATGAGTCCACAGCAGAACAGAGCAGAAGAGAGCAGAAGGTTCAAGGTGGACCCTAAGAGGACCAGTGCGCTTATGGAGGGCCATGAGGGTGGAGAGGAGCCACTGGAAGTGGAGAAGAGAGACCCACACTTTACCAGACCCACAACTATGACATACAGTGAAGACAGTATCACATGCTTGGCTGTCTGTAGCATGCTACAAGGAGGTTATTCTTCTTGGTTAAATAGTCAGGCTTTATGATTATATAATTTGTGATTTGCATCCTTGAGAAAGTTGCCCTCTGACCACCACAGGAATGCACACATAGGCACATACAAATTAAAAAAGTTAAAAAATACTTTAAGTTTCTCTTAGGACCTCATCTGGAAGCAAAATCAAATGTCTTGGTCTGAGACTGGAGAAATGGCTTAGCAGTTAAGATCACTTGTTGTTCTTACCGAGGACCTGGGTTTGAAGGCCCAGGTCCTTCCGAAGGTCCTCCTACGGAAGCCCCCACGTGGCCAGTCATTAACATCTGTGATTCCAGTTCTAGGAGACCTGGCACCCTCTTCTGACCTCTACAGGTACCAGCCATGTGTGTGGTGCACATACATACATACATACATACATACATACATACAGGCAAAACATGCATATGCACAAACTAAATCTAAACTAAGAAATGTTTTGGTCTATGAGTGCGACTTACTGTGTGTGGCAGAAGGCCAGGCTGGAGCTGAGACCCCAGGTTCTCGGCCACTGCCCGGTGCTGAGCGCAACCTTCCCACGACCCCTGCTTCAAGCAATGGAAGCTTGAAGCTGTTCAGGGGAGGCACAGGAGCGTGTGTGCTTCACGGGGTGCCCAGTTCAAGACATGGAAGGCGCTATGGCGTTAGCGAACAATTGGGGTACCGAGAGCTCCTTTGGGGCGAAGCTCTTGGCTCTGTGTTCACATGGAGGTCCTGAGCAATCTGAACCATCTCAGTGCCACCACAGAGCGGAGGTTGTCTCTGGTCCTTCCCCCAGCAGCTAATAAACCCCGGGCGGGGCGGGGAAGTGGGGGCATGCAGGGCACATCAGGGACTGACCCTACTTCCACAACAACATACTCTGGCAGTTGCGCTGCCTCTGCTAAGCCAGTGCTGGGCTCACTTGCACCTAGCTGTGACAGGACTATCTTGTGGCTCCGAGGTCGAGACAGGTGTGATGGGCCTGATTGGCTTTACTCAGGGTGTGGCTCAGGGCGTGTCTGTTCTGTTAAGGTGCTTCCCTAAGGCTCAGCCGAAGAGGAAAGGGGCACTGTGACTATGGGCTACATTCTCTCAAGAGGTCCCAGACAGAAAACAAAAATCAGGCAATGAGTTGGGCACCAGTACTCACTGTCTCTGCCTCTGGACTGCAGAGGCAATGTCACCAGCCACTTCATGCACTGCCGAAATGCCTTTCCTGACTGGTGAGCTGTTACCTCAAACTGAGCCGAAACAAACTCACCTTTCTTTCCATTGCTTCAGTGAGGGGTTTTTGTCATAGCAACAAGTAGAGTGACAAATACAGAGGGTAGCTCTTTCTCGTGAGGTAGGTTCTTCCCAAGGAAGCCAGGAAGATTTGCTTTGTCTCATCAGCGCCAGTGAGGGAGACTGAGAGGGGCACGGGCCTATCTCTGTCTTTGCTCACACAGCATGGTGTCAACTATCTGGAGTCTGAATCAGCAAGGAGAGAAACAGTGGACGCTGGGTCACTCCTACAATAGTAAGAGGTACAGACATTCTCGGCAGGCCCTGGGCTGTCGCCCTCTGTCATCCAGGGACAGTGACTACCATTAGTTGATAAGCCTGTGCCTGTCCCCTGACACACAGGGGCCAAGCTAAGTCATGTTACAGCCATGTTATTAGGCAATTATAAAGACAAAGAAGTACTCCTTTGCAATGACATGCAGTTAAGCACCCACGTGCATGCACTCCCGAACACACACGTGCACACTCATGCACAACATGGCTTAAGTCCTTCACACATTGAGACCTTGAGAGCGTGTGGATGGGTCGATGCGGCCACTTCTCACAGACAGAGGAGAAAGCAGCAGAGAGCCCGCTGTGTACGTTCTCAGTGAGCAAAGCTCAGGACTTCAATGCGTTGCTGAGCAAACAGAGGTTTCCCAGCAGTTTGGCTATTTCAGTGGGAAGACAATTTGGGTACAGAGTGAGATAGCCCAGGCTATGCCACACCACATTTGAACTTACACTACTGCAACCCTTCCTGCTCTCACCCTCACCCCTTCAAAGCCGGCTCTGGAGCCGTGATTGCACTTTCTACTGCCAGCTAATCAAATATAGCGCCTGCCTCTTGCCCCTGCGCTGGTCACTATGCTGGACACCACGCAAAGGTGTACTCCAGTACTGCCGAGGTGCTGCTTTCTGGAAGCAAGGGTTTACGGTTGTAGATCCCCATGTGAGCCTTCCAGATCCCCTGAGGAGGGAATGCCCTTGAGCAAATGCGTGATGAGTGTGAACCAGCAAAAGCCTTTACAGTACCAGCGACCCTTTGTGCAGGGGCTGAGATGAAAAGATGCGCTCGACATTACCACCCAAGCCCCAAATGCTAAGAGGGGATTCCATTCGAAGATAGAGTTGTGCTACTGTTCTTTGCTGTTAGATAGAAATAGCACTCTATTTGCAATAGTTCACTCTGGCCACAGGGCATCATCCCAGCCACTAAACCATTATAGCTCCACAAATCTATAACGTTTACTTTGTGAATTACGTCTATTCTTGTGTCAGTGCAAGGATTTCAAACTTTTGTATAATTAAAGTACTTTGCATTTTTGACTCTAGAGAGCTTCTATGATCAATATAATAGGACTGTACGGGAGGCAGGGAGGGAATGAGTTTGTACTCCAGAAAACATGGTTTTCTACAGAGTCCACATGGTCTCCATGGAGACGTGGGCATTGAGGGGACAAGGAAGGTGGGAGGAGCTGTGTCAATGCTATGTCAGCTACTTATCTGAGATACTCCACGGGACCTTCAAGGACTGTCCAGAGGAATGTGGGGGCCAGTGTGGGGCCTGTCGGGGAAGGGAGGCGTTGGAAATCAGGCTACCAGGGACTCCTCTGGATGGGTTAAGACACAAACACTGTCACTGGAGAGTGCTCAGACTGGCAGCAGCTGGGAGCGGGTGTTAGCCTGACAGCATTGGGGGTCAAAACTAAAGCATCTCTTGAAGAATGACTGTGGAATCCTGTGACCTCTTCCAATTATGGTTGTCATGGTCACCAGCGCATCATACAGAGGTAATGCTGACTGCAGAGATGGTCTTGGGTTCTCAGCGAAAGTGGAAACCCCATCTGTACTCATGGATTGTTCCTGCAACATCCTGCAAACTGTTCTTAGAAGCAAGAGCTCAGGCTGTGAGCTACCAACATGGTCATTTCTTCGAGAAGCGTGGGCCATTGTCTCTGACCACACACATGCAGAGAACAAGTTACCGGTCTAGAACAGCCGTCAGAGTAGCCACAGGATGCCCGTGGGCAAGACAGAACTGAGGAAGCACAGCTGAGCTAAACCTTGGAAGAAGAATGGGACTTGGCTGGCTAGCAGAGTTGTGTGGCATCCAGTATGTGGGCTGGGGGATGCTCTCAGCAAGGAGAGATAAGGGAAAATCTATGTGGAGTGCAGGAAACCTAAGGGTTCTTTGGAAAGTCAGTTGTGTCAGATGGTGTCTTGCTGGGGCACATGAGTGAAGGAAGATTTCACTGAAGCAGACACAGGAGAGAGGATGTTTTGCTAAAGCAAGCACGTGAAAGGACACGGGGTGAATCAGGATTCTTTGCTAACTACACCCATGTATTGGTCTGCCTTACATTGCATAGTTGAGCTGCATTTGTTGGGACTCCATAGCGAGAGTGCACCAAAAAACTTCTGATGGTGTGCTGCAGTTTCCTGCCATTTCCATGGACTTGGGCTGATTGGCAGAGGGATGTCAGCTGAGACAGGCGCACGTGCTGAGGAAAGACCCATGGAGGACATGAGGTGTTGGGGGGTATGAACAGGACTCGATGGACAGTGATGGGACTGGAGCTTGGCTTGCTGCTAGCTGTGCAAGGTTTGTGGGTCTCGAGTCTTCGCTGATCTTCACTTCGCTGCGACAGGCACAGCTGAGAACTTCTCCTAGCATCCCTCCTGGTCCCTCCCGCTGACTCAAGCCAAGGCTGAGACCTGTCTCTGCTAGGTCATGTCTCTATTGTTGCTAACCGGAGGCTACGGAACCAGACTGCCGATGTATCCAGGAAGTGTTTTTGAGTGGATCGAGTTGCTGCTACTAACCTGTAAACTGAACTGCCGATTTTCAGACAACACAGTTTCTAACCAGGTCCACTTCCCCCATATATTTTCCACTTTTGGTGGGTGGTGGGCTAAAAGAGAGGTTAAAGCATTAAAGAACTATCATTAAAAATAGGTTTTGGAAAAAATGAACGTTACATAGGGGTCCTGGAGGTTAGAGTAGACCAGGCTGCTGCTTATACCATTGTAGCACTCAGCCCCCTGTAATCTATGAAGAAGGAAGGAAGTCAGTGCTGGCTTGGGGTGGCTCCTGGGATGCTGTGGAGGAGTCAGGGAAGGGGCCCCCAATCCTCCCAGACTTACACACTGCCTAGGGAGGTGCAGCGGGCCTGGGAACGGGCTGCACAGGGGACGCGGGCTTTCACCGACTCCTACCCTCGAGGGAGGGTGGCAGACAGCAAACTTGATGCCCAGGTCTTTAGCTTAGAAGCTGGGTTGGTTTTGGCATCATGGAAGAATACAGGAGAGACCCGAAGGAAGAAGGAAAACACGTTTGGCTGTGCCAGTCAAGCTCGTTGTGCTGGAGAAGAGTATGCAGACGTGAGCAGACTGGCGTGGAATGCAGAGGGTGAGATGCACCAGAACCCGAGGCAGACTCCTTAGCACAGGTACACGTGGCTCCATGAGAGGCAAAGACTATTAAGGAGAAACCGCCAGATGGCAAACGTGGGATGCGCACATCCGTCACCCCCTGTGCATGTGGGAGACACTGCTAACCAATCACAGCCTTCTTCCTTTCAGAGCCCAGGCAGCACAAGGCAGCTTGGCAACAGCCAGACATCGCAGTAAGATCCTACAGGATGAAGACGGGGCTTCTCTGTGTAGCCCTGGCTGTCCTGGAACTCACTCTGTAGACCAGGCTGGCCTCAAACTCAGAAATCGCCTACCTCTACCTCCCAAGATAAAGTCTTAAGTAGGCACCTGCAGTTGACATCTGGGGAGTCCCTGGTCATTTTGGGTTTGGGGTGCGCATGCAGGCGGAGGCCAGAGGCTGATGTCAGCTATTCTTCTCAGTCACTTTAATTGATTTGGGACAAGATCTCTCACTGAACCTGTGGTTAAAGCACGTCCCCATGCCTGCCTGTCTGGCTTTCACCAGGACGCTGGGGATAGAAGTCAGGCCCCTACGCTCAGCAAACACTTTACCAACCCAACCGTCTCCCCGACCCCTGGGAAATATTGTCTTTAATGCTATAGTTTTAATGTTAAAAGGTTTTGGTTTTGTTTTTGTTTTTTGGCTTTGTTTTGTTTTTTGTTTTTGAGACCAGGTTCCTCTGTGTAGTCTTGACTGTTCTGGAATTCTCTCTGTACACTAGGCTGGCCTCAAACTCACAGAGATCCGACTGCCTCTGCTTCTGCCTCCCAAGTTCTGGAATTAAAGGCGTGTGTCATTCTTCTCAGCCCTACTTTTTAATGTTAAAACTATTTGTTTTAACATTTTATCTATATTTTCTTTTATAGATATAAGCATGCAGAATTGAAAGTGCTGAATAACACAAAGCACTAAGTCCCCAATTAACTCACTGTCACTGGGGGCACGAGTTGCTGCTCCTTCCAGACACACACCAGCACGCAGCTGAAAATGCGTCAGATGCACACTCCACGCACTGAGTTTTCAATTAGCACATCATTTCCAGTACCTGCCTCTCTTCACGGCTGGACACGAGGGCAGCTTCCAAATTTATTATTAAAATAATAGTTACAAGAAGCAGTTTTAAAACATAGTTTCCATTTAGATCTGAATATTTACTTAGGTTTGTTTGTTAGAAGTAATCAAAATACTTAAGCAGTTTAAGTCTCTTCTTTTGTTTTGTTTTTTGGTTTTTTTGAGACAGGGTTTCTCTGTGTGGTTCTGGCTGTCCTGGAACCACTCTGTAGACCAGGCTGGCCTCGAATCCTCCTGCCTCTGCCTCCCAAGTGCTTGGATTACAGGCATGCGCCACCATGCCCGGCTTAAGTCTCTTGATATAATAAAATGCATTTCAAAATCATTATGCTAATCTGCACTCCCAATAGAATATAGAAGTATTTATAGTTCACAGTTTTTAACTATGTTGGTTTTTTCACCCTTAGGCTGATCAGATCTTTTTCCATATTTTCTTAGATGAATACATGATATACTAAATATGATGTGTATCAGCATATATATATATATATATATATATATATATATACCCATGCATTATTTGTATGTATTTATATGTATACACATGAACATGTATTATTATGTTTATCCAAATAACCTTAATGATCTGGGCCTTCACCCAACAGATCCTGTTTGAGGGGCCACAATGGGGGAAGGTGGGCGTGGGCACACTCCCTCTTGGCCCATCTTGGGCCTCTTGGTGGGGGTTAGCCTGTTTCCCGTTCCTCTAGAAGTGTCCCGGGGAAGAAAGCAGCTCACACCACAAACACACTGTGGCCCAGGGGACCTATTCTCCAGGTCACACCCATCTAGAATCTTTCCACATTGAACAGAGGGAATTTGACTTTCAAATTCTCTTTATAGCGTTATTTTTCTTCATTTTAAAAGTTATGGTTAAAATGTTACACCAAAAAAAAAAAATGCCATTTCGGCTAACCTTGAATGTATAGACCAGAGACATTTAGGACAGTCACAATGTATGGCTGTCACCACTGTCCATTTCAATAACAGTTTTCCATTTCCTAAACCCAAAGTCTACTACCAAGCCATACTGATCCCTGGCTCACACAGTCCCAGCCCTGACACCTACCATTCTGCATCATTATTTTGTTTTTAATCTTTGTGTATATCGTCTGTGGGGTAGGGTTGGTGTGCAGGTGCCGTGGTGCGTGGGCAGAGGTCTGAGGACAGGTCAGGCAGCACCTTCTACCTTGTTTGGGGTCTTGTTGTCATTTGCCATTGCTTACCCTGGCTAGCAGGCCAGGGAGCTCCCAGGGGTTCTCACGTCTCTGCTCCCCTCATCTCTCTGTATCTCTGTAATCCTCAGACTCACCGGGATTACAGACACATGGCTGTACCACAAGTCCCACAGTGGCCTTCCCATGTGGGTGACCTCAAGACCTCATGCTTGTGCCTCACGTACTCCACCCATGGCCACGCCCCTAGCCTCTCCACCCTACCTTCAGCTGCCATGACTTTGACTATTGTGGGGACCGAGTAGATGTGGAAGCTCCCTGTGGGAAAGTGGGCCCTGCCTTTTGTTTGCTGAGCGGTGGTCCGGGCCAGGGAGTGATGGCCCCCTCCCTCCTTTCTTCTCCACCATCTAAGGCAGGTGGGAGAGCTGGTCCTAGAGCCGGCCCCAGGGACACATGAGTGGGGAAACTGGCTATGTCTCACCTGCTACAGCTCTCAGGAGAGAGGGCCCTGCACCTCACCTGGCCAGCTGGGCAGGGCTGGCTCTGGTAGCAGGGGTTGCTGGTGAGCCGGCCCTGAGGGCGTGAGCGTGGAGAGCCTGTAGGCTGCCCAGTTCAGATCCTTTTCAGACCCAGATCCAGGACTTTGAGTTGGCACACCCCAACATCTACCACATCGATGAACTGCTGGAGTGCACGAAGGGGCTGGTCCTACAGACCAAAACTGCTGGATGTCCATGACACAGGGCGACAAGATCCCCAAGACGAGTCTCAGTGTGGTTCCAGTGTCTATAGTGTAGAAGAAGCAGAGGCCTCGAACCAGACCAACGGACATTCACAGGCAAAGAAGTGTGGACAAAAGGGTGCACTGTGGGACACGCTGGGACACACTACAGCTTCCACAAAAAGATCTTTTTCTCTATTGGGGGAAAGGTTGCAAGGGTGGTTGGTGGTCTGAGGGAAGGGAGAGATGAGTGGGATTGAGGTGCATGATGTGAAACTCACACAGAACTGATAAAAGGTTAAGAGAAGCAGCAGAAATAGAAGAGGAGGTGAAAGAAGAGAAGGAAGAGAAGGAGGAGGAGGAGGTGGTGGTGGTGGTGGAGTTTACACACAGGATTTGTCCTTTTGGGACTGGCACACGTCACGAGACATTATGTCCTTGGGCTCACGCTGGCTGTGGCACCGCCAGGATCTCCTCTATCGCAACGGTGGATACACCATAGTTTGCTTATCGAGTAATCTCCAGTGGACTCTGGTCATTATTTGAACAAACACTCTTTGTGCCAATGGCGAGGCATGCCCAGCGTTCGCGGCTAGCCACCTGATTGCTGTGGACAAAGTAGAGCCAGGAGGTCGGAGATAAATCAGTGTTGAGTAATCACACCAAAAGAGTGGGTCTCTCCTGTCTGAAGAAATCATTAGTGCTTAGAAAGCTCTCGACTCACAGACCCACACCATTTAAAAAGAAACCATGACATCTGTATAGAAATGAATTAATAAACTGTGGGAATGGTCTTGGAAAAGTTTGAAAACTACCCTGCACGGCTTGAATCTTCTGGGAGGTGGGGAGGAGAGCTGAGAGCTCTGCCTGTCTCTACCCCAGTGTTTCTGGTTGCAGCAGCAGCAGCAGCAGCAGCAGCAGCAGGCATAGCTGCAGGAGCACCCCTGAGTCTGCGAGGGCAAGTGTGGAGATCCTAGTGCTCAGCTCATACTCAGAGGCAACGACTCCTCTGCCGGACAGGTGCGGCCTTGCCTCTTTCCTCTGGCTGATAAATATCATGGCCTCTGCCAACAGTTAACATTTTTGTTGTTTTCTGAATCAGGGTCTCAGGGTACATAGGCTGGCCCTCGATTCCTTATAAAGACCAAGATGGCCTTAATCTCATGATCCCTCTGCCTCAACTTTCTAATTGCTAAGAGTTGACTAGTTAAACTGTTTTTTGTTTGTTTTTAATTTTCCTCCTCCTTCTCCTCTCTCTCTTCCTCCTCTCCCTCCTCCTCTCCCTCCTCCTCTTTTCCCTCCTCCTCCTCTCCTCTTTTTCTTCCTCCTTCCCCCTTCTTCCTCCCCTCCTCCTCCCCTTCCCCCTCCTCCCCCTTCTGCCCCCCTCCTCTTCTTCAACAGAATCCCATGTATCCCTGGCTGGCTATGTAGCTAAGGATGGCCTGGAGCTCTGACCGCCCTTCCTGCCTTCTGAGAATGGGGTTCCTGTCATGCTCTCCGTGTCCTTTTCATGCAGGGCTGGGGATTGAACTCAAAGCGGCACGCATGTCAGACAAGCACTCCACCAAACAAGACATGTATTTAGTCTTAAATTGGATTTCCTAGAAACATTCTTAAGTTTGTCACAGGGCTCTTCGAGCAGGTCTGGAATTTGTAGTAAGAGAAGAGACTTCCACACCAGAGGACTGCAGTAGGTGTCCTGTCCCCCCCTCCTCCCACACAACCACCAGAGGACTGCAGTAGATGTCCTGTCCCCCCACCCCCCCCCACACACAACCACCAGAGGACTGCAGTAGATGTCCTGTCCCCCGTCCCCCAACCACCAGAGGAGTGCAGTAGGTGTCCCATCCCCTCACCCCACACACACAACCACCAGAGGACTGCAGTAGGTGTCCCGTCCCCCCCCCCAACACACACACACAACCCACAGCATCACAGGGTGCTGTTTTTCTCTTTGGGTACTTGATTAATGACTTATTCTAGATCTCCCTCTTGTGGGCCATCAGTGAAGTAAAACACACCAGTTACTTTTAATAAATGTGATAATGAATAGTATAGGTTGTGAATCAATTGCTGTGAATTCTGTAAATTGATCAAGACCCTTAAAGGTTTTCAATATTAAATATTACTAAAATGTGCATTTCCAGGCAGTGCACTGTGTGTGAGAGGAAGCCTGGTAAGGTTGAGCAGGTTTGAAGGATCCTGGGGGGACGGTGGGAGCTTCACCTGCTCCCAGTCCCAGGCCCCTGTCATGTAGCCACAGCCCCCACATAGAGAACTGTGGTCATCTGTCACGGAGAGGCAATACCCCAAGCCCCTCCTCATGTAGATGAGGCATCTCAGGCCAAGCCAATAGGAAGTACCTGCTGTCAGACCCCTCCCACCCCAACACTGTATACAAGATCCTGTCCAGAAGGAATAAAGTTGTGTGAGAATCACTCTGTAGCCTGAGAACATCTGTCACAGAGCTGTAGCACTGCCTGGGAAGAGAAGCCTCTGTCACCAGAGGCTCCACTGCACTCTGCTCACTAACCACCGCCCAGCCCCCACCCCACCAGCTCAGCTCAGTGCAGAGTCTTAGAGCAACAGCAGCGGCTGCCAGAACAGTGGAACACACTGAGGCCACAGGGGCTGCAGAGACACTGTCCCCTTCCCTGCCTGTGCCCTTTCCCCTTTGCTTGAACCCTCCCACCAGGCTGGCCAGAGGTCTCTGTGGATAGCCTCTGGTACACAGCCTGACAGTGCATAGCATGTAATATAAAATCGTGTCCATAAGCCATCTTTATCAAAGCTTAACATTTATCCTATATTTATTATTTTAATTAATTTGTGTATACACGTGTGTATAGTACCTATGTTTAGGTGGGAGGACGACTTGTGGGATTTGATTCTTTCCTGTTATGTAGGTCCTGGGGACTGAACTCAGGTCATCAGACTTGGCTGCAAGCACTCTTACCTACTGAACTATTTTGCTGGCCCCATATTCATTATTGGTCTATTATCATAGCACCTTCCACAACTTGAACTTTATTCCAAATTTGTACTTTTTGCTCTCATACTTATTTTTATACATCTACATACATAGGTGTCAATACAATACAAGCTGTTATCTTATAGGCTTTCAATCTTACAAAAAAAAAAAAACCTAACACTATACATTATTTTGTAATCCCCATTTTCCTTCAAATTACACTTAAGTTTATCCCTGTGTCTGTTTTCTTGCTTTCCCTCCAAGACATGTGTTCTCTGCATCTCTCAACAAGACTTCTGAATCTTGTAATTTTTAAGAGAAAGAGGAGAAAGAGCTAAGTAATGATGAAAATCAACAGAGCTGATAGATCATCTGAGCCTCAACATCTACTTGAATTAAAGAAGGGGATGAGTGTTTCCCTTTTCCCTGCTGCAGGCGTGCAGACCCATCCTCAGGCTATGGATTACACTTCCCTGCTGCCGGCGTGCAGACCCATCCTCAGGTTATGGATTGCACTTGCTCATGTTTACTTTGTTTGAAAAGGAAATGACTTCCAAAACGGTGAGGTCAGAACAAATCCGAAGTGAAAGTTGGCCTGCATCACAGGAAGTCCACAGGAAGCCAAGCTTAGGTAGATGTCGGAGTGAAACAGCCATGTAGAAGCTCATCTAGGAGCTGTCAATGAAGAAGGTTCCCATATGAACCAAAGGACAAGGTTGTGTAGTTTTATGCAATGAAAGTGTAGATACTTGAGAGTAACAATATAATTACTATGTAACTGCAAAAGTTACATG
Organism: Apodemus agrarius; assembly: GCA_964023405.1. Classification (NCBI taxonomy): domain Eukaryota; kingdom Metazoa; phylum Chordata; class Mammalia; order Rodentia; family Muridae; genus Apodemus; species Apodemus agrarius. The sequence goes on along the minus strand of OZ030006.1, from coordinate 5,978,215 downwards.
CAGATTCAATAAACATATAATCGACATTTCCATCTTAACTACAGTAGCCTGAAAAGGGAAAAGGAATGTTGACATCAAGGTATTTCATCACCTTGCTGCTGCTAAGGAGGGTCAGGTGACCAAGTTTGCCTTTCTCTTCTCAGTTGCAGTTTTTGTACCTGACATTGCCCTTCTCAGATCACCCCTGCTACCCACCCTTCCTGTCAGAGTTCTAACCATTCTCCACAGGACTTCTTTCCTGTCAGAATTCTAACCATTCTCTACAGGACCTCAATTTTTTGTGTTTTGTTTTGTTTTGTTTTGTTTTTTTGTTTGTTTGCTTTTTGTTTTTTGAGACAGGGTTTCTCTGTGTAGCCCTGGCTGTCCTGGAACTCACTTTGTAGACCAGGCTGGCCTCGAATTCAGAAATCCGCCTGCCACTGCCTCCCAAGTGCTGGGATTATAGGCGTGTGCCACCACCGCCCTGCTCAGGACCTCAATTTTTAAAAAACTTTTTCGAGAGGAGAGATCCATAACTATGTAAGTCAAATGTGTCCAGTGTGATAAAGATACAATGTGTCCACTGTGATAAAGATACAATATAAAACACGGGCAGATGAATGGTTCAGAGGAACAAGATAAGGAGAGACACAGCTGCACACAGAGTAATGGCAGCCCAGATATCAGTGGGGAAACACTGCGCTATCTGTAGGCTGGGAAGATGCTTCTATGGAGAGACAAAACCCTCCATACCAAAGGGCTATTCAACCCAGACTATGGAACAATAAAGGCAAAATCACAAGTTAATAAAATTAAATATTTGCTAATTCCTTTGTGATTCAAGGTTAGGGAAAAAATCTTAGATTTTTGTTTTGTTTTGTTTTGTTTTTGTTTTTCGAGACAGGGTTTCTCTGTGTAGCCCTGGCTGTCCTGGAACTCACTCTGTAGACCAGGCTAGCCCCGAACTCAGAAAATCACCTGCCTCTGCCTCCCAAATGCTGGGCTCAAAGGCATGCGCCACCACAGCCTGGCCCTTAGATAAAATTTCAAAAGCACAAACTATAAGACAAGGAAACACATTCATCAGCAAGTTTTATTGTACCAAAATTAAAGACATGGAGTTGACCAAAGAGCTATTGACAGAGTTGCCAGTGAGAGGGCAGACGGACAGAATTTGGAGTGTTCAAGGCTGACAAGGGAAAATGGAGAAAATTCAAGAGTCTCCAGTAAGTGAAAACGAAAAGACAACACGGGCCGGGGTGGAGCATGGGTCCTTATGCAATGTATATGGGCCTGGGCTCAATCCCTAGTCACACACACACACACACACACACACACACACACACACTCTCGCACACGTACACACACGACCATGCACACCCAGTAAAGAAAGAAGAGATAGATTATTCACTGATACTCAGTTCACAGATGACAAACCAAAGGCTGTCAATCATAAAAGAAACTGAGTTCCTTTAGGAATCAGAGACCTGCAAATCAAAGCCACACACCTTTGCATGTCTTGGTGGCTGGGCTCCTGCTGTAGAGGCATAGATCAAGGAGCCTGGCTCAGGGTTGGCCACCGTTAAGACTGACAAAAGCCTGGTGACGGGGCCAGGAGGGACGGATGCGTCACTTTCAGAGTCCATATTGTGAGGACACCCCTGTGCTCTATAGGAAAGCACCAGCATGTGTGTGGCTTTAGCATCATACACATGCTGTTCTGGTTTGCTTGTTCTGAGTCAAAGTGCAGTCGGCCCAGATGCCTCTGTAACAAGCCTGATACCAGCGCCTAAGGACTCAGTGTTTCAATAGGCGCCAATCCCGTATCTAGGGGAAGAATGTGGGAATGACAGAAAGGGAAGCCCAGACATTGTAAGTCTCAGAGATGGGGGTGACCACTTGAGCACTGTGCTCCAGATGTGTGTGTGTGTGTGTGTGTGTGTGTGTGTGTGTGTGAATATGACTGACAGGTAGCAAGAGCTCTGAAACTCTTGTCTGTTCATGACTTCCTTCTTCCAAATCTGTATTTGACAACTGGAAGATCAAATCAATGATTTTACAGAAAAAATAAAGATAGGAAGTGGAACATCACCGCTTCCTGGTTCTGAGCCAGTTGAGGTCTTTTTTATTGCACTCTTGTTTTTCTGTAAAGTTGCTGGATTTCCTTCTAAGAGCCCTGCTGCCTCCTACCTCCATCCAGATTCCCCAGTCCAGACCCTGCTTTATCAGCTTAGGAGCGCTCGTCCTCCCTGATGGACAATCATCGAAAGGCAAAGCATCCGAATATGGACCAGGGCTGGAGTGGAGGACTTTACCTTAGCGTGGACTGGAAGCAGTCCTGCAGCACCGGCTAAGACCGGAGGCCCATGAGTTCAAGATCAATCTAAACTTTAAATACATGGCCCTGTCTCAGACGCAACATCAACAGCAAAATGATCCAAACCTGACTTCCCTGGGCATCAGGTTACTCCTGCCCCTCCCTCTCAGGATGCCTCTGAGTATGTGTTACACCACAAGGACTAAGTTGCAAAGGCAGAAGACAAGCTGGCCAGGAAGTCCCAGGGAAAGATGAAGGGGATGACGGAGGGTCTGGGGGGCCTGGGGGCAGCCTGGGACCAAGCTCTAGCTTCTGTAAAGATCAAAAGAAGATTGAGAGGATGAGAAGGGGGTTTGAGGGGAGGAAGGAGGGACATAAGGCAGCCCTCCTTGTTCATCACTGATGGTCATTCATCAACGATGCTCATGTAGGCTTCTTGTATCCGTAACTCTCCTGGTTTAACCCCCGGCCGGGCCTCCCCAGAGGCAGACAGTCGTCGAGGGGTTGGCTGGACCTAGGAAGACAGCCATGTTCTGTGTGAGTGTCCTCAATGGGCATTTAATCATTAAACTCAAATGATTACAAAATTCAGAATATGGAGAAGATAAGTATGGCGGACACCCTTGTAATTCCAGCCCTTGGAAAGTAGAGGGGGTTGAATCAGGAACCCAGGGTCATCCCTAGATACATAGTAAATTCAAGGTGAGACCCCCATCCCAGGACAAACAGTGTGGACAATGCTCTTAGGATGCCTCTTACCTCATCTGCCTTCAGTCTCCTCCTGTCAAGACCATTCCCCAGGCTCTCCTCCAGCTTAGATATTGTATTATTTTGAGTGAAAGCTGAAATTTAAGAGAAATGAAAATGCAATTATTTTAGAAACATGTCAGCAGAGGGTGACAATTCTTTTCAGCTCCACTTATGACTTCATCCCATGATCTGAGTCCAGACCTCTGGGGTTCATCTGTCTGAGGTGTATTTGGTCCTATCCCACCCAGCAGAGCACCTCACATGTGCGGAGAGCCTGTCTGTTTCCACGCGTGTCATCAGGGACTATCCCAAGAACGTATTGCCTCCACCGGCTTCCCGCCATGCGTCTGTTTCTCAGAGTGCTGCTTGAAAATATTACTCTTTGGCATAGAGTAAGTAAGTAACTTACTTACTCTATGTAAGTAACTAAGCCATCAACATCAAAAGTCTTCAAGTAGACTGTTTCTCATTAAGTCACTGCTACTCTGAGTGCATGCCTGGTCCCTGGGGTCTACATGATTTTCATCTCTAGAACATCTCATGCCAGAACCAACATTTTCTGGGTTGTCATTAACTCCCAACAAAACCGCCTGTTCCCTCAAAAAGCCCTCTAATTAACATCTACCCACCATAATTTTGCTTATAAATTATCTGGGAGAACTGGTTTCATTTGTCCAAATCTATTCATGGGAATTGAATAAAAAAAAAAATTGTCCTGTGGGCCAGGGGCGCTGGGTGAATCCTGAGTTGATGTGTATTGTTTGACATGGGCGTGTCCAATGCCTCAGTCCCATGGACATGGCAAAGCCTTCTTCAGATGAGGCTCAGAGGGGTGGTCCCAGTGCGAATGCTGACTGTGTGCTGGATATATCCATCATTGCTGTCTCCCAACTCCCAGGCCTGTGATCTGAAGACTGCTCCCTACAGACACTGCCCCTGCTGAGATTAACCAAACCTGCGACCTTATAGATGCAGCCACTCACTCCCCACTCCCTGTCCAGTGAGTGCAGTAACCTGTCTCCCTCTTCAACTATGTGTAATGAACATGCTGAGCTTCTGTGCCTGGACTTCTCCATTGGAGAGGCCAGGACAGCTCCAGTGTTTGTTGTTGTTGTTGTCATTGTTGTGTTGTTGATGGTGGTGGTGGTAGGGTGTGTGTGTGTGTGTGTGAGAGAGAGAGAGAGAGAGAGAGAGAGAGAGAGAGAGAGAGAGAGAGAGAGATTTCTTCATTCTGTTGCTCCTACTCAAGATTCTGGAATTTAAGTCATGCGAGGACCCAACATCTTGGCAGTCTCTCTGAGCCCCCACGAGGTTGAAAGGTGTAACTTTTTTCTTTTTCTTCTGTCTTCTTTCAGATGTCAGGTGGAACTAAAGTTTGCTTTTCATAGGACAGTGGTTCTCAACCTTCCTCATGCTGCAACACTTTAATACAATTCCTCATGTTATGGTGACCCCAACCACAAAATTATTTTCATTGCTACTCCATAACTATAATGTCGCTAGTTATGGATTGTAATATAAATGGCTGGTATGCAAGACATGTGACATGTGGCCCTGTAACAGGCTCGCTCAGCCTGTCATGCTCCACAGAGTGAGAAGCACTGCCATAGCGCGTTGGGATTTTCTATTCTTTCTCCAAAGCTCCTTTTGCAAGCAGTGGTTTTTGTCTGTCACGTGACTGACCTCCACGCTTAATGCAAATGGCATGGCTCTCTCTCCATTTCCTAAGAATTTATAATAAACTTCTTTCTGAAACTCAAAAAAAAAAAAAAGGAAAAAGAAAAAGAATGAAAGGAAGAAAGAAGAAAAAGTGTGTGATTTTTTTTTTAAGCCTTTCTTCTTTTAATGGCTTGAGCATTACTCTGAACATTTGTAATAGTGGCTTTTATTTGCTTGAAGTAATAATTGTCTCAGAGGCTCACTGGCTCTGTCTGCTAACCTAGGCCTAGTCCTGGAAGCTTCTGGCCTCCATACAATCTAACCTAGGCCTAGAACGTTTTCAGCCTCTGCGACTTGCTGCTGAATATGCCCACCCTTTCTAGTTCTTTCTGCGTTCTAGCTGTTCCGGTTCAAACTCCTCTCCAGGCTGCCTGATTCAGTCTGGCTTTTCTCAGCTTCTCCTGAGTTGTCCTGCTTGGCTTCATACTGACGTTAGCAATATGTTCCAATCTTCTGGCTCCTCATTCTCTGGCTTGTTGTCTTTACCCGTGTCTAGTTTGTTCTCCTTATCTTGTCTCTATAAAACCGCCTCCTTTCTCTCTCTTCACTGCTTTCTCTTTTTTTGGAATATGGAATAGAAACATTTAATGATAGAATTGAAGATTTACATGGAAAATATTTCTGATAAAAGTGTAGAAAAATTTTAGGTGCTAAAAATTTTAAACATGTTAGAATTGAAGATTATCATGGAAATTTTTATATAGATCTAATAATGGGAGGCAAAAAAGTATTCCTAAGTTGATTGAAAGTGGAATTATAAACATTTTCTGATAAACTTGAAGATTTACATGGAAAATATTTCTGATAAAATTGAAGAAATATATAGAAAAACATGTTAAAATTAAAGATTATCATGGAAATTATACAGATAAAGTAATGGGCATAAAGATAATTCTAAGTTGATTGAAGGTGGAATTATAAACATTTTCATATAAAATTGAAGATTTACATGAGAAATATTACTGCTAGTGTAAGTCTTTTTATTGGGAGTTGAGTTCATTGTTGTTAAGAGATATTAATGAATAATGATTGTTGCTTCCTGTTATTTTTGATGTTATTTATATGTTTGTGTGGGTATCTTCTTTTGGGTTTGTTGGAAGATTACTTTCTTTCTTTTTCTAGGGTGTAGTTTCCCTCCTTATATTGACATTTTCCATCTATTATCTTTTGTAGGGCTGGATTTGTGGAAAGATATTGTATAAATTTGTTTTTGTCATGGAATATCTTGGTTTCTCCATCTATGGCAATTAAGAATTGTAATTCTGATAGGTCTGCCTTTATAAGTTACTTGCCCTTTTTCCCTTACTGCTTTTAATATTCTTTCTTTGTTTAGTGAATGTGGTGTTTTGATCATTATGTGCTGGGAGGACTTTCTGTTCTGGTCCAGTCTATTTGGAGTTCTGAAGGCTTATTGTGTGTTCATGGGCATCTCTTTCTCTAGATTAGGGAAGTTTTCTTCTACAATTTTTTGAAGATATTCACTGGCCCTTTAAGTTGGAAATCTTTGCTCTCGTCTATACCTATAATCCTTAGGTTTGGTCTTCTCATTGTGTCCTGGATTTCCTGGATGTTTTGGGTTACCAGCTTTATGCATTTTGTATTTTCTTTGACTGTTGAGTCAGTGTTTTCTATGGTATCTTCAGCACCTGAGGTTCTTTCTTCTATCTCTTGTATTCTGTTGTTGCTTGCATCTATGACTCCTGAATTCCTTCCAAGGTTTTCAGTCTCCAGAGATGCCTCACTTTGTGATTTCTTTATTGTTTCTACTTCCACTTTTAGATCCTGGATGTTTTTTGTTTTGTTTTGTTTTGGTTTGGTTTTGGTTTTTCGAGACAGGGTTTCTCTGTGTAGCTCCGGCTCTCCTGGAACTCACTCTATAGACCAGGCTGGCCTCAAACTCAGAAATTCGCCTGCCTCTGCCTCCCAAGTGCTGGGATTAAAGGTGTGCGCCACCACTGCCCGGCCCTAGATGGTTTTGTTCAGTTCCTTTACTTGATTGTTTGTGTTTTCCTGTAATTTTTAAAGGGATTTTTGTGTTTCTTCTCTAAGGACTTTTGCCTGTTGACCAATGATCTGCTGTATTTCTTTAAGGGATTTTTGTGTTTCCTCTTTAAGCACTTTCACCTGTTGACAGATGTTCTCCTGTATTTCTTTTTTCTTTTCTTTTCTTTTCTTTTCTTTTCTTTTCTTTTCTTTTCTTTTCTTTTTTTTTATTTTTTTTTATTTTTATTTTATTTTATTTATTTATTTTTTTTTTTTTTTGGTTTTTCGAGACAGAGTTTCTCTGTGTAGCTCTGGCTGTCCTGGAACTCACTCTGTAGACCAGGCTGGTCTTGAACTCAGAAATCCGCCTGCCTCTGCCTCCCAAGTGCAGGGATTACAGGCATGCGCCACCACGCCCGGCTTTCTCCAGTATTTCTTTAAGGGAGTTATTTACATCTTTCTTGAAGCCCTCTATCAGCATCATGAGATAGGATTCTAAATCCAACTCTTGCTTTTCCAGTGTGTTGGGGTTTCCGGGACTTGCTGTGGTGGGAGAACTGGGTTCTGATGTTGCCAAGAGGCCTTGGCTTCTGTTGGTAGGGTTCTTGTGCTTGCCTTTAGCCATCTGGTTATCTCTGGTGCTAGTTGGTATTGTTGTCTCTGGCTGGACTTTGTTCCTCCTGTGGGCCTGTAAGCCTGTGTCCTTACTCCTCTGAGCTCAAAAGTGAAAACACTGCTGGGAGATCTCTCTCTCCTGGTGGACTGTGCATAGAAGGCTATGGAGTCTCCTGGCTCCCTGGTGCAAATGGCAGCAGGAAGACCTCTTTATTTTTTAAAGATTGATTTATTTTATGTATGTGAGCACACTGACACTGTCTTCTGACACACCAGAAGAGGACACCAGATCCCGTTACAGATGGTTGTGAGCCACCATGTGGTTGATGGGAATTGAACTCAGGACCTCTGGAAGAGCAGTCAGTGCTCTTAACTGCTGAGCCATCTGTCCTCTTCACTGCTTTCTTAAGTAGCTTCTTTGTCCTCTCTCTTCTCACGAGAGTTGGACATATTCTATTCTGTCAAATCTTTCTCTGATTCATCACTTAGTCTGCCACTCAACTAGACATCACTTTCAAACACATGTGCTTTCTTCTACAAACTAACATTACCTTCATTGTTTTGGGATTAAAGGTATGTCTGTATGCTAGCCAGAGGGATTAAAAGGTGTGCTAAGGTCTGAGCCACACCACAACTAGAAACAGCTTATGTTTTCAGTAAATAACACAATTTCAGAGTTCACACACAGTGTAATAAAATATCCTGGAACAGAAGTTTTTTTTCTGTATCTAGGAAAGGGTCTACCTTACCACTTGGTGCCAAGTGGCATTAGTTAATTCAACCAGATAGCACTGAGAAGGTACTTAGAATTAAAACCTCCTCCTTCCCAAAGTCCATATCTTGCCACTCTATATTAACTCTTTTCTTCCCCCAAGGGTTACAATTTGTGTCAGATAAAAAAATCTGATTTCAGATAGAAGCCATCACTACATGGCTTCTCAACGTCATCCTTCTTGGGTGTTGCAATAGTGACTTTTCTCATTGTGATGACCAAATACTTGATAAGCAATGTAAGGGAGGGATGACTGGGCTCCTGGTTTGAGGGCGTCATCTCTCACGGTAGGGAAGGCAATATGGCAGGAAGACTGGGGCAAAGGAAGTGCCAAGCTGCTTGTCCAGATCTCTGCAGACCAGGAAGCAGAGATGGGACAGGAAGCCAGGGAGGAGACAGGGCCGAATGCCAGGCCAGGCTTGACTATAACCCACAATGTGCTCTGGACTGGTTAGAATTTGCTAGGTCCCAGGGAGTGGCATTGTTTGGAGTGGGTGTGGCCTTGTTGGAGGAAGTGTGTTACTTTGGGAGTAGTCTTCAAGATCTGCTGCCTCCTAGCTGCCTGGAAGACATTCTCCTGTTTGCCTTTGCAACAAGATGTAGAACTCTCACCTCCTCCAGCACCATGCCTGCCACCCTTCCTGCTATGATGATAATGGACTAAGCCTCAGAACCTGTAAGCCAGCCCCCATAAATGCTGTCCTTTGTAAGAGTTGCTTTGATCATGTTGTCTCTTCGCAGCAATGAAAACCCTAAGACACCCACCCACCACAGAACCACGTCTTCTGATAGTGGCTAAACCTCCCAAAATACCACCGAGTATGACCACATGTTTAGAGCACGTCACCTCTAAACCATAACAAGTATTGTTGATCTAGCCCAACTCAGGAGCTACAGAAGTAAAAGGACGTGAGTCTCAGAAGCTGTAGCTCTGAGAGAGTCCATGGTTCTGAACTGACGATCTGAGGAAGGCAGAGGAGTGGGCGCTGGGGTAGGCTTCCAAATATTGAGAAAGAGCAACATTTGAAAGTGTAAGTAGAACGGAGATTCCAGACAGCAGGAGTCCAACAACCCCCGAATGTGCATCTTGTCCAGCTCTGGTCACTCCAGATGTCTTTAGTCAAAGTGTGGAAGTGAGCAAAGTTCATGTTTCACTCAGCAGCTGCAACCCTGCATCAGTATTGCCCTTTTTCTGACATCCCAAGTCCACTGTGCAAAGTTTTATCAGTAATAGCTTTGTTTTGGCTTCTGTCTGAGACCTATCACTATATTCTCTTTCCTATCCCCACCCAACCCAGGCATGGGCCCACTCTGGAAGATGGGAAGCCATCCATGTCAGGGAGTACCTTTTATGTTAAATGTGTGAGTGTGAGTTTCCTGAAATACCAGCCAATTCTGTGAGAAAGGTTCACTACATGGTTAAAGGGGAAAGATCACATGTACCCCAAATGATCAGCTCTGCAGGGATGGGTGGCAATAGAGATTCCTCTTAGAGCTTTCCCCCAAATAGTTTACTATGTCATGTGTGGGATTGTTGGGATGTGTATATGTGCAGCGCACATGTGCCTACTTCCCATAGAGGCCAAAAAGAGGGTATTTGGATGCCCTCAAATTAAAGTTACAGATGGTTGTGAGCCATCATAGGTATGCTGAGATTCAAACCCAGGTCCTCTAGAAGAGCAACCAGTGCTCTTAACCACTGAGCTTGACCATATCTTCAGCTCCTTCATGGGGATTTTATGATGAGGAAGAGCACAGGTTTGTAAAGCTGGCCACTAGCATTTGGGGAGCCTTTGAGGTGAGAAGGAAAACTGAAAACAGAAGATCTGCAAGCCTTTGTCTTTGGAACAATGTGCCTGACAGAAGTCAGGGTAAGCCCAGATGAGCTGACTGGAAGGGGCTTGAAATAGGAACTGATTTATGATTCAATGCCGATTAACTTCCTACACATTACGATGGGCTGGTGAGATGGCTCAGGAGGTAAACAAAATTGTAATACACACCGAGCCTAACTTCAATCCCTGGGACCCGCATGATAGAAGAAGAGAACCGACTCCTGAAAGTTGTCCTCTCTCTGCACAAGAACATTGTGGCACATGCTGACAACATCAGTGTCTAAAATGGGCATCATGTAAGTGAAAGCAGGTAGACAGGAAATGTCATGCATTGTATGACTCAATACGGAGAGAGCGAACCCGCAGAGCCAGAGGACCGAGTGTGTGTGTGTGTGTGTGTGTGTGTGTGTGTGTGTGAACTTCTTAGTGTAGTTTTGTGGACTTGTGGGTGTGGATGCACGTGCACGCACATAGAAGCTGGAGCAGGCGCTGGCTCTCCTTCCTTTACTGCTCCCCGCAGTTTGTCTTTCAGACAAGGTCTCTGTCACTGAGCCAGAAGCTCACTTGGGTGGGCTGGCCGGCCAATGAACTTCAAGTGTCTGCTGTGTCTGCTCCCTGCCTCCCTGCAGGTCCTGCAGGTGGAGTCACAGATCCGTGCCACCGTCCCAGCTTTGTAGGTGGGTTCATGGGCTCTGAGCACAGTTCTCTGTGCTTGCAGGGCAGGCACTTTACCCACTGAGCCTTGTCTTTGGCCCAAGACTGCTATTTCTTACAGAGATTCTTTGTGGCTGATGAAATTAGCCACATTTTTGTGACTTTCGTGAATATACCTACTTCTCTGCTTCTGAGGGTGAGTTTAATGCACGTGAGTTTTTCTCGACACAAAATCCCATCTATTGCCCTTGACCTAGTTCAGAGCCTTGCCCTTTCTCAGAAAGACTTTACTTATTAAGCCAAACCGTAACCTAGGAGGATTTTTCCTCATTAGCTCTTTAAGAATCTCTGAAGTGTGAAAACCTTTAGTGAGCAGTCCAGACGCCTAGACTCAGAGGAGCCCCGACAGCCAGCCCAGGCCCCACACAGTGCCTAGTGCCTGTCTCTCCCTGTTCTCACCGTAGATCAGTTTAGCATCTTCTTCGGTGTCACGGCAACAGCACCATGCACCCTGAGTCTTGCTTGTGTCTGAGGTGTCCTGCTGTCACATGCCCACGCACAGCTCGTCCCCTCCCCTGCTGTGTCATAGCCCAGCGTGTGGACAGTATGGCTATCCACAGCACTCGTCTTATTCTTCTGTGGCAGGGTCTCTCAGTCTTCTATGTACTCAAAAATAACCTTGAGTTTCTGATCCTCCTGACTCTACCCCTGTTGGGATTACAAGTTTGTCCACTGTGCCTGCTTTATGTGGTGCTGGGATGGACCCCAGGGCTCCATGCTTGTTAGGCACTCTACCAACCAGACCACACCCACACCCCTATCCATTCAACTCTTGATGGGCTTTTGCATTATTCCCAGTTCATAGATACTGAGAAAATGGTTGTTTTGTTCTTTTGTTTTTGTTTTTGTTTTCATTGCCAGGGATCAAACTCAATCTTATGTGCTAGGAAAATTTACGTGTGTGTGTGTGTGTGTGTGTGTGTGTGTGTGTGTGAACTTCTTAGTGTAGTTTTGTGGACTTGTGGGTGTGGATGCACGTGCACGCACGTAGAAGCTGGAGCTGGCTCTGGCTCTCCTTCCTTCACTGCTCCCCGCAGTTTGTCTTTCAGACAAGGTCTCTGTCACTGAGCCAGAAGCTCATTTGGGTGGGATGGGTGCACATGTACATGTATGTGTATATGAAGGTTGGAGTGTGGCGTCTTCCTTCACTGGGTTTTTGTTTTGTTTTTGAGGCTAGGCCTCTCACTGAACCTGAAGCTTACTAATTTAGCTAGACTATTTGGCTTGCAAGTTCCAGGGATTCTCCTGCCTCTGCCCTCCCAGGCTAGGGTCTCGGGCATGCACTGCCGTGCATGGCTTTTGTGTGCATGCTAGTGTTCCAGACTCAGATGCTTATGCTTATGGGGCATGGATTTTCCCAAATGAGCCCTCTCCTCAGCCCATTCAAACCTTTTCTGCATTAATATCATTGATAAATGACAAAGACGCACCTTTCCATCTAGCCCGTGCAGGTGAGCATCCAAATTTATGCTAGGGATTGTCCAGGCCTTTAGGCATGCTCCAGGGGAGGTTCTAGAAGAGCCCCAGCTCACCACTTCCTCTATTGAGCTGATACAGGGGTGTGGTGGCTCCAAGCCTCAGGGGGAGGGGTCCAATCTACTCTGACTTCCACAGAAGGAATCTCTCAAGCCCTTGGCTGATCTTGTGTACTGCCATCTAAATGTTGAGCAATAGATTAGAAAGTAAAAATTAAAGGCGTTCAGGCAGCCCTTGGTCTCATATTTCAGTTTCTTGAGGTATTCGGACAAATGTTTTAAAAAAAATAAAATCTCATTTCACAAGAGCTAAACATTAGGCCAAGCCTGCATACCCTGGGTTTTGACCTTGACTCTCGTGAGGCTTCCTGTTTTCTTAGCTGAGGAGGACATTCAGACAGTAGTTATGCTAGAGCCCTGTGAATTCCAGCTTCCGGGGTTCTGCTTGCTAGGCTTCTAACCCGGAGGCCCCTGTGGGCCAACAATGCCCTGTGTGATGTCACTGGTCTCTGGGGCCCGCGGTGGCCTGTTGAACACTCTGCTGCTGTAAGGCAACCCAGCATGATCTAGCACCACCTAGAAAATTCCATCTTTTCATCATTCACAGACCTGGTTTCACTTATGACTCTGGTTGTCAAATAACTTTAAAAGCTTCCAGAGAGGCAGCCTCACTGACAGGTAAGGAGCGAGGCCAGGGGCCAGAGACTCAGACAGTCCAGGCACCCAACCAGCTCGAGCAGCGGCCTGCTGGACAGGGCTAACCTGGACGCTGTGGAGCAGCACCGAGACTGATTCGCCTCCAGAAGAGTCTGGCTGTGCCTCACTTCTGGAAGAAAGACGCCGTGCAGGCTCCAGCTCCTGGAAAGGGGACTCTGTGACATCCTCGTGTGTGCTCTTAACATTTATTTAACAATCAGTGGCGGGAAAGCCTTTGTCACGAGGTGACAGGCCTGGTCTGGAGAGCAGTGTTGGGAAGATACTGCATTGCAAAATGTTGTTTTCAGAAAAATCAGTGGTGGCGTCGGGCAAACGCAAGGCCGTGCTCTCCGACTCTAGCCTCTCACTGCTGTCGGGAGGACGTGCGCCCGCACGGATCCTCACCTCCATGTCTCAACCACTCATCACACTTCTACATTCTTAGAAATTTATTTTAAGGGAGTGAGAGTTTATTTTAGTTTACAATTTGAGGGGACGGATTTCCTGGTGATGGGGAAAGCAGAGAAGCACTGTGGCGGGAGAGGGAGGTGGCTGGTCACATGGTGTTCACAGCCAAGAAGTATCATGAACTCTGGTGCCCAGGCCCCAGCACGGCATCACCATTGTTTAAGGCGGCTGTTTCCACCTCTATTAACCTAATCTGAATGATTTAGATTCACTGAGTGCTTCTCTCTCCAGTGATCCTAGACCCTGTAGAGTTGACAATATTAACCATTACAGGAACGGGGACTCTGACAAGGCCCCTTTAATAAGAAATGCTGATAGTCAGACAGTTAATCCCAGCACCAAGGAGGCAGAGGCAGGCAGGTCTCTCTAGTTCTAGGCCAGCCTGGTCTACAAACTGAGTTCCAGGACAGCCAGGGCTACACAAAGAAACACTGTCTAGGGGAAAAAAAAACAAAATCAATTAATTTTAAAAAATCATAAAGCATGCTTTAACACACACACACACACACACACACACACACACACACCCATATGCACATACACTCTGTTGACAGTTTTGTGTATTACAATGAATTTTAGTTATTTTCACTCCCATTACCCCTCTCATCCTCCCCTCCTGCCGAAAACCCTTGTTCTTTGTAAAAGTCTCTGTCCTCCTTGCAAAACTATCCTGTGTGTCGCTCACTGAGTCCCACTACAGCGGCTCGAGTGGGCTTGAGTGGGAACCACCTTTGTTTCTTGAGACAAGGCTCACTGAGCCCGCAGCTCACTGGCTGGGGAGACTGGCCAGCGAGCTCCAGGGATCCTGTCTCCAACTCTCCCGGACTATGGTATTACGAGGGTGTGCTGCGGCCGGTCTTTCTGTCTGTCTTTCTCTTTTCTTCTTTCCTCCCATCTTTCTTTTTCTCTGTCTCTGTCTCTGTCTCTCTCTCTGTCTTTTGGGGGGGTTTGGATTTGGTTTTTTTTTTTTTTTTTCGAGACAGGGTTTCTCTGTGTAGCTCTGGCTGTCCTGGAACTCACCTTGTAGACCAGGCTGGCCTCGAACTCAGAAATCTGCCTGCCTCTGCCTCCCAAGTGCTGGGATTACAGGCGTGCACCACCACGCCTGGTGTCTTTTTTTTTTTAATTTATTTTACTGTATGTGAGTATACTGTAGCTATCTTTAGACACATCAGAATAGGGCATCAGATCCCATTACAGATGGTTGTGAGCCACCATGTGGTTGTTGGGAATTGAGCTCAGGACCTCTGTAAGAGCAATCAGTGCTCTTAACCGCTGAGCCATCTCCCCTGGCCTTGTCTGTCTTTTTAAAGAACCATTTTATGTGTTTTGCCTGTATGTATGTACGTTAATTATGACTAGTGCCCTAAGAGGCCAGAGGAAGGCACTGGACCCTGGAACTGGGACTACAGATGACTGTGAGCTGCAGTGTGGGTGCCAGGACCAGATCCAGGTCCAGAACAAGAGCTCCTAACAGCTGAGCCGGCTTCTCCAGCACTGATGTACCTGGATTGTGCTTCTGTTTTTTTGTTTTATTTTTGCACCTGGCTTTTCTGTGGGGGATAGGGAGGGAGCTTGAGGACTCAAACCTGCTTGCAAGCCACTTTCCCAATAACTCATCTCTAAAGTATGAGAGAGAGAGAGAGAGAGAGAGAGAGACAGACAGACAGACAGACAGACAGACAGACACAGAGAAACAGAGACAGAGAGAGAGTTTATGAATGCAGGAACACATTCTGGGGCAGATTTACGGAGGTCAGAGGGCTATGCGAGGTGTTGGTCCTCAACTTCAACCTTGTCTGACCGTCTTTCTGTACCCACGGCTGTGTACGCTGGCCTGGCTGAGTGTTCCCAGGCCTCCTGTTGTCGCCTCCCACCTCTTCCCAGGGGCACTGAGATTACATGCGTGTAGTACAGTGCCAGCTCTGGATGGTTCTGAGGATTCAAACTCATGCTTGGACAGCAAGTGCTCTGCCACGGGCCTATGTCCCCAGCCCGAGTCCCACATTTTGAAGCAAAGTCAATGGCTACAAATCTAGACTTGTAGTATTTATACATGTAGTATTTATAGATGTGTGTCTATTCATGAGCGCGTGTGTACGCGTGCATGTATTTGTGTGTGTGCACATGTGCATGTGTGTACATTTGTATCCTCCTCTTGCTGTCTGCCTTGTTGGCATTTATAATTCACATGTATCCTCACTGCGGGAGGAGGAAGAAAGAGAGGAGGAAGACACGCTCTTCTGAGGTGATATCTGGAAACGTGTTTATTCTGCTCTGAAGCTTATTTAGATGTTAACAATCTGTAGAAAGCTAGGTCTGATATGTAATTTTGAACTTGTGGCCGTTTCTCTGTGACCTTTCTGAATGTGGTGTTGCCGCTGAGGCTTCAGTGTCCTCCTGTGAGCACTGGCTCTCCCGGGAAGTCCCTGCTGCCGCTTTGCCAGCTTTCTTGTGAGGTCCTCTTGCCTCCATTTCTCCCACCGAGTTCTGGAATCCACCGCTAGTTACATGCCTTGGAAGAATGCCCCACTTTCTCTGAGATCGCAGTCATTCTGTTACTTTGCTGTGCTTTCCAGAAAGTTCCCTTCTATTTCCCAGCCTTCTACTGGTTTTACTGTGGCAGGCATATTTTAAATTTCAACGGTCCCTTTTTGTTCTTTGATGTCCTTTCTCTGGTTCTTTGACTGTGGTAGCCCTGATTTTTCAGTTTCAGTATTTTGCAAGTGAGGGGCTGTTCCTCTTTTGTGGCTCTCCACACATTTTTTTTTTCCTTTCTGGAGGTTTCACTCAAATGTCCTGGTCAGTCCTTGGCATCTGCATCAGTATATGTGGCCAAGTGGAACAAAACTTCGCAGAGTGGTGGGTAACACTAGGAGTTTATTTTCTCACAGCTACAAGGACAAGGTCAAGGTGTTGGCAGGGTGGCTTCCACTTAAAGCCTTGTTCCTTGACTCACCTCTGGTCCCTTTCCACAACCCGCCACGTGTCCTTTTCCCTGTGCATTGTTCCTGACTCCCTCACAAGGTGCCCGGCTCTGCAGGGTCAGGCCTTACCTGGGTCAGTGAACCTTGGTGACCTCCCTAAAGGCTCACCCCCAGTATCATTGCGTTGGTAGCTGATGCTCTGACATCATTCTGGAGGGCTGTGATTTAGTCCATGTCAACACTCCATTCCAAATGAAGAGCAGGACAGACAAGCTGTGGACAGTCAGTGTTGGAGCGGCGTCGGCCATGAGGCCATCTTGTCTGCAGAAGAGCTCGCTTTTGTGGGACGCACTACAACAGTGGGCTTTTCTGGGCTCTGGGAGTGAAGAGAGCCACTCTCTGATCACACTGTAGGCTTGCCAAGGCCGGCTCACTCCTAGCCCTGAGGTGCTCTGCTCCAGCAACAGCTCAGCCAGTTTCTGCTTCACGATCCTCTCACGACCTCTCCTGAGGTGGCTCAGGCCGCGACCTCCTTTCTCCTTCCAAATTGTGAGCACATGGGCAAAACTTTGTCTTGAAAGTATGTGTTGAAATCTCATGTGCCTTGGCTGCGGAAGTGGCTCAGTTAGTATTTTTCTAGCATACACAAAGCCCTGGATCCGGGCCCCAGTACCTCCCAAGATCAGGTATGGTAAGCTGTGCCTGGAATTTCAGCACTCGGGAGGGAGGGGTGGGAAAATCATAAGCTCCAGGTCGTCCTTGGCTAGTGAGTCTGAGGTCAGGCTGGCCTACGTGAGACCTTGTCTTAAAAAACAAAAGCAAACCAAAACAAAGCACAAACTCGTTAGCATTAGTCTGTTCCCACAAGAGCGTTTAGCTTTGTTTTTCTTCCACAGTTGAGTCAAAGCAAGGATACAAACACGCGCAGGTGGAACACCGCCTTTGAAAGAACGCTCTCCATACACTGTGTCACCAATGCCCTGTGTGCCGCAGCAGGCTCTGCGGATCTGCGCGTCTCTACCGCGCAGGCTGCAGAGCTGTGAGGAGCCTGCGCCGAGAACTGGCAGGCTCTGCCCTTTCCTCCCTGCAGGCCGGAGCTGCTGGACACTGGGCGAGTCGTTCGCTCAGAGCTTTCCCCAGGCATCTGCTGCACATGAGCGGCCAGAGTCAAGAACACGACTCATCATGTTCTGCAACTTACACCACGCTCTGCTTGCCTCTCTCTGTGTGCCTGTGTGTGTGTGTGTGTGTGTGTGTGCGTATGTAGCCATGTGGGAGGTGTGCGTGCACGTGAGTACATGTGTGTTGAGGACTGAGGTGAGCGCTGAATATCCTTCCTTGATTTATCCTACGAGACAGGGTCTCTCACAAGATCTGAAGGCGAGTAACTTTTCTAGGCGAGGCACTCCTATTCCACTTGCACTGCTTAGAACCCGAACCACTGAGTCTATGTACCATTCCCTCAGCAGTAGTGCGCGCGCATGCGCGGTCCCCTCAGCAGCAGTGCGCTCGCGCATGCGCGGTCTTTCATCACGCCTCTCTTCAGCATGACTGCGCATGCTTCTCCATTTCAGTCAGGGTTGAGAGGTCTACACTCTCTCCCCAAGAGGGCTGGGCATGGATGAGAGGTGGCGATGCTCCTTGTGTTATTTCCTCCTCTCCTTGAGCTGTTTGCCCCAGGGTTGGGGCAAAGACTTTAAATTATCCTGTCTGTTTCATACTGACCTAGCTGGGTGTTGAACCTATATATGTGTGAAGAATTTTTGTGACAGAAAAAGGTAAATTTTTTTTTGTATTCAAAAGTATCAAAATGATGGTTTTTAAAACACTGAATTAATCCAAGTGGGAAATTTAAAACAAACAAACAGAATTATCTAATCCAGTTCTTTACAATGATCTTGCCTAGGAAACTGGAATTAAAAAATGAGATATCCACAATGAAAAATATCATAATTCAGTGTTTACTCTGTGTATTCCTGGCCATCGGGCTCTGGTCGGTTATGTTACTGTTGTTTCTGCGCCTTGAGGAAGAGGACATACAGGAGAAGAAAATGGAGGATGTCCTAAAGCCATCACCCGGAAAAAACGTGTACCAGCAAACCCGTCACTCAGAGGGCATCATCAGTGGTAAGTCTGCTGCAGATGAAGCTGGAAAATTAGAATTATATCCACGGACAAATTGTGATATTTTTGTTAATGGCTTTCAAAGGAAAACATCAGAAATTCAGTATGTAGAAGAATAAGAGAATGATCTCCTTCAGATAATTTAACTTTCAAACTATAAAATACCTCATATATGGATATAATATAGCCAGAGCCCAATAGGGTATATACACATGCATTTACCATCTATATTTCTTATTTTTATGTAGTTTGCTATATTTGCTTCAGGCAGCTGTCTGTCTTCCATAAAGATGAATTTCAACAGGTGCAATAGAAATAGAACCCCAGTCCTTTCCCGCCTAGCAGCCTCAAAGCCGTCCTGGGTATGCCTCGGCTCAGCAGTGCTGTGATATTGCAGTTTAACCTATCTGTAGAAAGTCTGTGTCCGCATCCTCTTGGGATTTGCTCCCCCCCCCCACAAATACTGTTGTAAGATTTGTGCTCCATGCTTACACAGGATGACCTGGTATAACAAAATACACCCCTAAAGATGGAGACATCAGTAAAGATATGATTAGAAGCTTAAAAGTCAGGTCTGTGTTCTGGGCTCCGTGTTGCTCTGGAACAGTGCTGACAGCCCACGTAGACAGTAGGACACCAAGCGGCCCTCTGCCCCGTCCTGCCCAGCTCACCGCAGGCTACCCCCATCCCCTGCCTTCTCTCTTCTCCTCTTGTAACTCCTTCACTTCAGAGTGAACGGAGAATCCCGTTCTCTCTCTCGTTCATCCCCGTGTGGCCCGTCGCACGCCAATCCAATTGATTTGACCTCAAGTCCACAGGCTCTGCCCTCTGGGCAGTTCAACTAAGAGTCACCTCAACTCTACGCTCTTCTGACTTCCTTTTGTTTGTTTTTGTGACTTGGGTTCCTTAGCTGACCGTTCCCTTTTCTCTCTGCTTCTGGTGCTGCTGTGGTGGTTGCTTTAGCATCCTAGTGAGTTTGGTCCAACTGGTTCAGCTCAGTGTTGGCATCTGTTGGCTGTCCTTTTGTGTTTCATTTGGGACGTTCCTGGTTCTTGGTATGCCCTTTTCTATTGGATCCTGGGCATTAAAGATACTGGGAGGCATCATAGCATGATTCCAAGCAGGTCCCCTTCACCAAAGCATAGTACGAGTATAAGCAAAGATGGATTACAGTATCTGTCTCTCACAAAAGCCAGGGAGCAAAGGCAAAAACCGAATCTTAAACCTTCACTTTATTCAGAAACCGGTGACCTGAGAGGAGAGAGGATTAATAGTCTAAAGGTCCGCCTTCCATTACATCTCCAGCTCACAGATCATGTGGGAAAGGGACAGAGGCTGTCAGTTATTTGGAGTACTGTCTTGGCATTCTGGTTGAGGTGGTTGACCACATTTTTGAGACTTTATGTCTGTTTCTCATTGTTACCTCTTGCACAACCACTCCCCAGCCCCTGCACGTGCACTCAAGAATTCTGTGGATGCCTGGGTTTGAATAAACAATGGATGTAGTTAGTTGATGCTCCTCCAGGAGTATAATCTTATACTCCTACAGAAGCATTTGGGCTAGCATAGAATTACCTCAGAACAACCAGACCATAAACAGTATGTACATGCTAAGCTAGCAATATGTTAGGGTTGAGTCCCTTCAGCAATATTAAGAACAAGGGTGGCATATGGAACAGAACCCAAGAAGGTAGGCTCCTATTGGTCTCGTCTGCCCTCCATTAGAAGGAACAGGATGTGTGTAAGAAGCCCCTTCCCGCCCCACCCGCCTACAGTGGTATGTGCATGCTATCTTGTAGTAGACTCATGGCATAAGAATTCAGCTCCCTTGAGAGTTTGTAGGGAGGTTTTAGCAGGGGAATGTACCTACTCATGTACCCTTGACTGAAGACCGGCCGTCTTCTCTTCAGGGAAAAGCATAGCTCCCAGAAGGATGTGCATGGAGGGCTGAGGGAGGCAGGCTAGCCAGTTCAGGCGAATCAACCCTGGCAGTCAGTGGGGTGACAGATGCTGCAGCCAGATCTCCCTCACATCCGGTCATGAGAGCGGGAGAGCTGGCCCTGCCCTCCCCAGCTGCAGCACTTGGGAGAACAGGCCCCACACCTCACTGGGCAGCACCACAGAGCATACCGTAGCGACCCTGAGGGCGTGGAAGTGGGAGAGTTGCTCGCCCCTGGCTAACTGTGGCTTTGGGTAAACTAGCCTGGGCAGGGTTGGAGAGAGTGCCCTGGTGGTATGGGTGCAGGACAGTCGGTGGGCTGAACAGCTCAGCTACCACCCATGCTCAGAGTGAGATCCAGGGCTTTGAGTTGGCCCACCCAACATCGACTCCATCTTGGATATGCTGGACTGTGTAAAGGAGCCGATCCTGAATAGCCAAAGCTACAGGATCTCCATGACACAGGGTAACAACCAGGTATCTGAGAGGAGTCCTGGTAAGAATCCATTGCTGATAGCATAGCAGGAGCCAGAGGCCTTGAACCAGAGCAGTGAATGACTCATTGTATTGAACATTTGGAAGAAAAGAATGTAGACTAAAGCGGGTACTGTGGGACACACGCTGACACACTACAGCTTCCACAACAAGGTTTTTGGTTTTGTTTTTGTTTTGTGGGGGAGGTTCCCAGGGTGCATCGCAGATACAAAGGGACAGAGAGATGAGAGGGATTGGGGGGGCATGATGTGAAATTCACAAAGAATCAATAAAAAGTTTTTTTTTTTTAAAGAATTCAGCTCCTTTTTAGTTCCCATTGAATGGGACACAGACTTTATCATGCCTGTCACTAGGCACAGTGTCAGCGGGTCCTGCCGCTCCTTTCCTCCTGGGCCCCTTTGACACCGAGGTGGAAAGGCTCAGCTGTCTACTGGTCTTCATAAGCACCAGGTTCAGAGAGAAATAAAACATCAGCTATTGTGGTTCACACTGCCGTGTGTGTGAGCCATTGCTGTCAGGTGGAAGTGGACACGTAGTTCTCCACTGGACCCCATGCGAGCTAAAGGGGAGTGGAAGTCTCTCTGGCCCTACCATGACCATCTTGCTGTCATGGGGGCTTGGAGGCTCAGCATTCTACTGACTACAGAGCAAAGCTGGAGCCCCTCCCTGATCAGTCTCCCCACATCACCCAGAGCCCCTCCCTGATCAGTCTCCCCACATCACCCAGAGCCCCTCCCTGATCAGTCTCCCCACACCACCCAGGAGAGTGAGCAGGGCACTCACCGCCCGTGCTGACCTAGAATATTAGACTCTGCTTGGTCCCACTGACACCACCAGGTGGGGCAAGGAGGATACTTCAGGTTGCTTCCTGAGGGTGAGGGTGAGGGTGGGGGTGAGGGTGAGGGTGAAGACTTGGGGCAGGTATTGCAAATGTTTGTCCTGCTTTGTCATTAGGCTGCCTTTCCCCCAGCAGTTTCGTGGGCTAGGGAGAATGAGTTCATTACCTTGGAGGTTTGCGGATGATGTTTTATCTGTGACTATTTGTGTTTCAGCCCAAGGCCTCTCTAGCTCCTGTGAGGCATGTATGCACGTATGTATGTATATACGTATGTGTGTGTATGTATGTATGCACACATGCATGTACGTACATTTGTATGTACGTATATGTGTATATAAACATATATTTGTAACTGTATGTGTGATACTATTCCCTGGACTGCATAAGCAGGAGGAAGCAAGCAGGCTGGCCACCTGGCTCTCTACGCCCTGACTGCAGATACATTGCAGATACCTCGTATCTAAGCACTTTAGGCACTTGCTGCAGTGTCTCCCCTCCATAATGGCCTTCCAGAACCTTGGGTCGAAAGATCCCTCACTACTAAGGTTGCTTTTGTGGGAGTGTGTAGCACAGCAGCAGGCTAAGTAACTAATGAAGGCCTCGGTGTCTTTCTTTCATCTAAAATTAATGACAAGACTTTACTAAAGAGTCTTCGGTTTGTGTAAATGATTTGGGCTTTTACCTTTAACTTTGTCATCTGGGGTTAGTTTAGAGACCAAGAAAATAACTGTTTCAGGAAAACTCAGGATGTTCTTGTTCTGTTCATCTGCATGACAGCACTAAGTCTTTACTTATGTGACTCAAATTTCCTTTTCTTGCAGATAAGGTTAACTTTTCAGATCCAGAACTTATCCAAGGATTGAAGCAATATGGATTAAATGTTGTCATCAGTAGAAGACTGGGCATCGAAAGAGAGCTGCCAGATTCTAGGGATAAAATGTATGTTCTAGCACTAATCAGACTTTAATCTTAGCATATTAGGGATCCTGTAGTATAGATCCTCTTCTTAAGTCTTTAAGTTGGTCAATGTCAAGATTCTGATGATGGTGTAAAGACCACCTTACTTATCAGCCAAATACGTTCTTGAGGTTTGGAGGAGCTAAATAAATCCCTTGAGGGTTTTTACTCAGTTCTGTCCAAATTCATTCCCAACAGACGGGCTTTGGCTTCCTACCTGTCTTCTTCTTCACAGTCTGCTCCATTTTCCTGGTGCCTTCAGTTGTCTGTGTTAATGTCATTTGTGGCAAATGCACGTAAAATTGCTATGTTAGCAATTTTCTAGCAGACAATGAAGCACAGCCACAGTGGAGAGCAATCATGGCACTGCCTGAACTGAAACTTTATGCCCCTCCTTTCCCCCAGCCCTAGCAACCCCCAATCTACTCCAGTGTCTGGGATTTGATCATCCCAGAGACCTCAGATTAGTAAAAGCATACAAAAATTGGAGGACTGGCTTATTTCACTTAGCACAGTGTTCTTGAAGTTCATCTGTTCAGATTATGTTTGTTGATGCCTTTTAGATATCATTTCGGTTCCAATAATTTCCTGGAAAAGAATATCAATTTTGGTTAGCTAAAAGAAAAATGTTCAAGCTAAGGAAAACCTACACTTTCCAGTAATGCCACATGCCATGACACTAGAAAGTGGACAGCCATGTTTTGTGATATTGTGCAACACAAACATCATTTATAATGGGGCACACTGAAGAGAGAGAGAGCATTTACATATAACAAAACACTGTAACTGACTCATTATAAAGGAAAAAAACTTGGTCTTGGGCTTGTATATGTATATATGCAATGTATATTATGTGCATTGTCTTAGAGTTTTATGACTGTGAAGAGACACCATGACCATGACAACTCTTTTAAGGCAAACATTTAATTGGGGCTGGTTTACAGTTCAGAAGTTGAGTCCACTATTTTCATGCTAGCACACAAGAAAACACAGTGCTGGATCAGCAGAAAGTGATTGCTACACTGGGCATGGCTTGAGCACCTGAGACCTCAAAGCCTGCCCCCAGCTACCATTTCCTCCAACAAGGCCACACCTACTAATAGTGCTACTCTTGATGAGCCTATGGGAGTCATTTTTATTAAATCACCACGTTCTACTTCTCAGTCCTCATAAGCTTTTAACCACAACATAATGCAAAATGCATTTAATCAAAAATCCCCAAGTCTGTAACAGTTTCAAACTTGTTTGAAAGTCCAAAGTCTCTTTGAGAGTCATGGAATCTCTTAACTATAATCCCCTATAAAATCAAAACCAAAAAGCAGATCATGTACTTCCAACATATAATGACACAGGATATACATTACCACTTCAAAATGGAGGCATGGGGGCACAGTGAGGAACTACTGGACCAAAGCAAGACTGAAAACCAGTTAGACAAACTCCCAACTCGGCATCCCATGTCTGATGTCAAATGTTCTTCAGATCCCCGACTCCTTTCAGCTTTGTTGACTGCAACACACTTCTCTCTCCGGCTGGTTCCGCTCCCTGATAGTAGCTCTCCTCAGCAGGTGTCCCATGGCTCTGGCGTCTCCAACATTTTGGGGTCTCCAAGGCAATCCTTCACAGTTTCACACAATGGCCTCCCTAGGCCTCCATGCAGGGACACCCTTGCCATATACCTAGCCTCAGGGGCTTTCTTGGTCACTGAGGGAGATTCCAGAATCCCTTTCTTGTATCCTTGACTCTAAAGCCAGAACCACATAGCTGAAGCTGCTTGCTGGGGCTGGAACATGGCCTCCCTCATTCAATTACATTTTCCTCAGCTTTCTGTGTTCAGTGGTTTCCTTCACTGCCTAAGCTTGGCTGCTCTGGAACTCACTCCACAGACCAGGCTGGTCTTGAACTCAGAGATGCACCTGCCCCTGGAGTGCTGAGATTAAAGGCGTGCACTGCCATACCCACTGGCTGGCCACTTGGGGTTGGACAGACATTTGGGGTACATGTCCCATGGGAAGACTAACTCTCCCTCCTGTATTATTTTCTTTTTTCTATCTCCTCTATATCTATTCAATTGTGGTAAATAACTGAATTTCCTATCTTAAAATTTTATATTTTCTTAATTTGTACATGTGTGCAGGTATACACATGCATATACCAGTGGCTAGTATGGAGGTCAAAGGACAACTTGTAATAATAATTAGTTCTCTTTCACCATGTGGGGGCCTAGGGATCAACTCAGATCGCATGGCCCATGCCTTAGTTAGGGTTTTGTTGCTATAAAAAGTCTCTATATATGACCAAGGCAATTCTGATAAAGGCAAGCATTTCGTTGGGGCTGGCTTACAGTTTCAGAGGCTCAGTCCATTATCATCATGGTGGAAAGCATGGCAGTGGGCAGGAAGACTTGGTGCTGGAGGAGCTGAGTTCTACATCTTGGTTCAAAGGCAGCAGGAGGAAACTATCATCTGCACTGGGTGGAGTCTGAGCACAGAAGACCTCAAAGGCTGCCTGCAGGGATGTACTTCCTCCAGCAAGGCCACACCTTCTCCAATAGGGCGAAACGTTCTAATAGTGCCACTCCCTATGGCCAAACATTGGATCTGTGGGGTCCAAATCTATTCAAACCACCACATCTCTTCACCCAATGAACTACCTCACCTGCTTCTGAATTTTCTTCTCCTTTCTTCTTCTTCTTCTTCTTCTTCTTCTTCTTCTTCTTCTTCTTCTTCTTCTTCTCCTCCTCCTCCTCCTCCTCCTCCTCCTCCTCCTCCTCCTCCTCCTCCTCCCCCTTCCCTTCCCCCTTCCCCTTCCCCTCCCCCTCCCCCTCCCCCTTCCTCCTCCTTCTCCTCCTCCTCCTCCTGGTTTTTTTTTTGGCTTTTTTTTTTTTTTTTGAGACAGGGTGTCTCTGTGTAGCCCTGGCTGTCCTGGAACTCACTCTGTAGACCAGGCTGGCCTCGAACTCAGAAATCCACCTGCCTCCGCCTCCCAAGTGCTGAGATTAATGGCGTGCGCCACCACCGCCCGGCTGCTCCTGCATTTTTAAGGCTAAACGCCACTCCATTGTGTGTATATACTTTACTCATTCACTTCAACAGCAGACATCTCTTCTACAGGCTGGATTTATACTTGAGTGCATACCTAAGAGCACAGTTGTTGTGTCATGTTGTCCTCCAAAATGGGTGTGCTAATCTTCCTCCACATCTTCATTATTTTGACAACGGCCATTTTAACAGATGTGAATTGGAATCCCATCAATATTTTAATCTGCATTTCTCTGATCAGTATTTTTGAATATTTTATTTTATTGAATATATATCTTTTGACTACTTGTCTTTTTTGCAGAAGGTCTAGTGAGCTTGTTTTCTTTTCTGACACGGGGTCTTACATATTCCAGGCTTGCTGTAACCACAGATGGTTTTTAACGTCTGATTCTCCTGCCTCCAGTTTTCAAGTGTATGCCATTATATGGTTTTATGTGGTGCTGAGATCTAACCCATGGCTACATAAGCACTCTGTTAAGTGAGTCATAGCCTTGGACCTTAATTTTTGGCTCTAGTGATAAGCAATCTGGCTCTCTTTCCCTAGTCAGATGGACAGTTTGCAGGCATTTTTTGCTTATTCTGAATGTTCTTTCTCCCCATTGGTTTCTTTTATTGTGGAAGGATGTCCGTTTGATGCTGCCCCGCTTGTTTATTCGGCCTCTGCTGCTGTGCTCCTGTCATATCCTCCTGAGCGCAGTCTGTACTCTCGCCTAACCACTCAAACTGCTCAGGCTCGGCCTGGTTGTCCCTCCCACGATTTCTATCCCTTTGGCCATGGTGTCAGCTTCCAATCATCAGCTGAACACCCTACAGTGCCATCCAGTAGGCTAACAGTGGCAGTCAGAATAAACCCTCAACTTTCAAGATGCCTTCAATCCATGTTTATCCACAGGTACACATACTGAGAGTCTTCCTGGCTCATCTGCCCAGTCCCCGATGCCCTGGAATTGTCCAGGAAATATTTTTCTTTCGCATAATTGCAGTGAGAGTTATTTTTTTGACCTCACTTGTCTGTTAATTACCTCCAGAGTGGCCATGGAGCCAATATGAGCCAACAAGGTTTTCCCTGGGAAGTTTTGTAGATGGGGAAAAGAACATCCTTCTGATTTATCCTCCGATGCTGGGTAGATGTGGTTTTACACACCTCTAATCTCAGCACTCAGGAAGCAGTGGCAGGAAGATCTCTGTGAGTTCAAAGCCAGCCTGGTCAACAACATAGCAAGTTCCAAACCAGCCTTGGTTACATACTTATACATCCAGGTCAGCCGAGGTTACACACTTAAGATATGTTTAAAAAAACAAAAGCAAAACCCCAAAGACAGACTGATAGCCATCACATTTCCCACTCTGTGGCATTAAGAAAATAGAAACAAGCCAGTTGAGTCTTATGACGAATAGTTACTATATGCCAGGCACTGTTCTGAACTGAGTGAGTTCATGACCTGGGAGTAGGCTGGAGATGCTGTTAGTCATCACCCCAATCATTGTTGCCATGGTGACAGAGCAGGTCAGGGGCCTCCACCCTCTCACTCCATTATTGCCTTGAGATCCCAGCTGTCTTCCTATAACTAGTCTTTGGGGATACTTGGGTCACCTTACAATATACTCTCTTCTATTTTGCTGAGGTTAGCTCCAAACAATAATACACTAGATCTTAACTTCTTTTTTTCACTTGTGTGAACACAAAAGTAATTCGACCTTTTGTCACTAGTTAGAGGACTGGTGGTCTACTAATTCTACCACAATTCTTGGTCAAGCCCCCAAAGCCAAGCAAGGACTACAGCACAGTGAATTTACTTTGAAGTTATCTTTCCATGAATTGAGACCACCACTATTTATAACAGACACCAATATATGGCTACAATCATTGTTTTATGTAATCTTTAAAGTAGACCTAAGATTATGAAAATGGAATGTCAAGAAAGCAATTATAGAGGGGAAAATAGTTTCAAGTTGTGAGGCTAGCTTTAGAATTTAAGGGGGACCACCAGGGTGGGGCGTGCACACCTGATATTGCCACCCACGTGAGACTGAAGCCCACGTGGTGGAATGAGAGAACTGACTCCTGTACTTCCACAAGCCCACTAAGTCACATGTGTGTCCCCATTTTCCCACACACAAAACAAAATAAATAAAGGTTAACAAAAATTAAAGAATCTAAGGACAGGCTAGTTGTTAAGAGTGCTTACTACTCTTTCAGAAGACCAGAGTTTGATTCCCAGCCCCCATCTCAGGCAGCTCACAACTGCCTCTACCTTAACTCTAGCTCCAGGCCATCTGATGCCTTCTTCTGGCCTCTACAGGTACTTGTACACACGTGTGTATGTACACATAGAAGCAGAGAAATGCACATAAATGAAAGAACATTTTGCTTGTTAATTTTGTACTTTTAACCATCCCATTATTGTACTAGCCTAATTAGTTCACTAAACTAAAGAAAGCAAAATTATGGGCTGGCATTTGAGGATGGTTCAGAACACTCGAGGCTTTGAGATGACTAATCCTCTCCCTGTTTTTCTTGCAGATGTCAGCAGAAACACTACCCATTCAATCTACCCACTGCCAGTGTCATCATATGCTTCCACAATGAAGAATTTAACACCTTGCTCCGAACCGTGTCTAGTGTGATAAACCTGAGTCCGAAGCATCTCCTGGAGGAGATAATTCTGGTGGATGACATGAGTGAATTTGGTGAGCAGACATTGTCTGTCTGTCTGGAAGGCAGCATTATTCTCTAATAAACTTGACATCTGCTTTTGTTTGGAGGACTGCTCTCATGTAGCCCAGGCTAGCCTCAACTTGAACTCCTGACCCTCTTGCCTCCACCTTCAAAGTGCTGGATTCATGAGTGTGCTTCACCACAAATGCCTTGGCACTGGTATGTTCTATACAGATGTTTCTGGTGGGTGCTGAGGGGGGTGCTATTCCTGATGCTTTCACTGCATGTGGTAGGTAAGACTGACCCAGACCCTGTAATGATAGGTCTATGGGTTCAGCACAGGGGCTAGCCTTGGCTTTAGGGATTATTTCAGAAAGAAGTGCCATCTAAATGGAAGAGGCCCAGATGATTTGGGGTTTCCCAGGTGGACGGGAAGGAAATAAGTGAGCGAGAGTGAAGTTTATTGTGGATGTAGGGTTGGGAGGGTGCAGGGAAAGACATAAAGCCGGGATTGTCTAAAGGGGCGGCTCATGAAAGGCATTCTGGGAGTTTTGTCCCAAGAACATGGGGAGCTAAGGCTGGGGATGCAGCTCCGTTGGTAGAGTGTTTGCTAAGCTCGCAGAAAGCCTTGGATTAAATCCTCAACTCTGCACAAACTGGGCGTGTGGTGCATATCTGCAATCCTAGCACCGAGAAAGTAGAGGCAAGTTCAGAGCTAACCTGGGCTACTTGAGAACCCTGTTAATAAATAAATAAGCTGGGCATGGTGGCACACGCCTGTAATCCCAGCACTTGGGAGGCAGAGGCATGCGGATTTCTGAGTTCGAGGCCAGTCTGGTCTACAGAGTGAGTTCCAGGACAGCCAGGACTACACAGAGAAACCCTGTCTCAAAAAAACCAAAAAATAAAACAAACAAACAAACAAACAAACAAACAAATAAATAGAAAGAAAGAGAAAGAAAGAAAAAAGAAAGAATGAAAAAGAAAAAGAGAGAGATTGTGGAGAACAAATTAGGGCGAGGCACAGGGAGAGGACCTCACCCAGGTGCTTCACAGAAAGAACTCGACCAAACCACTGCAAGCATGTGCTGGCCACGCTGTGCTTACTTTTAAGATAGAATAGTGACACCAGAACATAAGTCTAGTTACCCAGGCTTAGACTTTCACATTGGGTGTCCGTTTCCCTTAGGCAAGCAGGAGTGCCAGGATCTGATGTCAATAACGGGTAGATTGACCCCAACTCTGCCATGATTTCAGGCCCGCAGAGTCACCTAACCTCCTGGGAAGCTAGTCCATGGTGAACTTAAAAAGAGAAAGATATGCTGAGAAGAAAATACATCCCAGGCGGGCCACCCTGTGGGAGTAACTAGGTGGCTCTGTGTGTAACCCAAGCTCACGCTACTGTTTGGAAGTTATATGATATTGGCCGGGTGCCCATCATAGAACATTCCCATAGGAGCCATCACCACCTGGGTCTTGTACTTGGGCGGGTGCTTCTTCCTTCACCCACACTGCCTATCTGCTCAGTAGAGCTGAGATGTCTGTGGCTTGCAGGAAATCTCCTTCAAGTCAAGTGCAGGGTGCACATGTGCCTCCTGTCCAGAAGAATTCAGCTTTCTTATTCAGAAGTTCACAAGTCCCGTAGTGGGCGCACAGTTCTGGGAGTGAGCGTGTCTGCCAGCCAAGCTGCACAGCACCAAGAGTCTGAAGGCATGTTGGTCCCTTGTCGGTTTGGCAAGGTGACTTGAGCAGCAAGCACTGACCTGACACCAAGGTGCCAATCAGACCAGGCTGTCGGTAAAGGAATTTTTTTCCAGGTTTCTCCATCCTCCTTTGATCAAGTGAGCTCTTAAGCCTCTTCCTAGGAGTCCATTCACAGGGACTTCATCCTCGTGATCTACTATCTCCAAAGGCCCTACTCCTACATGCTATCACAAGCTATATTGATATAGCTTTGATATGTGCATCTGGGTCTGGGGGACACAAACAGCCCATCATCTCTACTGACCTGCTTATATACACAGCCTGCACTTTTGTCCCCTTTCTAAGAGACCAAGACTTCTGACCTGACGGTGCTACCAGAACAGCCATCCCTACCACTCCTTGACCTTAGCCTTGGGAAAGCCTCAAACACAGGGCACAGAGTGTTATGTTCCATTGGAACTCAGGATCAATTTATCCCTTATTTTAATTCAGAATGACTTTATCATTAGTTTATAACCAAGTGTGAACTGAAGCCTGTCTTTCCTGTATATGCCTACAAAGAGTGCCAGTGGCTTCTTTAGCTTGAGGGAGTGGGGGAAGGGGGCTCTTGAGGGAGTGAGGGAAGGGGGCTCTTGAGGGAGTGGGGGAAGGGTGCTCTTGAGGGAGTGGGGTAAGGGGGGCCTCTTGAGGGAGTGGGGGAAGGGAGCTCTTGAGGGAGTGGGGGAAGGGGCTTTTGAGCTTGATTGGTTTCATAACTCACCTTCAAGCCACTACAAAATCAGAAGCAAAGTTGATCACTTGTGTAGTGAGCCGTAAAACCAAGTTAAACCAAAAGCCTTATAACCTATATTTTTTCTACCAAATTTTAATAATTACTTAGTAAAATAAGGATATGTCACCAGAAGCACAAAAATTGTAGTTTATAAACCACTCTTCTTGTAGCTAACAAGGCATACATTAAAATATATGCAATAGTTAGTGTTTTGGTTTTTTGTTTTGTTCTATTTTGGAAATTGTTCATAATGAAAATGGTTTGAATTTCTATAGATGCAGTTTATAAATTGCCAAGTATCAACTATTTTTTCCAGATGATTTGAAAGACAAACTGGACTATCATCTGGAAATTTTTCGTGGAAAAATTAAATTAGTGAGAAACAAAAAGAGAGAGGGTCTCATCAGATCCAAGATGATCGGCGCCTCCCGCGCTTCAGGTATGGCGCCCTCAGGCTGGGAGCAGCGTGCTAAGGACCTTTGTTGTTGCCATCACTAAGCAGGAAGTGGGTCCCTGTGGCTCACCGTAGGAGGGTGCACAGCCTATCTTTGCAAGGAAAACATGGTGGTGGGAGCGGAAGACTTTGGGCTCCTTGTGTCTGGAGGCAGAACGAAAAGGATGAACAGGAAGTGGGCTGAGCTATAAAACCTCAAGGAGCAACCCAGAGCCTCAGTTTCTCCAGATACTGCACCTCCTAAAGATTCCATAACTTTCCCATGCTTACCACCAGTGGGGCCCAGGTGTTCCAACACCAAAGCCTGTATGTAGAGAGATTTCAAATTCAAGCTACAGCCATCATGACATGGGGACTCTCCCTTGGGGCAGAGGAACAATCTCTCAGGCCTCCATGTCACAGCAGGCTTAAATCTTTGATCTTCCATTGCCTCCAAAATATTCTCATCCAAACTGTCTTTTCATATGGAAGGCAGTCTTTTGTTTTTGTTTTTGTCTTTTGCTTTTTTTTTTTTTTTTTCCCGGAGACAGGGTTTCCCTGTGTAGCCCTGGCTGTCCTGGAACTCACTCTGTAGACCAGGCTGGCCTCGAACTCAGAAATCCCCCTGCCTCTGCCTCACAAGTGCTGGGATTAAAGGCCTGCGCCACCACCGCTACCACCGCGGAAGGCAGTCTTTTACCAAGGCCAAGGCACCAGTCCCATCACCAGCTAACTGAGTGTCTCGAAGGAGACTCCAAAATGGAGTTTGAGATGGATTATAAAAGATATCAAGATAGGCTCCAGGGAATGTCCTCCTCAAAAGCTTTCTCAGGGATGCTATAGCATCAGCCCATCTACAGCAACGGGATCCCGACAGCCTTCCCTTCCAGAAAGCCAAGAGAATGTCTTGCTGTAAAGTGTCGCCAAGGGTAGATGGCTTCCACATAGCATGATCAAACTCACGTGCTAGGGGTCAGTAAAGTTATCACTCCAGGCTGTCTTGCACGCTGGAAGCGGCCAAAGAAGAGGGCCACAGAGGGCAGGGCCATCATCTAGAGAGGGCCACAGAGGGCAGGACCATCATCTAGAAAGGGCCACAGAGGGCAGTGCCGGATCTGTGGGGCTGAAGCTCCTGATCTCACACTCCTGATTCAGGTGCAGGAGACCTGAGTGTCCACATCTCTGCAGGAAGGAGGAAGGCGAGCGAAGGGGGAACGGGGGTGGGGGTGGGGGTGGGAGACTGGGGGGTGGGAGTTGGGGGGAGGGGAGGGGCTGGGGGCGGTCAGGCGGGCCCTCAAGGCAGGCTTACTCACAGGGAGTTGTCAACTCAACAGCAGGATGGAGTCCCCAGACGCCCTCACGAACCTCCGTGTCTTGGGACCCTCCACATCTCCCCTCTCCCCTCTTTCTGTATCCCCCATGCTAACTACATCTACATTCAAAAGAAAAACTGATTTACAACTTTGTTTTCTTGTATTATTTTCTTATGTTTTGCTTTACTGGATTCATAGAATGGATAATATAGTTTTGTTCTTTTTTACCCCAAAATCGACGTAAAACAGATTACCTGTGTTAAGGAAATCATGCAAAATTGGTCTATATGTTGTTTAGTCAACTTTTTTAGAAAAAAAGATCTAGATTTATGGGATTGTTTGTTTGGAGTGAAATTTTCCAAACTCTAGAGTACTCTTTAAGAATGTAATTACTTTGTGGTAATTTAGATGAAGTGTCCCTTTAAGTTTCAGGACTGTGAATATTTGGTCCCCAGTTGGAAAGGATTATGAGGCTGACCTTCCCAGAGGAGGGGGAGGATTTGAGCCTCCCCCCATCCGCAGTGCGCCCTCTGCTTCCAGTTTGTGGGTCTGGACCTCAGCAGCCACTCCAGCACCATGCTTACCTACTACAGCCATGGTCCCGCCATGATGAAAGATGGGCCCTTTCCGTCTGGAACTGGAAGCTCCAGGAAATGTTTCCTTCTATAAGTTGCCTTAGTTACAGTGTTTTATCAGCAACAGCAAAATAACTAATATACACTTATTATTAGCTTAATTGTTTGATGGTTATGAACAGTTGTATCGTTGTTAGAAATATTTGTGATGGTCAGTCACTCTGCTCTCAGAAGGGACCCCATTGGCTGACTGCCCCACCCTTCTTCCTGCCTCTGACCCTCTACAGGGTGCTGTGCCTGTCTGAGAGCTGAATAAACCCTCCCTCTCATCACAGGGGAACCAAGAAGGAAAGAGATTTGCTTGAAGTGAATTTCAGTTAGAGAACTCTATTTCAAAGCTTCTAAGAATCTAAACAACCACGATCATTCTCTGTGTCTCCATCGTTCTCCGTTGTTTCCTCCCCCGCACCCCACTCATCCTCCCTCCCACTTCTCTTGCTTTTCTTAGACACACCAGGTATGTTCCTGTCTCAGAGCCTCTGCACATCATCTCGGGAATACCCTCCCAGTGTGGGGCATGTGGGACCTTGTGACCAGGCAGGCATGTGCGTGGAAAGGTTGGATGAGCTAAAATCCCGGCAATCTCAGAACTGAGAACGCAGGGGTGGGGCCGTTCCCCGCCTGCCTCTCCCTGCTCTGGACCACATAAACACATTCACCCACGAGGACTATGGGTACTCTGTCAAGCATCATAACACCTGGAGTTCTTCTCCATGCTCACGAGGCATCTAGGGGGCCCAAGCCTTCAGCCAGTGAGCTTCCTTTCCTGGGCATTCCTTCCCGAAAAACATATCTAATCCCTGGTTCGCCCTGAATAAATTGTATGCATTCACATCCTCCATCAAATAAACCAGTATGAACAAGTAAGGATCATCTCTTCATTAAGGATTATAGCGAAGAAGTCCTTTGTCTTGAAGAGCTGCACCTGAATTCTGGAGGAAGGCCTTTTCTCCTCCATCCCCTCTGTACTCTTGGGACTCTGAACTAGACCAGAGTCTATCCATCCCAGACTCTGTCCTCTTCCTTGCCTGGCACGCAGACATCGGGAGGGAGAGGTAGACCCCTGGACTCCATCCCAATGGCACTCATGTGCCCAGAGAGAATGAGAACTATGGACTCCCCCACTTTGGACTTAGCCCTGCCTTCTCCTGGTGGCGTGGGGCAGGCACCCCAGGGGAGAGGCAGAACATGGTACAACATCACAGGGCCTGCACGGCCTTATTTTATTCAGTTCTCTGCTTAAAAGGGATCTTAGAAGGTCTCTCACTTTATCAGAGAGCTTTCTCAACCAACCTGGACAGCCACCCTCTTTTATACATAGGTGATGTACCCAAGACCCTCAGAGGACGTCTGATGGACTGATGCTGAGTGCAAGGCCCCAGAGTACTGTCCCCTGATGCATGAGCTGACCTGTTCCATGTCTCATGTCTTCTGCTGCATCACTGTAATTGGTAGCCATTGTTAACACAAACACTCCCAAGCCCTCTCAAGTCCCTCTGAAACCCACGGCAGCCAAGCCGCTGATTGGCAGGTGGTGTATACAGCATAGACATATTGAATGAGGGATGATTTATGTGTCGTGTGGAGCCAAGTAGGACAGGTGAAATTCCACCACACTGGTCAGAGCAGCGTGTCGTGTGAAAGCTATTTGTTTCTGTAATTTGTCATTAATAGTTTCAGACTTCAGTTGGTCGCAGGGATCTGACACCATGGAAAGCAAAACTTAGGATTTGAGATGTGACTGTCTAAAGATACCACACTCCTGCACCTCTCCAGCCTCCTGTTATAGACGTGGACTAGAGTCCAGATGGCACTGTCTCTGAGATTTCCAGGTTCTGTGTTCCGAAACAAAGACTTGGGGGTCAAACGCAGGCATCGTGTCTCGGGTGCCGTCACTGTCGCTTGCTTTGTGTGACGCAGGTTCTCTCAGGGACCTGGAACTCATCAAGTAGGTGAGGCTGGCTGACTAGCATTCCTCAGGAATTACCTGTTTCCAACACCCCAGAGCTAGGACTATAAGAACAGCTCGCGGCACCCGGATAGTTTTGGGTTTTTAAATGTGGGGACAGGGATTGAACTTAGGGATCTTATGCTTGTTAGGCAAGCGTGTAATGACTGAGCCACCTCTCTGGCCTCCTGAAAAGATCTTTGAAAACTAAAGCTCTTCTCAGCTGTCTACTGCTGTAGAGTGTTCTCCAAGACATTATATAACCTGCGGCTCTCTAGGCGCCTCTGAATGTCCGCCACCAGACATGGAGTCTCACTTTTTTGGACAGAATAAAACATGTATTCCCCATTTCCCTTAATGCAACTAAGGAACCAAGTCCGTAGGAAATAATCAATGAATACTCCTTGCATCCAGCTTGCATTGGGATTGAATACCTTCCCTCCAGGGGACTGTGCTGGCTAGTTTTGTCAACTTGACAAAAGCAAGAGTCATTAGAGAGGAGGGAGACTGAGGTGGGAAAATGCCCCCATGGGGGCTCTAGGCAAGCCCGTGGAGCATGTTCTAAATTAGGGATGGATGTAAGAGAGCTTAGCCCCTTGAGAAAGGCACCGCCTCTGGGCTGGTGGTCCCGGGCTCTAGAAGAGAACAGGCTGGGCAAGCCCTGAGAACAAGCCAGGAAGCAGAACTCGTGCATCCTGGTTCCTGTCCTGCTTGACCTCCTTTGGTGATGGATGCTGTAGAAATGTAAGCCAAGTAATCCCTGTCCTCCCCAGGTTGTTGTGGTTATGCTTTTTAATCACAGCAACAGTAACTCTAAGACATGGACTAATGTTAGTCTGTCTTGCCTTCACAGGAGACATCCTGGTGTTCTTGGACAGTCACTGTGAGGTGAATAGAGTCTGGCTACAGCCCTTGCTGCATGCCATTGCTAAGGACCACAAAATGGTGGTGTGCCCGATTGTCGATGTCATCGATGAGCTAACGTTGGATTATATTGCCGCACCTGTTTTAAGGGGAGCTTTTGACTGGAATCTGAATTTCAGATGGGACAATGTTTTCTCATATGAGATGGACGGCCCAGAAGGACCAAGTAAACCTATCCGGTAAGACTCTCCTTGCTTGGAGAACTGTAGTAAAAATCAATATTTTCTTCGTCACTTCACTTCTCTCTTCCCACCCTTCCTTTTCCTCCTCCTCTTTGTCCTCTTCCTCCTTTTTTTGAAATAGGGTCTTTCTATGTAGCCCTGGCTGTCCTGGAACACTCTACACAAGGCTGGCCTCAAACCCACAGAGCTCTGCCTGACTCTGTCTCTCAGTGCTGGGATTGCAGGTGTGTGCCACCACGCCCGGCTTGCCAGTTGTTTCCTAAAGTTTCAAATGCCAGATCTAGTAGATGCTGAGTTTGGTCAAGTGGCATTGTGCATTGTGCCCTACCTCCAGGAAGCTACCATGGCTGTCGAATGCTGGCCTTATTTCCAAGGCCCACTGCATGCGGTGTGTATGTATGGTGGTGGTGGTGGCGGATGTGTGTGTGTGTGGTATGTGTGTGGTGTGCATGTACATGTGTGTGTTTGCATGAAGTGTGCTCGCATCTCTCTGGGTGCATGTGGAGATCAATGTTGGGTGCTGTTCCTCAGTACTTCCCTGGTTTTTGAGACAGAATCCCTTACTGACCTGGAACTCACCAAGTATGTTAAGATGGCTGGCCAGTAGACTCCAGGAATCTGCCTGTTTCCATATCTTCAACACAGATTTCAAGTGTATGCAACCATGCCATGATATTTTTTTGATGGGTTCTGGGGATTAAATTCATGTCCTCCCGATTGCAAAGCGGGCGCTTGGATGACTAAGCCATCTCCCTAGCCCCGGCATCTATCTTTAGGTTCCAGGAGGGAGTTGTCTGATGACCAAGGAGCAAACTGCCATGGTTAGGAAGTGTAGACATCTTTGTCAAATTCACAAGGAAAATCTGTGCTCCATGTTCTAGGCGTAACTTCCTAGGTTGAGAGGAACATGATTCTCCTAGCTCATTTCTCTTGGAAACTGTATTTGTAAATGTGAACACAGGTGAGTACACCTTGCAGGCTAGGTTTGTGTTGCTTGGAGACTGATGTGAGGTGCACCTCCTCTCAGTACTAACCCCTTTGCTCCTCAGACTGGGTAGCTGCATGTCCTACCCCTGCAGTAGAGCTGTGAGTCTCACAGTCAGGGCCTTCTGACACTTCCTCACCTGTAAGCTCCAGAGCACAATGCTCGCACAGGGTGACATGAACCGAATGTCTACACCGTTAGCCACTTCATATGGACGGCCACCTCCTGGATCTCTCATCTTAGTACTCCTGGACATGACACCCTGTCTGGAAACACATCCCAGAAGCTGGCTGTCCCCTGCTGGAATCACCATCCCTGCAGAGACAGTTCCTCTCTCTTTCCTCTAGCTGACACCTCTGGCTATACCCCACCACACTGCAGCCGTACATATGCAGATCTTTAAAGGCACCAAACCATTCCTGCTCTCTGTGCTCCTTGTCCCTTCCCAGAGCTGACATACTCTGCCAAAGTTGGGCAGACAAGAGTCAGTGTTGTGCCCCATTCCTGGGCCACAGTCCATGGCCTCACACCCCTGTCCTCACTTACCGTCTCCTCCCTGGTTCAAACCTTGACTGAGCCCCTTAGCCTGTGTGCTGCCTGGCCACACCTGGACATGCTTCTCTGGAAAAGCAGTCTTGACTGAAAATTAAAGGATGAAATTAAAACAGCTTGGGAAGTCGAAGAGATAGTTGTGAAATTACATAGCAGTTTGTAGAAGAACCCTCTGTAACATTATACTGTTCTGAAGCGTGGCCACACAGGAGCAGCCATCTTCCTAAGCACTCCACCGCCCACTTCCCACCCACCACCAGTCCCAGGAAGCCTGTCAGCAGGTACCTCACACTACCCCTGCCTATTCCTCCGGCTGTGGCTGTCCCATAGATCCGTCCTTCTCAGCCCGTGGTCGGGAGGCGAGCCCCGCTGCTGACTCCCTTTCCCACCCATGCTGATGGTACAAAGGCTGGAGGGGCTCCCTGCTGGGATGTGCACACAGTGAGCAGCAGCATGGTGCTGCGAGGGCAGCTGGTCCCCTCTGTTTGCTGGACCTGTGCCAGCGAGGACTCCTGACACGCAGCCCTGGGAACAGTGCACTCAAAGTACAGACATGCTGTTCTCTCATTAAAAACATACACAACTTTACTTTCTTTTTCAATTGAAAATAGATTCTTCTCTCATACAATATACCCCAACCAGTTTCCCCTCCCTCTATCCTCTGAGCACCCTGCCCCTCCTCCATTCACCCGCCCTCCATTTCCTGTCCAGGAAGGAGCAAGCCTCCAAGAGTTGACAGCCAAACAGAACAAGACACAATAAGACAAGGAAAAGTCCTCGTGTCGAGGTTGGACAAGAAGAGGAAAAGAGTTCCAAGACCAGGCAAATGAGTCAGAGATCCACTGTTAGGAGCTCCACAAGAACACCAGGCTAACAGCCATAGCGAACATGCGGGGGACCTGGTGTAGACCCATGCAGTCCCACGCTTGCTGCTTCAGTGTCTGTGAGCCCACGTGAGCCCTGTTTAGTTGATTCAATGGGCCACGGTCTCCTGGAGTCCTCCGTGCCAGCACCTCTGACTCCTACAGTGCTCCCTCTTCCGCTGTGTTCCCCAGTCTCCGAGGGGAGGCTCTTGATAGAGCCCTCCAGTTTAAGTTCTCTCTCCTCATAACGTCTGATCGTTGGTTTCTGCGCCTGTAACCATCGGCTGCCAGAGAGGAAGCCTCTCTGATGACAGACAGACAAGGGACTGGACTGATCTGAGTACAGCAGAAAACCATTGAGAATTATTTCACTGACTTTTTTTTTTCTTTTTTGTCAGTCCTGTTTGGTTCTACCCTAGGTCTCAGGGCTATCCAGTCTCTGGGGCCTAACAATCCAGGCGAGGCTCCCTCTCAGGGGCATGGACTCCTTCTCAGAATCATTCTGATCTGCTTTTCCCTGATGGCTAAGGACGGTGAACATTTCTTAGTGTTTCTGTCCATTTAAGATTTCTCTACTGAGACTTCTCTGTTTAGATCTGTACCCCGTTTTAAAGTGGATTGTGTGGTTTGTTAGTGCCTAGTGTCTTGTGTTCTTTATATGCTTTGGATCCTCCCCGCTCTGCAGGCTGCAGTTTTGTCCCATTGGTGGTGGCCTTTGCCTCTCCGAAGCTTTTTATTAATTCCTGATCTTAGTGCCTGCACGACAACTTTACTCTCTTTGATCCCACTTTCTGTCAACTGCTTGGTCTCTCTCTCTCTCTTTTGTATCACAGGCAATAGAAAGAGTTGTCATCTATATGTATGTTAAACTTTGGTGTTTTAAACTCACGTCAGTAAGAATTTGTCACCTCTTGTGGCAAAAATATGTGACCTTGTGACCTTCTTTTCAAAGTCCAGTTTCAGTTTTCCTGCCTTTGGGTCTGACCCACTGACTGCCATCTTTCCTTTGCACACGCCTGTCCCCTGGCC
This sequence comes from Apodemus agrarius, assembly GCA_964023405.1. Classification (NCBI taxonomy): domain Eukaryota; kingdom Metazoa; phylum Chordata; class Mammalia; order Rodentia; family Muridae; genus Apodemus; species Apodemus agrarius. The sequence goes on along the minus strand of OZ030006.1, from coordinate 5,938,572 downwards.
CCTCCCCATACCCTCTGCTCTGCAGGTGCTTTACCTTGAAGTGCAGGGACCAGAGCCTTGAACCTCTTTCTACTGTTAAGTGTCCATGATTCCACCTAAGAATGGCACTCCGGACACAAACAGTGTGTAAATGCAAAGTGTTTTATTCTGCAGAGTCCAGCACACTGGGGTCTCCCATTACCAAAGTAGAGAGACAACCAAGTGAGCCGGCAGGCCTGATTTAAAGCACAGAATCCTGGGGTAGATGAGCTTTGTTTTACTCTGTCTCTAGGCATTCCAGAATCATTATGGGGCCTGAAGGCTGGAGCCTGGGGTTTCTCTATTAGTAACTGACTTGGCTGGGCTTGCCCATTCTTAGGCCTGGTCCCCTTAACTGCCGCTTTGAAGTCTGTCATGGAATCAGCCTAGCCTTCTCATTACCTCTGCCCACATCAGACTGACCTTTAATCCATTACACATGACTCACGCAATAGTTAATATTGATTTTTAACTTGAATCAGGGCCTACAACTTAGAGGCAGGATTGGGAGCCCTGTCTTCAGTGACCCTTGTCATCAGTGTCCCTATGTCTTCAGTGACTCCTCTCATCAGTGTCTGTCTGTCATTGGTGTCCATTATCAGTGTCCCTCTGTCATCAGGGTCCCTCTGTCATCAGTGTCCCTCTGTCACCAGGGTCCCTCTGTCATCAGGGTCCCTCTGTCATCAGGGTCCCTCTGTCATCAGGGTCCCTCTGTCATCAGTGTCCCTCTGTCATCAGGGTCCCTCTGTCATCAGGGTCCCTCTGTCATCAGTGTCCCTCTGTCACCAGGGTCCCTCTGTCATCAGTGTCCCTCTGTCATCAGGGTCCCTCTGTCATCAGGGTCCCTCTGTCATCAGGGTCCCTCTGTCATCAGGGTCCCTCTGTCATCAGTGTCCCTCTGTCATCAGGGTCCCTCTGTCATCAGTGTCCCTCTGTCATCAGGGTCCCTCTGTCATCAGTGTCCCTCTGTCATCAGGGTCCCTCTGTCACCAGGGTCCCTCTGTCACCAGGGTCCCTCTGTCATTAGTGTCCCTCTGTCATCAGGGTCCCTCTGTCACCAGGGTCCCTCTGTCATCACTGTCTGTCAGTAGTATTCATCTCTGTCTCTAGTGGAACATGCAAATCTTTTGTGTTATTCATATGCATGGGACTTCCCTTCTCCAGATGCCCATAACACGGTATACAGCTCTCACGATTGCTTTTTAAATACTTTTATTTGTGAGGTCAGGAGTCTGACTCAGGAAGAGAGTCACCATCCAGTATACCTGACAACCCAAATCAGATTCCTGTGACCCACATGGTGGAAGAACTGACCCCTAGGAGTTTCCCTCTGGCTTTCACATGCACATGCTACAGCTTACAAGTACCTGCACACATACTCTGTTCTGCATCTGTACAGCTTTAAAACTCCCTTCTCTGTTACATTAAATATACACACACACATTAAATTAATATGAAAAATATTGACTATGAACATAACGGGATCTAGAGTCGCTAAAGAGACAACTGTTGCATTAAATCTGCAACCCAAATAAACGCGTGCAAAGAAAACACAACTCAATATGAATGCAAGCTGCGTGCCTAGCTTGGGCAGATCTACCACCACACTACTATATTCCCCAGCTATAAGACCCCTTATAACTTATGGTTTCTCTAGGGCATGTGCTTCTGCTCCATTTTCCTTCCACCCCTTCCTCTTTCTTCTTCTTCTTCTTCTTCTTCTTCTTCTTCTTCTTCTTCTTCTTCTTCTTCTTCTCCTCCTCCTCCTCCTCCTCCTCCTCCTCCTCCTCCTCCTCCTCCTCCTCTTCTTCTTCTCTCTTCCCCTTCTTCTTCCTCTCCTTGCCTCCCCTCCTCATTTCTTTTCCTCTCTCTCTGAAACTTTCAACTCCACCTTCTGAGTATGCCTATGATGGAGGTCCTGACTCTTAATTGGGGTTAAAAAGCCCCTCTGTGCGTGTGACTGGCACTGGGCTCCTGGACTGAGTAGAAAGCCAGGTGAAGACTGGCATCTCCTATAATCATGAAAGTGCATTGTGAACATAGCCTCATGTTCCTGTTACATGACTCCTCCTCCTGGACCTGTGAGAGAAATAACCCTTCCTAGGTGGCTTTACTGTGACTCCTCCTCCTGGACCTGTGAGCTGAAATAACCCTTTCAAGGTGGCTTTACTGTGACTCCTCCTCCTGGACCTGTGAGAGAAATAACCCTTCCTAGGTGGCTTTTGCTAGGCATTTTGTCAAGGCAATGAGAAAAGCAACTAATACAATGCCCGAACTCATGTCTCCACCACAACCTCAAAACATCCCGCTGCATCTGCTGCCTCCTTGGCCTTCCCACTGAGATACTGAGTGCACAGCTCATGTTGGCCTGAATGTTAAGCTTCTTCTGTAACCAGGACTTCCCATCTCTGTGGACAGCAATTCCATCTGCCATGAAGAGTATGAATCTAGATTCTTGTTATCTTCCCATATTCTTGTCCTACTCATCAGCAAATTTTTAGATCCATCTTCAAGCTAAGCCAGTACCTGGACATTTTGTTTACTCTTATCAGATCACTGGCTTGGCCAGGGTACAATCCCCATTTATTGAGCCTGGCAGGGGTGACTCTCTACTTCACGATGAACCTCTCCTCCCTGTAGCGAGTGAGTAAAAGTCTTGAGTGTATACTGCCGACATGGGACATGTATGTCAAAGACTTGAAAGTTTCAGCCATGGGAGTGATAACTCCACCCCCACCCCGTGAGGCTTAGAGGGATGACAAAGTCCCTCCTCAGCGGGGCGCTGGTGGCGCTTGCCTTTAATCTCAGCACTTGGGAGGCAGAGGCAGGTGGATTTCTGAGTTCGAGGCCAGTCCTTGTCTACAAAGTGAGTTCCAGGACAGCCAGAACTACACAGAGAAATCCTGTCTAGACAAAACCAAAACCAAAACCAAAACCAAAACCAAAACCAAAACCAAAACCAAAACCAAAACCAAAACCAAAACCAAAACCAAAACCAAAAAAAAAAAAAAAAGAAAAGAAAAAAGAAAAAAGAAAAGAAAAGAAAAGGAAAGAAAAAAGTCCCTCCTCAAGTCCTAGTGTGAATATTGACTGTGTACAGAAAATGTCTACCATAGCCCCTACCCCATGTTTAAGGCCTAAAGATATTCCCCTCAGAGACCATTCTGAGTGAGATTAGCTAGGCCTGCCTCCTTTTCCGCTATGTCTACTAACCCTGCCTCACTGTCCAACTGTATACAATGAGCATACTGAGCTTCCAGAGTGCCATGGCTACTCCATCAGAGCTACCAAAGACTACCCAATCCAGCTTCTCTGTGCCAACGCATCTGTGTGTCTGTCTGTCCTTTCCTCATTGTCTTATTGACACTATTCAGGTTTTCAGGATCCAGGTCATATGAGGATGCAGAAACCTTTTATTCTATTGCTTCTGTCACAGTATTTTGTCACAGCAACAAGTAACTAATCCGAGCAGCCCCATCTTTTACCACAGGGAAAAAAAAAGTCAAAACAAATGTGATGTAAATGTAACACCCAAAATTATACTACTAGTTGAAGACATACTTTATGACATTCAGTTACTCCATTCAGTTACTCAAAGATTTTATGACTAAGATTCTGAAAAGTACAGGTCATAAAAGTAAAACTTGAGGATGGCATTGCATCAAACTAAAAGCTCCTGCAAAGCAAAGGAAACAGCGAAGCGAAGTGGGGGCCATGGGATGCGAGGAGATGTTGGCACATATGTGTCTGAGGAGGAATTAATATCCAGAATGTATAAGGCACTCAACAAACAGCAAGAGAAAGCTCAATTAGAACACGGTCAGAAGACATGAACACACACGTTTAAAGAGACAATCCGGATGGCTAGTGGTATGTGAAAATGTCTAAACACTCCTTCCCTCATCAAAGGACGCACACCTAAGTCCCATTAGATGCAAGCTCACTCCTCTAAGTCTTCTGTGGACAAGAATGCAGATAGATACAGGAGAACAGTGTCGTAGTTCCTCAGAAATCAAAAGTAGAATAAGCTGGCAGACGCCTCCGTTTAGGAAGAGCTGCAGTGGGCGGGTGAGCTCCCTGGGGACAGCTGAGGCTGCCATGAGGCGCTGGTGAGGCACCGCCCAGAGACTTCTCAGGACGGCTGCTTGCTCCTGATGTGCGTCCGCATGCTTGTCATTGCCACGCTCCTCGGTTTGGCTGAGGCTCCTCAGGTTTGCTGTGAGTGGACACCTCACTGCCTACAGCCTGGCGTGATTACTTCACGGGTGATAGTTCACCCTGTTGGGTAAATTTAATGCAGATCAATATGAAGATGAACTTTCCTGAATTAATGATGCTTACATGAATTCATGACTTGTTTAGAATTCCTGATTCGATTTAAATAATTGTAGGAGGAAAGTTTAAGGAGATGGTTTTAGTTGTTTTGCCAGAAGGCTGTAATAAAGTTAGAATCAAGAGTAGAATGTGGGCTGGAGAGATGGCTCTGTGGTTAAGAGCACCGTCTGCTCTTCCAGAGGTCCTGAGTTCAATTCCCATAACCACATGGTGACTCACAGTCATCTGTAATGGGATCCGATGCCCTCTTCTGGCATGTCTGAAGATAGCGACAGTATACTCATATAATAAATAAATAAAATATATAAATAAATAAATCTTTTTTAAAAAGTTATTTTTTGCCGGGCGGTGGTGGCGCACGCCTTTAATCCCAGCACTTGGGAGGTAGAGGCAGGCAGATTTCTGAGTTCGAGGCCAGCCTGGTCTACAGAGCTAGTTCCAGGACAGCCAGGGCTACACAGAGAAACCCTGTCTCGAAAAACCAAAAAAAAAAAAAAAAACAAAAAACAAAAAAAACAAAAAACAAAAAAAAAACTTTTAAAAAGTTATTTTTTAAAAAAGAATAGAATGTGCCTCTCTTTCATAGAATATCAAGTAAAGGGTGCATAATAAGGAATATAATGAATCTTCACAATTGCACTAAGAACAGAAATAGGCTTGGGACAGATTGTGATCGAGTTACGATAAAGCAAGGCCATGTGAAACTGTTGCGTTAAACCTATAATGAGCTTACCGAATGAAACATTGCTGTAAACTTATCAACATCCTCTGTAACTCTCCTTTTGTGTAACAGTTTATCTATGAGGCAGTTTTTTTCTTGCATAGAAAGCTTTTTGTCTAAAAGGCTATAAAGAGCTGAAAACAATAATTAAGGTTCCGGGTAGCCCTTTTTGCTTCTTTCAGTGTGCATATGTTTGTGTGTGCATCTGACTTTCTTTTTTTCCTTTTCCTTTTTCTCTGGCTCAGGAAGAGTTAATAAACTCTGAGACTCTTACCTAACCAGCAAGAGGCCCCCTGAGTAAAAGAGTAGAAACCAAATAGCTGAGCCAATTGCAACCCGTCAGCCTTCGGCCTTCAGCTGCGTCTGTGTCCCACTCAGTGCCTGACCCTGTCTGGGCAGCATCCCCACCCCCAGCAATAACTCGCTGACAGCATGCCTAAAGGGAATGAAGTCAGTGTACGCCCATTCTTACTCTAGCACTAACAACAACCGTGAACCAACCTATCACAGCTGAATGGGTAATGAAAATGTGGTGCATGGGTACAGAATAGTGTCCATCCAATAAAAGATGGCATCTTACCATCTGTAAACAACATGGATGAACCTAGAGGCCGTTATGCCAACTCTAATGAGGCAGTCACCGGCAGACAGGTACCACGCCACCTCACACAAGTGGGACCGAGGAGTCGTCTCCTGGAAGAACAGAGTGGGATGATGGCTACGAGAGCACAGAGGCTGGGGGTGGGGCAGGGGGTAGCAGACCCCGGAGCAACCCCGAGTTGCAGGTGCTCGTGAGCTGCCTGGCCTCTGCAAGAGCAGTGCGATTTCTCAACTGACGGGCCAGCACTAGCGGTCCATGTTTGTAGGAAAATCAGAGATCACTATTTCTCTCAAATGCATTCACTATTTTTAACTCCTTTCTAGGTCACCTGCAATGTCGGGAGGAATTTTTGCTATACACAGACATTATTTTAATGAACTTGGACAGTATGACAAGGACATGGATATTTGGGGAGGAGAAAATGTGGAGCTTTCGCTAAGAGTAAGTCAGACTTTCTCATTTCTCCCGTGCAGTTATGTGTGAACGCACAGAGGTGATGGTTCATTTTATTGTGGAGAATGGAAACTAGCTTGCGCCTACTGGGCAGAGCCCTTTCCTGAGCAAGAGTGCAGTCTGACTTTCATACGATTGCATGTTTTCTCCATGAACATGCAGGGCCATCTGGTGACACACAGAAGGGCATGTGACAGATGGCAGAGCTTCTGAAAACACTCGATAGGACCATATGCACGACGCAGGAAACTAATATCTCAAATCTATGTGGGTCCTCTTTATGGACCATATGCACGACGCAGGAAACTAATATCTCAAATCTATGTGGGTCCTCTTTATGGACCATATGCACGACGCAGGAAACTAATATTTCAAATCTATGTGGGCCCTCTTTATGGACCATATGCACGACGCAGGAAACTAATATTTCAAATCTATGTGGGTCCTCTTTATGGACCATATGCACGACGCAGGAAACTAATATCTCAAATCTATGTGGGTCCTCTTCTGATTCTCTTGATAGTTACATTCCTCTCTTTCTGTTTTGGAGTTTATTTTCTCTCTTTTCTTCCTCTCTGCCCTGCCTTCCTTTTCCTTTCTTTCTGGTAGCTGGTCATTTTTGTCACTGTGTGCATGAAGAGACCTGAGATCAACCTCAGGTACCATTCCTTAGGTTTCGGCTGCCTTGTTTTTTGGGAAAGTTTCTCATTAGGCTAGAACTTGCTTGTGAGCTAAGGCCAGGGAGCTCCAGGAACCCTCGGAATCCACCCAGGCTCTGTGGGTGGGGCCCAGAGCCCTGTGCTTTTGGGGCAGGCGCTTTAGTGACTGAGGCCTCTCACCAGCCCTGTTTTATTCATTTTTGTCCTTTTCGGCCCAACTTCATAGACTTGCTGTGTATGCACAGATATCTCAGCAATGTCTTCTCCTTCAGGCTCCTGCTTGGAATCCTACAGGGCAGTGGACCCTGGTAAGGCTGAGCTAAGGCTAGAAGCCCTGGAGACCCTGAAGGGACGGTAGGAGCTTTGCCTGCTTCCAAAACCAGTCCTCTGTCACTAGCCACAGCCCCCATGGATTTGAGGCCATCAGTCACATAACACCCTGAGCCCTTCCTCATGCAGATGAGGCATCCCCAACATCTCAGACCAAGCCAATAGGAAGCAACCTACGGTCAAACCCCAACCCAAAACTGTACATAAGATCCTATCCAGAAGGAATAAAGGTGTGCGAGAATTACTCCATCGGCTGAGAGCGTCTGTCCTAAGAGCTGTAACACTGCAGGGAAGAGATCTGCTCTTCAGAAACTTTCACCACCAGAAGCTCTTCTGCACTCTCCTCATTGGCTGGCCAGCCTTCTTTCAGCTCAGCCCAGCTGAGCTTGGTGTCTCAGAGCAACAGCAGCAGCAGCAGGGGAGGCAGCTGAGGCAGTTCCCCCTCCCTGCTCAAGCCTTTCCTCTTCACTTGAACCCTCTCACCTGCCTCCCACCCTCAGAGATCTCCCAGGATAGCCTTGGGTACACAGGCCTATAGAATTCTCTACCACATTTGTTAGTTTCATTATTTGCTCCCCATTTCACAAATTTACTTCTGACGTAGATAGTATTTTATAATACCCAGACCTCTGGGTTCAATCCCAGGGAACCCTGTGGTGGAAGGAAAGACCCAATTTCCAATAGTTGTCCTCTGGCTTCCACAGGTGTGCTGGGCCACCTACCATATGTACATGTGGACACACACCTGAACAGGCACTCATGTACACCCCCCCAATAAAACATAAAATGTAATGAAAGGCAAATGTGTCCATTTCTGGCCATACAGCCCTCACAGACAGCCAATGACAGCTAACTTCCTGTTCAGATGTGTCAGTTATCCCTAGTCCAATATTTTCAGTGGTTCCATTCCTAATGGCTGCTTTGAATCTTTGTAGTGTGCTTGGATCTCTCTTTGAATAAACAAAATGTGAATTAGTAGCCACTTTAAATACTCTTATTGACACTGGCCACTGACAACAAAATAAAACTTTAAGCTGGCATGGTGATGCACGCCTTTAATCCCAGCACTGGGAAGACAGGCAGGTGGATCTTTGAGTTCCAGGCCAGCCAGGGATACACAGAGAAACCTGAAACTGTCTTAAAAACTGGAAAACAAAACACCAAAACAAAACAGAAAACCCAAACAAACAAAACAAAACAACAACCACAACAACAAACAACAGCAGCAACGGACTAAAAGATTGTGCCTACAAATGGTTCCCGTGGCTGACACAGCTTAGGTCCACAGTCACCTGGAGACTATCTCCTGAGGGATGTGTTTAAGCTCGATTCAGCCAACAGTAGAGGAGTTCACATTCCCAGACAAGCGTTCAGAAGAAGTCACAGCCCTGCCCTTTCCTGCCGCAGCAGTGTCTCCTGAGGACTGTGTCCCATCCTAGGACAAGACACCTGACAGACCGACTTCGAGGGGTTATCTGGGCTCACAGTGTGAGCACACGTGTCCATCATGGTGGGGAAGAACTTGCCCTGCATCCAACCTCAAAAAGCAGAGACAGATGAAGTATCGCTCAGCACACTTTCCGGTGCCGTCCAGGGCCCCGGGCTATGGGATAGCACTGTCTGCTGTTAGTAAGGGTCTTCCTAGTTCAATGAATCCAATCTAGACTCTCCCCACAGACACACCTTCAAGATTTCAGATCCTGCCAAGTTCACAACTAAACTAATCTTCATAAGGACACAGAACAGCGTTAGAATACAGCAGTTTGCAAAAGTAACTTCTGAGTCACAGCCTTCTGTTCTGTTGGGGCATGGGTACTTAACCTCCTTTGATAAACACAGCTGAGAAACAGAGTACTCTGTGGTCAGATTAGGAGGGACCTGAGCCACCTTTTTGTTGGGTGGCTCCTGAAGTGGCTTTACATCCACCTCAAGGATTTAAAGCATTGAATTTGTATGGTTTGCTGGCTGGGTTCTTACACCTAACTCACATTGCTGAAACATTTTACAAATACTAACTCAGTCTTTACAGGCCTGTAAAATGGGTATTGCCATTATCTCTTACTTTTAATGAGAAAACAAAGACACAGAGATATTAGACTACTTCCCAAGTTCACAAAACCAGTAAGTTCCAATGGGTATGCTCCAAACCCATTGCTTCCTGCTTCACGTAGACTCAGTTTCTAGTCTGGGGGCACTGCTGGCACACCTCCACTGTTCTCAGTTCTCACAGACGTGTGGGAGAAGCCTCCAGCGCCCACCTTTTGCTTTGGTTGCTGGGTTCTGTGCCTGCCACAGATTGTGGAGAGGAATGGTTCATTGATAGCCACACGGCTGTGCTTCACACCCGGCCCTTGAATCATTCCCATAGCCAGCTTCAGATTTCTGTGGCTTCACAATCCTGGTTGGCATTCAATGGGCCTTGACCATCTGAAGTCTCAGCTTGCTCATTTTCCAGTACCTGATTTCCACCCTGGCATCCCTCCATACTGCCAAGATGTGCTGCCCCCTAAACTGGGAGACCTTGACTTCTGCTCTTAAAAATGACTACTTAAGGAATCCTGTTTCTCAACCTTGCCCCCAAGACTGAACCCCATTTTTTCCATTTTTTCTTTCTTTCTTTCTTTCTTTCTTTCTTTCTTTCTTTCTTTCTTTCTTTCTTTTTTGAGGCAGGGTTTCTCTGTGTAGCCCTGGCTGTTTTGGAACTTGCTCTGTAAACCAGGTTGGCCTCTAACTCAGAGATCCACCCACCTCTGCTTCCCATGTGTTGGGATTAAAGGTGTGTGCTGCCACCACCTAGTTTAAGGCTATTTCCTTAGCTATAATGGTTTTGGGTTTTTTTTGTTTGTTTGTTTTTTGGTTTTTGTTTTTTTTGGGTTTTTCTGGTTTTGGTTTTTGTATTAGTTAGGGTTTTTCTGCTGTGAACAGACACCATGACCAATGCAAGTTTTATAAAAGACAACATTTAATTGGGGTTGGTTTACAGGCTCAGAGGTTCAGTCCATTGTCATCAAGGCAGAAACATGGCAGCATCCAGGCAGGCAAGGTGCAGGAGGAGCTGAGAGGCCCAAGGTATCTAATTTAATTATAAATTTATGAGTCAGGGCTTAGGGCCTGGGGCTTGTGAATTAACTGCTAGAAAACAATTAGCCTATCTTCCCAACTAGAGAAGTGGCTTTGAGAACATTTTTGAGTGAGCCAATACTTACCAGCTGGTTCACGCTTCCGCAGCATTTCGTTGAAAATTACAGACATGCCTTCTTCCCCAACATCAAGGCAGGATCATGTCATATGCCAATAAATGAACTTTTGTTTTTAATCTCACCTAGGCAACAATGTGCCTAGTTATAGGATGCCATATACTCAGCAAGGAGTTTCTTAGCATCTAACTTTTAAATTTTTCTTAAAAATACACAAGCAATTTAAATGATATGTACAGGGATACAAATTCCACTCTATTTTTAAGAAGATATTGTTTTAAAAAATTTTTTATATATTATCTGTCTTTGAGGATAACAAAGAATTAAATTGTCAAAGACATCTCAAATGTTTCATAACTTTATTAAATGGCCAGTTTTATTATCTGTCTTACTTTAAGTTGGAACACTAAGCATATACCATAATATAAATTAGAAATATGAGTATCATTTATCTGTAACAATTAAATAAGTCCTCTAGAATTAACACGATTATGTGGTAGGGGTAGGAATTGAGGACATTTAAGAACAAATCTTTATAATTTGATGAGCACAGAAAGTATAAAATTATTTTTAAGCCATTATTCCTTTTGATGATATAAAAATAACCAATTGTTTCCATATAGTTTGTCGAGGATATAAACTTATGTGCCTTGCCTTAAGATCGTTGTTTAGGCACCTTTTTAAAGATTAACTATAATAAATATCTAGAAGATAGTTATTTAAAAAACTATCTTTTTTAACTTGAATAATATTTGTATAAACAATTGTAAAAATTAAGAACTAGCAGTATTAAAATAAAAGAATAATTTTAAGTAGTTGTAACCCATGAGCCATATATATATTTATATTTGTTATTAATATATAAATAAAAGCTTGATTTTTTTAACTTTTTTTTGGGGGGGGGTTCGAGACAGGGTTTCTCTGTGTAGTCCTGGCTGTCCTGGAACTCACTCTGTAGACCAGGCTGGCCTCAAACTCAGAAATCCGCCTGCCTCTGCCTCCCAAGTGCTGGGATTACAGGCGTGCCCCACCACACCTGGCTTTTTATTTATTTTTTTATTTTTTTATTTTTTAACATTTTAAAAGTAGCCGCTAGAGCACTCAAGTTAGTTTTTTGTGCTGAAGCAGGGGGAACCTCAAAGGAATAAACCTGATCTAATTATATAAACTTTACTCCCATAGTTGATGTATTTTACATGGGACGTATGTACAGAAATATATAAAAGTAACTTGCAACAAATTATCTTTTGGATAGCAAATATTAATTTTGCCTAAAAAGGCCTGCCATGCAATAGATCAACAATTAATAATAATCTGATTGTTGTTCGAAGCAAGGAAAATATGCCCTCTTCAGGCTCTTACACAGGTTTCTCTGTGTAGCCCTGGCTGTCCTAGAACTCACTCTGTAGATCAGGCTGGCCTCGAACTCAGAAATCCACCTGCCTCTGCCTCCCAGAGTGCTGGGATTACAGGCGTGTGCCACCACCGCCCAGCTTAGTCATTTCTTGAGGGAAAAAAAAAACTTTTTTAATGAAATTGCTTTTAAGAACATAGTTTTGGCCAAAACTTCCCTAGGTGGGATCTGTCAGACAAAAGCAGCCCTTCACAAGCCTCCATTGAGAAAGCTCTGAGCTCTGTATCTACTTAAATGTAAATTCAATTTGCTCAGCACTCACCCCAGCAAGGACCTTGAACAAGGTTCCTCAAATGCAAATATTCTCTAATTTGAGTCCAGGGTCTAAGACCAGACCCAAACCTACCTGTCTTGCAAGGACATGAGGGTCACATAACAAACAAAAGGAACCTGTAATTTCAGGGTTCCAGGAAAAATTTTACTTGTTTTATAGTAGTCAGAGGAGCCTGTTTGATATTAAATAAATTTCCACTGAGATCTCATTTTTAATCTTGGAGGGTTAAATCCCGCTTCCATCATTGTAGCCAACAAACCCTCGAAAAAGTTGCAACAGGCCCATACTGGCCACAGCTGTCTTTTAACCTTTATCATTTTTAAAATATGTTAAGCCACGTGTCGCTGGCCAAACCAACCTTCTCTCTCTCTCTCTCTCTCTCTCTCTCTCTCTCTCTCTCTCTCTCTCTCTCTTTTTGTTTTTTTTTTTGTTTTGTTTTTTCGAGACAGGGTTTCTCTGTGTGGTCCTGGCTGTGCTGGAACTCACTGTGTAGACCAGGCTGGCCTCGAACTCAGAAATCTGCCTGCTTCTGCCTCCCAAGTGCTGGGATTACAGGCGTGAGCTACCATGCCCGGCCAAACCAACCTTCACTTAACAACATGATATCTTTTAAATTATGTCCAATGACTTATAAGCCAATTTTCTATAGTCAAGACATGTAAAATATACCTTTAAGACCAATTATAACCAAGAATAAAACAATTATATGAATCTTATAAACTTAAACCAAACAATTTTCCTTTTTTTAGCTGCAATTTTAAGAGAACAAAAAGCACTCCGAACCAAAAACCACAATTGTAGAGATTTTTCTTTAGGAGACACAACCATTAATTCACTTGTCCTAGACTTAAGGCTGCTGACTTTTTTTTTTTTTTTTTTTTTTTTTTTTGCTGCTGACCTTTTTAAAAGCATCTTTCTCTCTCAGCTATGATTGACTCCTAGCTGAGTACGGGATACCTTAAATCAACCTCTGCTGTGAACCGCGGCTAGATTAAGAGATAGACTGCCAGCGGACGAAATTTTTACCAAATATTTTTTTAACATGAAACAATTACAGTCATTCATACACGATTAGGACATAAACATGTAGACATGTAGATATACATGTAGACACGGTGCACCAAGAACAAACATAGATACACAGAAAGGGAAGCATGCTTGCTATGCAATTACATCCATTTTCCTACTCTTTCTCTCTCTCATTTTTCAACCTTTCTTAAAGCAGCTCTTGGAGGCTGCGGACATATGCCTATTTTTAAACCCTTTCTCTTTTGCCTGAATCAATCCAGAACCTATACAGTTCTTCCCCCATTTTCCATTGTCTGCCTCTAAGCAAGGAGTTCAATGTTGGGTCAACACTGGCTGGCCTTGGACTCAGAAATCCTCCTGCCTCTGCCTCCCAGAGTGCTGGGATTACTTTCCTTAGCTATAGAGGGCAGCTAAACTCCTGGTCAAAATCACTAAGGCTGTTGGGTTCTCTGATATTAAAACAGTCATCTATCCATGACAGAGTTCTAGTGCATTGACATCATGGAGGTGTAAGTTGATTTCCAACCCTTTCCTCTTATGTGGACCAGCTATCTACTAAGTGAATATGTTACTCTTTTTGGTTTATCTGCTCAGAATTTTAATTGCTAAGGATATTAGGGATTAGCTATCATCTCAGTATCTGTTATGCTGTGTAATAAAGTACCTCAAAGAGGAACGGTGCAAAGTGTTACATCTTGCTTTCCCTTGCACGTGCTCAGGGTGACTCAGCAGAGGCTGACTGGGTTAGGTTTTAGGTTTTGGGCTTAGCTGAGGTCTGGAGTGATTTACATGAGCAGAGGACATGCAGAGCCCTTGTTCTTCTCACACTGAGTGGCGGGAAAGATAAAAGTGAGGCCAAACCACATGGCATACGAACCAGCCTCTGTAGTGATGTGGGCAGACATTCTCCTGGCCAAAACCTATGAAACACAAGTCCAGAATCAGTGTGTCCTCAGACCCAAGATGAGGAAAGGAGAGTAAAGAAAACTGTTTACTAACCAGAATTTGAATCTGCCATTCTGGGTTTGTGGAATGAACAACTAAGTCAATGTAAGATTGATGGAAACGGGACTTGTTTTAGGAGAGAGGTGGCGCCTTGTCTGTGAACTTTGGTCAGTAAATTGTAAATGTATGTGGAAAACTGCATCAAAATCCAGTAGCCTAATACCACAAGCAGGGGCTGGAGAGACGGCTCGGTGCTTAAGAGCACTGACTGCTCTTCCAGAGGTCCTGAGTTCAATTCCCAGCCACCACATGGTGGATCACAGCCATCCGTAATGAGATCTGACGCCCTCTTCAGGGGTGTCTGAAGAGAGCAATAGTGTACTCACATACATAAAACAAATAAATAGATCTTAAAAACACACACATACACACACACAGGCAACTATGCCTCTTAAATGTTGCTGTTTCTACAGCAGCGCTGCCTTGGCTAGAATGTGGTTTGTACAGATGTTGCTGCCTCTGTTCACCTGGCGCCCATCCGAATGCCTTCTGCCATATGACCGGCTCAGCACTGTCTGAGATCCACTTGGCCATTTGCCAAACAAGCTGCCCCAGGCTCACTGACACTGAAGGGGCCAAAGAGAAAACTGTTACAAGAAGGAACAAGATCCAGGGAGCAGCAAGCACTTTTCAAGCATTCTGGACAAGCACTTTCCCAACTGGTTTCATCCCTGGTCCTGTTTCTTGTTTACTCTAGATTTGTTCTTAAGGGAGGAACGTCCACTTGGGTGTACCCTCTCCTGTGCCCACTGTCTATGCAGGGATGGCCACAACGCTTCCTTTATCTCCTAGCTTATAATCCTGTTAGTGCTAGAGTATGTTCATAGGGATAAGGGGACCTGTGACCAGCCTAGTGATGGGGTTCACTTGCTAGAGTGTTTGCCTAGCATGCACAAAATCTTGGGTTCAACCCCCAACTCCCAACCCAAGGCACAGTGACATATGCTTTATAATCTCTGAACCTCCAACCTTCATAAGAAGTTCAAGGTCATTCTTACCTGTATAGTGAGTCTGAGGCCAGTTATCTGAGGTTACCTGGGTCCTATGGAAATGAAGATAAAATTTGCTGCCTTTGCCGGGTGGTGGTGGCGCACGCCTGTAATCCCAGCACTTGGGAGGCAGAGGCAGGCGGATTTATGAGTTCGAGGCCAGCCTGGTCTACAGAGTGAGTTCCAGGACAGCCAGGGCTACACAGAGAAACCCCGTCTTGAAAAACAAAACAAAACAAAATTGCTGCCTTCTTCAACCTGTTTCTTGACAAAGTTTTTGAAGGAAATTTTAGTTTTATAAATTGAAGTCTGTTTACTGTTCTGTGTATATAGCCATAGTCTCTTGAAACCAATGAGTGTCTCAAACAAACAAACAAACAAACAGACAAACAAACAGACAGACAGAAAAGGGGCTGAGGAGATAGATGGCTTAGCATCTTCCAGATGCTCTTCCAGAAGACTAGGATTCAGTTCCCAGCACCCATCTGGCAGCTCACTACTCTGTAATCCCGTTCCAGGGACCCCGATGCCCTCTTCCAGCAGCTTTGGCAGACACAAACACATATTGAAAACAATGCCCAGTATATATGATGGGGAAATTGGTATTCATGGTAATTATAGACATGTTAATATTTCCTTAGTTTTCTTTTCATGTCTTCTTAGTTTTCTTTTAAACAGTGACACATGCTCACTTTTGCCAGCCTTTGTTCCGTGATGAAGCACCCAGGACAGATGTCTGTATCAACTATTTAGCTCACAATTTCTGGCCCACGGCCTTTTCTTCTGTGTCTTCTGGACAAGGAATCTGAAGGATATTTTTTCTTTTTTTAGATATCTGTGAATTTCTGCCCCCCCACCCCCCCCCATCTATTTTCTCTAAGACAAGGGCCTCATGAATCCAAGGCTGTTTGTAAATATTGTATTAAGTTGAGGATGACCTTGAAGTTCTGATTCTCCTGCTTCACCCCCTGGGTGCTGGGAGTTCCGGCCGTGGACTGCCAAGGGCAGTGTGTATAGTCCTGGGGCCTGGAGCCCAGCACAGTTTGAGCATGCTGGCTAAACACTGTACCAGTGGAGACACATCCCAACCCCGCAATGTCTTAGTGAAGACCTTAAAGTACCATTACTGTTTTCTAATGATCAAGTCGATTGCCCCAGAAAAACGTCTGCAAAGTCAGAGTTTACAGTTTGGATGAGTTAGACCAGAGTGTCAACAACTCATGCAAAGAACCTGTGAAAACGCAGAAGGCTGGGCCCAACCCAGGGATTCTGGATCAGCGGTGACCGTGGCCCATGGGTTTACATTTCTTCCAAGCTTCCAGTCATTGCTGGTGTTGCTGCAGTCCAGGAAACAGAGTGGCTACAGCAAATATACCATGCATGGACAGAGTATGTCCACAAGATTATGTTAGAACCACATTCTTAATGTGGGGCTGCTGAGATGGCTCAGTGGGTTAAGGCGTTTGCCACCAAACCTGATGACCTCAGTTAGCTGCTGAGATCCACACGGCAGAGAGAACGGAGTCCTTCAACGTTGTCCTCTGACCACAGAATGCATCCTGTGCCAATGTACACCACCCCAAATACACTGATGTGTTCCTGACCATGAGTGTACGAAAGTGTGCATGTGGAGGGGAGGCCCGCACTGCCACAGCACATGCATGGCCAGAGAACAACCTCCAGGAGTCAGCTCCCTCGCCTCTGGGGGTCCTCGGTGATGAGGCTTGGTGGCAGGCACCTCCGGTCCCCTCTGCTTCCCTCCACTCCCCTCTGCTCCACTCTGCTCCCCTTCCCTCCCCTCCGTTCCCCTCCGCTCCCCTCCCTCCCTCCCTCCCCTCATTCCCCTCTGCTCCCCTTCGCTCCCCTCACCTCCCCTTTGCTCCCCTCCGTTCACCTCCCCTCCCCTCTGCTCATCTCAGCTCACCTCTGCTCACCTGTTCTTCCCCTCTGCTCACCTGTTCTTCCCCTCTGCTCACCTGTTCTTCTCCCCTACTCACCTGTTCTTCCCCTCTGCTCACCTGCTCTTCCCGCCTGCTCACCTGTTCTTCCTCTCTGCTCCCCTGTTCTTCCCCCCTGCTCACCTGTTCTTCCCCCTGCTCACCTGTTCTTCCCCCTGCTCACCTGTTCTTCCCCTCTGCTCACCTGTTCCTCACCTCTGCTCACCTGTTCTTCCCCTCTGCTCACCTGTTCTTCCCCTCTGCTCACCTGTTCTTCCCCTCTGCTCACCTGTTCCTCACCTCCGCTCACCTGTTCTTCCCCCTGCTCACCTGTTCTTCCCCTCTGCTCACCTGTTCTTCACCTCTGCTCACCTGTTCTTCCCCCTGCTCACCTGTTCCTCACCTCTGCTCACCTGTTCCTCACCTCTGCTCACCTGTTCTTCCCCTCTGCTCACCTGTTCTTCCCCCTGCTCACCTGTTCTTCCCCCTGCTCACCTGTTCTTCCCCTCTGCTCACCTGTTCTTTCCCTCTGCTCACCTGTTCTTCCCCTCTGCTCACCTGTTCTTCCCCTCTGCTCACCTGTTCGTCCCCTCTGCTCACCTGTTCTTCCCCTCTGCTCACCTGTTCTTCCCCCCTGCTCACCTGTTCTTCCCCCCTGCTCACCTGTTCTTCCCCCCTGCTCACCTGTTCTTCCCCTCTGCTCACCTGTTCTTCCCCTCTGCTCACCTGTTCTTCCCCTCTGCTCACCTGTTCTTCCCCTCTGCTCACCTGTTCTTCCCCTCTGCTCACCTGTTCTTCCCCCCGCTCACCTGTTCTTCTCCCCTGCTCACCTGTTCTTCCCCTCTGCTCACCTGTTCTTCACCTCTGCTCACCTGTTCTTCCCCTCTGCTCACCTGTTCTTCCCCCCTGCTCACCTGTTCTTCTCCCCTGCTCACCTGTTCTTTTCCCCTGCTCACCTGTTCTTCCCCCCTGCTCACCTGTTCTTCCCCCCTGCTCACCTGTTCTTCTCCCCTGCTCACCTGTTCTTTTCCCCTGCTCACCTGTTCTTCCTCTCTGCTCACCTGTTCTTCACCTCTGCTCACCTGTTCTTCCCCTCTGCTCACCTGTTCTTCCTCTCTGCTCACCTGTTCTTCACCTCTGCTCACCTGTTCTTCCCCTCTGCTCACCTGTTCTTCCTCTCTGCTCACCTGTTCTTCACCTCTGCTCACCTGTTCTTCACCTGTGCTCCGTGTTATCTTTTATAGTAACAAAATGGAATCTTCTAAATTTTCCAAACAAGACTTTCAGTTTTGGTGTGTGTGTGTGTGTGTGTGTGTGTGTGTATGTGTATGTGTGTGTGTGCGCGTGTGCGCGCGCACGTGTGTGGACACATTTGTGTACAGGTACATGCCGTGCATGCAGAAGTCAGGAGTCCTCCTCGATACTGCTTCATTTACCCACCTGTCTTCCCTTGAGACAGGGCCCGTAGTGAACCAAGTTCACTATGCTTCCGCCATGCTGGCATCCTGTTCCCATGCCTAACCCCTCCAGACCGGGATTGCAGGCGGATACAGCCACGCCCAGTCTTTGCATGGGTCCTAGGAATCCAACTCAGATCCTTGCTCTTGTGGGAAATCCTTTTAAGCCATCAAGCTATGTTTCCCAATTTTGCATAACTCCCATAAAGAAAGTAAGCTATCTTAATGTGTGTTTGTGTGTCCACACATATAGTAGAATTATACTGAGGAGCCTCAAGTCTTCGGGTGTACATTCTCCTATATCTAACAGTTTTCAATGACTGCACCGTGCTTTCACATAGTGATTATAATATGTGCTGTGAAGTGTTTATAGATAAACAGCCAGAGCTTGGCATGGTATTGCTCATGCCTAGGAAAATGTAGGAGGAAAGGAAGAATCCTTTGCCACTCAGACCTCAAGGTCTTGGGCTAGACTTCCTACATGTGAGCCTGAGCTCTGCTACTCAGTTATCCCTCATCGCTGGGCAAACGCTTCACCAGTCTGTGTTAACTGTCTTCTTTGTAAATGGCAAGGGTACGATCTTAGCACCGACAGTACAGCACTTTGGTGAATGTATTAAATTTACTACATGAAATAAAATAAACGGAATAAGTGTTAGAGATGGGGCTGGGAGTGTAGTTCGGCTGGTCGTGTGTGCGTGTGTGTGTGTGTGTGTGTGTGTGTGTGTGTGTGCCCAGTGTGAACAAAGCCCTGTAGTGAACTCCAGCATGGCCTAATCCAAGTGAGGCGTGGCACCCTGCACTCTCAGCACTGGGGAGGGAGAGGCAGGAGGGTTGGAGAACTCAGCATCAGAGGGTGGGGTTGGGGCTGACATGGGCCACCTGTCTTATTAAGCAAGCAAGAAACCAAATATTAGCTCTCTCTCTCTCTCTCTCTCTCTCTCTCTCTCTCTCTCTCTCTCCTCTCTCTCTCTCTCTCTCTGTGTGTGTGTGTGTGTGTGTGTGTGTGTGTGTGTGTATGTGTGTGTGTGTGTGTTCTAAGGCAGCTGCCAGTTACTAGTAAAATAATCAGTTATGGTCTCGCCTAGATCTGGATGTGTGGAGGCCAGCTCTTCATACTCCCTTGCTCTCGGGTCGGACACAACAATAAGGCACTGGGTGAAAACAGGCTCGTAAACCAGAGTGTCTTGTCAAGGAACTTACTGCGAGTGGTTCACGTCTGGCTGGATGAATACAAGGTGAGCATGCCTCTGACTGTGGAGAGCAGGTTCTGGGCTCTTCTTAATATTCTTCTGCCTTTCCAGATACAAACTGCATTCACATGTGGGACCCTCCAGTCTCACATACAGACTGCAGTCATGTGTGGGACCTCCAGTCTCACATACAGACTGCAGTCACGTGTGGAGCCTCCAGTCTCACATACAGACTGCAGTCACACGTGGGACCCTCCAGTCTCACATACAGACTGCAGTCACATGTGGGGCCTCCAGTCTCACATACAGACTGCAGTCACGTGTGGGGCCTCCAGTCTCACATACAGACTGCAGTAACGTGTGGGGCCTCCAGTCTCACATACAGACTGCAGTCACGTGTGGGGCCTCCAGTCTCACATACAGACTGCATTCACATGTGGGGCCTCCAGTCTCACATACAGACTGCAGTCTCGTGTGGGGCCTCCAGTCTCACATACAGACTGCAGTCATGTGTGGGGCCTCCAGTCTCACATACAGACTGCAGTCACGTGTGGGGCCTTCTAGTCTCTCATCCAGTTACCACTGGTCCTGCTCTCAACTGCTTAATCTTAAGCAGTTGTCCCGGTAATTAATTTTTTAAGCTTAAGTTTTAGTAAAATTCAACTTTCTCAGAAGAAAATCAGCCTGCAGAATCTTTCCCCCATAGCTAGATCTATTTATGCACTGGGGAATTCTTCCTCACCACTGTCAGAGAAAGTGCCCTTCCCGCTGCAGCCTCTGGAGCTGATCTCTTCGGGGTTCCTATCAAGCCACCATCAGCGTCCCAGGCAGTGTGGCTGGTGTAGGCCTTGTGCCCACGTGTGAGCTCCTTTTCTACCAACAGTCTAAGATCCCTATGTGCAAACTAGGCCCTTGATTATGTCTGTCCCAATGGTAATCTCTGAGTTTTCCTAAAGCACATCTTTGTGCCATACATAAAGAAATACGGACATGGGGCTGGAGAGATGGCTCAGCAGTTAAGAGCACTGACTGCTCTTTTGAAGGTCTTGAGTTCAAATCCCAGCCACCACATGGGGACTCACAACCATCTGTAATGAGATCTGACGCCCTCTTCTGGAGTGTCTGAAGACTGCTACAGTGTACTCACATATAATAAATGAAATAAATTTTAAAAAAAGAAAAGAAAGAAAGAAAGGACAGACTTCCTTATACACAGATGCACAGTGGGTGTGACAGTGTGTCTTGGTCTTCATCTTAAGTTTCTGTCCTGGTTTGCTTTCCTGTTGTGATAAGACACTGACCAAAAGCAACTTAGATGAGGAAAGTTATTTTGCTTGTACTCCGCATCACAGACCATCATCCAGAGAGGCCCAGGCAGGAGCTCAAGCAGAGACAACTGCTGACTATGTTGTTCTCCGTGGCTTCTTCAGCATGTTTTCTCGTACAGCCTAGGATCACCTACCCAGGGATGGCACCACACAGTGGGCAGGCCTTCCTGCAGCAGGTAGCGGTCAAAGAAATGCTCCACGTGCCAGTCTGATGGGGCGATTTCTGTCTAGAGCCCCTCCCTCTTCCCAGGTAGCTCCAGTTTGTGTCAAGGTGACAAAAACGAAACAGCAGTTGCTATAATTCAAGCTTTTAAATCATGAGAGTAAAAATGAGATTTCTTTTATAATCATAGAGGTGTCAGAGAATTCCTGCTGAGGCAGAAGGATTGCAAGTTCAAACTAGTAAAGGCCCTGTCTCAAAAGTCAAGGAGAATGAGATGGGCCAGAGGTTAAGAGTATACACTGCTCTAGTAGACCTGAGTTCAGTCTATCAATGATATATATATATATATATCATTGATATCTACATCAACTATCTATGTATCTATCTATGTATGTATCTATCAGTTAGAGTAGGTCACAGGCTGTGGTCCAGCTAGTTGAACAATGGCTGTCTACCAATGCAAGATCCAAGAATCCACTAGTTGTTCAGTCCATGAGGCTGGATGTCTCAGCTGTGGTATTCAGTATATGCTGGAATCCTGAAGAAGTAGGTTCTAATGGCAATGAATATATATATGTATATATATATATATATATATATATATATATATATATACATATGTATGTTAGAGAGAGAGGGAGAGAGAGAGCAGGCAACCAGAGAATGTTTCAACCTTCCTTCTTTTGTATCCTTTTTGCAGGCTGCCAGCAGAAGGTATAGCCCAGGTTAAAGGTGGGTCTTCCCATCTCAAAAGACCTGGATTAAAAGTGGGCCCTCCTACTTAAAATGATGTATTTTAAAAAGTCCCTCACGGGTGAACCTAGACACTTGGGTTTTAGTTAACTTGTTTTAGAATATCACCTCCTTTATCATAGCCCATGTCTTACCAAGCTTTCCTAGAAGATCGAAGGTTTTAACCTCACAGAAAACTGCTATACCACAAAAGGAAAGGGCAACTTTATTCCAATAATGAAATTATGTCCTGATGTTTACTATCATGACCTAACTGATCATCAAAGATTTGTTTTGTTTAGTAAAATGACTCTTTGTTTTCGTTTAGGGAAACTTTTTTCTTCAAAGACCTAATTTGGAGTACGCATCCTGTGGAAATATCAGTGAGCGCGTGGAATTAAGAAAACGCCTGGGTTGCAAGTCATTCCAGTGGTATTTGGATAATATCTTCCCAGAGTTGGAGCCACTTAACACACGGAGGAGAAGAAACAAAATCACTTTTATTAGCAAAGGGTGGAATGGCCCCTAATTCTTCAACAGATCGCACCACAGGACAAATTTAGAACTTCATGCAATTATGTAAAATGCAATGAAAAATACAGTCAGAGTGGTCAGCCTCTCAGGAGTGCCTTTCTCTATCTCAGTGACAATCCTCCCTTTGCTGCTCATGTGCCACTGGAGTTCTGGGCATATGGACCTCCACAGTAGAGAAGGGAGCTGTCTCAGCTCAGATGCTGCTGTACAGCTGACTGGGATAAAGTGTATGGCTTGTGAGTACTTGACCAGGTCACTTGGCTGTGAAGGTCCCGGCGGGCCCACCGGTGGCCTCACAGAGAGCCATGATTGGGCTACAGCGGCTGGTTTGGGGCAAGCTCCTTTCCTGCAGCCAGCGTAGAGTCGGGCTACCTCCTGGCTTGGCTGAGCTCCTAGGTATCTGAAGGTCGTGTCACCTTGGCTGGCTGTCCAGGCCCCATGTGCTCCGGGCAGGTTCCCCAAGCGCTCCCACTGGCCTTTCTATCCTGAGCTGCTGCTCTTTCTGCTTCTTTCTATTTTTATATCTGCGACCTCTGTCCTCTGGCCTGTGACCCACAGCTTGCCCAATGCTTCTTCAGTCATGTCCTGTTTTTCTCTAACCAGCTCTTGGCTGCGCAGGGACAGAAGGAAGGAGCTAGCACCCTGCCTGCCATGCCCACAGACTCCTCAGGGGGTTGGGAAATGCAGTAGGGTTCACCCTAGGGAAGGTGAGTTTAAGAAAGTCAAAGAGGGGTAATTCACAAAGTCCCTAAAGGAAATTCTAGGAGAAACAGTATTTTCTCCTGAGACACCTGACAGGACTGTCAAAGATAGCCCATGCACGCTCTTCCTGATCCCTCCTCGCTGCAGCGACATTTCGGAGGGGTTTCCAGCAGAGCTCAGCAACCGGAATGCTCCCTGCTGGCCTGCCTTTCTAAGCTCCACCCATTTGCGGATATCAGTGCAATAGTTAATCTTCATTACCACTTTCACAGGATTTGGAATCACCGAGGAAACTTTCTTGTTCTGGGCATGTGTCGTCCCCCCCACCCCCACCCCCCAGCCACAGGGTTAATCTGTGTAGCCTTGGCTGTCCTAGAACCACCAGGCTGGCCCCAAACTCATATCTGCTTGTCTCTGCTGGCCTTCCCAGTGCTGGGATAAAAGGGTGTGGCCCCACTGCCCTGCTCTGGCCATGTCTGTGTTTTCCTGGGGTTTAGCTGAGTAAGGAAAACCTACCTGGAATGTGGGTAGCCATAACTCATGGAGTGGGGGTCAAATCAAATAAAAAGGGAAACAAAAGCAGGCTCGAGATGAGAGCCCGCTCGCTCCGCCTCCTGAGGAGGAACTGTCACAAGCTGCCTCAGACTTCTGCTTGCTGTGGCTTACCCGCCACAGTGGAAGCCCTGCCCTCAAACTGTGGCCAAGATAAACCCTTAAGTAGTTTTTGTGGGGTTGGAGCAGTCAAGAGCACTGACTGCTCTTCTGAAAGGTTCTGAGTTCAAATCCCAGCAACCACATGGTGGCTCACAACCATCCTTAATGAGATCTGACACCCTCTTCTGGTGTGTCTGAAGACAGCTACAGTGTACTTAGATATAATAATAAATAAATCTTTAGGCCGGAGCGAGTGGGGCCAATCGGAACAAGCAGAGGTCCTGAATTAAAATTCCCAGCAACCACATGATGGCTCACAACCATTAGTACAGCTACAGTGCTCTCAATACAGAAAATAAATCTTTTTTTTGTTTTTTTTTTTTTTCGAGACAGGGTTTCTCTGTGTAATTCTGGCTGTCCTGGAACTCACTCTGTAGACCAGGTTGGCCTCCAACTCAGAAATCCACCTGCCTCTGCCTCCCAAGTGCTGGGGTTAAAGGCGTGTGCCACCACTGCCCGAGTAAAATAAATCATTTTTAAAAAGTAGTTTTTGTCAGGAACATTGTCACGCATACGAGAAAAGTGACAGACACACGGTGATGGTGTACAAATGCACTCTGTTCTATTGCCCTTGCAAGGGAGCGCCTTCCCCTAAATAACGACTCGCTCCAGTTAAGATGCACTGCTGTGTGGACAATAACGGAATCGATGAAAGAGACTCTCTTTGGCATTGACAGCAACTGTTTGACCGAGGGCACCGGTCATGGAAGGGCACAGGTAAGGGTCATCAGCACCACAGCCCTATGGAGAGACCTAGGCAACCTCACAGTCTCACAATACCAATGGGTATTTGGCAGGATCATGTACGAGTTAATTTTGTGCCACTGTGTCAACAACTTAAAGGGAAAAGATTTTAGCCTAAGGTTGCTGAGGGTTGGTTGCATGGTTGCTTGGCTATTGCATTTGGGCAGAACATCAGGGGACAGCAGTATACTGGGTAGGTTATTTACTTCATGATGGGCAGGAAGCCCAGAAGGAGACATGGACCATTGGATCAGGTAAGACCCTCAAAGAGAGATCCCTCATCCTCCTTCCTCTAGGTTGACCCCCACCTCCTAAAAGTTTCCAGAATCTTTGGCAATCGCACCACCAGCGGGCACTAAGCGCCACACATTAGCTCGTGTGGGACACTTCAAGTCACCACAGCCAGTTAATGAAGGAGGAAAGTATCCAAGCTAGAACAGTTTATGGGTCAGGAGATACTGCTTTCTTAGAAATAAGGGACACAGAATTTTCTCCTTGCATATATCCTGTTGCTCTATCAGACATCACAGCTTTTTTTTTTTTTTTTTTTTTTTTTTTTTTTAAAGGTCTTGGCGGAATAGCGGGCAGAGATGACAGGATTAATTTAGATATCCGTCAATGTAATGCAGCATTACTGGACTATCAAAACCTTACCATTCTGTTAGATCTGCTCAATTCCCTCCCATTCTTCACGTGAAAAAGTCGTCCCCTCCTCTAAGCAGCTCGCTGGAGTGAACCTCACTGCGGCCCTTTGCGACCGCAGCTCAGCTCCACGCCGGGCGGGGAGGAGCCCGGGCCTCGTGACGCCAGGCCGCGGGCGGTGACGTCATCCCGGAGGCGGGGGGGGCGTGCGTGCGGTGACGCGAGCCGTGACGCGGGCGGTGGAGCGCGGCTCCGCGGGGCTGCGTGTCGTGGGCCGCGTCGCGCGCCGCGGCTCGTGCGGCTCGGCCCGGGCTGTGGCGGGAGCGAGGATGCCACAGCCCGTGCCCCGGAGCGCCGCCATCCCGGCCTGCGGGTGTCGCGGTGAGTAGCCGGCCCGCGGCGCTTGACCCCGCGCGGCCTACGTCGGCTCCGGAGGCTCGGTGGCCTGGGAGGCCCGAGTTGCTTCCGCCTTTCCCAGCCGTGGTGGGCACTGCGCCGGGCCGGGTTCTCGGTGGCCGTATCCTGCAGCCGGTGTTGTGATTTACCAGAAAGAAATACCGATTTTATTTTTACTGCTGCTGTTACGGTCGGTCTGTGCGGGTCTGGATTTAGACCGCGTCCGTACAGGAGGCCGGAAGACAGAAAGGATGCATGCTTTTTTCTTTGCCATATGTTTGCTAAAGAAATTGCCTTGTACACCCTAAACTAGTGCATTAAATATTAAAATAGAAAGACCCACTACCTATCTGTTAGCTCTTTCCCTTTGGTGAATATTAGCATGCTTATGATGCATTAGCTTCATTTTCACATCAGAGAGTTGGGCTAGTCCTTTGAGAGTCGTCCATGGTCATGTTGGTTGCTTATCTTCAGACATAAAATGAGACCCTGGAGACGCTTTCCAGTCAGTGCATCCAACAAAATAGTTACTTTAAACTTATTTCTTCTTTAATTTGAAATACTGCTTTAAGAAAAATAGGAAGGAAGCCTTTCTTCCCCTCAGAATGTGCACAGAGCTCTGTAAGTGAAATGTCAGCACACCGTGGTCCAGACTTGCCATTTGCTGGCCCCGCGGTCTCGCTAACATTTCTGTGCTGTTTCTTGCCAGTTTTTCTTCTCAATTTTATGTTACTATTTTTTCTTGTAACGTATAATTAACATGAAGTTTATTGTATTATTTTAACAGTATAACTGAATGGCGTCAGGTCCTTTCCCAGTGTTGTCTTACAGCCAGCCCCATGTATTTCCAACACGTGTCACTCAGGACAGACACTGTACACATAGGGCAGGGACTCCTGCTCTTCTGCTCCTTCCGTCTCCCTGAGTTTACCTGGTTCAGATACTTCATTTTAATTTGAAACCACGGTCTTCTCTTTCATCCATCCTCCTCTGTATCTGAGTCTCTATGATGGCTATTCTTGGTTGTCAACTACATCTGGAATTAACTAAAACTCCAAAATGGCTGGGTGCGGGTGTGAGAGGTTTTTGCTTAGTTAAATCATTTGAAGTGGGGAGAGCCTTTTCTAATCTGTATATTTGAAGTGGGAAGATCTACCTTTAATCTAGGCCACACCCTCTGCTGGCAGCCTTTATAAAGTATGTGGAATGAGGAAGCCCTCCCTGCCTGCTCGCTCGTGTCCGTCCGTACTAGAAAGTCCATTCCTTCACTGGCTTTAGAGCCCGTCCATTCAGGATTCCAGTGTACACTGAAGAACAGCTGAGACTTTGAGCTCTGTGGGCTGAACAACTGCTAGATTCTTGGAGTTTGCCTCAACACAGCCATTGTTGTACTAGCTGGAATACTCTAATAAATCCCCCCTGTCTGTATATCAAGAAATCCATTCTATAATTTCTGTTACACTAGAGAATCCTGGTGAATAATCTCTCTGCTCTCATTCTTGGAAATGTGTATCAGGGTCTGAATTGCTTAGTTCGTGTTTGGAAAGCCTCTGTGCTGACTGCTGAATCTGACAGCTCCGTCTAAACACTCATCTGGCTTGGGCCCCAGGAACCCTGGTGGCCTTTCATATTGCTTGTCAGCACATCTTCTGGAAGCCTCCTGAAGTCTTTCCCTGGGTTCTCTGCCAAAGTTCCCCGAGTCCCAGAGTATCTCTTCAATATCTGTCCTCTGCCCCTGTTCCACCTTTGTTACTTAGCCCTGCTCTGCACCAGTTTCCATGTGTCTTAAGTTTCTGTGTGAAGCCTGGATTCCAAAGTGAAATCATCTCCCTATCTTGAATGTAACAGCTCACTCCTGACCCTTGTTCTGGGTCATCAAGACTTGAAAGCTTGGTGTTCTAGCCTCTCCTCCTTAGGCAGTGCTCTTCGTGCTCACCAGTATAGACAGTTGGTCTCTGCTTTACCTTTCCCACACAGTTTCACAGCCCAAGGCCAAGCCAAGATGGCTTCTCCTTGTGACTGTTGTCACTGACTCCTTGAGTCTAAACATTCTCTCCCTGTACTCTAAACCATTATGTACACAGCTGTCTGGACTTCCTTCCAAGCTGGGTAGTAGAATTGCTTAAATATACTCGCTAGCGATTTTCATCCCACCTCCTAATAGAGTCTCACTCTGTAGCCCAGGCTGGCCCGAACTATTGTCATTCTTCCTGCCACAGCTTCCCAAGTGCTGGGGTTGTAAATGTGAAACTGCCATGTCCAGTTCATTACTTCTGTGCATTCCTGACAAGTTTATTCTTCAGTAGCAGAGCCCAAGCCTGCTCTCCTACAATTAAAGTTCCACTAGCCTTAAAGCCCTTACAATTCATTGACCTGTAAGTCTTTCAGGTAAGGCTAGAAACACGGCTCAGTGGTTAAGAGAAAGTAGTATTCTTGCAGAGAATCCTAGTTCAATTCCCAGTACCCATGTTAGTGACTTGAAACTGCCCATGAGTCAGACACCTCTGGACTCTGCGCGCGCGCGCACACACACACACACACAATTAAAAATAAAAATACACCTAAAATAAAAATGTTTGGGTAATCTGCTTCATTCTACCAAATCCCTGAACCTATTCACAATATTTTAAAAAGCTGCTGTGTTAGTCGGAAGTTTTCAGAGCAGTGGAGCCAGGGGAATGTGTCCCTATGTACACACATGTGTGTACATACAGTTATTTTCAAGAATTCTTAGGGCAGTGTAAAAATCATTAGCAGTTCCTTACTGAGAGAATAGATGAGAGTTTTTAAATGTTTGCATTTTAGGAAAAATTTAAAAAGTGTTACAATAACAGTTGTTCATGCATTTTTTTTAAATTAAGCATTTTGTTTTGTAGTAATTGTAGACTTACATGCAATTATAAGAAATATGAGAGGGACTATATATGCTTTACTGTGTTCTTGGTATTATTATGTAAAACTATAGCATAACATAGTTACAGTAAGCTGGGCGGTGATGGCGCACGCCTTTAATCCCAGCACTTGGGAGGCAGAGGTAGGTGGATTTCTGAGTTCGAGGCCAGCCTGGTTTACAGAGTGAGTTCCAGGACAGCCAGGGCTACACAGAGAAACCCTGTCTCGGAAGAAAAAACAAAAAAAAAAAAACAAAAAAAACCCCATAGCTACAGTATTGGTGTTGGTGTAGTTAAGACACAGCAGTCTATTGCTAGAGTGATTCCATACTCACTTTGCCTCTTTAAGAATTCTCTGATCCTTGTATCCCTAACTTCTGGCAATCACTAATCTTTCTTTCATCCGCACAGTTTCATCATCAAGAGTGTTAGATAAGGGTAATCATCAAGTATATAATCTTGAGGGATTACACTTGTTCATTCAACCAGTCAGTTCAATCTTTTAGTTGGAAAAATGCAGTTTTAGCATCACAACTAGAAAATGATAACTTGTGGAGGACTGACTTGTGCCTTACAGGGATACATGGTATCCCTGGTCTTTGCCAACCATAATGTGACAACCAAACACTGTTCCCAGGTATTGCACAAGTCCCTGGGAGTGCCACATTGCTTTTCCAGATGCCGTGTGTTTCCCTAGCCCTTGGCTGGAGGATCACTGGAGTTAAAGAATGGCGAGTAGACCTGGAGCTTAGGCGACTGAGGCTGTCACAGCACACTCTACTGCACTGTGCACATCTGCCACGCTCATTTGAGTATTCTGCTGATCAAGTCCATACCTGCAGAGGTACAGGAAACCCGCTTGACTTTCTGTGGAAAAGTTAGTAGTGAGGAAGACATAGTTGATACATACAGTCATGAGATGGACTCGAATCTGTGCTCTCTTACTCCTGGACAAGAGTTAGCTTAGAGGCCAGATTGTATATATGTTGTATATGCCTACCCTCTG
This sequence comes from Apodemus agrarius, assembly GCA_964023405.1. NCBI lineage: Eukaryota > Metazoa > Chordata > Mammalia > Rodentia > Muridae > Apodemus > Apodemus agrarius. The sequence goes on along the minus strand of OZ030006.1, from coordinate 5,909,108 downwards.
AGTCAAAGAGTTCAGCTGCACACACTTGAAAACAGTCAGTCCATCAGGACTTCCTGATTATTACATCCCCTCATACAGGGGTAGAAACAGTCAGGAGACTGTTACCTGAGTTTCTGGGTGCTACAAACTATTGTAAGGGAAGGGACTCAATCTCTGTAGCAGTGGGAAAGCCAGCACACTTAGTAACCCTCATCTGTGCTTTGTAAGGAACCCTGTCAGGCTCACCGGCTCCCAGGAGTGAGTGTGGTGTGACTGTGCCTCGGTTTGTCCTAGGGACCTTAGGAGGGAGGGTAGACATTGCTTCCATCGCTCCAGGAACGGATTTTAGCCATAGAACTCATGTCACAGCCCTCAGACCCATCTTAAGGCCAGGAGTAAGTATGCTAGTAAGAGAACAATTATTGGCTTGTATTTTCTTTTTAAAAAGCATTTTATTATGAAAAGTTCTAGACACTAAAAATTAAGTTTGAAATATTTTAATGGTTCTTTTAATGCTCTCTAGGCAGTCATTGTTTATCTTGTTGATTAATTGAGCAGTTTCAGATAGCATATGATTTTAGCAGGATGAAATCATCTCTACTTTGACCCTCTCTTCTTAAACTATTGTTTAATTTTGGAGTCACTTTAGACTTACATAAATTATGAAAATATGAAGCATTCCTGTGTGCTGTAACAGTTGCAGTGAAATGTGTGTTGCTCACAGGTAGCAGTCACTCTCTCCCACCAGGGCTGCCTGCCCTGGCTCACTGACCTGCCAGCCGGCCCCCGAGCCTTGTGCTTTAAGGTGTTTTGTTGGCTTGTGTTCCCAGTTTCCTGCTTTTTGTTTTTGTTTGTTTTTTGTTTTTGCTTGTTTTGCTTTATTTTAGGTGTAAGTTTGTTTCTTTCTTTCAGCAACATTATTTGCATGTTTCTTCTGCATCTGAGCTATGTTAGTACTGTAGTATTTGTATCCCCTTTGGTTTTAAGGAATATTGTTTTTAATAAGCTAAGTAGCCTTGAACTCTGTATTCTACCTTATAATGACTATTCCTGGTTGTCAGCTGGACTACATCTGGAATGTACTACAATCCAGAAATGGAGGGCACACCTGTGATCCAGATCTCAAGACTGGAAGACACAGGCTTCTGACCTGGATCTTGACATGGAGATCTTGATGCATAGTGGCCATGAAAAGTTTAGGCCCAGGCAAGGTAGTACCCGCCTTTAATCCCGGGAGACTGAGGCAAGCAGATCTCTGAGTTCAAGGTCAGCCTGGGACAAAGCAAGTTCCAGATCCAGGTGTGGTGGCACACACCTTTCATCTGGGCCACACCTTCTGCTGGAGGCCTCCAGAAGGGCATTGGAAGAAGGAAGGCTCACTCTTCTTTAACTGCTTGTACTTACTGGCAGCACATCTGTTGGAACCTACTTTAGGGTTCTAGCTCATAAACAGCTGAAACAACTAGCCTTTGGGACTGAGCATCTACTAGATTCTTGGGCTGCTCATTGTTGGGTTAGTTGGACCGTAAATCACTATAATAAATTCCCTTAGTATAAGAGACATTCTGTAGGTTCTGTGACTCTGGAGAACTGCCTCAGACTTCTGCATGCTGGAACAATCAGCAGAGGCAGGGACTGAGGAGCTCTCTTGAGAGAGTTGCTGAGGTGATGCTACAGTATTTCACATTGAAGAGAATTTTAGGACAACGGAGCATGAAGCCTTGGTGGGACTTATTAAGATTTATTATCACTGTTTATCCTCTTTCTAAAACAGGTTAGTCTTAGAAAGTTCTATAGCCTGAGTTGGTTTCAGACCTGCTGTGTAGCCAGTAATGATCTTTGATCTCTTGTCTCCACCTCTCAAGTGATGGAGTGACAGGCAAGCACACCTGTCTCTGATAAGAGAGACTTTTAACATAGGGTGCTTCAGAAAGGATGACACTCATATGTGGGTTTAGGCCTCTTATGGGAGAACCCCGTTTGGATGTCTGAGGCATATCTGTGGTTTGGGGCCTTCTGAAGAAGATGCATCGCAGCTCAGGCTGAGCTGCACACGTGTGCAGTACCTGTGTAGCATCCTCCTGACGGCGCGCCATTCCCCTTCCGGTTCTTTTCTTTTTCAGTGAATGAGATCATGGAGTGATACAGCACTTTCTGAGGTGTGCCTGACAGTATGTTAAGGTGATAAGATTAAAGACTAAGGTCAAAGGAGTATAGGTCACAAGATTTAGAGTTGACTGTAAACAAGGTTTGTAACGCTGTTTGTGAGAATCTCTGTATTAAAGGGTTTCTTACATTAGAGAGTGTTTTCCTAGGAAAGTTATTTTCTAGCCTCACTTGTTAAATGATTGCATATACTTTATAGAAAGGGTTTGAAATAAAGACAAGTGCAAAGAGATTTAGCCAAGATGACACTAACCAGAGCCTTGATTTCTTGATAGCTGCCAGCAGCAGTTGGTAACAGCAGTATGGAGATTAAAAATAGGCATCAGGATGTATATCATAAAGTAATACTGGCCAAGTTCCAAAGTTATTTTAAATGTTCTCTTGTTTATCTGTCTCCTAGGTTCTTAAGGACAGTGGTGAGGGGGTCAAGCATCTGGCACCCTTCCTGTAGCTTTCCTTCAGAATGATTCAGTGATTCTTTTTAGAAGAAGATGTTAGGTTATTTAGTACGTTGTTAGGCTGTGAACTCATGTGGGTGAGAGTTTAACAGGAAGATTCAGGTATATATACTTAAAATGTTACTTACTGAAACTGTCATTTTATTAAGATTAACTTTTCTCACTTCTGGGATTTGACAGTAGTTCAGAGCCAGGGAAGACGGTGTGTGGCTTCTCAGCCCCCTGCTGCCCTGAGTCTGCCTTCTTTTCTTCCTTTCATCATGGGACCTGAGGGTCAGTTAAACTCTGCTTGTGGCTTACTGTGTTTCTTTAATCTTCCTGCGTTGGTCTTGCTTTTTTCTGAGGAATTTATTTGATTACAGCTTCATTTTTTTTCCTACAGTGATTTGTGTATTAGAATATTTTGTTTTGTTTATTGAGACAGGGTTTCTCTGTGCAGCCTTGGCTGTCCAGCCCCTGCCTCCTCAGTGCTGGACATACACTGCCATACACATGCCACACCATACACAGCTTCATGTCTGAGTTTATTTAGAATGTGGGTCAGTTAGACTACATTGTATTTCCATTCTGGTAGAAGAAACAGATCCCTCCAGGCTGTCCTCTGGTCTCCATCTCCACATGCATGCATGTCATGTCCTCTGGTCTCCATCTCCATATGCATTCATGTCATGTCCTCTGGTCTCCATGTCTCCATATGCTTGAATGTCATGTCCTCTGGTCTTCATGTCTCCATATGCATGAATGTCATGTCCTCTGGTCTCCATATCCATATGCATGCATGTCATGCCGAGTTACATGAGAGTACATCTCCATATACACTCAACATTTGTGGGATTCACTAACTTCTGCTAAAAACAAAGAACAAAAGAAAACTGAGTTACTGATCTCTATATAAACTTTCAACCTGAAAAATTATGGAAAAAAACTGCCCTTTAATGTGGTGGTATGTTTTTAAAATTATAACAGATGTGTATAAGTACTGGCTGACATGTGTGTGCCATGCATGTGGGCCATTTGGTGTTATGTTCATTTGCTCTCCATCTTAATTTTGGAGACATAGTTCTCACTGAACCTGATTGGGCTTGGCACCAGCGAGTTCCAAGGAACTCCCTGCCTATCTCTGCTTTACCTAACTCTAGATTGCAGTTGTGTAGGACCACAGCCTGTACAATGCCAAGGATCCAAACTGTGGTCTGCATGTCTTCTCAGTGAACACTGATTTCTCATTACCCCACATGCCCTTTGCTCACACTCTGCTGGTGTCTAAGATTTCACATTTGATCAGAATCTAAATGTTCCTTAACTTTTTGAGCAGAAATATGCTTTTAAAAAGTATCTAAGAAAGTAGTTTTGTTACCCAAGGCACTGATCAACATTTGGGTTTGAGAGGATGGAAGGATCCCTCTGTCCTGGGGTCTTACTTATGCTTCTGTGGGTGAAGGTCTCTGGGTGAGGCCTTTATAACAACCTTGCTTATATTGTGGATATACTATTTATTGAGATGCTGTCAGCTCACAGATCTGGAATTACCATCTGTTGACAGATGTTCAGCTTCTCATTTTGCAGCCACTTTCCTCAGTACCCTGAATCAGCAGTCTGGTCACGTGTTTCCTCAGTTCTTCTCTCTCTGTGTCTCTGTCTCTGTCTGTCTCTGTCTGTCTCTGTCTCTCTCAGGCACCCTGGATCAGTCTGGTCACGTGATTCCTCAGTTCTTCTCTCTCTGTGTCTGTCTCTGTCTGTCTCTGTCTGTCTCTCAGGTACCCTGGATCACCAGTCTGGTCACGTGTTTATCCTAGTTCCTCCTCACCACACAGCTTTTTGCTTCACTCTCACTTGTGATCTTTCCATTGTGGTCATGCTATGAGTATTTGCTCACTTCCCCCTCTTCTGTCTGAAAGCATCCACCAAAACAGTGAAAGAAAAATGCAGAATCATACCGATTTCTTCATGGTGGGGCCTGTCATTCCTTCAGCACTGACGTCCAGTGGTGACTGTTTTGGCTTTATTAACCATTTACATTTTTCACTGAAAGTTTTTCACTGGTTGATTGGCTTGGCCTTAATTGACCTTGTGTATCTGCTTTGACCCTCCCTTTAAATATGCTCAGCCTTGACATTGTAGCCAGAAGAAATAACAAAGATATAAAGCAAAGACTGGTATGTGTAGGCTGGACTTGTCATTTGTCAGAATAAATTAGAATTTAAGGTTTTGATTTCTGTTTGGTTGCTTTAATGTCTAATAGGAAGCGTGTGTTTGCTATGTATCTTCATATTTGATTGTTGATCTGTCTAAAACTGGTGTCTCTGTTGCCTTTAAGCACTGTTATGGCAAATTATAGAAATGGTTAATTTTTATAAATGTCTCTCATGTACAGTGATTTGCCACCTAAAATATGTCCTCAATAATACCATGACTAAGGGAAATAGCAGCTACTTACTAGAGTAGAGTAAATGTAGACACATTTTAGGTTTGTGATCTGGACTGGAGTGGCTGTGAGAATGGAGCTCTGTGAAGACTCTAGACAGAGTTCAACAAGTCCTATGAGTGGGCTCTTTGGATGGAAAACCTTTTCATTTTTCAGGCAACCAAGAGGGGAAAGAAAGGAATCAAAAACGAGATTGTGAATAAAATGGAAAGAACTTTCCTGGTTTTACCACAGAGACTGTTATTTAATATTAAGAACTTGGCAGGTTCCTTGAGTTGTCTCTTGTATTTTGCCAGTAATAAATATGGCTGCTGATCAGTGTCGGTATTTTTACTGTTGTTGAATAAGGTGGCCATGACTTCATATTAGGCATTACCTGACCCAAATTAGTTAGTAGTGATATGTTTAGAAATTCCTACCATTTTGGCAAGCATACTGACAGTTGTCCTACACAGTCCTTCATTCATTTCAACAAATATTTATTAAATATTTTCTGTTTGCCAGATGCCGCTCAGGAGACATTGCCAGGAATCAGGCATACTGAAGGCTCTTGCTCTAATCTCTCTTGTCTTCCAGTACAGAAGAGCTAAGGGTGATGCAGTAGCTGTGTGTGTATCAGGAAGACCAGGTGTGCTGTTTAGTGTCTGCTTTTGTTTTCAGGCAGGTGCCCTAGGGATAGGGCCTTGTTGAGAAGGCCACACCGAATAGGGAGTAAACAGGTAAAGGGAGCAGCTATGAAATCACCCAAGGAAAAGAATTCCAGACAGAGGGAAGAGCCAGTCCTTAAGAGTATGATTGCTAGTTGGGCGATTGGTGGCACACGCCTGTAATCCCAGCACTTGGGAGGCAGAGGCAGGTGGATTTCTGAGTTCGAGGCCAGCCTGGTCTACAGAGTGAGTTCCAGGACAGCCGGAACTATACAGAGAAACCCTGTCTCAAAAAACAAACAAAAAAAAAAAAAAAAAAAAAAAGAAAAAGAAAAAGAAAAGAATATGATTGCTGTACCTACTGACACAGATGGAGATTTGTATCTAGGCCAAAACAAGTGTCAACTATCCTAGTTTTGATATCAGGGTGTTAAAAGCTACTGAGGGCTGGAGAGATGGCTCAGTGGTTAAGAGCACTGACTGCTCTTCCGAAGGTCCTGAGTTCAAATCCCAGCAACCACATGACTCACAACCATCGGTAATGAGATCTGATGCCCTCTTCTGGGGTGTCTGAAGACAGCTACAGTGTACTTACATATAATTAAATAAATAAATAAATAAATAAATAAATAAATAACTCAATCTTTGAGCCGGGCAGTGGTGGTGCACGCCTGTAATCCCAGCACTTGGGAGGCAGAGGCAGGCGGATCTCTGAGTTCAAGGCCAGCCTGGTCTGCAGAGTGAGTTCTAGGACAGCCAGGACAACACAGAGAAACTCTGTCTCAAAAAACCATAAACAAACAAACAGACAAAAAACCTACTGAAAGTGAGTGGAGAATTTCTCTGAAGACAGCCACATCATACTAAGGCCATCTTCATCAAAGTATAGGTTATTGCAAATGCAAAACTATCTACAAATTTTTTGTTTGTTTTTATGAAGGTTTAACATTTTAAAGGATTGTAAGCCATCTAGACTGCCTGATTACCCAGAGCCAGTGTTCTTCGAAGAACTGACCTATTGCATCTGAATTCTCAGACAGTTCATTCTTTCTTTCCCCTCTCTCCCTCACTCCATCCCTCTATTCCCCAAAAGGCCATATGAAACCTACATCTGTAGTTTTAAAACATACCCAGGTTTAGTAGCACGTCTTTAATCAGCACTATAGACGTAGCAGCAGGTGGATCTTTGAGTTCAGGTCAGTCTGGTTTATGTACTGAGTTTCAGGACAGCCAGGGACATGTAGATAGACCCTATCTTATACAAAGAAAAGTGTATCTATATAGATACATAAAAAGTTATCCTTTATTGGCAACAATATTCCTACCTGAAGCTAACATAAGAACTCCAGTGCCAGGAATGTTTTCTTTTGAAGTTGGAGGTTCCAAAGACCCCCAAACATTACAAGTTATTGTCATTGCTCCTGGTTAACTTCTAGAACCCGAGTGGTACTCTACTGTGTGAGACACTACATATTTGAGTCATAGAACAAGGAGAAATCAGCTGGTACTGACCTGGAGATTTTATCTTAACTGGCTAGCTTTCATAAGTGTTGAAGCTGCTCTATGTGCTGTTGGAAGAGAAGGAAGGCCTGGGCGCTTGAGGAGAACCAGCTTTAAACATCAGTTTTGCTGCATAGCTGGTGTGGGTACAAGCAGCATGTCTATGGCCTGCCTTCAGCATCCCCTGGCCTTCTGCACATGTCGTACTTTTGTTTTTATTGCTGTTTGCTTGTTAGTTGCCTGCCCCTGAGCCAAGGATTAGGCAGTTAAAATGTCCTTCTTAGTTGAAGCTCCGTGTTTGTCTTCAAGGTCACAATTCTGCTTTCCCGTTTTTCAAGTCCGTGACTTGTTTTTCCTGGTAAAGGCTTCTCGGACTTTTCTTCCAGATGTTTCTTGCCTGCATTTCTCACATATGTCTTTAGTTTCAAAGGTACTCCTGGCTGGCAGGGCGGCTCATCCGTCCTGAGCCCTTCATGGCCGCTCATTGTCATCATCATCTTCTTACTATTACCATTTTACTTTAGCTTTGAATCACTTGTTTTTAACTTGACTTGTGAACTGTCTAGTAGTTCTTGGTTGGCAAGTAATTTAAAAACAGAGCAGTTTACCATCTGGGTTGAGGGCATAATCTTGTTCAAGAAATTTAATGTTTAACTAAATATTTAATGTTTAATTTGCTTTGTCTGTTATTTTGGGGGATGATTTTAATTGGCTACAGAAATTAGTAATTTATAAGTTGTATCTCCTGCAGACTCCGTAAACTCATGGATTTTAGAGGCAGCGTCTCCTTGCCTTAGCTCACTTGGGCTATTTTCTGTGATGTTTGATGTGACACTTGGTTCCAGCTGTGCTTCACAGGACATCGTAAGGAGAGAGAAAAACAGAACTACTGAAACTATTTGACAGTAACTGTTAGAACTAGACTAGGCTCTGGGATAGGCAAAGCTTTTGAATAGAGTAGTACTGTCCTTTTCCAGTTGTTTATAGGGATTTTGTTTGTTATGTGTAAATGTTTGTCGGGCATGGGTGTAAAAGCTTGATAAGAGTGGGGCCTCCTGTGGTCGGCTGGAATGTAATACGCTGTTGCCTTTACAGCTTGTGTTTCAGGTTTTTGAGGGAAGTGGGTTTGCTTTTAGTTTTGAACTAAGGTCTCAGTTTATAGGCCAGTCTTGGAGTTCACTGGCTGTGGCACAGGTTGGCCAGGAACTCAGAGGATCATCTTGCCTTAACCTCTCAAGTACTAAGATTGTAGATATGAGACCACATTCCTGCTGTTTTGAATACATGTCCTGTGATGGTACATGCCGTACTTGTACTCTATTCTTGAAAGTTAGAGCTCAAAACAGTGACCAAGCCGAGCGGTGGTGGCACACGCCTGTAATCCCAGCACTCTGGGAGGCAGAGCCAGGTGGATTTCTTGAGTTGGAGGCCAGCCTGGTCTACAGAGTGAGTTCCAGGACAGCCAGGGCTATATAGAGAAACCCTATCTCGAAAAAACCAAATTAAAACACACACACATACACACACACACACACACACACACACACACCAGTGACCAAACTGAAAGCAATCCAGAGCAAAGGTGAGGAGTGTTCATTAACTGCAAGGCAAACATGTCAGCTATTTTGTTGCTTTGTTCTTCTAAACGTTAACATATTGCTTATTTTTTCCCCTCTGGTAACAATGGGTAGGAAGGGTGGTTTGGGAATTGGTGAGTGCATTCAGTAGCTGATCGAGGAGTGTTCTAAGTCTAACATTGGTATCTTTCTTTTTTAGGAAATTGAAAATGGCCTTTGAGCTATGCTAGGTCTATAATGGGAAGCGTCACAGTTCGATATTTCTGTTATGGGTGCCTTTTTACATCTGCTACCTGGACAGTTCTGCTTTTCATTTATTTTAACTTCAGTGAAGTGACTCAGCCCCTTAGGAATGTGCCCATCAAGGGGTCTGGGCCCCACGGGCCATTTCCCAAAAAATTCTACCCACGTTTCACTCGGGGTCCAGGTCGAGTATTAGATCCACATTTCAAAGCAAACAGAATCGACGATTTGATGAATGATCACATTGAAGGTCCAGATGAAGGGCTCTCAAAGTCTTCTTCTGAACTAGGTAAGTAATCAGGTCTGCTCTTTAAGTTGTGTGACACTCAAGGCTAGAAGTGTCCCATTGTTTCCATACGTAACAGAGTTGTAATTAAATCTGTACTGGAGCTGCTGACAGGGAAGATGATTGAACTCTGAACGCAGAGATTGTAGGCACTTCCCCAACCCCACACCCCAGTTTTTTGAGACAGGGTTTCTCTGTGTAGTCCTGGCGGTCCTGGAACTTACTCTGTAGACCAGACTGGTCTCAAACTCAGAGATCCTGCCTGCTTGTGTCTCCCCAGAGCCGAAATTAAAGGCCACTACTGCCTGGCATAGGAACTCTTTTTATATAAAAGTTATGTGTAAATGTTTGTCGGGCATGGGTGTAAAAGCTTGATAAGAGTGGGGCCTCCTGTGGTCGGCTGGAATGTAATACGCTGTTGCCTTTACAGAACATTCTAAATACTTTCCCTCTGCTCACAGATAAATCTGTCTGTGATTGCAATACGATGTGTTTTTTTGTTTATTTTTAAAAAAATTTTTATTTTAGTTATTTATTCATTTTTTTGAGATAGGGTCTGTGTATACCTAGCTGGCCTGGAACTCACTATGTGGTCCAGGACAGTAATCTACTTGCATGTGTCTCTGAGTGCTGGGGCGCCAACACATAAAATGTTCTTAACATAATGGTTTTGAGCAGGTATTCATGGTTCGGGCACACTTGGTTTGCATTAAATTGATAAGAGGTGATGTTGGCCTCAGCTTACTCATTTGAATCCTGGACCCACAGTCAAGTTGAACACTGTGCTGTAATGCGATTATAACGGTGAATTCAGGGCCCCGGGAGACCGTCCCCTCGCAGTGGCTGCTGTGATCATCGTTTTTCAGAGTGTGTAACTTCACTCTCTTCCAGGTATGATTTTCAATGAACGTGACCAGGAATTGAGAGACCTGGGCTACCAGAAACACGCCTTTAATCTGCTCATCAGTAACCGCCTGGGGTACCACAGGGCTGTGCCGGACACCAGGGATTCAGAGTACGTCCTTCCTCCGCTCTTTCCTTCTTCAGTTTTGGAGACAGGGCTTCTCTATGTAGTCTTGGTTTTCCTAGTAGATTAAGATTATTATTTTTCTGTATATATTAGTACTGGGAATTAATACGGCAGCAATTATTTCTTAACCAGCTTTTCCCCAAGTAACCACAGAGAGACCTTTTATTATTTCATAGCCTTGGGCCTTAGCTGGGCAGATACTCAACTAGCTCATCTTAGTTGAGCTGACTGCCTGGCTCCATCCAGCCCCGCGGCTCCACCCTCCAGGCCCGAGTCTCCTGGCAAAGGCTTCCTTCTTATCCCAGAGTTTCCGCCTTCTACTTCCTGCCCAGCTAAGTGGCCATCAGATTTATTATTCGCTTTTTATTCAAGCCAGTCAGAGAATGTTTTGGGTAGGTTAGGAAGGACAGAGTTAGGAAGGTACAATTTCACACAGTGTACCCCAATACTTGCTCTGTAGACCAGGCTTGCCTGGAACCTGCCATTGTCTCCAGAGTACTGGGATTAATTGCCAGGCTGGAGTTTATTCTTCAAGTTGATAACGGTTGTTTCTCAAAGCCACTTATCAAGTAGTTTCTATGTCCATGAAACTCTTATATCATCTAGGAATTCAGTTTACTTAAATCTCTTACATTATTGGGTAAAAACTAAAAATTTTGTTGAAGACAAAGTTTTCTTATTGTGCTTCCATTTAAAACCTCCTTGAGAAGCTGGATTAACTTCTAGCGCTATGCAGGCAGTAACTTCACCACCTCATTAACTTATCTACCAAAAGGAAGAAACCAAGCCTAAAGGTAAAATTATTATCATGATGTAAAGCAAAGAATAGACCACGGCGTTTTCATAAATGCTTAAACGTCACTGAACAAGGTGGCAAGAAATATCCCAAGACATTTGAGCCTCTTAAAATACTAGATATTCTTGTTTTGATTGTTAAAGGTGTAGGGGGAAGTCCTACCCGACTGATCTGCCGACTGCTAGCATTGTTATCTGTTTCTACAATGAAGCCTTTTCTGCCTTGTTGCGGACCGTGCACAGTGTTGTGGACCGCACCCCAGCACACCTTCTTCATGAGGTCGTCCTCGTGGATGACAACAGTGACTTTGGTGAGTGATGCTATGAATGGTCACATTCATGGACGCTTACCCCACTGTGTGATAGCATACAGCCTATGTATCCATTCACTAGGGGATGATCTTGCTGAAGTTCTTTATCTTTGTAATCTGTCTACAGTGGTATCCAAAAATGCCCCGGGGGAATTTTCCTTTGGTTTGTTTTAAAAAAATGTCCATTATGAATGAAGCTCCAATTCATAGGAGCTTAAGAAGACTTCCGCCAGGTTGTGGTGGCACACGCCTGTAATCCCAGCCCTTGGGAGGCAGAGGCAGGCGGATTTCTGAGTTCGAGGCCAGCCTGGTCTACAGAGTGAGTTCCAGGACAGCCAGGGCTATACAGAGAAACCCTGTCTTGAAAAACCATACAAAACCATACAAAACAAAACAGAATTTGCTACACAGACCAGGCTAGCCTTGAACTTACAGAGATCTGCCTGCCTCTGTAACCCTAGTGCAGGGGTTAAAGGTGTGTATTGGCGTACTCAGCGTGGACTTGGTGTTTAAAGATAAGAGCATCTCTTTTGTAGTATAGGTTGGCCTCAAGTGGCTTTCAAGGCACTTGAACTTACAGCAGTCCTCCTGTCCCAGCCTTGAGTGCTGGGACTGCAGGCAAGAACCTTCACATGTGACTTCATTTCAGACATGGTGTATGGAAATATACATCCAAGGCAGCAATTCCTCGTGTGCGGTCCAACTTTGCTCTGGGTTGTTGTTCTACAGGGTACTAGAATGCTTTATAGTGAGGCAGTCTAACACATTTCTTTGATCAGGTGTAGATTGTGGTACACATGGCAGATACATTAGAAATAGAAGATGCTTGCTGTCTATCTTGTGTAATTATGGAACCGGTCTGTTTTAGATGACTTAAAAGGAGAGCTAGAGGAGTACATCCAAAGACACCTGCCTGCAAAGGTCAAGGTCATAAGGAATGCGAAGCGTGAGGGGTTGATCCGCGGAAGAATGATTGGAGCAGCCCACGCCACAGGTATATCCACGCCGTGCCGTGGCTCTGCGCTGCCGGACACCCACAGAGGCCCGTGAAAAGCCATATATCTTAGCTACTGTTCTGTTGCTTTGAAGAGACACCATGTTCAAGGCAACTTATAAAAGAAACCATTTAATTTAGGGCTTTAGAGGGTTAGTGCATGCATGGCAGTAAGCAGGCAGACGTGGCACAGAGGCAAAAGGTGAGAACTTTATCTGATCCTCAGGAAAGAGGCGAAGACACAGCTAATCAGGCCTGCCATGAAGCCTCAGAGCCCACCTCCAATAACACCTCCTCTGACAAGGCTATACCCCAGTCCTTTCTAAACAGTTCCACCCACTGGGGTCAGGCATTCAGTGAACATGAGCCAGTGGGGACCATTCCCAGTCATCCCCCATACACGTCTTCATTGGCTATCACCCAAAGGAATGAAGAAGAGTTCTGTTTGAAAAGATTTTATAACTGACTTGCTGCCCCAAAGCACAGAGTACAGAGATCGCTGCTAGGGCCCTTGCTGGCCTATTTCTGTAGTGGCCTCTCAGTTAATTATTGGCCTCTCAAACAGGTTTCTTATCTTGCTTGCTTACATAAGTAGGAAAGTCCAAGCCAACATGTAACTGAACTTTTAAAAATTTAAAATAGAAACATTTAACATCCAAACTACTTGACTTGAATTATGCTAATAATTGTTAGTGTGGAGTGCACATCTCTGGAGTCATTATAAGGATTCCACTTGGTAAACAAGATTGAGTCTACACGTTACTGGGAGGTTTTCAAGCCTTGGTCAGCCACCATATGCTAATCTCTCCTTGAAAAGCACAGAACAGGTGCCAGACGCAGCCTTCTGCAGAAGTCACAGCTCAGCCACTGTTCCTTTGTGTCTCTTTGATTTGGCCCCAGGCTGGCTTCATTCTTGCTATGTAGCTGAGGATGATCTTTACCTCTGGGCCCCTGTTTCTGCCAGTGCTGGGATTACAGATCTAGAAATACAGAGGTGTAAGGTTGGCATTTCTGATTTTCTTTTATTGATTTTGACTAAAATAGTTTTCTTTAAACATATAGACACATGAATTTGTTTAGAGCCACTCACGTGCTCATGTGTAAGGAATCCTGAGGGCAGTTTGACAAGCCCTGATGGGAGCAGGTCCTTCAATGGTGTCCCTCCTTCCCTGCTGTCAGCGTCTGCTGCAGAGCACCTCCTCTCCGCCCCACACAGCCTCGCTGAGTACTGGGCACTGCCAGTCCACTGCAGCCTGGCCTGCCGTACCACCTGGAATTTTGTCTTTTTCTCTAAAAACTTACCATGACCTGAAGCAGTGGACAGTAAGGAGAACAGCCCTTCTGCATCCAGTCAAAGCCAGTGCCTTGAGGTCTGCATCTCCAGGCCTTTAGCCAAAGACTAAGGACATTGGCCTTGCTGGGTCATTGGAGACCGTGAACTAAGAACTGAGGAGACCCGAGGGCCGCGCTGTTGCAGCGCATGCTTACTTTATGATCTGGTGGTCTCCACCCAGCTATGGCATAGGGTGTTTTCTTGGTGGGTTGGTCATGGTGGCCATCCATAGCCTGTATATAACATCTCCACCCATGCTGGTCAAGTGTGAAGCCCCACTCTTCCATCTTCTCCCTTCACCTCTGCAGGAGAAGTCCTGGTGTTCCTGGACAGCCACTGTGAAGTGAATGTGATGTGGTTACAGCCCCTGCTGGCCATCATCCTTGAGGACCCCCACACAGTGGTATGCCCTGTGATTGACATCATCAGTGCAGACACACTGGCTTACAGCTCATCCCCAGTGGTTCGGGGAGGTTTCAACTGGGGGCTGCACTTCAAGTGGGATCTAGTTCCAGTATCTGAGCTGGGAGGCGCTGACGGTGCCACGGCCCCAATCAGGTAAGAGAGGTTGGAAGAGTCCCACTAGCCTTTCTTTGGAAAAGAACAGTAGATTAAAGAAAATTGCTTCTTTGTTAGGGGCAAAAGCATTGACTAAATTTACCCAGCAAAAACAATTTTAAGCTGGGCAGTGGTGATACACACCTTTAATCCCAGCACTAGGGAGGCAGAGGCAGTCAAATCTATGAGTTTGAAGCCAGCCTGATCTATAGATATAAAAGGGCCCTGTCTCAAAACCACAACAACAAATTTTGGTTTTGGTTTCTTGTCTGATACAGGGTTTCTCTGAGTAACAGCTCTGTCTGTCCTGGAACTTGAGTCTGTAGACCAGGCTCAAACTCAGAGATCATCTGCTTCTGCCTCCCAGGTGCTGGGATTAAAGGTGTGCACCACTGCACCTGGCCCAGTAAGGATTCTTAAGTGGTGTAGTTTTCTATAAACCCAGCCAAGAGTTAAGAATAAGAAACTCTCAGTTGCCCATAAGTGCTATGTAGCTTGTAGGAGATGTGAATAGGTAACTGTTTCCTGGAGTACTTTGGACTCTCCTGTGTGCTGTGGTCTGTATCAGACTCATCTCCAGTTCATCACCACAGGCTGCATATATCTTCATCTGAGACCTGAAGTGTATTAGATTTCCAAATTTTTTGTTGCATTTTAGAATATTTGCATATCTGTGATTGGATATCTCAGGATGAGACCCAGGGCTAACTGCAGTAAACTTGTGTTTCCGTACACTTTCTCAACAAGAAGTCACATCAGTCAGTCAGCCAGTTATTTATTTATTTATTGTTTTAAATTTTTTTTCCTACAAGATATTTTGGTCATATTCTTTCTCTTCACCAACTCCTCCCAGATATCTCCTCCTTACCCACCCAACTTCATATTCTTTCATAAAAAAATCGACACAGACAAAACAAAGCACAAGGAAAATACACACACATGCCCAAAGAGTCTGTTTTGTGTTGACCAACTACCCCGGGCCTGGGGCTTGCTTTAGGTGTGGCTGATACACGAAGTGCCACTCCACGGCACAACACCTCCTTCCCGGCAACGCAAGTGCAGATGCTGTCGTGGCTGTTTTAGTTTTGATTCTCTTGGAAGTACTTTTTACAAAATGTTTTCCAGACATTTATAAATAGGTTTTATTGTCTTAAGACAGATGGGGTTCATGTCATGTGCCTGCCTTACCTGGTGGGGATTGAAGCCAGAGATCTCTGCTGCAGACAACCCCTTCCAGCTGGGCCACATCCCAAGTCCACGTGTGAATGGTTTCAGAGTGCCTACTTTTCTCCCAAGCTTTCAATTTTGTCTTTTGTCTTGAGTATATTGAATAGTTATTTTGAAGTCTGTTTGATACCTTCATAATTAAAGCTTTATATCTCCACATTATTGTGGATTTTGTCTTTTATGTGACTTATCTCCCTAATTGCCTGATGATTTGTCTGTCTGTTCTTTTGCTAGGCATTCTAGAGTCCTTGTGGAGTATTCGTCATCTTTTCTATAGGCAGTTCAGCCAGTAGAGCCCACCCGTGATTCCTTAACTCTTGCAGCCTGGAAGTTGGGATAAGCCTTTAGGTTGTGTCTGCTGCAGCTTTTCTCACTGCAGGACAGCTGCTTTTCTCACTGCAGGACAGCTGCTTTTCTCACTGCAGGACAGCTGCTTTTCTCACTGCAGGACAGCTGCTTTTCTCACTGCAGGACAGCTTTCTAAGCTTTCATGGCATTCCTTTTGTTGGCACGCTGCTGTGGGGATGGAGGAATCTGCATGTATCTTAGCAGTTATCAGCATTCCTGGCCTGGCCTCAGCAGATGTTAGCAGGGGCCTCTCTACCCCACCCACATGCCAAGCACAATGACTATAAGTATATAGAGTTCCATAAGTGCTCTAACATTACAGATGTCACTGCTGGCACAGCCATCCGCCTTGAGAGCCACTACTGATGTCTGTTTTTCTCAAAAATTTGAGGTTTTCTGTGGTAGATCCTGGAGTCAGCTTTTGTTCCTCTCTATCAGGCCATCAAAGGGAATTATAGTCATTGCCTTTGGGTTCCTAACAAAGTCAATTACAATAAGAAAAGTACCTTGATATTTAGAATGTAACCTTATGCCAGATACCTAATATAGCCTCAGCAATCCAGAAAATTCCAGTATATGACCTAGCTTGTTTCCTATTAGATGACCATGTTTCTTTCTTTATCCTTTATTGTTACCTCTTCTTTAAAGACAGCTAGTCTTCGGTGCCCCAGAGGCACAGAGACTTTGTAAACAGTTGATAACTGGCTCTGTGGGATGAGCACAGTCTGGTCCTTTTCTAGGTCGCCTACAATGGCTGGAGGACTGTTTGCCATGAACAGACAGTATTTCAATGACCTTGGACAGTACGACAGTGGCATGGATATCTGGGGAGGAGAAAATCTGGAAATCTCTTTTCGGGTAATTTTGAATGTGTGTGTATTCTGTTACTGAACTGTTTGTAATAGAATATAGTTGCAGTTTGAGGGCAGAAGGGTGCTCCTGAGCGGTGGGCTCCACCAGCCACTCTGACCTGCCTGCGGCGTCCCCGCCAATCCGTAGCACAGAGCTTAAGCCTGTCTGTTTATAATCTAGAAACAGACCATCACATTGCTTTAAAGGGCAGTTTTTCCCCATAACTTTTCAGGTTGAAAGTTTATATAGAGATCAGTAGTTTAGTTTTCTTTTGTTCTCTTTTTAGCAAAAGTAAGTGAATCCCACAAATGATAAGTATATATGCATATGACATGACATGCATATGGAGTTCAGAGGACAGTGTGCGGGAAATGGCTCTCTGCCTCTACCATGGAGGTCTTGGGGATTAAGACCAAGTTGCAAGACTTTTTGCAAGTGCCATCCTGTCAGCCCTAGAACCAGGTTCCTGTGTGTGCTCTGGCGAGTGTGTGGAAGCGCAGTTTTCAAGAGCGCCCCTCCTCCGCTGTGTGGGCCCTGGGGACTGGGCTTGAGTCATTAGGCCTGGAGGCAAGCAGTTTGGCTCGATGAGACATCTTGCCAGCCCTAGAGTCAAACCCTTTGGACTCTGCACCACTCTGTATAATTTATTAAAAAACACTTCTGTTGCTGGGGAGTTGGCTCAGTGGTCAGAGTTCTTGCCCTGCAAGTGAGTGTAAAGGAGTCTGGGTCCCCAAAGCCAGTGTAAACCAGGTGGCATGGCTCTCGTCTGTAATTGCAGCCTTGGGAAGCAGACACAGATCCTCGGGGCAGGCTGGCTAGTGAGGCTGGCCAGACAGCTGAGCTCTGGGTGGGAGTGAGACCCTGCCTCACAGGTAGGGACCCCACCCACAAGATACTATTTTAATTTAGTTTACGTATATGGGCATTTTGTGTGCATGTATATCTGCACATCAGAAGAGGGCATCAGATCCCATTAAAGGTTGTGAGACACCCATGTGGTTGCTGGAATTTGAGCCCAAGACATCTGGAAGAGCAGCCAGTGCTTTTAACCACTAAGCTACCTCTCCATCCCCAAGATTCCCAGGATTAACCTCAGGCCTCAATGTTCACTCTTATGTATGTGCATATACATTTGTGTGTTCATATGTGCTCATACACGTAAACATGTATGCATATGCAGGGACAACACATAAATGCATAAGAAAAACAAATTTTTTTAGAAACAAAGTATACATTATAAGAAAGTACATGAAAACAGAAGACCAGGTAATAAGTGTTCCCTATCCTTAAATCCTTAAGAGCAACCACCGATGACGACACAATTGGCTGTATTTTTAATTCCCGAAGGCCTGATTTTTAAAGCCCCCACTTTCTTCTGAGCGTAGTCAGAGAAGCCTCTGGAGGCTGCACGCCACCCTTACTGAGGCTCACCCCTGAAGCTGCGCTGCTTCTCTGAGCTGCCCTGTTTGCTTCTGGCTAGATCTGGATGTGTGGCGGCAAGCTCTTCATCATCCCTTGCTCCAGAGTAGGACACATTTTCCGAAAAAGGCGGCCGTATGGCTCTCCCGAAGGCCAGGACACCATGACACACAACTCCCTGAGACTGGCGCATGTGTGGCTGGACGAGTACAAGGTGAGTGTGTCTGGCCGTGGCCTTGGTGCCTCCCGGCCTCTCCTGCTGTGCTGTTCCTCTCGGGCCTCTTCCCACCAGGGCTCCCTCAGTTCTGCTTCTTACTCTTTCCTTGGTGATGTTACAAGCCTCGGAAGCAGTGCTGCTCTCCTGTTTCTCCGTGGCCTGCTATAGCTTTGTTTTCTCTGCGGCCTCTTCATCACGTGATTGACATGTCAGCTCTGGAGCATTTTGTCACATCAGAAAGAAACACTGTACCTCTGCCCACAAGTCCTAGACAGTGGCGGATCTATTTCCTGACTCCATAGTCTGATACAGCTCTCACACATTGTGCCCTTTTCTGGGGCTTTCACTGGGCATGTGCGTTTTGACTGGCCTGGGTTGCCCTGTTCTTGGCACCTCACACTTCTGTTGCTCAGGGCTGCTCTGCCCATCATTTGATGGACATTTGGGTTGTTCTCATATATTCCCCCCCCACCTCTTGTTTTCGAGATAGGGTTTCTCTGTGGAGCCTTGATCTTTTAGAGACAGGGTTTCTCTGTGTAGTCCTGGCTGTCCCAGAACTCACTCTGTAGACCAGGCTGGTCTCGAACTCAGAAATCCGCCTGCCTCTGCCTCCCAAGTACTGGGATTAAAGGCGTGCGCCACCACCACCAGGCTAGCCTTGGTTATCTTGAAACTCACTTTGTAAACCAGGCTAGTCTCAAACTCACAGAGACTCGCCTGAGTGCTGGGATTTACATGTTAAGTCTGTGAGGAGGTTGCTGTGATTAACTGTGTGCAGTTGCTTCTGTCGCTGACCCTCCAGCCCTCAGCCCCATGCTCTGGGACCACAGGCACATGCACAGCACACCTGGCTAGGTACCTGAGCTCTGGCTTTGGAGACAAAGCTGACTAAGGGAACGGAATCTGCAGCCCTACAAGGTAAGTGTACATGGCAGCAGATGCCCAGGCCTTGACTGCTGAGGAGGGAGCTGGGAACAGAGGCAGGCCCCAAGCACGCCAAGGCTCTGTCTCCTCCCTCTCTAGCCCAGCGCTCTGTGGAACTCAGCCCCTTGGGTACTGTTCCTCCCTTGTCATGGGGGGTACTCCGTGTCAGCTCATCGGTGGCTCCTTTCTCACTGGCGCTGAGCCTCCCAGGCAGTCACTGACGGCTGCTTGCCGGGTGCAGGCATGTGAGCCGAGTGCCGAGTTGTTCTGTTCTGTTCTCCAGGAGCACTTGCATTTGACACTTGGCGGCATCTTTTCAAATTGACCCAAGGCTTGTAAAATGATAAAATTCAACTTTCAAGTAAAAGATTGGAAACAAGTCATCAGGACTTGGTAGCCCACAGCTCTAATCCCAGCAGAGACAGATGATGTTAAGGCCAACCTTGTCTACATAGCCAGGGATATACAGTGAGACCCTGTTTCAAAAACAACACAACAACAGAAAACCATTATAAGCTTGTAAGTGTGCCACTACGGTGAAAGGTATCAGTATTTAGAAGAACCACATAGCCATAGACCAGTGTTTTTCAAGTAACTCGTATATGTTTTGTAAGTCTTGCACATGTAAAAAGATCAAAGAAGACACAAAGCCAGATGTACACTTCACGGCTATGATTTGTACTTGCTATGGTAACTAACATGTCAGAGTTACTGAGTTATAAGCTAGGCATATGCTGTGTGGTGGTGATCCCAGCACTCAGAGGCTGAGGCACGACTATTAATTAGAGGCCAGTCTGAACTGTATGCTTGTACTGTCTCAAAAACAACAAGTAACTGTTAGGTATTAAATATTTAATACAAGAGTAACTACAGTTACTTGTAGTTATTTAAAATACTATTAATACAATTTAAAAATACGACTTCTGTTTCAACTACATTTTTCCATGATGATGCACTTCTAAAACAGTGAGATGGCTCAGTAGACGAAGAGCTTCTGTACAAGTCCTGAGTCCTGCCTAAAGGTGGAGAGAGAACCAACCCCACAGAATTGTAGTGACCGCTACATACCCACCAGACCGTGCGGCCCTCATCACCATGAGAAAGGTTTCTGGTTAGAGCAGCACACAGCAGCAGGGTGAATATACGTGTGAGCCGCCTAGTAAAACTCAAGTGTTTGTACTGAAAGTGAGCTTCTATCAATTAAAAAATAAAACTATGTTGAGGTCTTTTTGTTGTTTTTGTTAGTGGTGATATTTTTGAGAGTCTAGACTGACCTGCAGCTCCCTAAGGAGACTAGGCTGGTTTTGAAGTCACAGAGATAGGCCTACCTCTGCCTTTCTAGTGCTGAGATTAAAGGTATGTACAACCACGCCTGGCTCAGTTTTAATTTTTAACGAGGTCAGTATCCATAGCTAAGAACTCTGGATCAGTTCATGTTGATAATAGAAGACTAGACGCTAGAGTTTGAGAGTCATTCATCTGACACACAATCTGCTGAGTTTCCCCAACTGTCTTCTGTGAAATGGAATTTATTGAGTTTATGTTATGGTTAGTGACAGGCATGTGGAAAGTTCCCATCAATATTTTTTGACATTAAGAAAACCTAGGACTCCTCACAGAATATTTCCAGCACATTTCATTCTTTTTTAAACTTAGGAGCAATATTTTTCCTTAAGACCTGATTTGAAGACCAAAAGCTTTGGGAATATCAGTGAGCGCGTTGAATTGAGGAAGAAGTTGGGCTGTCAGTCCTTCAAGTGGTATCTGGATAACGTTTACCCTGAGATGCAGATCCCTGGCCCAAATGCCAAACCTCAGCAGCCCGTCTTCATCAACAGAGGGCCCAAGCGCCCCAGAGTCCTGCTGCGTGGAAGGGTGAGCTGGCGGTCCTGGCGGTCCATGGGGGGCCGAGCAGGGGGAGTCTGAGGGGCTGTGGTAGTAGAGACTCACCTGCTGTCTTCTGGGGCATCCCTCTACTCAGCAGAAAGCCCAGAAGTCTGAAGTTGCTTGCTGTTTCACCAAGGTCAAGATCCTTACTTATCTGTACTTCCTGCCTTGGGGGTGGGGGTGGGGGGGGAACTGCAGCCTTCTGTAGGTTGTGTTATATTCCAAGAGTGGGGACAGGGGCAGTGTGAGGCCTGAAAGGACCCTCACAGGGATTCTGTAGGTTGTGTTATATTCCAAGAGTGGAGACAGGGGCAGTGTGAGGCCTGAAAGGGCCCTCACAGGGATAAGCAGGAGCGCAGAGCTGCTTCTGTTCAGACTCAGCTCCTGGAACCAACTTCAGACAGAGATTGAAGGTGACAGTTAATCGGTGTAACATGTAATAAGATTTCATACCAGCACACTCCTGAGGTACACCGGACCCTTTTCAGTCACGCTTATGGCTTGAGGATCTGCCCTGAAGTTACACTGTTCCAAGTAATTTCTGAAACTGGCTTTCTGGAGGCTGAGATGGCTGTTGATAAAGCACTTGCAGCCTAGTGTGGGGATGGGAGTTTTGGATTTTAGAATTCTTGTAGAGACTGGGCAGGTGTGGTGGCCCACTTGTAATCCAGTGCTTGGAAGGCAGAGATATCCTTAGAACAAACCCAGCTGATGAGTTCTGGGTCTGGGAGATCCTGTGCCTCAGTGAACAAGGTGCCGAGTCCATTTACACCTGTGCAGACACCACACATACAGCTGGAAACTGCTGTTCTTACCTCCCTCTTTAACTTGCTAAGGGCATAACTCCCAACTTTTGTATTGAAGGAGAGTGGAGCCTAGTACTTTTCTCCTTGTTTATAAAGCCCCAGACAGATATCTAGGTGTTTACTGGGTGTTCTTAAGTAAAGATAGATACATAGGGTTTTGTTCTGTAGCCGAGGCTGTCCACATATTCATGCTCTCCGGCCTCAGCGTCATGACTTGAATGACAGGCCCAAGTCACTGTGCTTGGCTTCAGGCCATCTTCATCTTCGCTCCTGGGTGCTTTCCTGGGACTGTGGACAGCACTCCCCACTCTGTGCACATCCCCCAAGCACCAAGGTATCTGCAAGGAAGTCTCAAGAGAACTGTCTTCTTTTGCAGCTTTACCATTTGCAGACTAACAAATGCCTGGTGGCCCAGGGCCTCTCCAGCCAGAAAGGAGGCCTAGTGCTGCTTAAGGCCTGTGACTATGGAGACCCAACTCAGGTGGGTTACACTTCCCCGTGCAGGCACCCTGGGGAAGGAAGCACTCTCCTAAAGTTATAGGTTGCAAAAGAACTTTAGAGATCTTTGACAATGGCTGCTTTGTCTTCTCTGTTTCTCTCTCTGCCTTTGCCCGTTGTCTGTCAGTTGTGTAGACTGCTGGTTTTCAGTATGGCATGGGAAGTGCTCCTTTTCTTCAGACTTTAAAGTCCTCAGTAGATGAACCAGAGTCAGATTTTCCTGACCGGTTTTATGGCTCATTAGGGGACACCACAACAGAATTTTGGTTCATTTCATCCACTTAATTTCAGTTAGTTAGTCTTTCCAATATTAAAATGTAAGCAGATAATTTAGTTTGGTTTGTTAGTACTCAGCTGACAGCATAACCTAACAGTGATTTAGACCGGAGGCTCTGTCAGGACTGGCCTGTGATGGCTGTTCCATTTTAGGGTTAGCATTGGTATCACAAAGGAATAGAAAAAACACTTGGCCATTTGACAAGTAGAATGTATACCTGGATATTTCTAGAATATATTGCTTAAAAAAACGATTAAAGGTTGTGCACACATGGAGGTCAGAGGACAGAGTGCAGTAGTCAGTTCCTGAATCAGGTAAGGACAGGATCGGAACTGAGGTCATCAGCCTTGGCAGCAGGCATCTTTCCCCACCCAGCCATGTCAGAGGCACAAGTTAAATGGCTTTAAATGTACTTTGTTGCACCCATGCAAACTTACACTGATACTGTAGCTCCTTAATACTCAAAGCATAATAGACTGCAGTTCTTTGGTTGTATTGGTTTCAAGTGGCCAGTGCAGGGCCTGAAGCAAGGCGGGCTGTGCTAACACCTGCTGGAGAGCGTCTCACTGAAAGCTGGAGCCCGGAACCAAGATCATTTGCATTTATAGCCAAGGGATCCCCTGTGTCAGGGCGACCCTGTCTGACCTCTTACAGCAGACACTGCTGCCTGACATTGGGGTGTGGCCAGAACAGCTTAGGCACATCACTATCCAGCAGACCAGGACTGTGGTAAATAATCAGCTTTTCATGTTCTTGTCCACACCTCCTGTAGCTCTTTGAAGCTTTACAGGTCTGTGACTTAAAAGAATTCTGTCACCAGACTCTAAAACTGGAAACAATTTACAATGATGTGATTACTTAAATTTAGTTAAATTAGTGTGCCACTGCCTGGGTTTCTTTGGGATAACACTGTTGAGCTGGCTGAGAAGAGGAAGAGGAGTGGCTTTGTTTTGGCCTCAGTTTTGGCGGGCTCTGACCATGGTTGGTGTCATTCATGTGATGTCAGCAAAGGAGGCAGTGGTGGGGGCAAGTGACGCAGGAGGCCGCTTTCCGGCTGTTCATAGGTAAAGGGATGTTTTTAATATGTCGCTCCTAAAATATGTTTGATCTTAATTCATCTGTAGTTACTCATAGATTTAATCTGTTCTTGTTTAATTGTGATTTTCAGAAGTTTTGTGTTTTATACAAGTGATCCAAAATCAATCAAGGGTGGTTATATTTGAACATATGACTAGAGTTTTAGATACTGAAGTAACTGGTTTCAAATGATCATCTTTGTCAGAAATGAACAACCAAACTCAATAGATGACATGTTTCTTTGTTCCTTTAAAACTCAAAAAAAAAAAAAAAAAAAAAGGGAAGGGAAAGGAGGGCAGCCCCACAGTCCCCTTCAGGGACACGCCCCGGGACCCCGGGACCCCGGGACAGGCCTCCTTACCTCCCAGGTGACTGTTTCCAGTGATTGAGGTGGTGCTGGGACCAGTGTGTGTGCTTGTGGGGCCACACACTACAGCCTTCCCCAGGCCACTCCAGTACCTAGAGCAGCACTTGTTTTTTAAAATAACTGTTTGCTTTTGTTACTAGGTCTGGATTTATAATGAAGAGCATGAATTGATTTTAAACAACCTCCTTTGCCTTGACATGTCAGAAACTCGCTCATCAGATCCACCCCGACTCATGAAGTGCCACGGGTCAGGAGGATCCCAGCAGTGGACCTTTGGGGTGAGGAACTTGCTTGTGGGAGGACAGGAACCTGGGCTTTGTCTAGTCCTGATGTTTCTGCATCCTCCCTGCATGCTGCGAGTGTTTGTGTTCACATAAAGGACGTCCTTTTCCTTGCCCTTTTCAGAAGAACAGCCGGCTGTACCAAGTGTCCGTGGGGCAGTGCCTGAGAGTTGTGGACCTGAAGGGTCAGAAGGGCTCTGTCGGCATGGCGATCTGCGATGGCTCCTCCTCCCAGCAGTGGCGCCTAGAAGGTTAAAGGTGGGCCCTGGCTGGAGACAACATAATTCACCTGATTTTGTCACGCCTGCCATAACTCAAGGTGCTTTATGAAAGATGTTGCTGACCGAAAAAGGCAAAAACCTTGGTGGAGGGTGACCATCTCAGGAGCGTCACTGGAATCTGGGTTATTTCCAAGCTGCTGTTAAGGGATTCTTATGTATCCAGGGAAAACAGAAAATAATTCTAAAGAGTTGGGTCTACAGAGTAAACCCAGGAAGTAGGCATTTCTATTCATATTTATGTTTCTCGTATTCTCCCTTGGAGATGGAACGGTTTCTGTCTAATCAGGAACTTGTCACAATTTCCTTTCATAGAGGACTTCATAAGAGATTTTTTTCTACTTCCATCATGTTTAATGTTCCAAATAGATTTTAAAAACTGCTTGAGTGCATATTACTTTTAGCTTCAGAAAATATCATGTATATTTAAGAGGCCTTTAACTATTATAAATTATTTTGATGACTTAATAGTCTGTCTACATTAAATAAAGGGTCTTTGTGATCATTTAACTAGGGTGTTTGCCTCCTCCATCTCAGCCTTGCTTTGGGGATAGCGTGTTGTCGGGATGACTTGGGAATGTAACAGGAAGACTTCAGGATGATGGCCTGTTAAGCTGGGCCGCATTTGCAAACTTCAGGAAGTGGCAGTTCCTTAGCTTGACCTGAGTGAATCTGGATACATCTGTTTGCCTGAGACTCTGTTAAAACTGCTAAGTAGAAGGATCTTAGAGAAAAATCTCCCTGTTGTAGACATCAAAGGTTGGCTGGTCCATCTGGAAGCAGAAAGCAAGAAGTGGATTTAAACCCAACAATGACCACATTGACTGCCATGTTACTGAATACAGGAGTGGGTTCCTTTAGAAGATTAGATTGGCTGGGAATGCAAGAGCAGCTGCAGCTCCTACAGGAGGCTCAGTCTGATGCGGAATGGAGGGGCAGGCATCACTGTGAGCGGACCTATCTGGTGGAGCCATGTTAACCTGGTAGAGTAGGTTTTGGCAGGGAGGGCTATTCGAGGTAGAAAGAGGGCTCTTTCATCCACAACAATCCTAAACATTTCTAGAGCTAACATCTTCCAAAATGCATGCTGCCAGAACTAGAAATTCCAACAAGCATATCTGTCTGTGATTATGGTGAGACATTTCAGCATGCCTTTGAAACCTGGACGACACCTTGACAAGACATAAGCTGGCCTGGTTGGGAGACACTCCACTCAGCACAGAACTCATGCTCCTCTCATGTGTGGCAGGTAAGCGGTTCCAAGGTAGCAAATAAAAATCAACTATAAAACCTTGAAAGCAGCCAAGTGGGTGGTATGCTGCCAGATTCCTTGGACACTAGAGATTAAATCTTAAAGTCCTATCTTAGAAAAAAATACATACAAAGCTCAAGGTAGAAGTAAATATGAAATGTCAGAACAGAAATGAAATAGGAAACAATTATTCATACAGCAAGCTGGCTCGCCAGTGTACTTGGTAGACATCTAACTAAAATGAGAAAGCTTGGTGGTGTCAGGAATGAGTACGGGCAGCCCATGGGCTGCTGGGTGAGGGCACAGCAGAGTGCAGCCCTGAGAGGTCGGCAGGCCCTACACCACCACACTCCGCCTGCTGCTCAGCCACAAGGCCCGCACACTGCGGCCTCCCACAGCACCTTTCACTCATTATCCAGAGTGGAAAAGCAGTGGCAGGATATAACAACCCAGCAGAAACTACGGAGAGCTGCCTGAAGACAGACAGGAGGAGCCAGACCCCGGCCCGGAGAACAGCACACAGTATGTGTCCACCAAAGGGCTTAACGAGACCCTCTCAAGAATGGGAAGCAATCCAAGGGTCCGCAGTTCTGGATCCCCTTAGAAGTGACAGGTGCACAGGCTCCTCACCAGATGACAGCGTTAACTCCTGTGTGCTCGGTCTAGGCTTCGACGTAACACTTCCTCAGCTCCAGTGGGACAGATGATTCACACGCTGCCAACTTATAAAGGCATACATCTCTGCATGCTCATCTGTGTAGAATTCTGGCAACCAGGTTGTTTGTTGTATAAGGGGTCAACTATTACCTCTGATGTTCAAAGATTAGTCTACATAAAAGTGTTGGTAGGGAGGAAGGGGAAGAGATAGAAGTGGAATGAAAAGTCCTCAGCCTAAGTAAGGACACTTATAGGTAACCTCATTAATGTGAAAGTTTTATACAAAAGGCAGGATCCCTGTGTTCTCAACTCAGGAACCTTTTGCTTAGGACCCTAGCCAGGGCAGTCCAGCAAGAGGTCAGGCACGGACTTGAGAAATGAAGCAAGAAAAGTATCTAAATCTGCATATGTGTCCAAGTACGGAGAAAAATAGGAAGTCTTCAAAAATACTTCCACAAACTGTCCCTGGTCATAGTGCTGAAATTTCATTATGTTTCAAACCCAGCAAAACAGAAATGCATACCCAGCCAACCATTTTGGTCAAGTGAAATATTTAGGTCACCAGACAAGGCCAGACCCTCCTACACATGGTCCAGGCAGCAGCTTTCTTTCTTCAGACACAGGGCACTGGGAACTGAAGGACAGCAGTTCTAAGGTGAACCAGAGTGAAACTAACCTGGTTTTTCCCCATAGAGACAGATGCCCCAGTACCTTTATATCCAGTACAAGGTACCAAGTGTGCAGGCAAGAAGTTACATGTAGCGATGCTGTTGACCAGCCTGGCCAGCATGGAGCTGTAGTCTCAGGGCTGCTCCTGTTTTCATGCTTAGGAGTCACTGTGAGGGCTCAAAACTGGAACTCAGGTGGCCATGGAGGTACGAATGCTGCCCTGTGGACAGATGCTGGCACTGTGCAGTCCTCTGCAGTCTTCCGGGTACCTCTCTCCCATGCCCTCACTGCCCTGGAACAGTATTTAAGTGATTAATGGTAAGACTGTCTTTCCTTTTCAGGCCTTGATAGGCAGTGAGGAGTCAGCACTGTTCTAGTAAGACGAAGGCATTCCTTCCCTCAGCATCTGACGGTCAGTGTGCCTCCGGAGGTAGAAAGAATATACAGCATCAGGTGGGAGCTCTGAACCTTCCAGATTAGGGAAAGAAGGGGCTTCTGGAGATTATTACTATTATTATTGTTATTATCATTATTTTGAGACAGAGTTTCTCTGTGTTGCTGTCCTGGAACTTATTCTATAGACCAGGCTGCCCTCGAACTGAGAGATCCTGCCTCTGCCTCCTAAGTGCTGGGATTAAAGGCATTTTGATTCTTCATAGCATCCTTCATTGCTGAGAACATTTATATAGCCCAGGACAGCCTTAAATTCATAACCCCCCTGCTTCACGCGGGATTCAAGGTGTGTGCCACAATGCCCGCCTCTCAGCAGCTATTCAATCTGAGGTCTCCACCACACAGTGGGAAAGTGAAAAGTAGCTTGAAGGAGGGAAAAATGAAATGAAACCAAAACCTGTCTAAGTGGCCGGCAGCAGCACGCACTTGTCCTGTTGTCCTGGCTTCTCAGGAGACAGATGAGGAAGTAAGAAGGCTGCTTGAGCTTGGACAGCACACTGAGGCTTCATCTCAGACACAGAGCAACCAACAGAAACACGAGCAGGCTTTAAACAGCAAACCAGCATGAAGCACGGTCTTTAATCTGCTGTGCTACACCCTAATACAAGCTCTCTTCCATGTTTGACTGAGGGAGGAGCCCACAGCCAGGGAGCATGGCTGAATTTACATGCACACATGACCACAGGCCACAGAGAAGACAGTGCACATTCTATAGATGTAAAATATTTTATTTGTAAATGGTGATCTTCTAAATCTGTGTCCACAAATTCCAAAACCCATAACACTCTGTATACTTCAAAAAATTCAATTTTTGCCAACATTAGATACTATTATACAGAACAGAAAACAACCAAACTCGGCAGGACAAATACTGGTAGGATGTCAGAGTATTGTACAAGAGAAGAAAAATATTCAAGAAACAAATTTCATACAGCTATTTATCAAGAGAAAAATATATACAATTGATTTATTCTGTAAGATAAAAATACATCATGCCATATACATTACAAGCTGAGAGCCGAGCCACCGAGTGTGCCCACAGCTCACAGTCCACTCGAATTGTGCACACAAAAACTTCATTTTATACTCAGCCTGTGAAGTGTCAGTACCAGAATTTTAAGTACAAAATAAAAAGCTAACCTGGTTCAAATGCTGATTAAGTTTCTACAAGCAAACACAAAACAGTGTTTTTTTTTTATTAAAGAAATGTAAACAAACAAGTTCATACAAACACATTTTAAAATTACACCTTCGAAAAAACCTATTGCCAGAGTCCTGCAGCTGGGAGCATAATCACATCTCACTCTCTCCATCTCTTTCGCTTTTTTTTTCTTTTTCAAATTTTTATGTTAAATAGAAGGCTAAGGAGTTGGGTTAGGTCCCTGCTACATGACTCTACGTTTACATGATTCTGTGAGGTTGGAAACAGTTCTAATCAAAACTACTTTTGCTGAAGAAAAAATTCAGCCTCCATTTGGGTTTGTGTTTAAGCCGTTATTCACAGTTATCACAAATTGTAAGCACAAAAAAACCTGACTGAAGAAGTAGGGATGCAACAATATAATATGAAACATTAGTTTAAATCACCAACAGCTATAAAAGTTGTAGTTGTAGCACACGCGCTGCTGTCAGAAGTTAGGTGTAGAAAACAAGCACTAAGAGACAGTTTCCAAAATGCCCAGGCAGACTGGGGCAAAATTTTGGTTATTACATAATTATAATGGCATATTTAATAACAAAATTATATTGTAACATCCCTACCATGGTTATAAGCACCCCAGCTGCTGCAGCGCCTGGTAGCATTTGGTCAATAACTATTTTTATACTGTTTTTTTTTTTTTCCAAAATATTTACATGTTTGTACAAAGTAACAGGGTTTGTTAGTTCTGCAGGTAACAGCAGCAGCTTGGCTTTCTTCTAACTTTTATTTAAAAATAGCTTCATTCACTTATTCAATAATAAATACAAAAAGTTTCTCTTATTTTACAGAAATCAAAAACTACAATAAACTGACTCATGGAATCAAGTATTCAAATGTATTTAGTGCAAGTTATTATCCCTTAGCTCTATCCCTAAGGAAGTCATCTCAGTACATTCCTTGATCAGTGGTGTCCACTTTAGTTAAACTGAGGGCCTGCCCCTGTCAGTAAGGCGTGGCCAGCACTCTGGACAGCCCCCTTCGCTGGTGATTTCAGTCTTACATTCATAGGAAGGCCCCCACCCTGGGGCAGGGCAGCCACCGGCTCTTTGCCCCAGTAAAAGTTTCTCCTTAGTGAGACTAACAAAACAAACAAAACAAAATCCACCCACAAGGAAACAAAAGGAAGGAAAGAAAAAAGAAAAAAAAGTGCTGGACCGTTCTGCGACTCTGCTGACCTCTGCAGCAAGGCAGCCTAGCTGGCCCCCGTGCTGTGCGTCCTTCAGACAAGGGCTGAGGAATCAGAGCTCCCAGAAGCTGTTTCTCAAAAAGTCAGAAAACAAAAATATCTTTCTGTCTGCAAAATCCAATGAAGCGTTGAGTCGCCTCTTCCTAGGGACGAGCCACCCGGTGAGATAGCAAGGAATGCATTCAGTTCATCCACTTCCGGCAGTTCACCGCTCCACAGTGACATGGAATCTTGTGCTGGTCATCTTCAAAGTCAAACTTATAATCATAGCAGAGCTGCCCATGGCAAAGAGACAGTGTGAGACGGGGCAGTGCCTCATTCTCTATCTTGGGGGATTTGAGAACCAGCAAGCAAAACAGACACAAGCCAAAGCATAACTGGGTTTGTCTAGGTCCCATGGAACTGTGGGGCAGTGGGGTATCCCAGAGGGAAGTGGAGTTAGTGTTGTGGGACGGTGATCCGGATAGCTGAGCGAGCCTTGGGCTTCTCACAGTGTTCTCTCCACCAGAACTCCCTCAAACCATAGATGGTTCCCTGGTTTGCTCATAGACTGGCCTGTGCCAACATCATGGCTTTCTCCTCCTCCTCCAGCTCCTCCGAAGCTACCTCCACTCAAAGATCCTATAGCTAACTAGAATCTGTTACCATGGAGAGATGGAACATTGCAAATCTACTGTAAAAATGATTGGGGCTTTGTCATTGCTTTTACTACCAACATCTGTTCCTGGCCTAACATCTTTGTGACTGTAACAGAGGTTACAATGTTAATGTTCACCTCCAATCTCAAACCTGTCTTTAGACAGCATCTAGAACCTACCAGCGCCTCATGTCTCACCAATTAATGCACAGACTGAGGATATTCTTTGGTCCTATGATGGCAAAAGTCAATCCCATCTTTTCCTCAGTGGAGCACGACAGGTTCAGGGTATCCTGAACCTGGTTTTCAGCCATGGCCACTTGTGGCTCAGGGTAAGCTAGTGCTCCCCTTAGAGGAAAAAGCTGTTTTGGATCAACATTCAATGGCTGTAGAATCCTTATTCAAACTCCAGGCCAACTAACTGGCTGGCTGCAAAGCAGCATGGCTCCCGCTAAGTAAGCTCTACATCCCTTCTCCTCTACCCCTGGAGCCCGTAAAGCCAAGGGAGGCAAACACAGTCAGTCTCTTGGGCCTTTCTTTCCTAACTCTGACCTTAGCCACTCTCTGGAAGACTGCACAGGGAGGAAGATATTGCATCTGTTGTGGAGCAGCTGGGTTGGGAAAAGAAGGCACTGCCTTCTGTTGAGTGTTTGCTGAGTAATAATAGGCTTGGCAACACTAGAGGATGCATACAAGATGACACACACAGGGGAGTTACTAGGCTGCTCCGCAGGCCCTGTCCGCATAAGTATGTTCCTAATTTTAAAGGCAAGTTCTACAAAGACTAAGTAAACATGTGATCTCACACTCTGCCTATAGAAGACTAGGGCTTTATCACAGTGACCACACCCAGGCTTCCAGACACCGCAGTCTTCCCAAGAGCTTTGCACTAGACATTGATTCCAGATTTAGAGCACTAAATTCAAGGTGCTGATGCCATGTGTGAAAGCCAGAGCTGAGACATGTAAATAGGACGATTGAGGATAATAACCATAGGTGACGAAGAGCTGGGCCAAAGTCATCTCTGTGAGAGACTGAGAAACAAGCGTCTCATTCTACATGAAACATTTTAAAGACAAATAAAAACCACACACTTTATATAGATGATGTGAAGTGTTCTAAGTGTGCACATGAGCAGTCAGGAACATATGGCTTCCCAAACTTGTGCCTATAGTCCTTGCAATAATATATCATGTGAATATATCACGTCCCTATGATTGCCAGAGAACCGTGACGGCACCCTCTTGAAAGGGGCTTGTCAGACTGTTCAGATTAAGGGACAAACAGAGGATCCTAAGCTACAATGCACTATATGGTGGGTCCTGTGGCTAAGATCTACCACAGGAAGACGCTGGCTGAAGTGAGATTGACAGATGCGAGGCTCCGGGCTGGGGAGGGGTCTCTGAGAGCTGTGCTAGAAGCCGCAGAGGGAACTGCCACCCTGGTACAGACCGCAGTGAGCCCTCCCCCACTTACTTCTTCTCCTTTCTGGATCCTCCGGTTAGAGCTGATGATAATCTTGTGTCCTCTCTCAAAGGTCACAACTTCAGCCACACAGTTAGGGGCACAGGAGTGGTTGATGTACCTGCAAGACACATCAGAAAACTCAGTGTGAAAACAATGAAGAGCTCCCCCCACACAGAGGAAACTAAGACTGTTTCTATGGTAGTGTTAACAAAGTGAGTTCGAAGCTCTGTTGCCCCTACCCTAGCAAAGCCCTCTGGGCCACGGTCCTCCTGTCTCACCTTGCAGGCCCTCCAGTGAGTGTGGCATCAATCACGTGGTCATTGTCCATGCGGAACATGTACACACCTCGGTTCTAAAGAGAAGGCAGGTGGTCATCAGTGTGGTCTGCACGTCCCTCCCTCACACTCCGTCTGTGCTGGGCACGCCCTGCTCACACTCCTGCTCACACTCCTGCTCATACTCCTGCTCACACCCCTGCTCACACTCCTACGGACCCTGCCAGACACAGCTGACGCATTTGCGATGTGTCAGAGTGACCATCAGATGATGGGCAGTAATCTGTTGTTACATATGGGCAAGTAACACCAACTGCAGAAAGATGACGGTGAAGCAGAGTTGTACAAGAGCTACGTAAGACTGCAGGGTGGCTTCTGTTCACAACTGAGCACATATAGCTGTGCTCGTCAGATATCTGCCTGTGGTCAGTTTATACAGTACCTGAGACTCATAAAGCTTCTCCTTCCGGTTTGCAACTTCATTTCGAATAATCGTTCCAATGTACTCGATGACCATGGTGTGTTTTTCAATGTCTCTAGCAGCATACAGGCCCAGTCCCTAAGTGGCAGGAAAAAGGATTGTAAATAAACATCTCAATATACCCGACAGACCTTTATTCTCATCATCAAAACACATTGCCCTTGAAGTCTTCTGAAAAGCCATAGTTAAGGTTTAGTTAAAAGGTCTAACACACTGCTCCTGTCAGCTTTAGCACCATCACACCGTGGCCTGGCTTACTGCAATGACAGTGTACGTGCCCACTGTCTGAATAAATGACTGTGCTCCCAGGAAGGTTACATGGGATGCCCTTCTCTTCTCTCTGCCCCACCTTTCACTCTGGAATGACACCACAGGAAGGACCTCACTACATGTGGCTTCTCAGTGATGATCATCCTCACGGCCTCAGAGCAAGCCGGGTAAACAACAGCTGACAAGCTGACCACTCTCAGCGCCCACATCAGCAACACCATCTCTGTAAATGCTCCTGTGGTCCCGGGAGCTGCATTTTCCCCTCTGCTTGCTGAATTACCACCAAGCAGGTAAGCCAGTGCTTTCTATATGAAGTTAGTCCCAAGGAGCCCCAGGCAGTAAACATTCAGTACACTAGGAAAAGGGAGAAGAACTATAAGGAGTTATGACTACTACAAAGTTGTTTCAGATTTGACTGAGTTTCCTAGAAATGACAGAATACAGAAAAACAGAAAACATTACTTTGTTCTACTATCAGGAAACAATTCAGTTTTTGGAGTTCTTCCCAATAAAAAAATTCTGAGGTGAGTAGAGAAATGTACGGGATACATTCCCAGCTCGTTTTAAATGTTCTGAAATAAGATCTCACTAAGTTGTTCAAGCAGTCCTTGAGTTTCTGATCCTCTGCCTCAGCCTCCTGAATGGCTGGGGTGACCAAAAGCCTGACACACCGAAGTCTTCCTTGCAGCTCATACTGTCTACACCAGTGCCTGGTGGGCCTTGTTCTATCTTAGAGGTGGCAGTAAACACAGATGCAGGGAAATAGTTCAAAAAGGAAATAAATACATTGTTCATAGATAATCTGCATTTCATTGCCCTAATTTGGGTTTGTGCTTTCCGTTCTAACCAAGGGAGAAACTATGGTGAAAAGGAGGAAGGAAAATCAAGTCCTCCCCATGGAATTGGCCAGAGACTCCTCACTGGAGCGCAGCGTAAGGAGTTGGTCCGTCAACGATGCCAGCATGTTGGCTGGTTCTAGGTGTGGCACAGATGTGAACACACCAGAACAGAAGAAGGCTGTGAGGCGCAGCAGTGCTGTCTGGGTCAGCATACGCAAGCGCTCCAAATTGTGTCTGAGGGCCTACGGTAGGGTAACAGCAATAGCTCCAAGCCTAAGTTTAGCAAAGTGTACTGTATGCTAAATAGGATTACAATTATTGGCTATACAATGAAAGAAAGTTTAAAATACTAGAATACAACCTGAGTGTGTATATAGAAATGATATAAACTTGGATGCTTGTCTATATAAAAACCAACCAAACAAAAAAGCAAAAAAAAAAAAAAAAAAAAAGGAAGAAAAAAGGTGGGCATGTTTCATACTGGAAAAAACCTAACCCTGCAAGCTAGTACAAACTTAAATATGGACAAAGTTCACAAAATGCAATTTTCAAAAAGGCAAGTCCAAAGGCCAGTCACAAGGAGCCGGCTTCACCAGCAGCCAGGAGCTGTAACTAAGGCTCAGTGCCCGAGGCAGGAGGCATGGCTCTGCGGCTAAACCGCTTCTTTCTGTCCAAGGGAACGGAGTTCAGTCAGTTCCCAGCACTTGTGTAGCAGCTTACGACAGCCTCGAACTCAGCGCCAGGGGCCCAGTGCCCTCTTCCGGTCTCTGTGGACATGCATTCTCACACAGTGCGTATACTCACATAGAGACATAAATAAAAATGAGAATTATCTTCTTTTAGAAAGACTTCAGTGTCAGCATACACCTGCCAAGCTGACACATAAGAGAAAGAGTTGCAGACTGCAGGAGGAAACCAGCAGTTATGGCCGTTTGGGGAAATCAGTACACAAGGACACTCTATGGGATACTGATGGCACAGTATCAGCTGAGACGTAGTCAACCTCTCGGCCTGCAAAGGGGTAATCGCACTTCATCATTGTGAAGCATCATACAACTTACTGAGAATGTGATGTGAGACTCAGGTAGTGTAAAAGTAATTATAGATAATATGATTCTATTTTCATAGAGGTGTCCATGCATGTGTCCCTAAGATATACACACTACTACCATCACCACAGTCACTGCAGACAGGAATGGTGAGAGAGGACATGACAGAAAGCCAAAATTCAAAGAGGACTCAGGAGTGTCAGTGAAGATGGCACTTGCTGAGAAAGCCTGGCCGCCCAAGGGCGAGGAGAGCACTGTCCTCCACCTACGCGTGTGCGTATGTGTATGTACAGTAACAACATTTAAAACTGACTGACATATGATAACAACGGATAAAAATGAATTATAAGTTGAAGACACAGTCAAGATCCTACTAAGAGTGATCCTCACGAGTGGGAACAGACGCAGAACGAGCAAGGGAAGAGAGGCAGCTGAAAGCAGGCGCGACTGACCTAACGTCCACAGAGGATTCTGTGACAGGGTCACCGCAGAGAAGAAAGGTTGTGAACCAAGATGAAACAAAGCCATCAAGAGCGAAGGGCTCACAACTGGTTGTTAAAATGTATAAGAAAGATCACCCAGGTAAAGTAGAAGACATTTCAGAAGAGCAAAACAAGGAAACCAAAATCAGAAGGAAGAAAGGAAGCACGAAGAGCTGCCCATCTAGGCCACGGCACTGAGGAACCCTCCAGAACTGGGTCTCTGCAGGTGGGCAGGCTCTTGGTCTGTCGGCCTCAGAGCATTTTTTCCTTCCAGCTCCTGCTCCTGGGATGTAGACTCTGAGACTATTTATTAATAAATGCCTTGCTCACAAGCTTTGGCTCATTTCCCAAGTAGCTTGTAATTTCTTTAAGTCATTCAAACTACTCCATGTCTCCCACAGGGATAGTACAACTTGCTCCTTCCTCAGTGTTCCCCCAGCATCTCACTCAAATCCCTTGGGAATCTCTCCCTGCATCTCCTCCTATTCGCTCACTGTTTGCCAGGATCCTCTCTTCCTGCCATTGTCCCACCTCCTACTTCCTGCCTCAGCTCATTGGCCATCAGCTTTTTTACTGACAGGTGATGCAGCCTGAAGGTCACAGTGCCCCAGACTAAAAGGTTTCATCAAGAGAAAAAGTGATAAAGAGCGCCTTACACTAGGCACATTTGCAAACTAAGAACAAGAAGATTCTTAAACTACCAGTCAGGAGGAAAGCACTTGCACTCAACTTTTAAGAATTTTGATTGTTTTCTAATTGCTACAGTAGGTACAAACTGGTTTCCAGGAAGAGGCTGGGACTTGGAGGAGGATGGGGGAAGTAACAGAATTTTATGGTGGGGTGGATCTGAAAATACTGAGGCTGACTCAGGCATGGATAGACACTATTCAACAATGAGAGTTGTAGGAGCTTTACACTTCCAGTCTGTGACAGGAGAGTTGCTGATTAGACACATCAACATTAAGACCACAATTGAAGACTATGGGTTGGTTCAATTTTAAATGCTTTGTTAATGGGAAGCCTTACATGTAGATACTCCTGGTACTGTCTACCAGAAATGTGCAATGATTTCACAAAAAAGGCAGTGCTAAAAAGATATAGCTTCCAAATCCACAACATCGCATGAATTTATCTCCTGACCTGCCTTGCTCTATCTATCTTCAAGTGCTGGCATTCATTTTAACGTTTAACTCGGTGCACACAAAATCCAGCACAACCTGTTTCTCCACAGCCTTTGACATGATATAAAGATGTGGATTCCCGAGGATCACTTTCTACTTGAGGTCCAGCACCAAGTTCCTTTTTCTTTTTTTTCCAAGTCAGGGTTTCTCTGTGTAGCCTTGGCTGTCCTGGAACTCACTCTGTAGACCAGGCTGGCCTTGAACTCAGAAATCCGCCTGCCTCTGCCTCCCAAGTGCTGGGATCAAAGGCATGCGCCACTACCGCCCAGCACCAGCACCAAGTTCTAAGGCTACAAACCAGAGTCCTCATGTTAAAAATTGACAAGGTAGAACACAACTTTCAAAGCATGATTCCAGGGTGGGGATTAACTCAATGGTAAAGCACTTGCTTAGTACATACAAAATGCTAGGTTCAAATCATAGTACCACAAACATAAACAAACAAACAGGCAGACCTGACTCTATCTCTGCACCCAATGTGTAGTAGCTTTTCCTACTGGACATGAGCATCTTGAGACCTAACTCCACTTCATTCCTTACCTGGATCCGAGAGCGGGCCAGATACACATTAGATTTCCATTCAGTTTTCATTCTCCGGTACTGGGATGACTTGGAGTGGACGAACTGCTTACTGTAGGGTGCATTCAGCTCTCCAGTGACTGTGCTCTGAAACGACTTTGAAGTGCTGGTGCTATTCAAGGTGTGAGGCCTACAGGTGATGATGTACCAACAGGACAATAAAAGGACAACTGAAGACACTTCTGAATAATGTGAAAGCCACACAAATTCAAAGTCTTACTGACAGACACAGAAAGCTGCCTAGCAGAGACAGAGCATCTTCTGAAGTTGTCAGGCACATACACAGCCAGAGACAGCAGGGTTTGTAAGCAGCAGACAAATCAAGCACAAAACCCACTAAGGTGCCTAGAAACCCTGGGCTGTACTATGTGAAGATGAAACAAGATACCTTAACACAAACCTCTTGACATGGGCGCTCATTTTAGGTTCAGAACGGGCACAGCCTGTGGGGTTGACGGCCAGGGGAAGCTCCATGAGAGGGTTCCTGCCATATCGGAAGGTGTAGTTTTCACATGCCTCAACCCCAGGGAGCTACAAAGAGAAGAAAAATACACAAAAGGGTAACTCATCTGGCCAGGCCCAGGGTGAAAACAATTTAGCTATGGTTTTTATGTTTTTCTCCCAGTCAGTGTCCTATTTAATAATGAGGCTACAACCATAACTATTTGAATAATGTATAAATCTAATTTCAAAACAAAACTTGGTAAGCCCAGGCCACCTTTTCTTGAGGAGAAGATTAACTCCCAGAACTAATACATCAGCCAAAGCCTTCCTGCATGCAACAGATCTGATGTTTCGGTTTATAGACAGGAAGCTGTAGTCACAATGTAATGGGTGTGTTTGGGTGTTTAGATCTCAGAGCAGCTGCAGGTCATCTCTGTGGCTTAGTTTCTGGGTCTCTACTCACTTCTGTCCAGTGTGGCCATGGCACAAGGCTCTCACTCACTGTCCTAGCAGTCTTGGTGGTAAATTAAGGTCTACTTGAAAGGAACTGAGATATTCAAAGTTTCCTTTATATTTCTTATTTTTTTAAAATTAATTTTCCTCTTACTCCTGTATGTGTTTGTGTGGAGGAAGGACGAATGTGCCGCTGTATCCTGAGTGCTGTGCGAGCCCCTGGAGGCTAGGGGGCGAGCCGTGGAGCTGGCACTCCATGTCCACCATGCTGGACGTGGCTGCCAGGCTTAATGGCACTGCCTATACATGCTGAGCCACCTCACTAGCTTGGTCTTTTTTTACTACAATGTTTTTTTTTTTTTCTTTTTGTAGTTTGAAGAATCCCACCCAACCCTCAAGATTGCGTGGCCAGCACTGTACCACTGAACTAGAGCCTTAATGCTCTTCTTACTCTTTTAAAATCCTGAGATAGGCTCAGTAGGTTACCCAGACTGATCTTCAACTTATGATACTTCAGCATCCTAAGTGTCAGGGATTACAGCCTTCATCTCCAGGCCTGGCTCTAGAACATAGTCCTAGTGCATACATTTCTTTATTGTTACATTTGACAAAAGCACCTACATTCAGAGAAGCCACCAGTCAGTACTGCTGCGGTGGGACCACCCACCCCAGGACAAGGGCAAGAGAATGTCAAGCAAAGTTAAGAAAAGGGGGAAAAATCTGCACAAAAACAGGTCAAGGGAGTCTCCTCAGTCATGTGAATAAACGCACAGATGACACCAGCTGTTCCTCTGAGAAACTCGATACTAAGGTTGCCACCTGACCACCCACACGCAAGTTCCACATCCTGGAAAGTAGGAAGGTTTCTGTAGGAGCACAGTGAACATGCCGGGTTAGAAGACAAGCTGGACACTTACCGACTCAGCTATCCGTGCGACTGCAGAGACAGTCAGGCCAAACAGGTCCTCTCCTTTCAGATACGCAGGGAACAGCTGCAGCATTTCAGACTTTTTTCTCACACATGCCACAGGCTCCAAAATTTTATCCCAAACATCTATATATGAATAAAAAAATAATTTTTATGATGAATATCCTTTTAGCTAAACAAAAAGAAGGACTGGGAACAGTACAAAATGAAGAGAGGATAAAGAACTAGCAGTCACGAAGACCTACTAGTGTTCAGATAAAATCTGGGCAGCAATGTAATGGACATGTTTGTCAAATAGCAGCAACCTATTTCAAAGACTTGATATCTGGGGAAATAATGCTACCATAAGGACATCAAATACTGACCATGAAAGAAATTAGTAAATTCAACTGGATATGGAACAAAAGAAAATATACTATTAAAAAGGAATAATTCAATTAGCAATGGCTACAGATAGGCATTCCCTCTGATGAGAATTAAAACACAGAATGGGTAGTTTCTTTGGAAATACCTTTGTACTGCTCCATATGGTTTTAAAAACTGAAAAATTTAAAAAGCAGCTCTTTATTATTTTTCTACATCAGTAAAAATGAAACTAAAAATGCCCAGTAGTACAAAATGAAGTTTGTAATTCCCAGCTTTAAATCTGAAGCTGAGATAGGACAAAATTATAACAATTCTGGTTCTGACCTTGAGAGGGGTTCCAAGCTATCACCTCTTCTCCTCAAGCCTATATAAACTACAGAGCAAACAAGATGCACTAACACAGCATCCAACAAGGTGCGCTGAAACGAGGTTTAAGATCTGCACTGACAAGAAAAGGTTCTTCATGAAACCATCACAGACAAACCAGACACTGACATGGAACGTCCACTGGCCTGACAACGGCGCATCTACCTTTAGGTGATGAATCACTCAGGACCAGGTCCTCGTGGCCTTGCTCTACAATCCTGATGACAAACACAGGCCGCCCATCCTTCTCCTCAATGGAGCACAGGTACCGGCAGCGTCGGTTGGCGTAGCGAGTGCTCCAGTATAACCGGCTGGCTTCATAGCCCACGGGAAAGAGCGCTTTTGGAGAGTGGAAGGCTTGCATGTGCTGCGGAAGTAGCTGACCAATGGTGTGGAAGATGAGGCTCCCCACGCGGAAGGTGTGGTCCCGCTCTCCCCGCTGCACGACGCTGGCAATCTGCCGCACCTCATCTCGTTGCACATAGACCCTCCTGAAGACTGCAAAGTAACTTAACTGTTGCTCATGGATTCCCTTTGGTTTGTGCATGGGGCAAAGCATTGTTTTGTCCTTAAAAAACATGCATTGTGCTTTAGTGGCGCAAGTGAAATGATAAATGTTGGTACATCGGAATCTGTGGCATCCACTGGTGGCACCTGTCTTATGACAGAAGACACACTTCATTTGTAGTCCTCTCCTCAGCGCCAGCTCCACATTTATTAAGGCACCAGCCTGTGTTTCATAGACCTCTGTGGACCACAGAGCACAATTCAAGTGGACCCAGAGGTCCAAGTCGAGGTTGAGCAGCCTTGCTGGTCCATCTGTTAGCCCATCGCCTTCCTCATGACAAAAGCAGCACTTCCGATAGTCTTTGGGTGCAGGGTCAGGTTTAAGAGAAGTGCCCAGTTTCTTTAGAAACTCATCTATTTCATCCTCACAAGGCGGTTTAAAGGTCCCCTTGGGGATGACAATATGAATGCTCCATTTCTTCCACTTCATCCCTCTCCACTTTTTATTTAGCGGTCTACAGTCTTCAAGCCCGACAGGAACAGTCCTCAGCCGAGGCTTTAACTTGACCGTCACCTTGAGCTCATCAGCCTTGGGCTCTACTTTGGATGCTTCAAAGGCTGGAGGGAAGGCTATGGGAGGTGATGCAGGAGGGGAAACCTTTTCCTGGAACTGAGGG
The DNA here is from genome assembly GCA_964023405.1 of Apodemus agrarius. Taxonomy (NCBI): domain Eukaryota; kingdom Metazoa; phylum Chordata; class Mammalia; order Rodentia; family Muridae; genus Apodemus; species Apodemus agrarius. Next base: position 5,867,929 of record OZ030006.1, on the reverse strand, counting down.
AGACAGTGTACATCCAAAGTGGAGATGTTGTTGCTATACTGGTGAAATGCTTTGGAAGGCTCCTTCATAGGGGACTGTGGCAGTGACGGAAGGGATTCCTGGGCAGCAAAAAGAAACTGTGAGAAAAGGGAAGGACTCATGTGCCAATAAAGCAAGTCTACTGATGGTGAGAAGTTTAATGGTCAATGACTTACGGGGGCACACACAGATGAGTCAGTCTTTAGGCATAGCAAGTTGACCATGAACACTGCGGATGATTATTTAGAAGTAACAGAAGCCGACAAAGGTAAAGTGCAAGGAGCCCCGTGCCTCTCCTACAGTCACAAACTGGAGACTGACTATTCTCTTGAACTTTCTTGGGAAACCATCCCTCCCCCAATCAATGATTTCACATCTAATTCAGTTTGTACAACAGACCAATGTATTCACATCCACAAGGGTCGGTCTTTACTCATTGCATTTTGAGTGTTAGTCTTGGGCTTCATCAGTTGCCATGAGAACAGAGAACGGAGTGTCCTGTTGACAAGTGAGTCACCCTGGACCTCTCGGCTGTGGCCAGCACCTCTCAGCTATAGGGCAGACTGTCATGCCTCTGCTCATATCGCCATCCTGAAAGGTGGCTCAGGGTTAAATCCACAGTGGGCCGCCCCATGTATCAGTCTAAGAAACTACATGATGAAAACCCATTCCCACTCTCTAAGAATAAATTTTATTAAAAACCTAAATTTGTTTGTCAATTTGAATTTTGCTATACCAGAGACTAATACATGTTAAAAAGTAGTTTGTCTGGTGAGCACTCTTGTGAAAGGCATGTTAATGAGATCTTATAAATGAAATACTGAAGCAGGGACGACTAGTAGCTTTGCAGGAAAATTTTTCCTTCAAATTACACCATTAAACATGCAGCATTTGAACAACTACATTGTTAGATATAATTAATCTGTACATAATCATACAGAGCAGCTAGACCTGCACACAACTACTTCTCTTTCAATTAAGGAATACACAGAATTTTCTTTTTTAAAAATCTTCCCAAATAACCAATAAACCAAAAATATTAGTATTTAGTGAGTTGTTTGTAGTTAGTATGATGTAAGACGATCTATTTAATTTCTCACTCATAGTTGCGCTCAGGGCTGGAGAGACGGCAAGCAGCTAAGAATACTTGCTGCTCATCCAGGGACCAGAATTCGGTTCCCAGAACTCATGTACTGGCTTTTAACTACTTGTTATTTCAGCTCCGAGGGATCCAATGCCCTCTTTTGGCCTCAAGAGGCACCTATACACATGTCATAGACACATATTCATACTACACATATATATGTGTAAATGAAACTAAATCTAAGAAAAACTTTTTAAAAAGTTTTTTTAAAAATGTAATTAATAAGCAGGGCGGTGGGTTACGCCTGTAACCCAGCACTTGGGAAGCAGAGGCAGGCAGATTTCTGAGTTCGAGGCCAGCCTGGTCTACAGAGTGAGTTCCAGGACAGCCAGAGCTACACAGAGAAACCTTGTCTTGCAAAAGCAAAAAAAGCCGGGCTGTGGTGGCGCACGCCTGTAATCCCAGCACTTGGGAGGCAGAGGCAGGTGGATTTCTGAGTTCCAGGCCAGCCTGGTCTACAGAGTGAGTTCCAGGACAGCCAGGACTACACAGAGAAACCCTGTCTCAAAAAAAAAAAAAAAAAGTAATTAATCTATATGTGGCAATATAAACTAAGTCCCAGCACTCAAGTCTGAAATTTTATCTTTTTTATTTTCTCAAAATAAAAACAAGATAGATATGCAGACATTTGTGTGAGTGTGCGTGTGTGTGTGTGTGTGTGTGTGTGTGTGTGTGTGTGTGAGAGAGAGAGAGAGAGAGAGAGAGTGTGTGAGTGTGAGTGCACACGCACGCCTGTGGTAGTGGTGGGGTGTCAAGCCAGATTAAAGCAGAAGGATTACGAGTGAAAGGCAGCTCAGTGAGACCTCAATAGTGAACATTGAAAGCGGCATAGGATATAACTTAGTGGTAAAGTAGCTGGCTAGCATGTAATGGGCCTACACTCAACCCTCAATGCCACTAAATAAATGAGTGTTAAAATGTAATTTAAACCTTTCTACTTTTTGTCAAATAGGGTATTTAATGGGGAAAAATATAGCTGAAGTGTATAACCAGGCTCGTCTGTCAACTCAAGCACCATCTTACTAGGATTTCCCTATAAATGTTCTCTTGAGGAGGGGACTATATCCCCAAGGCAGAAATCCCTCAATATACTTTCCTCACTTTACCTTGTTGTCTGAATTTTTTGCTTGTGCAGCTGATGAATAAAGAATAAAGCAGTTATTACTACAAAAGACAATATCCTTTTCCATCCTTTTGGTGTTCTCTCGGGAACCCTGAAAAGCAAAGGGAAATGTGTGGGACCTCAGGTGACATTCAAAAGTGAGTGTTCTATATCTTCCAACTGTGATGACACTGTCCCAGTATTCACCCTACAATAATATTCTACCTAAAAACCAATGCAGAGCTGGGCATGGTGGTGCATGGCTTTAATCCCAGCACTTCTGAGGCAAAGGAAGCTAGATCTCTGTGAGTTGAAGGCCAGCCTAGCCTAGGACAGACAGGGCTAGATAGAGAGACAAAGAGTTTAGAAGAAGAAAAAAAAAAAAAAAGCAGAAACTACACTGTCCATATCTTACTGCATTCTAAAACTGTGCTCCTTGTCATTAACAATTTAACAGTCTGCTATAGCGCTCTGGTTTGAAGCTGAGCCCTATCACGTCCCATGAAGCACTTTATCCCGATACAGAAGTCTCTGGCAAAAACAGAGGTAGGACTGGGTCATGGGAAGAATAGTAAAGTACCTTATTCACAAAGGTCAGATCCTTGCATGACTTCCGCACACCGCTTCCAAGAATAACCACCTTACAGTGGCAGCACCACTGTGGTCGGAGCGATGCACCTTCTGCTGTACCATGACTAGAGTCTTTATACCCAGAAAGACCTAAGGAATGGACTTTTGTTAGCAATTAAAACTGACCAAAGATACAGGTAGCACACATTAGAAAATTAAACTATGTTAATCAATTACAACATGGATTACTTACTTTATAGTATGCTTTAATAAAAATTTTCTGAGCTCTAGTGGCAGGGAATTTAATATTTGACAATGAAGTACAAAGGAAAACACCCACTCCCAAATAGCTGGAAAAGGAGGCCAGCACAAAACAATCAACCAAGAGCAAAGCACCAAGATCCTCAAACATGCACAGTGCATCAAGAGAGCACAGACCCACTTTCTGACAGCTGAGGTGATACTGAGAGGCCTATGGGAAATAAAGAGCGTTGAGTACAAGTGACTGATGTGGCTTACAGCATCAGAGAGAAGTGAAAGCCAAGGTACTCTGTGAACAAGGCCCAAGGGTTCAGAAGAGCAAGGCTACACTGAGGGGCTCTCCTGGGGTACAAGGGTGGAGGTCAAGTCAGAAAATGGCAGGGGAAACAAGAAAGCAGCCCGCAGCTACGACTGCAGAGTTTAAAACTTTAACATAGGTAACTTTCAAAAAGAGTTCAAAGATGAGAAACAGCCAGATACTAGTGTAAGTTTAGGGAAGATAAAAATATTACAAGGAATCCAGGAGATAAGGGGGTGAGGAGTGGGGCTGGCACATGAAATGCCAGTGAGCAGAAGGTAAGGAACTTCATGGCAGGCATAAGGAAGATGTGCTGGTTCTCAGAATGGGGACCCAGGCATTCCTGTGGGAAGAAATATGCCCTACAGAGGGTGTGCAAAGGCAAGCAGAGGTAGTGATAGCAACAGCAGCTGGGCAGAACAGAACAGAAAAACAATGCACTGTCTATGGCTTCATTTGCACCACATGGATCAGGCCAGCTGCAGCAAGTGGCTCAGGGATTCAAAGAACAGGATCAGCAAGCTAAGTCTTTGAACAGCTTGAACAGAGAGTTAAAGTCAGTCTTGGTGCCATAGGCCAGAGTGTAGAAATTCACATTACACTATAGAAAACAACAGCCAGAGGTGGTTAACTTATCAAAGACTACACACCAACACATTGCCTATTACTTGTAAATCAAAATTTCAAAATGAGCAGGCTTAACTTTTTAACCGAGAATGGATTTGGGGTTAACAAAAAGCTCACTAGCTCACCATTGCTTGTTGGAGGAAATGGTACATTAGGCTGCTTCAGCCGGTAAGAGGTTGCTAATCTGGGAGGATTTGCAGATCCTGGTGGAGGCCCACGAAGAAGCAAATGCTGCCGATACTCCAAACCTGGGTTTACTCTGTGGCTACTGACCAAACCCATGGATGGAACATCTGGAGCATTACTAACCTCATAGCTGTTAGGAATTCGCACGTGAAGAAGGTCGGAAAACGCAGCCACAACGCTGCTAATGTTCTAAAACAAAAAGTAAACACTGTGTTACTCACCTAGAAGAAGAGTGCATCACTTAGGATAATGCTATCTTCATACAGGACAAAAGAACCCAAATACTTTTATTTAAACTTCAATAAATTTATTCTCATGAACTAATATACAAAGCCTTCCTAAATAGAAGTCTTCAGAGTTCCAACTGGCACTGGCATCTGTACCCAGTAAGCTAACTATTTCCAGCTACCTTAGTATCTGACAGGCCAAAGCTAGGCCACAGGAAGTGAGTAGGCCTAGCTCTGGCAAACAGGCCAACATGATCTCAACAGTGCAGTTAAGGCTCTATCTGCTGACATTAAAAGACTTTTTATATATGTAAATATTTTATATATAGTGTGTGTGTGTAATACTGTAAGTTTGATCGCCAAGAAAATATCTTTATAAAACTTGGGAGTTTTTTTTTTTTTTTTAACTTGGGAGTTTTAAAAACAAATCCTTGATAGATCATTAGTGCTTTTGTCACAAGCTGCCTGTAGAAAGTTTCTATTGCTTTTGTAGACTCTATTATTAACTATGGTTTTCTTTTTTTGTTTGTTTGTTTGTTTGTTTTTTCGAGACAGGGTTTCTCTGTATAGCCCTGGCTGTCCTGGAACTTACTCTGTAGACCAGGCTGGCCTCGAACTCAGAAATCCACCTGCCTCTGCCTCCCAAGTGCTGGGATTAAAGGCGTGCGCCACCACCGCCCGGCTGACTATGGTTTTCTAATGGTTAACTTTTAATTAATTAATTAATCAATTTGTTAGTATAGAATAGAGTTTATTCAGAGTATAGAGAGGGAAGTCAAGAAGGTAGCAGAGGCAGAGAAAGGCAGAGAGAGAGAGTAGAGAAGCAGAGGAGTAGAGGCTGGCCACGAGCTCGTGGAGGGGCGGGGAGAGGAGGGCAAGAGAGTGGGAACAGGAAGGTAAGATGGAGAGAGGAGCAAGAGAGCAAGAGCAATGGTTAACTTTTATAACATGGACAGTTGTGGAAATGCTTTTTTCTAGAGTTGTCCAAAGCATACCTTCTTTTACAAGAGCACATGCTCCAGTTTTTTGCTTAGCTTAGATCCAAATAAAGCTCACAGTGAATAGTACTCAAGAACAGCCTGGCTGTCTAGAGTACCCGCCCCTCCCCTTGGCTCTGCCCCCAAACTGCTTCCTTGCACACCACTGATGGATGTTTAACAATGGCACACACTGTCCAGCGTAAGCGATGTCATCCTTTACCTCAGCAGCTGTAGGATGGAGGGTGATTGCTACAGATATAAGACCCGATCTGGGACCATTTGGGGATGAACCAAAAGGTGAAGTAAAAAATAAAGTGCCTGGCTCAGTTTTGATGTCATTTCTTCTTGATTCTGAATCTAAAAGGGGAGAGAAGAATATTAGTGCTCTCACAGTCAGAACATTCCCGACAGTGACTGGGCAGGCCAAGCTGCACGTACCTCTCCCGGATGTGCTGGGGAGGATTGGGATGATGGGGGACGGCACAGGCTCCGGAGGCTCCTCCTTTACCAGCGACAGATCTGGGTACTTGTTCACCTCCACACCAACCACACTTTCAGGAGAAGATGAGGGGACAAAACTATCTGGAGTGTCCCGGTCACCATAGTGGTCCTGTATCCTGAAAGAGGAGCACATTCATTACAATGTGCAATTTGACTGGCATTTCTCACCAACCCCATGCATGGGTACCCCAGGAAAGTACTCTTGACAACAGCAACAACAAAACAGCAACTGGATCAATTATTATGCTGCTATGAAAACACAGTAAACAAGCTTACCTATAAAACAGTACAAATGATTACTCTTTTGAGAAAGCTGTAGACTGAAATGCAAAGGCCTCCAAGAGGGAAATACTCAGACTACACCATAGCATGAGAAACTGACATTTTTGAGACTAAGAGGGAGGCTGTGCTGAACTGTCCAAGTTTATATTCAAGTCATACTCCAGGAACCACAGATCCATCTACCCTGTCGCTGCTGTGGACAGTGGCAGATGAGAGAGCATAGCGACTGCGGTGCTGCTGGCACTCTATCTCTTAAGCAGTACACAGTGGAAAATAAAGAAGGGAACAGCCCCCCTTGTTTCAGTCAAGGCTCTAGTTCACCAAGGAGATGGTAGAGCCTCAAGCTACAGATGTGGACCGTGGCCTCAGACCTTCTGTCTTCCATTTTCCCACACACATTGAAGGTGACCTGGAGAAAGCTGCTGTGCAGTCATGTAAAGTCCAGGGACTAAACAGACACCCATGCTAGATCACCACATTCATATTCACGGGCTGGAAAGAGCTTCATTCTATGGACACAGCTAGGAATTCTTAACTGTAAGGTAAGAGAGAGGAGACCCCACATTCCAAACCCCAAGTGATACTTCCATGTAGCTACAGAAACATCTATCCTGTTGCTGCTGTGTACAGACAAGTTTTCTCATTAATAAAGAGACTTAGATTAAATGAACATCTCAGAACACAGGGATTCATCATATTTTCCACCAAAGAATAAAATTCTAAAGAAGTTCATACATACTATTAACTAGTTGGGTAGTAAATTTATCTACTAAGGGAAGCTGATTCTCCCAGTAAGATTCTTGGGAACAAAGAACTAATAAAAATTGGTGGTGAGCTTCCTGTAGCTTAGAGCTACTCTTTTCCATGATATCTCTGGTATCGATGATGGCTGATATCTCATTTTAGATGTCTGTAAGTATCAATAAAACCAACAAATTACATGGAGAGTATAGAAAATAAAACCTCTGAAATATTTTATGTGTATGTTTTCCTATAGCCATTAATGTCTATTTGATTACTATGGTGTATATACTGCTTAAATTATATGACTTTAAAATGCACAAACTAATTTCACTTCAACAGTAACAATGCATTGGCAGTTTGTATTCAAGAGCACTTTATACCTTAAATGCCTTTATATACTATTGCCAAATCCTAAGCACATTTTTAAAAGAAGCAACCAATTTTTTTTAAAGATTTATTTATTTATAATATATGAGTACACTGTAGCTGTCTTCAGACACACCAGAAGAGGGCGTCAGATCTCAGTACAGATGGTTGTGAGCCACCATGTGGTTCCTGGGATTTGAACTCAGGACCTTTGGAAGAGCAGTTAGTGCTCTTACCCGCTGAGCTATCTCTCCAGCCCCCAGAAGCAATCAATTTTTAAAAAGGATCTTCTGGTGCTGGGAGAAATGGTTTCGTGGGTAAAAGCGTTGGCTGCTTTTCCAGAGGACCTAGGTTTAATTCCCAGTGCACAGGGTACTTACAACCTGGATGTTCAGTTCCAGAAATCCAATGCTCTATAGTATAGGCCTCTGTAGACACCAGGTATGTATATGGTGCTCAGACTAATATGTAGACTAGACCACACACACACACACACACACACACACACATTTAAAAAGTGGCTTCTACCTTAATTCTTCATGATTATTATGAGGTGGTGTTGGAAGTGAGGCAGGAACATCCACTGTCTTTGGGCCTTGAGCAATAGCTCGAGCCAGCAAGTCATCCTGAGGTCGGAAAGGCAGCTGAAATGGCTTCGGTCCTAAAGCTCTGGCAACTGCAAAAGCAAACAAATAGAATCAAAGTATGTAGGACAAAGTAGACCCAGATGGAACAGTTCAGCTCTGCAGACACGGCAGTACACACATCTCTCAAGGGCAGACCCTCTGAGCTGTGAGATGTGGGTACTATTATCATACCTTCATGGCTCGCCAACACGCCGGCTTTTCCAGCAAGTTCTTCAGTCGTTGCAAAACCATTTGCCATCTTCTGGCAAGCCATAGGAGGTGGTGTAGGAGGAAGAGAGGCAGGGGGTGTTGGAGGATTACTTAAATTATTCTGCTGCAGGAGACCAAAAAATTTTAAATTATATGCTACTGAGCAAATATGCATTGACCTTGCTAAATCCTAATTCTGTGAATTTTTAGCACGAGGAAGCAAGGCTACAAGAAACATAATCCAAAGGCATTTCCAGTTCCAAATACACAAGAACAAAAATAAATACCTGCAGGGAGGGCCCTGAGGATATCGGAACAGAATGCTGTTACCCACTGGCCCACTCGGCCCGGCTTGAGCCTCAGCTTTGAAATGAAGAACCCAATTTTTGTTATACTTAATTTGTGTAACTGTTCTCAGGTTTCATCATCACAACAACCAATAAAAAGCATTTTTAAAATTGATTAAGTTGCAAAAGGTAATTAAATGTTCCTTTATTCAATTTTTATTAAAGTATGAAAATATAGAATTTGTCTTTAACATAATTAACATTTCAGATATGAGAACCTGGACTGTCCAAGATCTCTAAAAGAAGCAAAAAGAGAGAAAAAAAATAAGACTAAAGGTACCAAATATACTAACAAATCCAGTTCACTTTCAATTCCCTCTCAGCCTGACATATGCCACTGATGTTTCACTTATGGCTTGGTTTCCCCAGCAGTGCTGGCGGCACCTGTAATAACTTCACATAGTAGTGCAGTGCGAGGGGAGGCTACAAGAGTAACACTGACCACAGCCTGAGCTGAGGAAGGCTAACTGAAGAACAGGCCGTGAGGACAGCAAAGGGAAGAGCCAGTGGAGACAGTTGTCTTAGTCACAAAAGAAAAGCCACCAGGAAAACAAACACTCACATATTCCTCAAAATAATTGTTTTGTATAGGTCAGATGCAAAGTGAAGTGATCTTATGATGTTATCATAAAAATATTTAAAAGATAGTATTACCTTGACTGACTTACGCTATTTTAGTAACCTAAGAATTAGTGCATAATTTCAATTAGCACCTAAATTATTTAATGAAATATATTAAAGTTTTTAAAACTCATTTTCCGAGGTAAAAGCTAACCATGCTTTTTACTCCCACTATGTACCGTCAATTCAATTCATTTTAAGAGTTAACAAAGGTTATAAGGAAAAGTGTGTGTTTCCTTTACTACAGAAAGGATATAATGGATATTTTCTACCATTTGTGTTCTCATCTCTTAGAAATTTGAAGTATACATGTTAGAAATACTTAACCAGATATATTTTTAATCTTTTAGTTGAACCTAAGTTTCAGTGTATCTTGGAGACTTTATGTAAACTAGATGCAAAGTTAAGCCACACTCCCCAGTGGTGGGATGCTCTCCAATCTGAGGCAAGGCAGCACCCTGGCAAAGAGACATACCTTGTAGATCAACTGAGAATAGTAGTCTGAGACCCCTTCAAGGGCGGCACTGCCAAAAGCTCCTAGAAGTCGAGTCCCACTATTAAATTGGCCACTGCCATAAGGAAGAAAGTGCGCAAAGTTCACTCCAATGATCGGTTCCATTAGAGGGAGCAGAGAGAGCTGCTATTAAAAAACACATTTAAAAGTAATGTACATGATTAACAAACATGGAAGTGTTTCTGGGCTTTCTAAGACCTGAAGTCAAATAAAGATTGTGAAAAATAAGACTTAAAAATCTCAAGATTCAAAATGCTGGAAACTATAGAATCTCTGGGATATACATCAAACAAGTTTCATTCCCATCTGTTAAAGAGAGGCCATTGTGTGCCTCACAAGAAAAACTTTATTTTTTATTTTTGCTCAGTAAGAACCAGAGCAAGAGTGGAGGCCAGGCACCGCCAATGGGAACTGAGATGGGGAGGCGTGTCCTTCCCCATTTTTGCTTGTAATGAGCAATGAGAGTTTAAATGAGAGTCCATGGCTGCATTTCTTTGGGTCCAGAGTCACAAGAAATGGGGGATTACAAAGGTTCCTGGTGTTGAGGCCGCTCCTTCTGAACATACCTGAATCTTGACCATCATCTACCAATCTACCTACTAGAATGTAAATCTCAAATGCCAATAGGATAAAGTGTGGGTTTGCTAGCAAACAGTCTATTAGGTTCCTTGTCCTTTCTCCCTATTTTAATTAGAAACTAATTGTAATAAGGTGGAAACGTCCATTTCCTAGGATTGAAAAGGCAACACTTGCGCTCTCCCCTCCTGGAAGTGGCAAAGGGCTGTCCTGACAGCTCACCTGTTTCAAGTGGGTGAAGGAGTCAGAGCTGGAGTACATAGCCTGTTTTTCCTCTTCGTCCTTCTTCCTTTTCTTTGAGCGAGGTGCTGCTTTTTCCCCCGTCCTCTGAGTCCGTTTGCTTCGCTGTTTCTTGGTTTCACTTCCTCCATCTGTTTTTGGCAACTGGCTGTTGCCACCTCCAAAACCACCTTGCATTTGAGCCCCCAAAGTTTGCTAATGTAATTGGAAAGGTTAAGAAGTAAGTAACTTCCCACGTTTGATTCTTAGTTCATGCTAGACCAGCTCCAACTTGTGACTCATATTTCTAACATGGCATCCCATCTTAAAGAGGGAAGTTACAGAGTGAAGTTGTTTTCTGAAAATAACTGTTCCCTCTTCCCTCTGCATTAAGGTATATTGAAATATGAAAAATGGCCAGCCTCAGCAACTTAGGAAATTGCAGTACTCCTAGAAATAAGCCTGGAGTATGGCTCCTCACTATGTAAGCTCAGACCAGGGAGGCACCATGCCCAGTGAATGGGCAGCTTCTGAGCAGTGTCCATGACAATTTATGCGCCACCCCGTAAGAACTAAGAACTGTTGTAATTTGGGATGTGAAGCTAATTCACAGGTTTCCAGGAACATTTTAAGCTCATGCACCACAGGTAAGAGAACAGCAGCTAGAAAGCACTAAGATATCACACTGGCCCCTCAAACTAGTGTCAAAATCAACATCTGAATAAAAAAATGTAATGGCTGTATATACAGATAACGGCAATTTAATTTTTCCTTTGCTTTTAAAAAAGGTTTATTTATTTTATTTAATGTGTTTGAGTATCTTGTCTAAATGTATATAATGTATAGACACCATATGCATGACTGGTGCCTGTGAAAATCAGAAAAGAGCATTGAATCCTCTCAAACTGGAGCTACAAATGGTTATGAGCCACTATGAGAGGTCCTTTGAGAATCTTAAATTCTCTTAACTTACTAAGTCATCTCTGTCTCCACCGCCTTCCTTTCCTTTTGCTTTCATGATCAAAGATATAAGGGTAATACAGGCCTTAAAAAAGGTTTTATCTAAGTCTGTAGATTACCAATATCAAAACACAGGAGTATTTTTCATGCTTTCTTATTTCTAAAACTAATTATCAATGGTTTGCTAAAAGCAAGTATAATTGAAAAACTTAGTAAAACCAATTCTGCATTTAACTTTTGAATGTTTTGAAAATTAGATTTTTCTGATTATGTTCTAAGTAACATCACATGGGTGGTAAATTATAGATAAAGGGAAATAGCAATAATTTTAGCCTATGGGCCGTGTAGTCTGTGTGAACTGTGGGCTCTGATACAGTACTGCAAAAGCAGCTGTATAATTTTTATAAAAGAGTTGCCCATGGTCCAATACACCTTTTAAAATTCATGAACAAATTGAAATTTTATATAATTTCATTCACTACAGATTCCTTTTTCTTCTTAGCTCATACAAAGGGAAGAGGCTGAAACAGTCTTATATTGCCTCTGCCTGGGTAGATCATTGATTCTTGAAGAGCAGTATCAGAGAAACATAGCAGCTCCTGGGACTGATCAGAAATGCAGATTCTCTGGTCAAACTTACACCAAATGAGCCAGCAATCTCTGTCTTAACAGGGCACCAGATGATTCTATAAGCAGGCCTACAGCACTGGATCACCAGGGGAATCTTGCTGAACAGTGCAGTCTGATTTAGGGACATAGTAGCACAAACAAATCGGGTACGCTTCAACCCACCCCGGGTCACATGTCCTCAAAGACCTATACATCTTGTTAATTGGCTTATGAAAGGCTGAGCAGGTAAGCATGCTGTTTGCGAAACTCAGCCCCTTCAGACGCTTTACGGACAGTACCTCTAAGTTTTACAATTATTCTACAAAGTAAATTCAGCTACATTTCAAAAGACAAGTATAAAAGATCACAAAAGATTTTGAATTTTTTGTTTGTTTATTAGTTTGTGTAGAGTTTCACTTTGTAGTTCTGACTGTCCTTGAACTTGAAGCAACTTTCCTGCCTCAACTTCCTAGGTGTTGTATAGCTTCAAATGGTTTCTGGTGTTTTAATCACAAGGATCAAGAGCATACACCTCATGCTCACTCTAATACCTTAGTTTCTGCTTTTTATACCTGACTCGTGCCTGCTTCTCTGTGCCATTAAACATTCTTGTATGGCACATTTTAGCATGAACATGCTGAGGGTAGTTTCTATGTGAGTGATGCCCCAGCAAGAACGACATGACGGCATGGCATCCACACTCTGTGGTAGGCCAAGTTCAGGAAGCTTGGTACAAGATTTCAGAACTAAGGTTCACAAAAGAAAGACATTAGGAAAGGATAGAAGAGAAGAGAAGTTGCAGCACATGGGGCAGAGGGCTGAGGGCAATCAGTATTCCCAGATACAAAACACCCTAGAGTAAGCAGCCAAGGGTCAGACCTAGGGAGCATATTCTAACAACTGGAAGAACACACCACAAGATGCACTCTTTATATGCAGCAGACTCTCAAAGATTAAAGTGAAAGAAGAGACCACAACCGCCAATTAGACAAAAGTAACAACTGCTGGAACGCTCAATCTCTACGGACAACAGAAGAGAGGAGAGCCAATACTTGCAAAATGATGTCTCATTATTCTTAAAACCGTAAACTTAGACAAGTAAAAACTCTACTGCATTTCAATTACAATGTAAAAATTATAAAATCAGACTGAGCAGCACCCCAGGGAAGCTGTGTGAATGCGTTAATAACCGCTGGTACTTATGAAAGACAAGGAACAAAGTAACAAGCAGACCTATTCCAAAGACAGAGAGACTCCTTTTTGTGATACAGCTTAATCAAGTTCACTGAAATGGGGGTCACTCTGTATTTAAAGCGTGTATTTAAAGCTGCCTATTATTCAAATGAAAAGAAAATCCAATGTTAACACTTAAAATGGGTAGAATATCGATACATAGAAAACTACAAAGATGGAAATAGTGTCCACACCTAAAATCGTGTTATTTTTCTGACACAGACATCCCTGAGAGTACTCAAGGAAAGCAAGGCAAGTGCAGGAGCTGTCTTCTAAATTTTAGAGAGGCTAATAGAAATTATGCACTTATTTATAATAAAGATCCACATATACTTCCTTTGCTATAATTAGTCCAACTTGGTTATGATAACCAGCTGAAAGGCACACATATGTTTGCTTTATACAACAAGCAAATGAGTCGCTCATATTTTGTAAATGTAAGTAAAAACAGGGTTCCATAGAAATAAAAACAATAAAAATGATTCTTTGAGCAAGAAAGTTACAAAATAGTTTTAAACTTGGTAATTTGTTGATACTAATCTAATCTAATAGCTTAAAAAACAAAGGCAGTTGTTTTCACAACTGACACTTACCAATCCTTCTGCTGGGTTCTGCTTCTCAATCAGTTTACCATCCTTTGTAGAACTTTCATCTGAAGATAAAGTGTCCTCAGGTCTCTGAGTTAGAAGGGAAGAGGCCTTCTTATTTTTTAACAAGTGCTTCAGTAGTTCATTTCCTGTATCTCCTTTGGTAATAGGGGTTCCGGCAGGATGGGAAGGACACTGATTCAAAGTGACAGGACCAGCTACAATGTCTGTGATCTTACTACCAGTTTTCTCTTCCACTTTGGTATCCTCCTGACTTGGGCATGGCTGTTTCTCAGCCTTTTCTAACTTTATTTCTTCAGTTTTGTTGGGGGTTTCCACGGAAGGCTTGTCTGCCTCTGAATTCACATGTGTCTCTTGATTTGAAGTTTCTTTTATGAATTCACTGCTGGGAAGTTTGTTTTCTGACTCTATACAAGGCTGGCAAGCTGGCACATTTGGAGTGGGTACACGGCCGGGCTCCATGGCTTCCTGTTGCCTTTGCTGAGGGAGCTCACTGGGTGCGCTCACTGCAGGAATGGAGGTAGTTTCTGAGAGGCCTGGGGTGAGTGGGGCAGCGCAGTCGGAGTGGGGAGTTGATGGTGCTTTGCTGGATTCTGTATCATCTTCTCTTTTCTTTTTTCTTGTTCTTTTCTTTTTCCCCTTTTCTTCTGGGATTATGTCAGAATATAACTGAATGAGAGACTGGCTGGATCCTGAATAATTTTGTCCCTGTGTTACAGCAGGGTCTTGGCCACATGGGACATTACTATTAGCTACTGGAGGCGTTCCTGGTAAAACTGGTGTGAACGGAGGCCTCACTGGAGACTGCTGAAAGCTGGACCCAGAAAGATTCCCATGTCCGTGCTTAACAGAATGAAAGTTTGGGCTTCCACCAGAAGCAGATGGTGAATCTGGAACAAAGGGGGGAGCGCCTACCTGCCTTTGCTCATTGGTTTGCATGAAAGTTTGGTTTGGGGAGGAGCTAACAGACCCTTGTTGGGCATTCTGCTGTTGTAAAACTGGCCCTATTTGCTGCTGGTGTTGTGGAGACTGCTGAAGGGGTCGTGGAGGTTGCAAAAAGTCACAAGATCTGTCAGAACCATAGAATGGCATCTGGGAAACAGGTGTTCTGGTGGCTGGCTCAGCACCCATCAGGCAATGCTGTTCCATCTCCATCCGCTGCTGCAGAGCTCTCTGTCTGTCTACTTCCTGCATCAGTTGGACTCGCTGTCTTTCCTGTTGTTCTCGTAAGCGTTCCTTCCTTTCTCGCTCTTGAAAACTTTCACTGAAAGGATTGTTGTCATCAAATTCCACCCGAGGTGGTGGACCATTCTGTGTATTTGCACTTGGCACTGCCCCCGGGGCTGGTGCACACGGTTTTAAAGATAGCTGGGCCATCGGGGGCTGCATCCTAGGAGGATTAAGGGGGAGGTGAGCAGGAGCACTGTTAGACTGCCACCCAGGCACACTGGGCATTCTCGCAGGGCTGGCATGCCCTGAGATGACTGCTGCGTGCTGCTGGTGCTGAAGCTGCTGCGGCACCATGGGAAAGCTGGGCTGGCTCATGGTGAGTGGAGTGGCACCTGGAACTAGAGGTGGCTGGGGCTGAACCCCTGGCATGAGGATGGGAGGGGCTCGGGCACACTGCTGCTGCTGCTGCTGTTTGATCCGATAATCTTCAATCAGCTCAGCATGCTCTTTCTGTTGTTTACGAATCTGAAACAATAAAGTAATAATTATTCACGCATATACAAGGTAGGTACCACGCCAAAACACCGGCTGGTAATTTTTGACCTATGAACTGAATTGGATCCCTGGGACCCACACAGCAGAGGCAGATAGCCTACTCCTAACACTTGCAACCACACGTGTACTGTGGAACATTTGAGCATGTGCACTCATACAAAAATGTTAACTTTTTTCTTGAAAAAGTTTCTGGTATATTAAATATCCATAAAAATTCAAAGAATTTTCTGAAATAAGCATGAAAGTCACATGCTATTTAAACTATAACATATCTAGCAGTAAAATAAAAAAGAAACCAGTTATGTGTCATGCCAAAGAAGTTACATTAATGCACAAGGTTAGAATAACTGATATTTGGCTAAAGTTGTAACCATTTAGTAAAATGCCATTTCTTAAATACACAAAATGACATTTTAAAAGAAGAATTTTTAGCACCCATGACTTTCCCTCTCTTAGATTAAAAAAATTGACAAAACCCTAAATTTGATTGGTGACACATTCAAATTATATTTTCTGAAAATGCCTAAGCTCTGAGGTGATTATTTTAAAGTTTTTAAGTAGATTCTTTTGGTTTTTTTTTTTTGTGACAAGGTCTCTCTATCTATGCTGTCCTAGAACTTGCTTTGTAGACTACATTGGCCTCAAACTCAAGAGATCCACTTGGCTCTGCCTCCTGAGTGATTGGATTCAAGATGTGCACCATCAAACCTAATTCTTGGGGGGAGGGAGCGGTGCAGAGTCTTAATATATCATTACAGACTCAAGCCATGAGGCTTGGCAGCACACTCCGTCACCCACTGACCCATCTTGCCAACCCATTTACTTGTTTAAAGCAACATTTCAGTTATGCACTCTACTCTAGGAAAAGGGCAGTCAAGATGTAATCCATATTCTGAGGATCCCACCCTCTCACTTAGAAAATCAGGGAAGAAAGGTACGAAGTGATACACACACCTTTAAAAAGCAGTCATCATCTACATTTTTATTAACATATTTAATCCAGCACTTTTAACAGTAATCACATTTACTTTCTTGGATTCCCCAAGAAAGCTAGCATATATTTTTCCAAAAAAGTGTCTGGGCTCCTCATCATTACTGCATAACTTCTACCTTTTTCTTTCAACTTTCTGTTTAAATCTACGTATATATGTATGTGTGTGTGGGTACACATACACCACTGTACAGGTGAGGGCGTAAGAGGAACTTGCAGGAATTGCTCCCTTCCTCCTCTCTCCCTGCCTTCTTCCTTTCCTCCCTCCCTTCCTCCCACCAAGTAAGGATTATAACTCGGTGATAGAGTGCTTCTTGATATGATGCTTAGTAGTGTCAATTTGATAATCTAGCATCATTTGAGAGATGAGCCTCTGAGTATGAATGTAGGGGATTACCTTGATTATGTTAACAGATATTGAAAGATTCATCTTAGCCGGGCAGTGGTGGCATATGCCTTTAATCCCAGAACTTGGGAGGCAGAGGCAGGTGGATTTCTGAGTTCGAGGCCAGCCTGGTCTACAGAGTAAGTTCCAGGACAATGTACCTGTCTAATTTTTCAAATAAAATATATTATTAGCTCATAAATAGAATTTCATCAATTGATTTGTAAAACACTAGGCTTTCATCAAAATTATATTGCTTCTACTCAGCAAGACCCTTTTGAAATATAATTCATCAAAGGCAGAAAAATAACTAAAAATATATTATGTAAGTATCTGCTTTAAAGAGTATTTACCATCAATGAACACAGATCCAGAGAATGAAGCTAAAGAGAAAAAACCTGCCGGGCGTGGTGGCACATGCCTGTAATCCCAGCCCTTGGGAGGCAGAGGCAGGCGGATTTCTGAGTTCGAGGCCAGCCTGGTCTACAGAGTGAGTTCCAGGACAGCCAGGACTACACAGAGAAACCCTGTCTTGAAAACCAAAAACAAAAACCAAAAAAAAGAGAGAGAGAGAGAGAGAGAGAGAGAGAGAGAGAGAGAGAGAAAACCTCTCATTCTGTACCGGTCCTAGTGTGTTAATCAATGAGAACAGTATATCATCAAGTTGTAGGTGCACTGTGTTGTTGACTCTGACGTGAAGGAGGACAAGTGAGACCAAAGCCCTAGTGGAAGTTAACTAACAAGCAAGCATACCACATGACCTAGACTAACTTGCCAGTCTCTGTAATAACAATTCCTTCAAGTTGTAGGCAAGGTCAGAGGGTGTTTCCTGGAGTGTTCACCATTTAGGGAACACTTCTATTTCTATGAACCAAAATATTCTGAATCTCTCGTCTACTTCTAGTATTAATATTTGGATTATTTATAACTCATAACTTAAAACAAAGGCAAAGTTTAAGTTCTGGTATACAATTCCATGAATTATTAGCACAGTAAAATTATAGTCATATTATAATCAAGAAAATGTTTCAGTATAATAAAAGTTCTCCATGTCTACTCTTTAGAATCAAACTCAACCCGGGCGTGGTGGCGCACAGCTGTAATCCCAGCACTTGGGAGACAGAGGCAGGTGGATTTCTGAGTTCGAGGCCAGCCTGGTCTACAGAGTGAGTTCCAGGACAGCCGGGACACCAGAGAAACCCTGTCTCGAAAAACCAAAAAAAAAAAAAAAAAAAAAAGAATCAAACACTCTTCCTGTCTTCCCCGTAGTTACTGCTAATATACCACTCATCTCTTTAACTGTTATTCCAATGTGATATAAATTATTGGGAATGGCCTCTTTCTGCTCAATGTAATACTCTCAAAATACAAGCTGTATTCTTCATGTACCAGCAGTTTTATTATTTTTATTGCTTTATATTTTTTCCAATCAAAAAGAGATGCACCAAACTTTAATCATCCCAAACTTTTGGTGGTGGGATGTGGTATCTGTTTTCCTTTTCCCTCCTTGAGATGGAATTTCATTGTGTTACATATGCTGGCACTAAACTCAAGAACCTTTTCTCACAGCTAGGGTAACAGTGACATGCCCCTGTTCCCAGCCTGTTGGAATGACACGGATAAAGCTACTATAAACATTCATGAATAAGCCATTTATAAGAGCCCTAAGGCAATAATTCATTTAGGTAAATAACTATAAGTGAGTTCTGAACTGAACTCATCTTGCACACTTGAGTTTAAACTTTTTTTTTTTTTTCCCCCCCGAGACAGGGTTTCTGATTGTCCTGGAACTCACTCTATAGACCAGGCTGGCCTCGAACTCAGAAATCCACCTGCCTCTGCCTCCCAAGTTCTGGGATTAAAGGCATGTGCCACCACTGCCTGGCTAAATTTGTTTTTTTATAGGGATTTTAAAGCTTTATAACCTTTTGGCCTTCATGGTTTCAGTTTTTGAAAATAAGCCCCTTTTTAAGGTATACCAGGTATTTTTTTTCCCTCCCTCTTTTCTTTTGTGTCACTATTTTGAAGGCACTCAAAGGGAACTTATTTTCTCATACATGCTAGACAAGCACTGTACCACTGAACTACAACTCTTACCTTCAGTTCAGTGGTGATTCTTAAGAGCAAAATAAGAAATAAACATAAAAATATGCTATGACAAAAAAAAATCAGAGTGATTCAAATGCTGTATCTGAACTTTCATTAAGGATAAGGTAAGATGGGCAGTGGTGGCGCGCACCTTTAATCCCAGCACTTGGGAGGCAGAGGCAGATGGATTTCTGAGTTCGAGGCCAGCATGGTGTAGAATGAGTTGCAGGACAGCCAGAGCTACACAAAGAAACCCTGTCTCGGGAAACAAAACAAAACAAAACAAAACAAAACAAAACAAAACAAAACAAAACAAAACAAAAGGATGAGGTAAAGTTTAAAACAGGGAGGAAACCAAATACTTGCCAGATCTTATTCCAAGAAAGCTTTAGTTTATCAAATGATGTGAGAGCATGTATGCTGCAGTGATTTAATTTTTCCTTTTGTTCTTCTTAACAAAACCCAAACAAACAAACAAACAACAACAACAACAAACCCCAAAAAAGACAGGGTCTTACTATGGTCTAGCTATCCTAGAATTCACTGTTTGGACATGGTTAGCCTGAGATCTCTGCCTCCCAAGTGCTAGGATTAGAGGTGTGTGCCCCATCCCTGGTGCAGTGATTTACTAGTACTAAGGAAACAATCTAATCATTCCAGGGTCACGGGAAAGTATGTAAATAGTTCTGAACCAGAGCTGTAAGCGGCAGTGTCTTCAGTGGCAGCAAGCATTGCTTAGTCAGGACTAGGCAGCCACTCCCTCAGTTGTAAAGAGGTCTTTCCAGAGGAGTGTAATAATATGCATGCTATTTAATAGCAAAAACCAAAATCCTGAGGCACACCATTACAGCTCTTGAGCTGCGGATGGCTTTTATCTTAAACCTGTGCATTACCTGCTCGAGCTGCTTCTGAACCATACTCTGCTGCTCAGTGACGTGCTTGAGCTGCTCTGCGTCCTCTTCTGGGAACTCTCGCCCTGCCTTCTTGGCAGTGCGCTGTTTGGCTGAAAGGGCCTTCTTAGATTTTCTGTGTGCACCAATTTGTTCTTCAAGATATTTCTGCTGCATCTGAAGCAGCTGCTGAGTTTCCTGTAGCCATTCTTCATACTGCTTACGCTGAGAGTCATCTGAGGAAAGAATCAAATTTCAAGTGTGTTAATTTTTCTAAATAGTCCAAGATTATTAAAAGTTAAGCAAATTCATTTGTAAGAAGACACAATTGTATTGTGAATATTTCAAAGAAAAATTGAAAACAAAATTCTAATTATTAGAGTCCTTTATAACTATGAAGTAACAACTTCTAGAAAATTGTATTTACTCAAGAAAGCCAGAGAATGCTCAATTAAAACACTAGTTAACTAATGCTTTTAAGTTCTGCAACTCCAATCTCCCAAAAGAACCATCAAATTATCTAATCCATAAACCAAACTGTATATAAATGTTGAAGGTGCATTTTATTAATTCAACTGTACAGACTGAAGAGGCAAGGAAGATATATCCCACCAACATCCAGAGCTTAGATTAGGTAGCCATTTACCATGCTGATTTCTCATAAGTTTATGAAGTCTTCCCTACATCTTAGTAGTGGAGGAAGAAAGGAAACAGGGAGATGAAACTGAGAAAACTTTAAAAAGAAGCACTTTGAGGTCTATATTTTATAAAGGAAATATATTATGTTAAAAACACAGGTAACTTCCATTAATTTTCTAATTTCTATGTCTACGAGGGGAGGTGATAGGTAGCCAAGCAAAGCAAAGCCTTCACGTCTCTTGGACTGCTCATGCCTCTCCCCGTTACATCTTTTCTTACACTAAGATCCCCAACTTGTTCTCCCAGAGCACATTATTCCATTGATGCCAAGTCCCCAAAAAAGGTTATCTCATGTAGTAAAAAACTGAGTATTCCTTTTTGACTGACTACAAGACAAAGAAAACCACAATCCTAGAAGGACATTAGCTGAAAATAACATCAATGATAACAGAATATTGTCATACATTAAGATCCAACCAAATCCAATGGGCACAATACAGCCAGAAAAAGCCAGTTGGTCATTGTAGTTTACTTATTTTTAATACAAATATGTATTCAATTTATGATCATAATTGATGCGGGGGAATTTCAAAAGGTCAGACTTTGGGTTTGTTCCTAAACCCAGAAGTTCCAGTATATGTATGAAGGTGCAATCTAGTGCACTAAATTTGAAGGGCTTTTGTCAAGAACAGGCTTTTTCACAAGGTTTCAGAAGTTCTGCTTCTGGTAGAATGAGACCTACCGCAAGGAAAGCCTTTCTGGTTTCTGGAACCAGGAGAGCAGAGGTGAGCAAAATGAAAGATAATGGTGAAAAAAGTTAGCTAAACAGTCTGAAGATTTCAGAAAGGTTCAGTTTGAGGGAACGTTAAATGCTATCCTGAACCGCCTTGGGACCCCTAAGGACAGCTAGAAGGGTTCAGTGGCCTCTTGCACACCTGACCTTCACACCATGCTAAAACCCAGATGCTTTGAAACATATTCCCTTTGTTTCTCCCCATTTAGTGTCCTTGTCATAGGCAGACTGTCATGAAAGCAAACATGGTTTAATGCTATAGATTGGAAAGAGGCAAATCTATTTTAAAAGAACAAATGTTGAAGAAAATAGGGAAGATCGTTTTCCTGCATTAAAGTATTTATTTCTAACTAATTCCTCATGCACAGTGGAAAAAAAACAATGAAAACACATGCCTTGCTGTAAAGATGTCTAGGACAGTGACCTCTGATAGGAGAGGAGGGCACTTAGGCTTACAGTAACATCTACACTAATTCCAAGCTTCAAAACAACACAAATATATTCAAACAAGCAATCCCCAGAAAACAGGTAACTTATTAGATTTATACTTACTGACAAAGCCTGGACCAAAATTTGGAGGATTAGGCCTAGAAATCTGATGTGTTATACTGCCATCCTAAAATAAGTAAAATTTACAAATATGTTTAATTCCATACTTCAGTTTAAGAGGGGGGAAAAAACTTCAAAATGAAGGAAAAAAATGAAAAAATATTTAACTTTCTAAAACATCTTTATACTTTTTCTTCTCTTATAAATACTAGAATAAGTAAGTTGGGCAACAGTTTAATACCAAACACTTATTTTATCTCTGAACTATATTTTCTATATTTAATTGAATAGAAAATAATGAATTATTCATCTGAAAGATAATACTAAGGCAAATCAAATCTTCCATAGTTAAGCTAAAAATCCACATGAATCTGATGTTTTGATGATGCCTACCTGGTTTTTTTGTCAATAAATTCATAAACACATGTTCTAGATTCACTAAACTGTACTGTATAACAAAAAGCTAATTATAATAAGAATTAATATAGTATACATATAAAAGAAAATGCACTCATTAGAATGTTAGTCTTGTGTTCTAATAATAGGCCTTGTTTCTTTCATGGTGTTTGAATAGCTGATGATTTTGCAATTTCCTGGTTAGGACCCGATAAATACAATCTTGGAAAAAATCTTTACCCGGATGATTCAAGTTCTGTTAGGCATGAGCTATGTTCAGCAGCCAGAATACAGCATGTTCAACCTTACACTCTGGCAGGGAAGCTGATGCAACATTTGATAGAGCATAGGACAGAAGCTCTAGAACTCGCTGAAAGTGCAGACTGAATTCACAGTAAAACTGAGAATTTAGAAAGCTGAGCTATAATACTTATGCCTTTCCAGTATATCAAAATTTATATTCTTAATAGGGAAAAAGCATATATTATCTGTATAATAAATATAAATAACTAGCAGAGTATAAGATAATTCCAAAAGCACACAGATCTAGGCAAATATACATGTTTTAAAAATCAACGTAGAAAATAGTATATGAAAAGTTATTGTTTCCAGACTTCATAACATGAAGATAGCACTGATGTTGAAACTTTGAGTTGATTATAGATGTCAATATTAAAAAAAAAAAACAAAACCCAAAATCATCTCAAGGAATAATTATAGACCTAATAGAATGATTACAGACATTTTCCACCACTGTTTTCAACAATTATACATTTTAAATGTGATGGATTAATTCCAATTAGCAGGATATGAAATGTCTTTTCAGAGTAAGAAATGAATATAAAGTCAGAAGCCCAAAGCACTTCGCCTGCATCCAAGTGACTTTCTATCATTAATGTGTGCAAGTCCTTTGCAGAAATTTCAGTTCTTAAATCTGTCTTTATTTTACAAAGCAACAACACATCTTTATTTCACTGTGTTGCCAGAAGACAGACTCCTATTCCTTTCTAGAAGGGGCTTCACTATGATTTGGATTTGGTAAGACTCAGGTCCACGTGTCTTCCATAAACCAGCAACTCAAGCAGCATTACCTGAGCTGCAGCTTGTGGCACTAGGCTCTGGCCCTCACTGCTGTGTGCTCCAGCCACGGGTGGGCCCATGAAGGGGAATCTGTAAAGGAAAGCACACAGTGTCAACTGGTGATCTAAGGACAAATGACACAGGTACCTAATAATGGCTTTTCCAGGGAAGAGAGAAGTAACGATGACGATGCCCCTGGAGAGTTCTGACAAGGGGCTTCTGGGTGCTCAACAGATCTCTTCTCAGCATGCACTCAGCACCTTCCTATTACTGTGGATGGCTGCTCAGAATGGTTAGGCAGCTATCTTCTGGGTAAGAGGCTACGGAAAAAGCCAGCTAAACTATTGTAGAGTTTGGGCCTTCATAGGTTTCACAAAAATATTTTTTATGATACAATTAGGGTAAAAATCTAGCTTCAATATGCAAACTAGGAAATTTTTTTTCTTAGTTGCAATCTTTATGAGAATAGGAGGTGTTCCTTAGCTCTTTTATAGTTTAAAACAAAAGTACCTCAAAAAATTTCAAAATGTATTTGTGTATAATAATTAAAACAAATTTTAAAAATAAAACTAGTGACTAATCTGTATAGTTAAATCCATTTGGTGAAACCTTGTTTAAACTCTAATTAGACTAGCAGCTAGCTTATCTGGCTTATCTGAAGACATGTCTGTCTTATTAAGCCATTGAATGCTTTAACATATTAAGATATCCATAGAACACAATTTCAAAATAGATCCAAAAGTATTGTAAAAAAGCATTTAAGTGTTATTAGACTTTGGAGCTTATATTTTTTATTTCTTTCTCAGAAGTCTGATTCATTTATCTTCCTTCTCCCTACTATAGCACTGGTTCAGAACAGTCTCAGTCCGATTATCACTTGCTGTCTGCCATCATCAGCTAACGCACCACACTAATCTCAGAAGGGACTACCTTAGTTCTGCAAAGAACTCAGAATGGGCCCAGTACACTTACCGTGTGGCTGACAAAGGACTGCATGTCTAACAGGCACAGACACAATTATGTTGAACACATAGGAGATGCTGAGAGTTCTGATTCTAAGGCCCATGTTTTAAACTAAGGATCAAACAAAATCTAGCATTTCCTTGACTCTGAGTATCAAGTTAAAATGCAGTATTACTTATTAGCAGTACTATACTCTCACCAGTAGGAAACATGATTTTTCTATCAAGTGTTGCACCAATCAAGGTCATTACCAATCTTTTTTGTTTTTGTTGTTGTTTTTGTTTTTGTTTTTTTTGAGACAGGGTTTCCCTGGCTGTCCTGGAAATCACTCTGTAGAGCAGGCTGGCCTCGGACTCATTAATCCGCCTGCCTCTGCCTCCCAGGTGCTGGGATTAAAGGCATGTGATACCGCCGCCCAACCAATCTTTACATTATAAAACTTACAGCTATGTCTGTTAATGCATTATGATACACACATGAATATATTCAGAGATTATTAACTATGTTACAAATGTGAATCTAAATATTTGACAAGATTGTCAAAGGTTTGAAGGTTTAAAAGGCTTATGCCATAGTTGCCCTGGGAAAGGAGCAGTACTAATAAATCCAGGTAGGTAGTAAGAATCTTTAAAACCACTATTATCTCTACTTTGACCTCAAAAAGGAGTCTTAATCATACTCAATGTATTACATAATTCCCTAAAGCTTATATCTATATCTTCAATCTATACAAACTTTGTATTCAATTCTACAATCATTTACAATCCCTATTATAGTTTTTTAACAAGATCATTATAATAAATTGAAGATCTGATTACTGTTCTGATCAGAAACAGCAATACAACACAAAGAATCATTCAAAGTACTTGTCAAAATACAAACATTAAAACATTATTCCTAGAAAATCCCATTCAGTAGGTCTGTAAAAAGGCAAAGAAACTGCATTTAAAAGGGTAATGGTGAAGACACTCAAATAATTCTGAAGTTAGAAAATGACCAAGATTGAAGAAGCACTTCCCTGGGGAGCACAACCCTGGGGAGTACAACCACTGTAACTTAACAATTACTCCACTCTACAAACCTTCCATTTTCCTGTTAGATGTTAAAACTCTCCAACTATCCCAATCCTAGTATCCAAATGTCCCATAAATTGCTGTTTTCCTTTCTCTAATTCAAAGTCATTTGGGGACTATTTCATTTCAGACATAAATTGATATTTTCCTTAACTACTGAGCTTCTTGAATGAAAATCTTAGTGCTAACCACTTCTTTAAATAAAAAAAAACCAAACAGACAAAAACAGTTTGGATTTCCTCAATGACCAAGTCAGTCTTCCTAATGTTTGTGTAGTATTTTATTGTGTTTATTTTCCTTAAAATGAAAGGAAATTAATTCTCTGCAGCCAGCTGACTTTAAAAGCTCATAACATCCAGAAGGCAGGCTTTTGAGTGTTGATGAGCTCTAAGAAGTAAGGGTGTTTTCATGCACACCCCCATGTCCGGAAGAAGAGCACTTCCACCTACCTGCTCATCACCATTGGTGGCATGCCCAGACTGCTCTGTGCCATCACTTTATTTATGCCTTTAAGGGCCACCATTTTCGCTTTCATTATAGGATCTGTAATTGCATCAAAATCTAAAGAAGAAATATATTTTGACATTATTTATTTCATAATTTAAGTTCCTGGCTCAAGATATATGAAGTAGTAAACAACTATCACAACTACATAATTTACAAATTCTTAAAACTTAATAATCATTATATATTTCTACACTACATATGAGAGTCTAGAAATGGTTAACAACTTAATTTAGGTGCATTCCAGGTATCTATAACTGAAGCATACTTTAATATATTAGTCCTTCAGAAAATAGAAAAAGTCTGTCAGTCTACAGGGGATCATAAGTGATGTTCAGCAATGAAATTCTTAGTGGTTCGAACCTTCACAGTGACAATTAGAATGATTATTCTTTTTAGTAATTCAATAAATGAGAATCTGCAGTTATTTCTAATTCTAAAAAATTCTACTAAATTATCAGTTTTTAAAAGAAAGAAAAATATACCAATATCTCCAGTCTATACCTACAAAATAAAACTATGAAGAGGATACTGAGAGTATCTATTTGCATAAATATAAGTGAAAAGAAGAGTCATATAATGGAATTTTTTGTTTGTTTGTTTGTTTGTTTTTGAGACAGGGTTCCTCTATGTAGCCCTGACTGTCCTGGAACTCACTCTGTAGACCAGGCTGGCCTCGAACTCAGAAATCCGCCTGCCTCTGCCTCCCAAGTGCTGGGATTACAGGCGTGCGCCACCACCGCCCGGCCCATATAATGGAATTTGATACCATGCTTTTTGCTACTGTTTAGAAAAAAGTACTCTTCAGATATATGCCTGCTGGATTCCTCTAGGCAAGGCACTGAAGGGTTTGGGCTGCATGGACTTGTGTTTTTATTAAAATTAGTAAACCAACAAAAATAAGTTGAATTTATTCAGAAGTATCTGTGGGGGATAAAAAACCAAAATGCAAAAAAAACTTTACCAAACAGTTGTACACAAAAGAACAAGAAACTTTATTTCTATCATAGTTTCCTTACATTTATCTTCTCATAACAATTGGCAGATAAAACTAAAACCACCATTAACACCATAAAAAACCAAACTGACTAAGGTCACAATTCAAGGTTATCTTCATTTTGACTGACCTCTAAGGAATCTAAAATTCCTCTTTTCAGTTTAAAGACCCGAGAAGATAGAAAATTCTCAGATTACACTGATCCAAATGTAATCTCAATAATGAAAATTTACAAGCATGCTGCCTGTGCTCACGCCCCCTGTAACTTATTTTGAGACAGAGGAATCCCTACCAATGTTAGGGAAGAACGGCTCTGACCGCTGACGAATCATGGCTTGCATCTGTCTTTGCTGTTGCTGTTCTTGCCTCTCTTGATCCAGAAGATCTTGTAGAAGCAGAGGCTGTTCCTCTAGAAGGAGGGGCCTCTCTCTGTTCTGGTGAGCTAATGTTTGAGGAATCATTAGCTGCTGTGGTCCAGACATGCCACTGGTGCTGGACTGATTTGTGAGAGGCACAGTTTGATTTGTAGGTTTCCCTGTCCCTAAATTATGGTTCACTGATGTCTGGCCCTGAATGAATCCTGGATTTACTGGCACACCCTGAGAAAAAGCATGGTTTACCCTAGGGACCACTGTTACATTAGAATTTACGGTATTATCCAAAAGAGGGCCAGGTGGTGCTATTAAAGCGGGAGGCAAACCTGGCCCATGAGCGGATGGTGAGATGGGCAGAGTTGGTGGGGAGGACCCCGGAGGCCTCATGTCTGAACTATCACACTTCTCATTAGAAAGTAAACTTGAGAGAACTGGAGTTGACCCTGTGATGTCACAAGAGTTCATCGCGTCCTGAGCAGGCAGAGGAGTGGGTCCTTGAATGGTACTGACACCAGGACCAGCATTCTCATGGTGATTTCCTTTCTCAAGCAGATTTTGGTCAGCAGTCAGCAGAGCAGTCTTCCCTCTGTCACTGTGCTCAGTCTGAGCAGAAGCCTGTGAGCACGCAGTGTCGGCATCACCTCTACTGTCATCACGGTTCGTAATGTCACTCTGTATTTCTTCTTTAGAGTGGGGAGACAGGGCTTCTGTCTTTATCTTACTGGTACCATTGGACTTTTTCTGCAACAAATCCTTTTCTTCAAGAAGGAGAGTTTTGTCTCTTTGATCCCTTGTTTTTGGTTCAACAGATTCACACTGATTATCTAACTTATCATCAATTGGAACATTAAGGTCTAATTCCTCATTGAACATGCTTTTTTTATCCCCTAAGTCAAGTTCTGGATCTGTGTATGCAATGATATCAAATTCACCTGACCTTAGGAGGTCATCCAGGTTAGGGTCATTGGTTTCCAAATTGTCTAAAGTGTCTAGGTCATCACCCTTGCCATCCTCTGTGTCTAAATTTAAATTTTCTAGATCTTCATCATCCAAATCTTTGACTTCAACTCCCTCAAGATCTTTCACATCCAGTTCTTTCACAGAAGGATCATCAGAATCTAGTTTTTCCTCCAGGCCATCAGAAGACTGACCAGCTATCTCTAAGTTATCTGGTGGTGTTTCAGCTGGGGTAGATGTTGACAAAGGAGCCTCATTAAATTCACCACTTAAAGAATGAGTTAGGGGCCTCATGACAACAGATTGGTGGGCAGGATTACCTTGTTCTTGCTGAGAAGATGGGACCTGCTCTAAATTTGGATGCACAGGGAGCTGATTAGGTAGACACTGGGGAGGCTGTCTTATGGGGTCTGTGTGTCTAGGGCCAGGAAAATCAGGTCTGGGAAGGAAATTTCCATGTCTGGGATGAGAAGGTGATTCTATAACACTGCCAGGAGAAGCAGCAAATGGCAACCGTGGCCTTCCATCAGGAGCTCTATGCCTCAACTCAATAAATGCTTGGCCTAGTATATTATGCTGCTGAACTGGCAGACCCTGTGGTGGGAAGTGCTGAGGAAGCCCAACTGGATTGTTCATTGGTGGGTTATTTGAAGGTCTAGGCATTTCCATAGACATTGCTCTTCTTATGTGTGGAGGAATTCCAGATCCTTGTATTTGCTGAGGCACATGGAAGCGATCTTGGCTTGGCATGGAACCATGGCTAGCTCCTGGAAATCCAAATCTAAAAGCCAGGAAAAAAAAAAAAAACCCAAATAATTAAGAATGATAATCAATTTACAATTGAGGTAAGAAAAGAAAAAGAAGTTTTAAGTTACTCTACAGATTTAAAAAAAAAAACAAAACAAAACTGTTGCTAAGCCCAGTGATAGTGAAAATGTAACATACTGTGATAGGAGTAGGAAGAAGACAAGAATATAATCAAAATACATTTCACACACACACACACACACACACACACACACAAAACTTTATTTATTTATTTTTTAAATAGACAAAACTAGGATAGTGGGATGGCTCACCGGGTAAATGATCTGAATATGACTCCCAGAACACATGAAGGAGAAAATTTATTCTACAAAGTTGGTCTCTGGCTACCACATGTGTCTTGTGGCTCATACAATGAAATAGAAAATTTCAAAATAAAAAGAAAGACAGGCAGACACTGACTGGACAGGTGGCCCAGGCACTAAGTACTTATTGAACAAGTGTGACGGTCACATTTTATATACCCTGCACACATGCACACAAGCCAAGCATGGTGGTGATGCCTATAATCCTAGTGGGGTGGGAGGAGGAGACAAGATTGTCCCTAGAATTGACTGGGAGGCTGCTCTTGCCACATCAGTGAGTTCTAGGGTGAATGAGAGATCTTATTCTCAAAAATATAGGGTAAAGAACAACAGAAGACACACAGCATCCACCTCTTACCTTGTACATGTACATACACATCCTATACAGATACACAATTTTTTAAAGTGCATAAAACAGCAATGGGTGTAAAATACAACTAAGGTAGAATAAAAAAGGAAAAGAAAGAATATAACAGACATAGGTATAAGATTAAGTTGTGTGTCCTCTAAGAAGCACATGTTAAAGAACATTCTCCTTACAAGAGCAGTAAGTGTGCCTTCATCACGCATGTTGGCCCACTATACAACCCAACTGTATCCCTCAGTCTCTACAAGCAGGCATCTTTCCAATCTCTCTATAAACATCTTACAATTTAACTAGAAGAATAAAATGTACCACTATCATCTGACATACAATAAGAAACTTCATTAGGATTCAGTAGCTACATTTTAGAAGCTATGATTGGGCTGGCATGATAATCTACATTACTAAGATTATAATGTCATTCTGTCAATAGTTAATGACAAAACTCCACTAAGAGTTCTTAGGGAAAAGAATAATGACTGTATCTCACAGTGATTAGAAAGAAAGAAAGAAAGAAAGAAAGGAAGGAAGGAAGGAAGGAAGGAAGGAAGGAAGGAAGGAAGGAAGAAAACCATAACAATTTCTTGCCAAATAGTAATGCTATTTGACCAGGTCCTCTTTCCAATACCAACTAAATCTAGCACAAAATTAAAAGCATTACCTAAATCCATGAGGTCTCATCCCCATACCAGCAACCTCAGGAGGATAGGGTCCACGCTGATCTTTGGGGAAAACTGCGTATCTAGGCCCTAGTGGAGGGATAACAGGTGACCGAGTGCTCCCAGGATAGGGAGGTGGAGGTCGAGTGAAAGCCTGGCTGACGCCCTCTGGCTGCCAGTGTGGGAGGGGCACTGGGTGAGGCACTACTGCTGTATCCTGAGGCCCCTTCTCCTGGCGACTAGCAATCTTCTTCTGCTGTTGTTGCTGAAGAATGATTTCACGCAGTTTCTGCCGCTAAATGGAAAGGAACAAAATTGCTGGGACTTATAATTAAACATTTTTTAAACTCTTAACATTTCCATTATGTGACTACATTAACATTTAAAATTTCAAAGTGTTTTAAAGCTTCATTTAACTATTAAACACACAAACAAAATATTACAACAAAAACTGGTGATTTGGATTTTTTCCATGGCCGAATAACCACCATTAAAGTAAGAATTTTTATATTTAAAGAACTTCCAACAAATTAATGAAGAATAAAATTAGACCCAGGTTAAATCTAATTTAAGTGGTTTTAATTTTACCATTTTCATTTTTCTTTGTATTTAATAAACTCTGCAGAATAACTTAAGAGAAACTCTAATGTACATGTAAATTACCATTTGACTTAATGAGAGCTTCCACAGGAAGTATATTTAAAATGTCTGAAAACACTGCAGCATTTACCTGTCTCAGTTTCTCTGTGTCAGCTTGAGACATGTTCACAGTGTTCTGTGTCTCAGTTCCTCCTGAGGTGGGCACAGGCCCAGGAAGCTGGGAGACACTGGAGAACTGCTGTCCTTGGGAGCTTACAGGAAGGTTTGAAGACTTACTAAAGTTTCCCTCTGATCCAGGAACTGGACGGTCAACAAGATCATGGACAACTTGACTAGCTCCAAAAGATTCGGAATGAGGCCTGGGAGTCATTGGAGGCTGATCATACGGATCACGAACAGCAGATGGGGAAGCATGACTGAATGTGTCTGTAAGGCCCGGCCCGGACGGCCTGGGAGTCTGGGAGCATGTATCAGGTAGCCTTATCAAAGGCCCAGGTAAACCTGATACTCTGTTTTGTGCTGCTTGCAAAAAAGGATCCTGGTTTGGCATGAGGGCTGGTCTTGCACTGGAGGACCTAGTAAAACCCTCTGAAGTCCTTGGCCTTGGTGCTGCTGGTGGCTGAGAATAGGGAACAGAAATTCCAGATCTTGGAGGTCCAAGATGATGAGTATACAGATCAGTGTGCCTCTGATTTGCCACAGATGTAACAAAAGTGTCTGTCTGTGGAGAAGGCCTGGGTGTAGGTGGCTGTTGACTATATGGATCAATAGTGTTAGGCCGGGGAGTACCAGGAGGTTGGGAGTAAGGATCTGGATTGGATCGAGCTGTTCCTGAGGTTTGGGAATAAGAATCTATAACAGGGCGTGGAGTTCCTGGGGGTTGTGAATATGGGTCCTGAGATGCTGACCTTGATATGGTTCCAGGCTGAGAAAAAGCCCTTGAAGTGTGAGTAAAAGATTCAGTCATTGCTGGGTGTGGAGTTAGGGGAGGCTGGCTGTATGGATCATTTGACTGACTATGAGAAAAATTATCTACTGGCCTTGGTGTCAAGGCAGGCCTTTCGTAAGGATCAACGGAGAGTCGTCTTGATGACTGTGACACAGATCCGTATGGATCCTGGGATGGAGGAGGGTGCAGTGGGGTCTTAAAAGGCCCATTACCCAGCGGGGCGGGTGTCAATGATGGTCCTGCATATGGGTCTGGTGGCCGTTGCCTTTGAAAGGCATCTGTTCTAGGAGATGGTTTAGTAAAATGATCACTGGTTCCAGGTGCTAGAGGACCTTTTGTACTTTGTTCTGAAATCACAGGGGACCTAGGAAGGCTAAAAGGTTTTGGAAACTGATCTGTCATCATGGGCCTAGGTGTATCTGGAGGCTTTGCATAGGGGTCACTGCTTGTCATGGAGGAAGCACATAAGTCTCTGGCTGGGGATGGCCTCGTGGCTGATGTTTCATTCATATGAATGGGCCTAGGTACTGAAGATAAAGGCACACAGTTTTCCACTGGTGTAACAGAATTTCTTCTTGGAAAACTATGTCCACCAGGAGGCGGTCTAGGAGTACCAACCATTTTTGCATAAGGATCCACTGGAGATGGTGGTCTGGAGTGGGATGATCCAGGTGAGAACATCTGTGGAGAAGGTGGCTGAGAATTCTGGGACTGAGAAAGATTTTCCTGAACAGGTATACGGGATGGGGTTGGAGGAGGGGGTGGAGGCTGTGGTTTGACAAACACATCATCTGAAGGTGTGGACGCAGGGGCACTGGGTAGGTGTTTGGAGAATAGTTCTTTATGGAATGTCTGTGCAGGAGACACATTCCCATTGCCAGCCTGAGGTGTCAAGGGACTCTGTGCTCCACTACTTGGAGTATCTGAACCAGGTGCTGCTAGAAGGTGCTGAGAAGCAAGTTGTTGTTGTTGTTGTTGTTGTTGTTGTTGTTGTTGCTGCTGCTCATTCTTCACTTGTTCTAGCTTCTGTGTGGCTTCAATTTTAGCTTGTTGCTTACTTTTCTGACGCATTTGCTGTTAAGAAAAAAGAACATAGATCACAGAAAGAAGATCAAGTGATGTCAGTAGCTAGTAGATTGCTTCCTAGTAGAAAAAATTACTAACAACAAAAGAGATTATTATCAGAAAGTGTCCTATTTATGCCTATAGCAGTATATTATGTACAATATTTCAATAAGTATCTAAGACTAATTTGAATATATATACATATATACATATTACAAAAAAGGGAAAATCTATTAAGAACTATATTCTGAAATGATATAACTACCTCTCTTCCTCAAAAATCAAAATGCAATTTCAAAAGCAAATCATTTGATATCAGACAAGACTGGGCACTTTCAGGGTGGTATGATCGCAGACAAAAGCAATTAGACAACAAAAGGAAATCAAATAGAAACAAAGTAGAAAGGAAGATGATAGTATATACAAGTGACTCCCAAAATTCCAGAAGAGAACTCCTACAGCTGATAAACAACTTCAGAAAAGTGGCAGGATATAAAATTAAATAGGTAGCTTTCCATTATACAAATGATAAACAGGCTGATAAAGAAATTAGGGAAACAGCACCCTTCACAATAGCTACAAATAATGAAAAATATCTTGGTGTAACTCTTACTAAGCAAGTGAAAGATTTGTATGACAACTTCAAATCCTTGAAGAAAGAAATTGAAGATGATCTCAGAAGATCTCCCATGCTCAGGATTCATAGAATTAACATAGTGAAAATGATTATTTTACCAAAAGCAATCTACAGATTGAATGCAATTTCCATCAAAATTCTAACACGATTCTTCACTGGCATGGAAAGAACAATTCTCAACTTCATATGGAAAAAAAAATCCAGGATAGCCAAAAAAATTTCTCAACAATAAAAGATCTTCTGGGGAATCACCATCCTAGATCTCATCTGACCTCAAACTGTACTACAAAGCAACAGTGATAACAATAGACAGGCCAATCAATGGAATAGAATCAATGGACTCAAATGGAAAACCCAGAAATAAACCCACACACCCATGGACATTTTGAGCTTTGACAAAGAAATGGAAAACATACAGAGGAAAAAAGAAAGTATCTTCAATGAATGGTGCTGGTCACTGAATATCTGTATGTAGAAGAATGAAAATAGATCCATATTTATTACCCTGCAAAAAAGCTTAAGTCCAAATGGATCAAGGACCTCAACAAAAGTCAGAAACACTGAATCAAATAGAAGAGAGAGTGCTTCAAACTTATTGGCATGGGGAAATTTCCTGAACAGAACTCCAAAGGTTCAGGCTCTAAGATGAACAGTTGATAAGTAGGATCTCATGAAACTAAAAAGCTTCTGTAAGGCAAAGGACACTATCAATAGGACAAATCAGTAAACTACAGATTGGGAAAAAAATCTTCACTAACCCTACATCCGACAGAATATTAATATCCAAAATATATAAAGAACCCAAGAAATTAACGACCAAAAACCCAAATAACCCAATTTAAAAATGGGATTCAGAACTCAACAGAAAATTCACAACAGAAAAAAAAAAATCCCAAATGGCCAAGAAGCACTTAAAGAAATGTTCAAAGTCCTTAGTCATCAGAGAAATGTAAATCAAGCCGGTTATGGTGGTGCACCTTGGTAGGATTTGCTGAAGGAGGCAGTGGATGGAGAGGAGGATCACGAGTTTGAGGCCAGCCTGGGAAATGCAAATCAAAACTACCCTGAGATTCCACCTCACACCAATCAGAATGGCTAAGATCAAAAGCTCAGGTGACAGCACATGCTGGCAAGGATGTGGAAAAATCCTCCCATTCTCCCATTGCTGGTGGGATTGCAAGCTGGTACAACCACTCTGGAAATCAATCTGGTGCTTCCTCAGAAAATTGGAAGTAGTTTTACCTGAAAACCCAGCTATATCAGTCTTGGGCATATATCCAAAAGATGCCATACCACAGAGACACATGCTCCACTATGTTCATGATAACCTTATTTGTAATAGCCAGAAATGGGAAACAACCCAGATTTCCCTCAAAGAATGGACACAGAAAATGTGGTTCATTTACACAATGGAATACTATGCAGCTATTAAAAATGAGGACAACATGAATTTTGCAGGCAAATAAATGGAACTAGAAAATATCACCCAGAGTGAGGTAACCCAGACCCAAAAGGACATGAATGGCATGTACTCACTGATAGGGGGATATTAGCAAAAAAGTACAGAACACCCTAGGACCCAATCTAAAGACCATAAGAAGTTTAACAAGCAGAAAGGTACAAGTGAGGATGCTTTAATCCCATTTAGAAGGGGGAAGAAAATAATCACAGAGGCCGAGGGAGGCAGAGAGGGAGGGACCTGGATAGAAGAGGGGAGGAGGAGTGGAAAGGGGGAACAGGATCAGGTATGGTGGTTGGGAAAATGGGAGTGGGAAGAAGAGAAGCCCAGAGGGCAAGGAGAATAAATAGAACCCCTTGGAGGGGTGTGAAGGTGGGCAGACCCTCTAGAAAGCACCAGACCTGGGAGGTAAGACAATCTCAGGATTCAATGGGGGACAATATTAGCCAAAATGCCCAACAATGGGGAGAGGGAACCCAAAGAGCCCATCTCTAGTGAAGGGTCTCAGGTGGAGGCCTCAGGTGGAGGGTCTGGGTTACTAACCTATAGTCAAAATTTCTGACCCACAATTGTTTAAAAGGGACAAAAAGGAGAAGAGACTGAAGGAAAGATGGCTCAATGACTGGCCAAACTTGGGATTTATTTCATGGGGGTGGTGAGGAGCACTACAGCCTGACACTGATGCTTATAGACAGGAGCCTGGCATGGCTGTCCTCTGAGAGGCCCAACAAGCAGCTGATTGAGACAGATGCAGATATTACAACCAACCACTGAACTGAAATTGGTGGCCCCTATAAATTAGGGGAAGGATGAAGAAGCTGAAGGGGAGGGTGACCCCATAGGAAGACCAGCAGTCTCAACTAACCCAGACCCCAGGACCCCAGGGAGCTCCCAGAGACTAAGGCACCAACCATGAAGCATGGGCTGGTCCAAGGCCCCTGGCACATATATAGCAGAGAACTGGCTGGTCTGGCCTCAGTGGGAGAAGATGTCCCTAATCCTGGAGAGACTTGAGGTGCCAGGGAAGGGGAAGGTCTGGCAAGGATTGGCAGGGGAGTACCCTCTTGGAGGTTAGGAGGAGGAGGAATGGAATGAGGAAATGTGGAAGACAGGACTGCGGGTAGGCAATGGCTGCAATGCAAGAAAAATAATTTTAAAAAATTATCCAAAATTCCAATACCTGTCTAAACTTCCATTCCTGTTCATGCTCTGATTCCCTCTGCTTTAAAGGATCTTTAAAAAGATCTGAATCGATGCGTGAGCTGGGATCAATGCTGTCTTGCTGTTGTTGCCTCTTCATAGAATCATTTGACATCTGAACTTTATTAATGCGTAAAGCAGCTCTGTTATCTCTGGCTTTTTGCTTTGACAAAAAGAAAAATAAAATATGTCCTATTTTTAAGCTATAAAACTTGTGTTAAATATTCGAAGCATCACACTAGAAAATTTACAGTCTCTGCTACAAAGGGACCTGGACAGTAACCAACCCTCTACACAGTGCATGCTACTAACAGGGAAAGACATTTCTATATATGTACTTGATTTACTGTAAGAAATCCCAGTATAATAGAATATATTTTACTATAATTCAAACTTAATATTAGAACATGGAAGAATTAGCATGTCCCTTAATTTAAAAAAGAAAATAGCAAACTGACACTCAAAATAAAACAGCTGGAAATCTGAAGCTTATCATCAAGGCAAATTAGAAAAAATATTCTATACTTACAAAATTTAAGGTTAAATAAACCATAAAACTATCCTTCAGCCCCACCCCCTATTAGCATACTCAAAGTTATCATTATAACTGCAAATTGATGCATGGAAGGTCAGGTAAACAACAAAAGCATTTTTTCACAACAAGGCTTTAATGTGACCACAGGTAAAGCCAAAGTGTTCAGTCCAGCTCCTTAGAAGAAAATTATTCACTCTCTGAATTGTGAATTCTGTAATTATTTCAAACTATGGTGGTATTTCAGAACTCCTTAAAGAAAGTCTTAATTTCAAGA
Source organism: Apodemus agrarius (assembly GCA_964023405.1). Classification (NCBI taxonomy): domain Eukaryota; kingdom Metazoa; phylum Chordata; class Mammalia; order Rodentia; family Muridae; genus Apodemus; species Apodemus agrarius. The sequence continues at coordinate 5,830,824 of OZ030006.1, read as the reverse complement.
TGTATAAAGATTCTTTTGAAAATCTCACATAAATAAAAAAACTAATCTCTTCTTCAATAGCAGTACTATCTGTTAAAAGATAATACAATTTCAAGGTGAGATGAATTATCTGAAATCTTAAATACTCTGATCTGTTACATAGCTTTAAAAATATTATGTTCTTTAGTGAAATAAGATGTTATTATTTATATAACTTAAAATAAAGCTAACTGCTAGTTTTTTAAGTATTAACAAGCATTTTCTTTTCATTGCCTAATAAAAATAAGTATCAAATATTGTGCTTAAAGATATAACACATAGGAATTATTTAAATACCACATATGGTGCTCTTTCCTGAGAGCTGGCTTTTCTCCACAACTTGGCAATTTGTTTCACTCGAGTAGTCCAATCTGCAAAAGCACAGAAGACACACTTTCAGAAAGATGGTTATGCAGAGTTGTAATAAAAGCTACTTATGAACTGCTTATCATCTCATTCAGATTATATTTTAACACAAAACAGGTTGAGTATCAATAATATGAAAATCAGAAATCTGAAATGACTTAAATTCAAATGTTTTGAATTCCGACATGAAATCACAGCTGGTGATTCAGTTTTAATCTAAACAAGGCATGATCAGAACACTACAATAAAGTATCTTTTAGATTTTATGTATAAGATATAGATGAAACAAATGAAGATCTTGTTTGGCCATGTCTAAGACAGTTCCATAATGAGTTATGGAGAAAGAGGTGGCTCGGTGATTAGTAGCAGTGGCTTCTTTTCCAGAGCATCCAGGTGTGAACCCTAGTGGCCACATGAAGGTTCATAACCATCTGAAACTAAATTTCAGTAGAGTCCAGTGCCCTCTTCCAGCTTCCGTGGGAACCAGGCTGGCTTGGAGGGTACGAGTTCTTGAGCTCCTATGTAGCTGATGGTTTCTAGAGAAAGGAGAGTCAATTTTCCTTAGGGTAATGACCCCTTAAGGGGTATACCATGTTCTAATGGATGGGTCCCACACCCAGAAGTATATATACAAACTGGACTCCATGGATTATTTTGTTTCTTAGAGGAAGAGAAAAAATTGGGAGGAAAGGGGGGTGAGTCTGGCAGAGATTATGAAGTAGAAGACTAGATAAATATGATGGTCAATATACGTTGTATACATGAGAAAACCTCAAAGAATTAATAAAATTTTCACTTAATTAAAAAAAAAGAATTACATAGCAATAACTACCTCATATTGAATACTGCTAGGATCTGGAGAACTGACAATATCATTAATTAAAGAAAGTTTGGCGAAAAATTCTAATAAGCACAAGGTCTGGAGTTCCTAAATACAGGAATCTTTGCATCACAGGCTGTCAGGACAGACAAGCATGTGATAACAAAGACTTTCTAGTGAGTGGGTGGAGCACTCCTTTAATCACAGGGCAGGCAGACCACTGAGTTGGAGGCCAGCCTGGTCTATAAAACTGAGTTCCAGGAAAGCCAGGGCTACACCAATAAACCCTGTCTCATAAAACAAACAAACAGCAAGACTTTCTAGTGTAGATTTCGAAACAAATGCACGGCATTGAGGAGAAATTGAGTAAAATTAAAGCACATCCATTACTAACCTGGGAATTCCTCCTTTAAATGGGGGAAATTGATATTGGTGTAGAGAACAGGTGCTACTGTTGCCATCTCACCAAGAGCCTCCTCCTTCTCCCACTTCAGTGTGCTCCGCTGCGCATTTGACAAGGTGTCATTTTCTACTTCCATACTTGGAGCTGTTGGTGCCCAGGAGCTAATCTTAGGATCACTTGCAATTGCATTAAATGCTGGACTTTTATCCCTGGAAAAATAACAAAGCACTTTCACTTTATAAACAAGATGACTTTCTATGCTGAAGGACTACTCTATTTAGGACTTCTTTCAAAACAGAGTTAAATATGCTTGATGTTCTAAGTAAAATTTGTAGTAAATATAACAAATACTAATATCATGCACAATAACTTAAATGACTAAGACAGAACAAGGGTAGTATAATTCGTTTCCACAGAAAGTTTAAATACCTGACATCAGTATAAGGAGATTGTGCTATAGTAGGGAAAGCCCCCAATCCACTTCCAGGAGGCAAAGAATGATGTGGAGGATGAGCACTGGGCCCAATAAGGCCATTCATGAGTGGCATCCGGGAAAAAACACCTTAAGGAAAGAAAAACAATCACTTATTTTTTCAAAATATTCATAAATGACAAGTAGCTCAAATATGTCTAAATAAAACCTTTTAATACTATTTTCAAGTAGTACTTTTTTTCAGTGATATACTATAAAATACAAATTAAAGGGTGATGTGTTAGTTACAAAGTTTTGAAATGTGGTCTCTAGCAATCATACTTCCCTAAATATAGTATAAAACATTTTTATAGTCCAACAGCCCTAAATTTTAATTCCAAGTCTGGAACTTGTTAGGAGCAGAACGGTTTCTAATTCCATTTGTAAAGTGGAGGTATTCTTGTGGACAGTGATTAGAGTAATGGGTATTTAGTTCTCAGGACATAACCTGCATGGTAGACAGTAGCTATTAAGTAGACATTTGTTACAAAAATAATGAGTTACAATTTTGTCCTCTCACTAGTTGAATTTCCAGCTTCCAAATACTTTCAACTCTCTTTCCAAATACTTGATCATCTTCTGTTTTATAACATTAGGCAAATAAAAGATTTCCTCATGTCCCCCACCCCTCATCAAGTGTATCACTATTATAATTATCCACATGTCTAAATTATTTAAAATAAGCTGTCTTTTCCCAACATAGAAAGAAGTATGCAGATATTGGATCTCATCATTTAAATTGTGGATTCCAGGATTGAATTCAGAAAGAGCTTTATCCACCTAACTGTCTTATATACCTTTAAAGGGGCTTAAATGAGGGCTGGCTCAGGAGTTAAGAGCATTGGCTGTTCTTGAAGAGGACCTAGTGCCCATCACCCATGTGTCAGCTCACAACTGTAATCAACTCCAGTTCCAGGGGATCTGACATTCTCACAGGCAAAACACCTACACATAGATATCTAGACAGACAGACAGACAGACAGGAAGGCAGGCTTAAATGCCTTTCCGATAATTAGGATAAATAAAAGGTTGATGGTAAAAATATGCTTACCATTGTGGCTATGTACCAGCAATGCTACATATAAGTCCACCATCTGGTACTTTCCTTTGTGCTAAGTACTGCTTTGTAAAGTCTTGTATGTATTAACTCTGTAGCTTCACAAAACCTCAAAGCACTTATTATGTGTCCCTTCATTTAAGACAAAAAAAATGTAGAAAACAAGACTTTCAAGCTTACACAAGTAAACAGGAAAGCATCTCTCCTTTGCTACTTAAGTAATTAATTTTAGAGAGAGGTACCAGCTAGGTCACCCAGACTAGCCTGGGCAGTATTGCCTCAGCTCACCACACTGACAAACTGTTAAGGGAGTTTAAAAGAACCGTTCTGAGGATGACTCCATAGAAAGAGCTGAGCACCGACCTAACTTACCTAAAGAAACATCCACTTACTGTATTGAAATATTTTTGAAATGTTTTTAGTTTTCTGTGTTATTATTAACAACACTACAGTGTCTTACTTTCGTCTCACTTTAAATGGCGTTACTTCTGCAGTGCACAGAAATAACAACTTTTAGGTACTGCGGCCATCCAATTAATTTTGCATTCTGTCTCTAATGACAAGGCCACATGAGATCCTTGATCACTTTTATCTGACTTAAAAAAAGAAAATATAAGCCTGGTGGTGGTGATGCACACCTTTGATATTCCCAGCACTTGGGAAGCAAAAGCAGTTGGATTTCTGAATTCGAGGTCTATAGGGCAAGTTCCAGTACAGCCAGGCTACACAGAGGAAATCCTGACTCAAAAAAAAAAATCAAACAAACAAAACAAACAAGCAAACAAGAACAATAAAAACAAAAATAGGGAAAAGATAGCAAGGAACATATAATTGCATGCCTTCTGCTAATATAATTCTTTAAGGAAAAAATCTCATAATTATAGTTTGTAACACTAGAAACTATAGCTTGTAACACTAGAAAAGTAGCATGTACTCTTTTATCTATGGAGTTGACTAATTGCAACTGCCTATAAATCAGAATGAGGTGTGTATGTCCCATTTCTACCAAAATAAAAGCCATGTATTTCACTGTCTGAACATACACATAGAATGGTGGAAGGAGGAAAGCATCCCTTTGCATATGGTTTTAATGCACTCTCTGAGAAATCTTGATTAATATATTTGTTAATTAATTTCATTTTACTCTTTTTCTTCCATCCATTCAATAGATTACTAGAATTTTTCCATGTATATGTATATGTGTATTCTTCTGTGTGGATGCATGTGTGCATATGCATGTACATACAGGGTATGGAATCCAAAGTTGAATTGGAATTGCTCTCTATTTTATTTACTGAATAAGGGTTTCTCCCTGAACCCAGAGTTCACAAATTCTGCCTAGAGTTACACAACAGGCTTCCTCTGGTAACATTCCCCAGAACCCTGGCTCCACCTAATTTTGCTTCTCAAGGGCTGATAATAAGGGTGGGCCTAGTGGCTCACCATACCATCTTAACTATTTTGTGGGGGCTGTCTGAATTCTGGTCCTTAGACTTGTATGGCAACTGCTTCATCCACTGGGCCATAGCCCCATTATTACAACTCTTATTTTCAAATTGATCTCTATTATTGACACCAGAATCCTATTGAAACATTTTATCATTAAGCATCTTTCTTGGCTCGGAGAAGCATGGATAAGAAAAACTAACTTATCTGCCTCCGGTCAATATTCAAGTATGTCAACAACCTAGAGCTAATATCCACTTCTACTTTGATCTTCATTGGCACTATCTACAAACTTCACCTCTTCATTGTCTGTTAGAAAAAAATGATTCTTGAATACCTGTCACATGATCACACTTCAACCTTAAATTAGAACTACTATGACTTTAAATATGAACACTGAAATCTAGCTGCTTTATGCAACTCTGCTTTAATTACTCTCTATAAGTCAATTATATTCTTAAAATCTGCACTCTCAACACTACAGGCTATAGGCTTAGGAGGGTGTTCTATTTTTTTGTCTTAAATTACTAACAGTGCAGAGTTATCTTTAAAATAACCTCAAAACTTTTTCTAAAAATAAGATTGCACATGAAGTTGTATAAGGCCCTAACAGGCAAAGTCTTCGTAAATTAGTATACTTGTAACTGATTTTGTCTAAAATATATACTTTCAACTATAAAATACATGAAGAAAATTTAGTTTTATATATTGATCAGATAAATACTGAAGAATTCTTAAATCATGAATTTAAAAATTTAAATTTAAACATTTAAGAAGCATGAAAAAAACAATTGTATAGTGTTTCTCAACCTTCCTAATACTGCGACCTTCTAATTCATTCCTCACGTTGTGGTAACTTCCAAACAAAAATTTATTTTCACTGCTACTTCATAGCTGTAAGTCTGCTATTGTACTATGAATCATAAATGTAAATATTTTTAGAGATAGAGGTTTGCCAAAGGGGGCATGACCCACAGGTTGAGAAACAGTAAAGCAAGTGTTTCACCCAAATGTAAATTAAATGTTTGATATGGCAAACCTCAAGGTAGATTTAGGTTTAATAGCTAAACTGGCCAAAATTCAAGCATTTCCAGTATTTATATGCTGTGCGATTTTTTCTGTACAAGAAAAGGATAATAAAAAGAATTTATTTGTAAACTTAACTTCATATGTAAAAGTTTATAAAGATAACATTGCATTGCACAACTCAGTATACTCAATCACTAACAAAGGACACACAGACGTTATCTTTTTCCATTATTAACACATACACGTCTGTAGAATTCTAAACTCGTTTGCTGTGGAGTTGATATCGAGATTGCTAAACCTCTCCTCCAATATACTCCTATAAATCTTATTCTTGATTATTGTATTTTAGTTTTTGAGAAAGGAAAAAAACACTGAAGTCTTAAACCTATGTTTTACTGCAAATTGTTACTAGTAGGGTAAAAGAAATTTGGCCAAACAAAATGAGCAAATTAAAAAAAAAAAAATCACAGGAATTTAACAACGGGCAAACAGTGCTTGACTCTGAAAACAGGTCCTGTGGTGATTAGCATTCAGTCTCTGAGGAGATCCTAATCACCCCAGAAAGCATTTATACCTGTACCTCACAGTACTAATGCAAGCACATGGGGTAAAGATAGATGTGCTTCACCTCTGAGGAGGGGACAATAAACCTGAGACCAGATGCACTGAGTACAGTTGTTGGATGGAGAGTGTGGGCACTGTGCAGAGGAGCAAAATGAATGTGAGTTCTGGTGGCCCCGGGGAAGAAGAGAGGCCAGGCATCCTTACAATCTCTCAAGCCTGTTCTACTCTCAAGATGCATCATGTTAGTTAGAGAATTTCAGGGACTATGACCAGAGGTAGTATTTTTCAATCATTAAAAAAGTTATCTTTTTCCTATATGGTGTTGTGTGTGTGTGTGTGTGTGTGTGTGTGTGTGTGTGTGTGTGTGTGTGAGAGAGAGAGAGAGAGAGAGAGAGAGAGAGAGAGAGAGAGAGAGAGAGAAAGAGAACGAGAACACTATGCTGAAGCTGGGAGATATATCAAATAGTAAAGAGCTTGAAGAACACAGAAACCTAGGATGGAGACAGTGAGGGTGAGAAGGCTGAGGGAATAAAGGTACTGCCTACTGCCAAGCCTTGGCACCTGAGTTAGACCCCCAAGACCGAATGATAAAAGAAATGAACCCACTCCTGCAAGCTGTCCTGTTTTCCACATGTGCACTAGAATGTATGTGTCCAAACAGCTATAAACACATATACAAAACATTTTTAAAAGTTAATGGGACTCTGAAAATGGCCACAGTAAGATGGCTCAGTGGGTAGAAGCCCTTCTGGCCAAGTTAGATATCCTGAGTGATTCTCTGAGAATCGCATGGTGGAAGAAGAGTCTTGACTCCTGGACATTACCCTCTGCCTTCCACATGCATGCCAGGTGTAAATGCAAAAGCATGTTTGCTTGTGTACACAAACAACCTTGAGCACATATATCCTGCACACTCACTAGTGAGTAAATAAAGTTGGGCATTGTGGCACTCTCCAGAGAGTAGATAACTCTTGAGGAACCCTGCATGAGGCTGACCTTGTGTGTACATTGTCACACACACCTGCAAATACACATACAAACAAAATCATGCTTATAAAGTAGTAGAATACCCTGATTGTGCATTGGCAAGAGCTGTGGTGGAGGGGGAGGCTGTGGCAATGGAGCTGGCTGAGTGGAAGCAGGGCTAAGCACAGCAGTAAACAAGTCTTCAACATCCTTTCCTCCAAGCTCTGGGTAAATAATCACAGAGATAACATGAAAATTATTAGGGTCATTCTAAGGGGAATGCCATTTTTTACAAAGTAAAACAACAGAATAAAAACATACCTGGAATTTTATATAACTTTCCAAGAATTGCTCCTAAAATAAAAGGAATATTACCTATTCAATATGACTTATAAAATATCATTTAATTAATAGAAAAATTATTAAAGCAAGTCGAAAGAGAATTGCATGCAAAAAGCTTTGGAAGTCATATTTACTCAAGTCGTTTAGAAAGCCTAGATGTAGGGTAAATATTTTACCATCTGTGACTATTCTGTCTAGCTCAGGACTGAGGATCCCATCTAGCTGCTCTTCACTTAATGGGCGTGAGCTCTGACTGGCACTTGGCTGAGGCAAAGAGGAAGCATCATCAGCAATGGTGCCAATATCTAAAAGAACAAGTAAAATAAATGAAAAGGTGAGTCCAGAATATGCAGAAAACGGATAATAGTGCCTATATGCATTAACACACAACACTGTGATGTAAATGAAGCCTATACTTCTAAGATTCTGGTAGTACTTTTAATAGGCCATTACTAAATTTAGCTACAATGTACCCATAAGTATATAGGATACCCAAAGTTATCTTTTCATCAAAGTAAATACATTTCATTTCCTTAAGAACAAAAGAACAAATCTAATTTAAACTCCTGTGAGAGGCCATTTCATGAATAACTTCTCTAACATGGAAAACAGCAGTATCGTTGTGCAACATGTGAAACAGGAATGAAAGTTTCAGCAAAAAATTAATTCAAATATGTACAAATAATATTAAAGCTTATAGTCTTTTAAAAATAATTTCAAGTATAAATTATTTTTAAATATTTTATAGCTAAACTCTAAAAATATAAATTATGTTCATCACCTTATAACATCTAATAGTAGTAGCATATTATCTATTTCTTCATATTTTCTTAATACTATTAGTCTTAAATTTTAGTCTGTTTTTATTTAATCTTGTATTAGAAACTATTATTCAGGTAATATTGTAAACTATTATAAAGTGCAATATGTAAGAACAAAACCATTCATTAAAATTATTAAGGAAGTCTCTGAGAGCACTATGCTTTAGCCATACGCAAGAAAGGGAAAATAAAGTTTGGGTTAGTGACACATTAGCACTACTAATAACCACGCATGCACCTCAAGCTGCTCCAGCGGAGACCACTACTAAGAAAGATTACTACTTCTAGTCAGAGCCATCCGCCACTCAGTTCTTACCCAGAGGAAAGGGTGAGCTCCCAACCTGGAAAGGGCATAGATCAAGACCTACAAGACCCAAACCAAATAAAACGGATGATTACCACAGAAGAGGGAAGGAATGGAAAACACACAAAAAGAGAAAGTGCAACAAAGCCTTTAAGGCAGCATGCCTTAAATCTGATGCAATAAGAAAGGTGACAGAAAAATGAGCCAACTCGCTATGGTCCCTTCTCAAGCCAGAAACTCAAGGAAGGTCAATATTGGCTTCTTTGACACAGTCCAAAAAAAAAAAAAAAAAAAAAAAAAAAAAGCAAAACACCAAACCCACTTCTATTACTAGAAAAAAATAAACGTGTTCCACATCCATACACCTCTCAAATCACAGAACAGAAATCAGGCAAACAGTATTCATGTATACCTGAATGATCAACTGATTTTGCAAGATCATCTGAGATTATTCCAAGAATGTCATCATCTGTGTTTAAGACTTCAGAAATATCAGCTAATGGGTCATCAGCAGTACCTAAATATAGTAAGTATATAAAATTTAAGTATTTTCCTATACACAGAATTTTAAAATGTCCTAAGTATCTAGAGTACAGCAGCAGCTGAGGCAAGTGGCAGTGATAAAAATTGAGACCTTAATCAATGACTTGAAAGAATTAAAAGCAAAGGTACTTATATTTTGATTAACAAAACATTAAAAATTCAGATTTTGTTTTCAAAACTGATGTATTTTGACAAAATGAAATAAAAAATGAAGACTTTAAGTAATAAAAATAAAATCAAAATCATAAAATAAAAATAAAAAGCAACTCATTACTTAAGTGGCAACTAAGAATGATTATGTAGATAAAGATAGGACAATTTAAAGACATGAAAAACAAACAGTATTTTGAAATTTCTAGCAAAGCACAGCCAGGTTCTTCACTAATACTAATTCTTTTCCTGTCTGAATATTTATTTCTTGTTCACTAAAAGACTGTTTGATACCAAAGAACTATGTCTACTGACATTGTCCAAGCCACTGGAACAAGATGGAACTGCTAGCAAATGACCTGTACTCTCAGGGCTCACTTTCTCACAAAAAACATTGAAGTGAGGAATAAAACAGGCCCTGAGGGACCTATTTGAAAAACAAGCAGAAAAAAATTTCCAAAAATGGCTGGCCTCAAATAGATTTTGTTACATTCTGTGTTTTCAGTCTTTACTTAATTATTGCTAACATGCAAAGTTATGATTTTTATTATAACATTTATATATATATGTGTGTATATGTATGTATTATGCTTTTGCACACATTAAAAATGTGTGATGTGCTCATGTCACTGCCCTACCATCTGGTACTTTCTGTCCCCATCTTCTCCCTTATGCTCTCTATGTACATGCATCATACAGACACGATTGTAAGAGTAATATTCAATCTGGGTCCACAAGAGGAAACATGATGTATTTATTATCTAACCTTGTACCCATCTCCCCCTAGTTTCAGACTCCTTTCTCGCCCTACATAAATCCCACTTACTTTTATGTCATATACATGCATGTACTGTCTAAATATAAATTCTGGCATTTGTTTTTCAAAGTTATTTTGCTTAATATGATTTCCACTTTCATTTGTTCTCCATTATATGTATGTGAATGCGTGCTGCATCTTTTATGTTTTCTTTATACAGTCAGCATCTACTGATAGACATCAGTCTACTTCTGCATCTCTGGTACTATGAGGTCACATTAACATGAATGTGCAAGTCTTTCTGTGGTAAGTTGACTTTAGTTCTTTGCGGCATACACTGAGTAGTGGCATAGTTGGATCCTAGACTAGTTTTGAGTTTCTGCACTGCCTCCATGATGATTCCCATAGTAGTTCGACTAGTTTCGATTCCTGCCTCTAGTCTCTAGTTCCACTCCTACTGTATCCTTGTCAGAGAGTGCTGCTGTTTTCTCAAACACAGTTATTCTGACTAGAAACAGGTGGAATCTCAGCATACATCAATCTGTATTTCTGGCTCTGGCTCTCATCTTATGAGACAGTGTCTCACTAGGTAGCTTTTGCTGTCCTGGAACACCTAGATAAACCAGTCTGCCCTTGAACTCAAAGAGATCTGCTTGTCTTTACCTCCCCCTAGTGCTGGGTTAAAGAGCTGTACCAACAGATTCAACTAGTTTGTATTTTATAGATAGATAAGGATGTTGAACATTTTTCATGTATTTATTGATCACTGATATTTCTTAGTTTGGAAACTAAGTCATTTCCCTGTTGATTGACTAACAGGATTGTTTTTTTGGGTGGGGTTATTATTTAGCATTTAATTCTTTATGGAGTCTATATGTTAATTCCATCAGATACACAGCTGACAAAGATTTTCTCTAACTCCTATTCTGTGAATATCCATTTTTATTTCATGAAGCATTATTTGTCGTATATGGATTTTCTGTATTAGTGTCATTTTTCAAAAACTTTCTTACTTATGCCTCTATAAAGTATCTTCTTCTAGTAACACACCATTTCAAGTCATACAGGCAGTTGTTTGATCCACTTTTAATTGCTCTTCTACAGTAGAAGTTGGAAAATGAGGTTCATTTTCTATACACAAATATGCAGATTTCCCAGCACTATTTGTTGAAGATACCTTCTTCCACATTTGTTTTTGGACAATTGTCAAAACTCAGGTAGCTGTAGCTGAATGGGCTGATATCTGGGCTGTATCCCATCCCACTGGTGTATGTGACTGCGTTTTGTGCTCTGGCTCCACAGACTTGGATCTGGTACTGTAGCACTAGGTAGCTCCACATAGCATTGTTATGTCTGCTGGGCTTTGTGCTTTCAGCTGATTTCTTTCCTATTCTTGGAAGAACTGCCCTGGGACTCTATTATAAACAATGTAAAGGTCTACAGACTTTGGGAGTTAAGGGCATTCTCAATATTAATTCTGTTCATGTATGAACATGAGATATTTTTCCTTTTACTGGTGTCTTCCTTCATTGTAAAGGTCTGTAATCTCCCTTAACTAGGCTGATACCTGTTTATTTTTGTTTTAGTTTTTTGTGAACAAGACTAGTTTCCTAACTTACTCAGCAAATTAGTTATTATAGAAAAGCTACTGATTTTTGTGCGTAGATTTTATTTTCTGATACTTTGCTTAAAGTATCAAATCTAAGTGTTTTCTGGTATAAAACCTTTTTTTTTAGTAAAGGATTAGATTAACCATGAATAACATTTTTTTCCTATTTCTAATTGTTTTTGTTTATCTTTTTCTACTTAACATTTCAAGCATCATCTTGAATAAAAAGTGGAGACAGCACTTACTCTTACCTGTTCCTGACTTCAGAGGGAATGCTTTCAATTTACAACATCTAGCATGTTTCCTGGAGTTTTCTGATTAAAATCTTGTTAATGAGGCCAGGCGGTGGTGGCACACGCCTGTAATCCCAGCACTTGGGAGGCAGAGGCAGGTGGATCTCTGAGTTCGAGGCCAGCCTGGTCTACAGAGTGAGTTCCAGGACAGCCAGGGCTATACAGAGAAACTCTGTCTCAAAAAACCAAAAAATTAAATAAACAAACAAACAAACAAATAAATAAATAAAATCTTGTAACGTTGAGGTGTGTTCCATGCTTAGTATCTTCATGGTTAAGGAATTGTAACGATATGTTGAACTTTGTTTTCTATGATGTGTTTAAGGCATCAATGTTCGACTGATGTGGGAGGTGGTGATGCATATCTTTAACCCCAAAACTTGGGAGGCAGAAGCAGGAGAATCTCTTTGAGTTTGACGCCAGCCTGGTCTACAAAGTGAGTTACAGGAGAGCCAGGACTACATAGAGAAACCTCTTGAAAAATCAACACCACCTCAATAAAAATCTACTTTTATCATCACTAACTTTGTTGGTTACTTTGGATCATCTCCCTCTCATTTTTTATCAATTTGGTTGTTTGTTAGTGTTCTTTTTAAAAAATTACATTTAGCATAGCAGAAGGGGGGAACATGGACATGTCTGCCTGTGTGAAGAGGTCAGAGGGGAAGCTTACTGAAATTGGTTCTCTGCACTAACTATATGGCTCTTAGGAATCAAAGAGTTATCAGCTTAGCAACAGAGCTAAGAGACTCTCAAGCTGGAGGCCAGCCTAGTCTACACAGTTAGTTATGGGTCAGTCAGAGCTACACACTGACCTTCTGTTTCAAAACAAGACCAGCTACATTTATGACTACTATTGAGAGGAGTTTACTAATTCAAGTAATTTTGCCAATTGTTTCCCTGACTGGTCCCACTGTTGATTCTTATTTCTCCATTATTTAGAAACCTTAATAAAACAAAGGATAAAAACCTAAATAAAACAAAGACACTGGAGGAACATGGAAATCAGCTGTAAAAGTGTGGGCAGAGAGGCCATGCAGGAATGAAGGTAGCAGATGCTGTGAGCCTGGCAGTTCAAGAACATGGTGGAGATTAGTTCAGAGGAAGTACAGGGATATTGAAAGACATAAGCAGAGCAACTGGAAGGACACGTGCAGTGAGAATGGAGGTGATACAAGTCACCACTGCATGGGGGAAAAGGCAAAGTCGTGGAAGCTGACTTTGGGACCAAACCTATAGGTAATTGTAAAATGTGAAAGAAGAAAACAGAATTATTCTAAGGATTTTTAACCTAATCAAGTAGTAAAACAGTAGAATTCTTAGGAAGATTATATCACTCTTAATTACCTTAGCCACTGAGCTAAAGACTTAGAAATGTTAAGCTTTCAAGTCTAATTTAATTAAAGGCAAAATATTTTTTAATGGCATGAAAATAACACTAGGAGCTAGACTGATGGTTCAGTATTTAGAGTGCTTTTTTTTTTCCACTTGCAAGCGACCCAGGTACAGGTCCTAGTACCCACATGGTAGCTAACAACCAACTATTAATTCCAGTTCCAGAAGATCCAAAGGCCTCTTTCAGCCTCTGTAGGTAGTGCATACATGTGAACAAAACATACAAGCAGGCAAAATATCTACATACATAAAAGTAAATAAATATTTAAAATATCTACATACATATATAGATGAATATATGTATGTATATGTATAAATGTGTGTATACACACACACACACACACACACACACACACACACACACTTCATGGGGCTGGGAGATGATTAAGGGCACCTGGCTCTTGTACTGGTCTGAAGCTTGCTAAGTAGGCTAGGTGGCTGCCAACAAGCCCTGGGGGCTTGGGGTGGGTGTCTTCCTGTCTCCATCTTCCCATGCTGGGATTATAAGCATCTATAACCATGCCAAATGCTTTGACATGGGTTCTAGAATCAAACTCAGGACCTTTAGCTTATAGGGCAAGTACTTACTGAAAAAGCTCTTTTGTTTTAAAGTAATGAAATTCTACTATAGAAAATTATATCATAAAATTTTAAAAGTCCATCCTGAACCAGAGATGGTTTAGCAGGTAAAAATACTAGCTATTCTTCAAAGGAACTAGGTTCGATTCCTAGCATCCAAGGGGCAGCTCATATGCATTTCAGTCTCCCAAGATTTGTGCCCTCTTCTGGCCTCCACAGGAAACACTTGCAAACACAATGCACAGGTGTACATTCAGGCAAAACATCCAAACACATAAAATAAAAATAACATTTTTTAAAAAGAAAAGTGCAACCTTGTCTGATGGCTGAATAGGCTACATGAAGTGAAATATTCAAAAAGGCATTAAACTTTTCATATAAAGGCAAAAAGTAGCTTAACTGAAAAGAATAGTTCTGCTTTAATGAAAATCATCACCTTAAGTTTTGTGGAAATAACACTTGCATCAAAATCTGCCCCATCACCTTATCAGAAATTATCAGAAATTATCCTCATAAGTGCAAGTAACTTCGATTTAACTCTTCAAGTCATGTGTCATAATATTTATAAAATATACTTTGAAATGCCCAGTTATTATATAATACTAAAAACATATGAAGAACTAGTGAGTACTTAAAACAACATAAAATATTTTTGTTTTAACATGGTAAGATTAAACAAAAAGAACGCTGACTCTTTCCATTCTTCTTTGTTAATGATGATGTAGAATTGTTGTTTATGTACCTATGAGAAGGTAAGGCTGCCTGCACATCTTACGAGGAAGTAAAATAAAAAGTAAAAGTTTGCACAGGCTGTCCTATGGTATCTAGGACACAAAGTCTTTGTGTACTCAAGTCCATGAAATCAGCACTTGTATTTCCAGGGGTAAAAGTTAAGGCACAAGAAAGCCACCTATATTTCATGACTGGACAATGCTGGGTGGAAAAAGCTTTCACCTAATACCTAAAGTCATTATTCAGTACATTTCTACTTTAGACTTCTTTCAAAAATGAATGTATAAAATTAAAGATTAACAGATGGCAAAATAAAGAGTGCTACAATAATATCACACTACAATTGATAAATGTCTAGAAGAAAAGAAAGGCTGTTCTCATAACTCTTATAAATCCAACAAAGCTCTTAGAGCCTCTTCATATAAATACCTAATCACATGTGTTTCCTCTCTTTCCCTCACTTTATTTCTTTTGTAATGAGGCAGGTATCTCAGGCAAAACAGATGCCTCTGATGTCAACATAATAGAATATACCTTGAACTTGATTCTCGATATTCCATTCCTCAAAAAGAGTAGAGGCACATACCAACTCATCCAGTCTGAGGTGCTGGGGAGCAAACCCAATGATCCATAACAGCCAAAGATTCTACTATTTGAACTGCATCTTCAGTCTCCTTCATGACTTTATTTTGAAACACTGTTCATGCAAATGTGTGTGAGTAGTATTATGTGTGTATGTGTCTCTGTGTGTGCATATGTATGTGTTTGTGTGGGGGTAGTATTGTGTGTGTGTGTGTGTGTGTGTGTGTGTGTGTGTGTGTGTGTCCCCACATGTGCAGAGTGGAAGACAACCTCAGGTGAGCTCACAGTTATGCTAGAATAGCTGTACACCAATACGCAGGGAGCCTCCTGCTTCTACTTCCTCATTACTGGGATTACAAGTAACCAACACTACACCTGGCATTTTTACATGAGTTCTCAGGATAAAACACAGGTCCTGTAACTACAACACAAGTGCTGTCCTACAGAGTCATCCCCCAACTTTCTCTTCTGACTTCTAATAGTTACTCCACTTCCTACATATACATGGTGGTTCTCAATCAGGAGCAACTTCATTCAACAATAATGTAAGAATAACTGGAGATATGCATCTATATTTAGGGTTTTCAGAGACTCACCGTGTAGCTATGACTATCCTAGAACTAACTACGTAGACCAGGCTGGCCTTGAACTCACAGAGAGCTACTTGTCTCCATCTCCCAAGACCTGGTATTAAAGTCATGCACCACTATGGCCAGCTAGAAGATATGCAGTCAGAAGTGATGATAAATACAGTGCCAAGGCACTGGTGCTCCATTTTATAACAATGAACAAACTGGCACAAAGTATCAGTAATGAGAAACTGTATGTAGATATATTACTACATCTATAAACAATTCCTGACTGTGGGCATTCGTTTTGCAATTTTTGAACATTAGAATTTCTTTGAGTTTTGTAACTAATACTGTTCTGGATAAAGTATAAATTGAAAGTTTTATTCACAACTACTGATTTTGGTGATTACTACATGGGTAGGTTAATTTGACACGTCTTTTGAGAAGTCTTATAGAACTTTCCACTAAAAAAAGGCTACATTTACTGAATATAAATTATATTTTAATAAGGTTGATTTGAATAAAGCATGAAGTCAAACAGAAGTAGTTATATGAGTGTTATAATAACCAGAAAGTAATGGCATGTGGCATAAAGAAAATACCTATGAGTTAATCTACATACCCTGAGTTCCAGGTTTTGCAGAAGATGAACTCAGTAGAGGATCTGAAGAAGGATCCAAGAAACCTGTTTTATATGAAAGCTGAGCTGCATCTTCTGACAGATTATCTGCACTCAGCTTGTTTTGTCTGCTGGTATCTAGAAGATCTTTTCCAAAAAATGCTTCCTAGACAAAGATGAACACACAAGAATATTATTAGTTCTAAATTCTATAAATCTAACATTCTGTCAGGATTCTGACAAGAAAAGGTTTGCATTTAAGAATATAAAAACTGAATATAGAAATGCACAAAGATTCTGTCAATTCTGTGTAAACTGTGTTAAATTAAATTTGATAGATTTCTCAAAAACCAAATCAAACAAAGAAAAACACAATTGTGTTGAATGTGTTTCAAGAAACTGCAAAGATTTCCCCCCAAAATTAAACAAATAAAAACACAATTTTGTTGAACATGTTTCTAGAAACTGCAAAATAATTCTATTTTTGAAGACTAATCTAGAATCAAATTTTAAAACTCATGCACAGTGTTACTGGCCCTTTAATTCACAGCACAGGCATAGGGACAGTCTCATGATTGTTATCAGTATATGTGGATTACCTACTTAGGATACCACAAGATTCTGATCCACTACTATAGGATCTGCACACCTCTAGTGTCTGCAGTGATCTCATGCTGAAGCACACAGCCACATCAGAGAACTTACACTATGAATCTGAGAATCTTCAGACCATGCATGAACAATTGCAAGCTATGCTTGCATTTATTTCATCTACTCAGATGAACACTAGACAAGGACAGTGCTTCAAGTTCTCAGAACTCCTCAGAACAGAGATCAACGGAGAAAAGACCTTAGGATTCCCCTTCCTGTGTGTCAACCCAGAAACCCAGAATTAGGATGTTTTCTATTCTGGGGCCTTTCTAGACAAAGAACTTCAGAGAGTTTGCAGGAGCTAGTAACATTTATCATTTATCTGACACACACGCATAAACAGAAG
Organism: Apodemus agrarius; assembly: GCA_964023405.1. Classification (NCBI taxonomy): domain Eukaryota; kingdom Metazoa; phylum Chordata; class Mammalia; order Rodentia; family Muridae; genus Apodemus; species Apodemus agrarius. The sequence continues at coordinate 5,813,388 of OZ030006.1, read as the reverse complement.
GTTCGGAGGTAATTTTTTCCCTATAACCCTTTAAGGAAAAATGGCACCAATGTCCTTGGCAGGCAGGTGGATATCCATGCTACAAAAGGAAATGGGGCAGTGGGTTGCTGTTGCTTACAGCACTGGAGGAAGAAGCTGGAAGTTGAAATTCAGGCCTTCTAAATGTTAGGTAAAATATCTACCCCTGAGGTATAAACCAAAATGCAGATTTTTAGAAGTATATAAAGAAGACTAGTGAAATAACTCAGCAAATAAAAGCATTTGCCACCAACCATGACAACCTCCATTTAATCCCTGGGAGTTACAGTAGAAGAATAGAACTGACTTTTGTAAGCTGTACTCTGCCTCTACATGTGTGCCAGGGGTGCACAAGTACATGGGCACTCATCGACTTGCACAAGCACACATACAGACAATAAACAAGTACTCGAAAGCACATGGACCCATATTAACAAAGAAAGGTTCTAAAGAAGGTTGAAAGATAGGTCCAACAAAATGTGCAAATGAGGACTTCTCTAAGAATATAAAATAAAATGTGCAAAATTTCTGGGGCAGGGAAAAAAGTATAGAAAATGTTTGTGGCTGCTTTTATGTCAACTTGACACAAGCTACAGTCATTTTGGAAGAAGGAACCTTAATTGAAAATGACCCACCTCCACCAAATTGGTCCCTTTGGTGTATTTCTTTGACTGACTGATATGGGAGAGCCCCTATCACTGGAGTAGGGCCACACAGTGGCACTCCCAGGAGCCCTGGGTGCTATCAAAAGGCAGGCTGAACAAGCCACAGGAAGACAAGCCACTAAGTAAGTAGCAGCCCTCGATGCTCTTGCTTTGGTTCTTACCTATAGGGTGCTGCACTGACAGCCCTGAGCAATGGGGTGACCTAAGAGTTTTAAGCTGAAATGAACCCTTTCCTCACCAACTTGTTTCTGGTTATGGTGTTTAATTACAGCAATAAAAACCCTAACTAGAACAATGTTAATGGTCCTAATCTTAGAAAGGGCTGAAAAGTAGACTCAGTAGTGAAAATGCTTACTGTACTAGTGTGAAGAACTGAAAAAGAATCCCTAGAATCCACGAAATGCCAGGAAAAAAAGCACATGTCAGCAATCCCAGAGTTCCTATGGCAAGATGGAAGGCAGAGATGGGAGAATGCCCATGTGGTCATGAACCAGCTAGTAAGTTACAAAGAGTAAAACGGTAGACAAAAAGAACCTCTCTCAAACAATACACAGAGTGAGGACCAGCATCTGAAATGGTCCTCGGACCTAGCTCTGCTATAATGCCGTGGTCTCTCTGTCGCTCTCTGTCTCTCTCTGTCTCTCTCACACACACAGGACTGAAGTCTAGCAAAGATCTTATATCTTACTTAAAATTTTTCAGATTTTTAGAATGAATAAGCTATTCCTCTATGAAAATAGTATTTGAAAATCTACAAAGCTACAATCTATAATAATGAAGAATGCTGAAGACTTTAAAACGTATTTGATATTTGGATATCAGTCACTGGCGGAGTATAAACTTCAATAACAAGACCACCATTAATAATACTTTTAGTGACTCATCATGACTTTCTTGATATTTATCTATAATTTTCAGATGAATTTGGTAAGTTTTCATGCTTCAGAGATTTATAAAGAGAAGCGTGATGTGGTTTTCATCTAGACATTATGAGTGACTTAAAGAATGAACTGCAGCCACAGGAGTACAGACCTAGGCTAAGAGCTCTTACAGACACATGGTGCATATGTGGATCTAAGAGACAACTAGTAGAACTCGGTTTCCTCCTTCCCCACTGTGGTTCCAGGAACGAAACTCAAGTGATCAGAATTAAAAACAAGAGGGTTACCTGCTAAGCCATCTCACCAGTTTAAGATTCAATATTTTTAGAAGTTCCTTTAAAATAAGACATGCTAGCTCTTGTCTGTAATTCTAACACTACAGAGATAGATATAAGAAGATAAGTAATTCAAGATTATCCTTGGTTACACATCAATCAATTTGAGGTCCATCCAGGCTATATTAAAACTATCTTTAAAAATAAACAAAATACAAAAATTAATTATACAAACAACACACAAAATGAAAAATAAAGAAACACATAAACAAAAATGCAGAGAAGGAAAGAATGATCAAGATAGAGTATATTAACATGCTCTTTTGCAAACAACTGGCTTCCAAATTCTGATAGTCAGCTAAAGGAGTTCCCTAAATATAGATTACAAGTAACAAAAAGATCCACTGAAGGAGCAGACCAGCTTCCCAGTAAATCCCAAAAAAGAATTATTAAGAAAAGAGATAAGTGCCAAGTGTGCTTTCTATCCTTGTTATTAAAAATTAAGGAATCAGTCGGGCGGTGGGGGCGCACTCCTGCAATCCCAGCACTCGGGAGGAAGAGGCAGGCGGATTTCTGAGTTCGAGGCCAGCCTGGTCTACAGAGTGAGTTCCAGGACAGCCAGGGCTATACAGAGAAACCCTGTCTCGAAAACCCAAAAACCCAACCCCCCCCCCAAAAAAAATTTCAGAAATCTAGTTCATTGATATGTCACTTGTGTATATTAGAAAGCTAACACAGGGCTGGAAATGGAGAGACAGATCAGTGGCTAGAACTTTTGCTTTTCTGTTGTTGTTTTTGGATTTTTGGTACATCCCTAACTCCTAAATACAGATTTAGGAGTTAGGGATGTACTTCTGTAAGTACAGTGTATGCCAAGATGCATGAAACCCAGGGTTCCTAGAATAGCAAGGTTCCAAGAGACTATACCTGTATGAATGAATGAATGAATGAATGAATGAATGAATGAGAGAGTTTTATAGTAGAGGATTACTTTATCCGTTTAAAAAACAGATTAGAGGAATATATATATATATATATATATATATATATATATATATATATATATATAGTATATGACCAACTGATTTTTTAAAAAAGGAGTCCAGAGCCAGGAATCCTGGTGAATATCTTTTGATCTCATCACTCAGTAGACAGAGGCAGGCAGATCTCTGTGAACTTGGTGGCCAGCCTAGCCTAAATAGCAAGCTCCAGGTGAGCTAGGGATTCATAGTGAGACCCTGGAGAAAGACATACAGATCAGAGGAAGAAGAGAGGAGAGGAGAGGGCAGGCAAGAACAAAGAAGCACATAAAGATAATTCCCCAAAAGGAGAATTATCTTTCCTGAGAATCTAAGTTCTCTAGACATCCAAACTAAAGCAAGAAGGGTCTGTAACTCAGGGCTGAGTAGATATAGGAGAGTGAGCAGAGATGGGAAGATTCCTGAGGCTCATGGCCTCAGAGAGGTCAAAACAGTCAGTGACCTCTATGGTGAGTGATAAGACTATGGCATGGTGTGTTGTGAGACGGCACAGCAGGTAAAGCATTTGCTGTATAAGTCTGAAAACCAGATTCCACAGTGGAAGAAGAGAACTAACTCCCAAAAGCTGTTATCTGACATCACCGTTTATACCTTAGTAGATACCAAAATACACAATAATAATAAATAAAAGGATGGGAAGTGTTTATTAAAGGCCGAGCAGATGTTAGTTTCTGAACACATATGCACAGGCTTCTGTGCTTACTTATCTCTAACCCATGACTAGCATTCAGCCAGTAAGATGCTAGGAGTCTAGGGCCGAGGAGACAGTTCAGTAGCTAACTGTATAACATGAAGATCTAAGTTCAATCCTTAGAATCCATGTTAATAATTCTGGTGGCCAATGCTTGTAAATCTAGTGCTGAGCTTACATTATGGCCTTAGTGGCCAACTATCCCAGCACAATCAATGAATCCCAAATCACAATGGAAAAAAAAATAAATAAAAACAAAGAAAATAGAAAATAAATCAAATCAAATCAAATCAAATCAAATCAAATCAAATCAAATCAAATAAAATAAAATAAAATAAAAAAAAAGGAACATAGGTTTGGAACAACCCTGAGATTGACCTTTGACCTCTACTCACAGTGAATGTGTGTTCACATCTAAACTTCTACAGACATACACAAAATGAATGTTAGTAACCTAATTACTAAAGAAGAAAACTAAGCAAGTTATGTGATTATTAAAAATGAATTTTAAAAGGAAAAGATTTATAAGATCTGAAGATTCTTTGGTTTTCTTTGGCTTAGTTTTCTTACTAAAAGCTTCTAGATGTGGTAAGCAATTATTGAAGTGATGATTTTTGGCTGCTGAGAACTTTTTCAATAATATTAACTTCAAAAAATTCTATTGATAAAAGGAAACACCAACAGGAGCTGGTTTGGGCATGTACACATATATGGATGGTTTTAAGGAGTGTTTCCCATCCTGAAAGCCAACAGCACACTTACTGTAGGAACATCTAAGTTCAACCCTTGAATCCATGTTTAAAAAAAAAGTAAGAAAACATAATATTTGGAGACAGAGAGATATAAAGGTGGAACATATCAGTGAAATATAATTACCTGTGTTCACAGGTTCTGGCACTGATTCCTATGACTGCATGCATATATATGCATATACACACATTCCTTCATGAGAAAAAAACACCAAAGCACACAAAATACAAAACAAATATTCGTTCTTTGATGGAGCCTGGTAAATGTCATTTATAGGAATCAGTGAAAAATTATACAGAATGAGTAGAATGTTAACAAAATGAGCATAAAAAATCCTCAATACATTTCCTAGGTTTGCAAACCACATAATAAAATATAAAGCAAAATATTACTTGTAAATAAGCAGGAAAGGTTTCTTCAAGCTTATTTTTCCTTTTTCGGTATCTCTTCTTTATTTTGTCAGTGCTCTCAGCGACAGAAACAGGCTCATCAACTAGAGTATCTGGTACCTGCTCCCTCCAGCCTGAAATGAGAGCCATGCTTATAAATATGTGGTACTTACTTTCTAGAAAAATACAGTAATTCATAGTTATTTATAAACAAATAAGCTCTTACATCATACAAAGACCTTAAAGCACATTTCTAAATTTTAAACATCTTGAAAATTCTATTTCTTATCTATTTAGTATTAGTACAATTCATACAATTCTTCTGGGGGGACTTGGAGGTTGGGGTGGTGAAAAGTCTCATTATGTGCCCCGGGCTGACCTGGAACTCATTCATAGACCTGGCTCTTGAACTCATAGAGATCTACTTGCCTCTGTTTTCCAAGTGGTGGGATTAAAAACGTATGCCACTAGACCTGACTCCAATTGTCTCAAAATAACTAGCATTTACATGCAAAGTAAAAACATTACTTTTTAAAAGTACATTACAAATTTCATAGGATGAAAACACCAGATATTCAGAAGTATGAGGAAATGGCTACTGGAAAGCTCCTAAAGAAAATTCAGTGGATATGGATAGCACTTTTGTTAAAGAAGTACAACCACACCAACTCAATATATCCACCAGCCCTGGGCAAACGGCAAGTAATGTTCTACATCATGGAATTTGTTTTATAGCTTTTCTACCAAACATCAAACACCTTTCCTGAGAACTCAAAAAAAAAAAAAAAAAAGACCATGGCTGAGACTTTGTTGCAATAAAACAAAACCGCCCCAAAATCTGTGCAGCACAGGAAGGCAAAACTTCTTTAAGATCGAAGATTTTAGCTCAAGTAGCTCTAGGAAAATAGGGCCTTAGCCTGAAAGTAACAGGTGCAAATTTCTCAAAGAGAAGACCTTCAATTAAAAAAAATTAAAAAATTTAAAAAAAAATTAAAAATAAAAAACCCTATGCACACACCTTACCTTACCAAACACCTGTGAAAGCATGAGCCGAAATGAATCTTCACTTCATTATAGGGGAAAAGTCTAAACAGAAAATAAGTTCCTCCCCACAAAAGGACTTTCTAGAGGAGAAATAATTAAATAAACAAACAGTGTGTGCCTCCCACCTCGAAGACAAATAATAAAGCAGATGCAAAGAATGGGCAAAGGCCTCGAACAATTTATATTCCAAATCAATTACATGAAGAAGTAAGAGATAGCTGAAAGCAGACAGTCTAATATGAATATAAAATAAACATCGGAAAAAGTAACATAAGAGTAAGAAACAGTATTATTGCTAACTTATAAAAAAATTCAACAAATGAATTTACTTTAGTTTTACTAGACATAAATGAAAATATTGAACTAAAAAACAAGTCTAATTTTTTTTTAAATAATTGAAAACAGAGGAATTCTTCAATTAGGTATTCTTAAACCATATTAGGGCAAATCAAAATTCTTCTTAAAAATATAAAAAAAAAAACTCAGTTCATTAAGGTTTCAATTTAAAAAAAGGATGTTTTGAGGGCATTCTGTGTTATGCATGCTGGAGGATTTTTTTGGTTTTGGTTTTTCAAGAAAGACAGGCTTCTTCTACTATAACTGTGACTGACATGAACACCCTCCTTACACCAGGAAGGCCTGCTTTTCCCTCCTGAGAGCCCAAATTAAAAACATGCACCACAACTGCACTCTAACTCATACAAAGGTCTGTCTTGAACAATGACTTAACTTTCTCAAGCAAGGGTAACCAAATGTACCACTGTATTTATAAAATATAATCCATGTTAAGATTTGTTGGGCAATTAACTAGCCTGTAAGTTTACTCATATATGAGGTCACTGAGGCAGGTAAAGAGGGGCCTTAGAGGGCAGAGAGTATCTGGTACAGCTGAGTGAGTTCATTCATATCTTCTGATGTAGCACAGGAAGCACATAACAGAAGGAGTGGCAGGCCTTGAAATGTAAGGTGTATAGACTACCACAGGACATGAGCGTAGCACTGAAGCCCTGAAGGGAAGGGCATGGCATGTGTGCCATAAGCATAGCCCTGGGGAGGCTGAGGCAGGAATCTGAGTCTGAGGTGGCATGGCCCATGTAGGGAAATAGCCACTAGACTGAACCGTAAAAGCCCAGACACCATCTCTCTCTCCTCCTCCTCCTCCTCCTTCTCCCACCCTCCCTCTCCTCCCAACAAACCCCAAACAAAACAAAAACAAAAATCCAAAAAAACTATATTTTATTAGATTGAAGCCATAGTACTGCATGTAGCGGTATCATTTTAGTGACCACTAATTCCAACAGAGTATCAATCTCAAGAAGTTAAGCCAAAGAAAATCAGCACATACCATCATCTCTACTAGGTAACTGCTCGGAAATAGAGCCTGAAGAATCTTTTCTGACCATAGATCTTTTGGCTTTTCCTTGTCCTGTTCGACTTCTTTGTCGTACCATAAATCCACCAATACCTATATAAAACAGAAAGTGCACAAAGTGATAAATAATTCTAGAATTCTATAGTACAAAGAATGACTTTGTCTTTAACGGTGAAGTTTTTTTCAAAATTCAATTGTATGTTTAATATAAACTAACAATCTCTTTTCTTGCATGTGTATGAGTATATCATATGCAGGCCTGAGTCTATGTGTAAAGGCATATATACGCATGGGTGTTTGTGTATCTGTTCATGTGAGTAAATGTGTGTGTAGAGGCTGTCTACTGACCCCAGATCTTATCCTTGGTCTCTCTCTACCTTATACATCACAGCCGAGTATTCACTTTAACCCACAGGATTCAAACTGATATCATGAATAATTTTCTCTAAACATTTCCAGATCATTTTCACTTATGTGTATGTGTGTGCATATGTGAATTTATATGTTATGTCAGTAACCCTTGTCTCTGACTCCTGAACTAATGGGTCACTGCACATGGCGGCCCGCCTAGTTTTTACATGGGTGCTGAGGACCCAGACGTTGCTCAATCTAATGCGTCCATGGCAAGTGCTTTTCCTGCTGAGCAATCCCTACAGCCTTGAGTCTCATTTTTGTGCAAAGTTTTGTTATCATTTACATAAAACATGAAGTACAACTTGCCAGTATACAGAAAGAACTACTTGGATTTCCTGTTCTAGACAAGATCAAATAAATACTAAGGAACTGATATGTCTCTGTTTCCTGTTCTATAATTGTTAAATTACACTTTCTGAGAATAGCACAGCAGACTAGCATGCATGATGAGGAAAACTGAACTAAAATACACTAACCCTCATTGATCAATAGGACTTCAATGATACTGCCTAGCTTTCCCATATGAAAAAGGCCAGAAGTCACATGACACATGAAGGTCCATAGCTAGGAACACAGAATTCTATTAATTCAACTTGGGCAAGTCATTTTACACCTCAGTACTGCAATCCAGTAACTGTCAAATAGGTATAATGCATAGCACTTCCTATATCATAAGTAGAGGCAAAATCAAATTGTTAAAATGCTTATTAGTAATTTTAAAAGTACATGGGACTAAATCCTGTAAGCTTTGTCATGATCGACTTGTCCAGTAATGTACTTTATAATGCCCAAAATAAAGGGATGTGGATGTCAACCACATGTGATAGACAAAGCAGTTTAGACAAAAAACATCATTCTAAATGATGATGTTCTAAAAAAAATATCCTCTATAAATATAAGTATAGTTGTACACATGATAATTAAGGAGATATGAAATCAGGAGCTATGGCAGATGTGGTCCATTCCTAAGGAAGGCATCAAGAGTCCTGAAGAACACATGGAAAGTTCTCACAGAGATTGCATTAATCCAATGTTTCATGACTAAAACCAGCCATTAATAAATGGCCTACAACTTCTGATGAGATATTTCAATACCTTTTTTGAAAATAATAAAAAACGAAAACTGCTTTTTTTTCCTACCCATGAAATATACTGGAGAAGAAAGATTTAGGGGTAGAGAGATGGGTCAGTGGTTAAAAACCTTACTATTCTTGCAAGGATGTGGTTTGGTTCCCAGCACCTTCATGCTGTGTCACAATTCTTTCTAACTCCAGTTTTAGAATCTCTGGTACACTCTTAGTGTCCCTGGACTCCCATATTCATGTTGTGCATAGAACTCACATAAGCTTACACACACACATAAATAAAAATGAACTAAAAAACTGAGAAAAACTTAATGGTATCAACTGCACTACAAATTCAATAAGGCAGAAGAAGAACCTTGTTTTATTCATTTTTGAGCCTATATAATTACTGAAATAAAAACATGAAACTATTAAAAAATGGATGCTTAAAAGAGACTTGATTAAGAGCAATACTTATGTTCAACTTATAAAGTGACTGATGAAGAAAATACATGAATTGCTTTAAAAGCTGAACATAAATAAAGACCAACTAAGTAAAACATTTAAGAAATGGTTAACATTTCAGATAATGATTTATTGTCAAGTAGTTATACTTTCAATGTAAAGGATCCATCAGTTCCATATAAGATGCTAAACATAGCCCCAATTATAAGTCATCATTATTGTTGTTGCAATTGTTATTATTGGTAAATGAGACAATTGTTGTTATACTGAATTATCTTCCTGGGGCCTAGAGAGATGGCTCAGCAACTAAGAACACTGGCTGCTCTTCTGAAGGACCCTAACAATTCTCACACCCACATGATGGCTCACAACTGTTCTTAACTCTGTTTCCAAGGTATCTGACACCCTCTTATGGCCTCTCTGGACAGTAGCTATGTTGCAAGATATTTCCTATCCATTCACATTGAGGCAGTGAGAGGGAGGAAAGAGGAGAGGCTCGGTGGGCCAGACAAATGGAGCAGAGCGGCGACGCAGATATCCAGATGGCTTTGGAAGTATTTATGGTGTTTTGGAGAGGTTAGAAATATTGGGATGACTTTATCATTGTAAATTGGCATTATGACACCTGCTGGGACTTGGTGAAAAGGTCTGGCAGGGCAGTACCTCCTTCTCCCCCCCCCCCCCCCCCCCCTCCCCCCCCCCCCCCCCCGCCGCCGCCGCCACCACCACCACCACCACCACCACCACCACCCCACCCCCACCTCCCGCCACAGCAGGGTTTCTCTGTGTAGCCCTGGCTGTCCTGGAACTCACTCTGTAGACCAGGCTGGCTTCAAACTCAGAAATCCGCCTGCCTCTGCCTCCCAAGTGCTGGGATTACAGGCGTGCGCCACCACGCACGGCTCGGCAGTACCTTTTTTAATTATTACCCACGACATATTCACATGATGCATTCAGATACATGCAAGCAAAACACCAATACACATTTCAGTGGACAAGGGGGTAAGAAAGTCAAAGACAGACAGAGGAGAGAGAGAGAGAGAGAGAGAGAGAGAGAGAGAGAGAGAGAGAGAAAGAGAGAGAGAGAAAGAGAGAGAGAAAGAGAGAGAAAGAGAGAGAGAGAGACTAAGACTAGTTGGTATACTGCACCTGGTCTGTATGGTTTTCTTTTCCTCTTTTTTATGGCATCTGCTCCTTCTCCTCCCTTAGTTTCATCATCTCCAGCTTCCCGCTCAGGACTAGATTCAGATTTTCCATCACAATCCATAAGTTCTCCTTCTAGAACATGTAAATATATAGATGAATGTATATTCTATCAAATACAGAAAATTTAAAACTACAAAACAAACAAACAAACAAACAAACAAACAAACAAAACCCAAGCAAAGCAAGCCATCCCAAGCCATTCTCACATTCTCATCTGCACTGGAGTGTCTGAGGAGTAAAGAAAAGATGGTAGGTGCAAGGACGGGGTGGGAACCTTCCTGCATGAGTTGTGTTCCCAAAGAGTGAGACATAATGATTTTGATCCCAGGCAGAGGCAGCCAAATCTTTTAAGTTCAAAGCCAGCCTGGTCTATAGAACTAGTCCTTGGGCTGCCAGGGCTACACAAAGAAACCCAGGAAGTGGGAGGAAAAGAAAGAGGAAACAAAGAGGTCGAAAGGATACCTATCAATCTATCTTCTTCTTTTTTTGAGTAATCTTTGTGTGTGACATCAAGAATTAAAATACAAAATTTATCTAGTTTGTTAACTGGTAATACTTCAAATTTTAAAATACAATATGCATTTAATAAATACTTCCAAGATAAAACATGATTGGAAAATGATTATGGCTTTATTTCTGAGTCAAATGAAAATAATCACTCCAAAATAAACACACCAAATGTAATCGTCTTGGAAATAAAGATAATTTGCGTTACATTTAATATTGCTATTAAAACTCTTTGTTACATCACAATTTCAGATAGAGAAACCTTTTCTGTTCTGATCAAGAAAATGTTTATAAATCACCAGTTTACAGAGTTTAGAGTGGTTTTTGTGCTGACAGATCAGCAAGCTGAAGTGAATCACTGACCTTACTCATAAGCTTCACAAACATAACGCTCTCAGATTTCAATCACAAAAGCCGTTCCATATGAGGAAACATGCACACACAAGTCTAAGAGCACTCAGAGAGGACGTGTCCCAAGAAAATTAATGAGCATTACCTCGATTATCATCCATTTCACCATCTCTTGAATGTTCTGACTGGATGTCTGGAGGGGTCTGAAGGACAGCCACACTATTCTGATTTATAATCTTCAATTTCAGTTTTGGTTTTGTGCGTTTTCTCCTGGGAGCTGTGACTGTGAGGCTCTGTAGTTGACTCATCCCTGACTCGGTCAGACACACACCATCCTGGGTGTAAGTCTTAGGTGGGTCTAAGATTACAAACCCAAGGACACACATTGAAGCTTTCATTTTAAATTGATTGACAAGTTGATTAATATTCCAATACATCTATTCAGTAATTATCTACAAAATGCAAAAACTGATGATGTTCAATAACATTGAAAACACTGATAATTTTTTAGGACTATAAGCAGAATGTATGTTAACAAAATATGGGGTGGATTTACTGAAAGCATCTCGGCTTCCATGAACTATGGCCAGTTTTAGGAAGAAGATCCTGGAGCTACAGGTGCTGTTGCAGCCACTCAAATAATAAACTTTCTCCTACTGAAGACCAAAATATAAGATAAACAAATATACTTCAGAATATTGCCCATTTGGGAACCCAGTATCAATTTGACCACCTACAAAGAGTGGCAGACACTGTAAGAACTGCACCATTAAGTACAATGATATACATGTATTCAAACCCTTTAATACACTGTTTTGTATGATAGCTTAAAATATAATAAGATCATAAATTTTGCAGATTCAACCTTTAATGTGAAAACTTGCTTATTAAAATAATTTCAATATAATCCAAATGTTTTTATATTGGAAATACTGTCAAAATATTGGTTAAAGTATAAACCTATCATAAGAGGCTATGTCATCGTTCTAGGTTATCAGAGAAAAATTGTAAAGTATTAACTAATACTAAGTGAGTGCTTACTTAAGCAGGCTTGCTTTCTCTCCTCCTGACAGCTAAGCAAGCAGAGCACCCAGCTGAGGTGAAGGGAGGTATGACACTAACAGTTCATCCAAAGAGCTATCATTTTCATTATATTCTGAAATTTATAGGAATACTATTTCATCAAAATGGGATAATATGAACATTATTATCAGACATTTATTTAACATCAGATAATTCACTTAATTTCATTTAAGCATCAAGTCAATTGTTTAAGAATTAAGTATATCCGTTTTACCTAGCTCTTTTACTTTTGTGACGATCTGTGCCACAAGAGAAGAGTCGCAGCAGTCTGAGGAAGGCACTGGACAGAAAAAGGACCAATCAGGAAATATTTGAGAAAAAGACTTATACAGGATGAAAATTTCAGTGACTATACATGTAATCATTCGACAAATGTATAAAGACTACAGGAAGTTAGTTCTCAATGGGGGACTTATATATGTCAACCAAATACTGTAACCATGTGCTCCATCCCAACCCCCAAAGCAGCTTTTTAGTTTTTTAAAGGCATTATTTGATGAACTGATTTTCAACTGCTTGCTGAGACAAGGTCTCACTATGTATGGAGCCTGGCCTGGTGTGCACCATGTAATACAGACTAGCACAGCTTCACTATCCTGCTGCCTCAGCATCCCCAAGCGCTGAGAATACTCATACCCACCATTATGCTCAGCATCCAAAACAAGGAGCATAGAGAAGAAAACCAGCAGAGACTGAATGGGGGATTTCTGAATACAATAACCCAAAAGGTTAAAGCTTGAGAGCAAAATTATATTTTGCAGCTAATTTGCATATGCTTCATTTTTCATTATACTACCATTTTAATAAAGTTTGGCTAGGAAGCACATTATAGTACAAAACAATCTCTTTCACAAGTCAAGGAGACACGGGGCGGCATAACTCACAGTTTACATTACTATCTTACCATTAGACACAGGCATATAGGGTCTGCACATGCTACAATCAAAACCAATGTCTGCTACATTTTCCACTTCCTCCTCAGTATTTAAGTTTTGACAAACTGCATGCATCCACCTAAAACAAATCACATGTACACATTTAAAAGAAAATCACAACGGGGTTTGACAGTCCTCAAACCTAAAGCCCAGAGTCTCAAATGTCCCTCTTCCCCCATAACTATGACTATTAACCCACAAGATCCTTCCTTGTTCTGAGAAGTTAAAAAAAAAAAAAAAAAAAGAATAAGAATAAACACTGGAGAAAGCATGTTGTTAGGAGGACAATATCCAATAGTGATCAAATGCTGAAAGACAAAGATAACAATGAAGCTAGTCAGGTCAGCAAGACTCCAGAAGAGTACAAATAGAACTGTGTGTGTAAGTGTGCCACACACTGCATCCAACGAGGAACAGATGTACTGTGTGTCAAGGAAAGAGGACCTTGCTTTAGAGCAGTTTGCAGCTGAGTGCTAAAAATCCTACACAACTTATTTACAAATAATCCTATACCACCAATGAATTAAAGCTAACACTGCTTTAATTCAGTGCTAAACTGTTAACGGGACTGATAAAAACAATGGACGCAGTCTGCATTTCGAAGGTGCACATGCTAGGGAGATCAAGATCTGACGTTTCAGTGGGAAATGGTGAGGAAAGAGAAGAGTGTAGGGAGAGCAGTTTTAGAATCTACCAAAAGATTGAGAGATTCTCTACATGAAAATGCACATGTGCAAATACTAATTATGTATCTAATTTAAGACTAATAAGAGACTGATAAACCATCAAAAGACCCTCAACTGAAAACCTAAAGTGTCTAAAATTAAAAATTTTAAAATAGCTAATAGACTAAAAATCTAGAAAGCAAAGGTTTTTTTCCCCTAAATTTATAAGTTCCTTTACTTATAAAAGTGCTTTAAAGATAGCAAAGGAGGTAAAGGGGTCCAGTACCTATCACACTGTCTACACTGCAGAATGAGGTCCTCTTCTCTGTAGTTCCGACAGCAGACAGGGCAGGAGGACAGGCTGGCACAAGGTGCACACTGTGTGTAATTGTTTTGCCATTCACATCTCAAGCCTGCAGATGTTGCTCCACAGTGTCTGCACCAAACACACCTGAAATCCAAAGCCCCATGAAAGTATCAAGTTTATTTTCAAATTAAAGTGTAAAAATTTGAGAAGCTACAAGAGTACAGAATGAGAGCATAAGTTCAGAACTTGAACTTCTGAAAGACTGACAAAGTAACATGAATCCTAGGGTACCATTTGCATTTCCAGCCTCCTTTGGGAACTGTCTGCAATGGAGGGTCTAGGCAGTAGGTATGATAGCTTATGTCACAGTCATCACACAGCAAGAGTCTTCCAGGGTCAGTTGCCTTCCCACAGGCCTCACACACAGTGCACTCAAGACATCTCCAACCTTTGCTAAGAACCACTTTAGTTATCTGAAAAAAGAAAATAAAATCCATGTGATTGCTTTATGTATTTAACTTATAAATCATTTTTGTTTAAGGGACACTGCATGAAATTCCACTGCGCATACATACAAAAATACATACAGAACAGAACAGGTAAACAGTACTATGCCCAAATACTCAATAGGATAAACACATATGCATACTTTTAGGAGCCCATTTGATCAACACAACCATTTGAGTCACCATAACTCTTCAATGCTTCAGATTTAATTCCATTATTTTTACACATATGATGACTAGATTTTAAAGTTGAGTAAGAGCCTGGAGGGATGGCTCAGCAGTTAAAAGCTGAGTGCTCTTAACGAAGTTCAAATCCCAGAAACCACATGTTGGCTCACAACCATCTATAATGAGATCAGATGTGCTCTTCTGAAGTGTAAGAAGACAGCTACAGTGTACTTACATATAATAAATAAATTTCTAAAATAAAAAAAAAGATTTAAAGTTGAGTAAGCTGCCCTACTACTATTAACAGGATTTGAAATTTCATCAACAAAATCTCTATACATGACATTTCTATGAATGGGATGAAATGCTTCTGAAATTTATGGTTATAGCATGACTTATCTACCAAATAAGATACCAAATAGTTCCTTTGAAATCAATAGTTTCCCTACCAAAAAGGGGGGAAAATATCACAACAAAAGACTAAGTTCTGAGGGACATTTTATGGTCCTTCAGGAATTTCAGGTCATAAGGCTGGTACTTACATAGCTCATTGTTTTTTACTCATTTATTTTTGTCTGAAAGACCGGAATTGGCAGGATTTTTGAGAATCTCTACATCCCTAATAAAATTCTCAAAAAAGCTACACCATGAAAAAATAATGTATGGAAATAAACTTTTTCTTTTTTGCTTTGTTTTGTTTTTGTTTTGTAGGATAGGATTTCTCTGTGCAAATGGACCAGGTAAGCCTGGAACTTAAGATATCTGCCTACCTCTGTCTCCCAAGTGCTGGGATTACATCTGTAATGTGTACATCACCACTATCATACATGGAATCAACTTAAAGATCTTGAAAAGCATATATTTCCCAAGTGGCAACAGAATAGAAAATAGTAAAGGTATACAGAGAAAACTGAGATCATGAGGAATGAGAAAGCCTAAAAGCTACTAAGAAAGAAACAGAATGGATTTCAAAGCAACAACTGTCTATGAGAATTTCTTTATTTGTTACAAAAGTACAAAGGTTCGTGAGCACAAAACTTTCCATCTACCCCAAATGTTAAAATACAGTAGTACAATGTCCATATTATACAGAAAAATACAAAGTATAATACCTAACCTAGCTAAGTGAGTCATTAAGTATAAAGGCAGAATGTCATTCACACACACAAGCTAGAAGTTGACCTCCTGCACATTCTTAACGCTCAGCTAGAAATATATGGAATGGAGTAAGAATATGTCCCAAGAAAGGCCCAAGGACTATGTGCAGGCAAGCAGATGCTGTGGGCAGATTAGAGCAAGGCAATACAGTACACTACCCCAAGAGAATGGGCATTTGAGAAATTAATCTGGAAGGATGGTACAAACAATAAAATAAGAATAGAGAGTTACTCATAATTATGGTCTTCTTGCTATTAAGAATCCAGAAAAGGCAAAAGCTACAAGTCATCACGTAGATATACAGTGACCATTTACTGCAAGATAGCCAGTATTTTTCTGCATTAACTGTCCAGTGACATGCCACCATGAAGATGTAATAGGAAGGAATGACTTATGTTGAGAAACAAACCTGAATTTGATTCTACAGAGCAATGAGTCAGAACTGTCGTCACTGCTAAGGCAGTGGCACGAGCTCAGTACTGAGAATTAGAGAACGATGTACAGACGGAGATGCTGAAAGGAGCACAGGAGTGCTGCGGATTGAGAACTTAGTAAGACCGAGGTTTGGATGTGTAAACACATCTCTTTATTACCTTGATTAATGTATTAATTTCTTTTAAGTGTCTGAAACTACATTATAATATATTATTTGCCATATGAAGGGCCCAGAAGAAACAGCAGAGTGGAATAGTGCAATAGACTGCATGCTGACCAGGGGAAGCTCAAAGACCAGGGACTATGTAGAATAGCTCTGCCAGGAGCGCCGAAGGTCAGAACAGCCTTCAGAGCCCTGCTGCTGCTAAGAGCGAATTTGTTGGTTGTACCTTAATTTACTCACAGTTGTACAGTATTTTAGAGACCATATGACATAAAGTGACGTCACTATAGTAAGATTTAACAAATAATGCTTCTAATTTCTTGTATTTTAAAACATTTCCTGTTTTGATTTCTAAATAGTAATGCTCTACATTGCAACCCACACAAACAACAACACACTCTGTCCCTTTGAAGAGCATTACTTAGGGCTTTTAGAACTAAATATATATGAATATCAATTTCAGAATAAAACCTCTTTGGAAAGATTAAAAAGTTCCATGGTTTATCTATGAAAACTGCTATTGCCACAATAAGAAATAAGCCTGAAAGATGTGCCTTGAATATTTCTCCATATACCTTTGTTTCTTTATTTGTATTTATTAGTGTATGTGCAAGTCTATCTGTGTCTTATGTGCACACGTGCACCTCTGGAGGCAAAGGGCAGGGCACCCTCACAATCAACTCTTTCAACCTAGGGTTGATCTCAGGCATTTCACCATCGCCTTTTGTTTCTCCAATTAGTAGGACTATTATGTTCTGTCCAAAATAGTATCCGTAGTACAAAAGACCACATGTAGCTAGAAAAGCATGTATTTTAAACTCTACCTGACAGTAATTAGCTAATAATAGGTTGGGTTTTATTTTTTTTAATGTTCTTTTTTAAAATTTACTGATTTATTATATATGCAGTGTTCTGCCTGCATCTATGCCTGCATGCCAGAAGAGGGGTCCATATCACATTATATAGAAGGTTGTGAGCCACCTGTGGTTGCTGGGAATTGAACTCAGGACCTCTAGAAGAGCAGTCAGTGCTCTTAACAACTGAGCTATCTTTCCAGCCCCCTTTTATATATTCTTTATATAAGTTGAATTGAAAATGAAAATAATGGGTAAGTTAAAAAAAATCCACATAAGTTCTGGGTGATGTCTCTAAATCTTAACTTTCCTCAGAAAACAACTACCATGGTAGTCAAGGGAAATGGCCACATTAAGACATCACTGGGTTCATAAGACTTTACAATCACATCTTGAAAGGAATCATTTTTGATATCCTTCAATAGTTTTCCGGAATCAAATCTCAACACATTTGAATATGAAGACACAATGAAGAAATAGTTTCTTCTATGCATGTATAACTTTTTAAAACTGGCATTAAATAATTTGGGAATTAAATGTTTTCAATTTGTATTAAATATAGTACTAGCTTTGTTCTTAGGATATAACGAGAAAATGTATGTGAAGAAAGGCTGAGGGCCAGGCGTGGTGGTGCACGCCTGTAATCCCAGCACTTGGGAGGCAGAGGCAGGTGGATTTCTGAGTTCAAGGCTAGCCTGGTCTACAGAGTGAGTTCCAGGACAGCCAGGACTACACAGAGAAACCGTCCCGAAAAACCAAAAAAAAAAAAAAAAAGAGAGAGGCTGAGGAACCTAAAAGTGGGCGAGACATGGACAGTCATACAAATGTATGACTATAAGCTACTAGTTGCTCTGTAATCAAGGAACAACAACTAACCACTTAGTAATTATAAGATAAGCCATTTTAAGAGAAAATACCTACATTTTAATGACTTTCAATACAATGCCAGGATAATTTGCATAAATCAAGAACACAGATTATTAGGAACTAATTCATCGAGGTAACAAATACTAGTATTTAATATTTGTTTTTATTTAGTATTTAGTATTTAAAGTACTAAAATACTGCCACATATGCATAATAACAACAACAAACACTTAATTTAAATATTGGCATATTGCGTATAATAGATAATTAGTTTTAAGAACTGAGACAACAATATTAGTGCTAAAACAAAATAAAAATTCACATGCCTTTGCTAGGACTAGGGATATGGCTTGAAGGGTAAAAGCCCTTGGCACCAAGCCTGGTAATCTAAGGTGATCGATCCCCAAGGCCCACATACATGATAGAAAGAGAGCCAACTCCTACAAGTTATCTCACTCTGACTTCCAAATGTCCACATGCATGCATGTTCAGGGCAACAAACATGCATGCATGTGCACACACAGAGACACATGCATACAAGGAGGCACACATGCACATAAATAAACAATAAATTTTTTATTAAATATACTCTGTTAACTTATTTAATTTAAGCACATTTACCTTAATACTGACACAATATGGATGGTAACACTGGCCACACTGTGAACAGGCAAGTAATCTTCCTTCTGCTCCTTGGCCGAAACTGCCACAAACTACACACATATCCTGAAAATTAATAATATGTAAAGCTATTTTAATTAAATTGCATATGATACTAAGATTATACAGATTTTAAAAATATATTCTTAATTAACATAGTACTATAGCCTAACTGGATGATAATATCTAGGCAGATGGTATAGATTAAAACAAAATTTAAGTTCAAACCTGATGCAAAGTGAACTTGTCACTACTAGAAAACAAAACAACTGTATTGTGCATAGAGTTTTCTTCTTCATCTTTATTTGATGAAATATCTGCAGTAGACACCTACAAAAAGCAAAACACCAAACATCAAGCTATGTTACTTACTTGTAGTACTTACTTTTAAGTACTAACTTAACTGAAAATTCTTACCCAAATACAGCTTTTGTCCATGTCTAGACTGACAATTCTACATAACAGTAATTGAGAAAGACTTTGACTCATAGTCAGGCTTAGTGGTGCACATCAATAATCATTGCACTAAGAAACCTGAGGCAGGAGGACAGTAAATTTGAGGCTAGCCTGACTATACAGCAAGTCCCTGTCTCTAAAAACTAAGTCATGATCATTTTTTTTTTTAATTCTCAGAGTGATTACTTAGACGTACAAGTGCCTTAGATAGGGACAAATGAGAACCCTAGAGCCTGTCTTCAGTAATATGTACTTATCCAGAAATTCTAATCATGAAACTATAAAATTAGAGCATATGTAAATATATGCATATCACTTTTAGTGCCACTGGAGAACAGCTATGTGGTTAGTTGAAACTGCAATACACTATAATACACATAGGAGGCATCAAAGACTCAGTCCCAGGCTCAGAAGAACATAAAAATAGCTAGTTATCAACCTTATATACATTAAATGGGGAAATGGTAATGATTCAAATACAGGAATCATAAGGCACATTAAAACTAACTTTCTTAGCTCACTATAACTTTTTAAATGTGGTTCCCGGGGAGTTTTAAATTACATATGTGGCTCCTACTCATTGCTATTCAATGGTACTACTTCAGAATATTATTATCATTAATTTATCAAAATGTCAGTATTAGAACGATTACCAACCAGGGGTGCTCATTTCTTAACTTAATTATGTTTCACCAAATCAACTGGCAGTGGCACCAACTGGAACTGTACCCACACAAAAGCTCTGATTTAGTAATAGGAAACTAGGAGACCAATACTAAAATACTAAAAAATGATTCTCTTCCCTTAAAAAAACTAGAACCTACACTGAACATGTTATAGCCAAGGTCAAAAATAAATAATAAAATAATTTTATTGGGGAATGGCTAAAATTGTAAGTAAAAAGTCTTAACAATTCCTGATGACTACTGCTACATGGGAAACCATTAAACAACCTAATATTTAACCCTGAGGCATGACCAAAACTTTTGAAGTATTTAAACATGTGAACTGGCATCAACCTGCATCGGTCCGAAGTGCTAGGAGGACGAGCCACAAGAAACTCAACTCAGAGCAGTCGTGCAATGACTAGAAGGCATGAAAGAAAACCTGGGAACCAGAGGACTTCAGCGACTCCTGGGGAGACTGGAGGAGCTGAATGTCTTCACTACCTTGACTGTAATGTGGTTTTCAAGTATGCATGCATGTGTGTCAAATATCTGTACCCGGTACCAATTATGTCTCAATGAGTCTATTTTGACTGTTTTGAAACAGGGTCCCACTATATAGTCCCTGCTAGCCTGGAACTCACTTTGTAAATCAAGTAGACCACAATTTCACATGCTTGAAGCCTCTCAGGCGCTATGATTAAAGATGTAAATCACCATGTCCAGAAATAAATCAGTTTTCAATTTACTTCATATAAAACACAAAGGACCAGAACCCTAGTTTTCTTGCTTCTGGTTAGTAGTAAAACTGAGTAAGTTCATGCTTTTTGAGCTTCAAATGGCATTTAAAAAGTGAAAAACAGAATTTCAGTTAAACAATAAAGGTTCTAATAAAATATTTGCCAATATTTATAACTATCTCTCTCTCTCTCTCTCTCTCTCTCTCTCTCTTCTGCTGCCTCTCTCTGCTTTCTCTTAGCTGTGCTGGAACGCTCTATAGGTAAGGCCAGCTTTCCACTCAGAGACCGTCTGACTGCCAAGATGGGGGTTGAAGAAATGATGGCTCAGCACATAAGAGTACATATTATTCTTGCAGAGGATGTAAATTCTATTCTCAGCAGCCATGTCAAATGGCTCACAATCACTTTTAACCCCAGTTCCAGAAAATATGATATCATATTCTGAACTCCCAGGGCGCCAGGCACAAGCATACAAAAAGAAAAAATATTCATATATATGAAATGAAATAAATATGACTTTTAAAAAATTCAATAAGCCGGGTGTGGTGGTGCACGCCTGTAATCCCAGCACTTGGGAGGCAGAGGCAGGCGGATTTCTGAGTTCGAGGCCAGCCTGATCTACAGAGTGAGTTCCAGGACAGCCAGGGCTACACAGAGAAACCCTGTCTCGAAAAACCAAAAAAAAAAAAAAAAAAAAAAAAAAAAAATCAATAATAGTATATTTTTAATAAAAAAATACACTAAAATTTCACTCTTGTAGAGGGTTGGCTTAAAAAGGTATCAATGAAGAAAGGAAGAAAAGGATGATAAATCAGAAAACAAAAGGACCTGAGCAGACTTCCAAAATAAAACAAATTTTATCAAGAAGAAACATAGTAAAATGTAAAGGAATGAGACTTCTCCTGGGACACTTGGGATGGAAACAATTTGTTACAAATGAAAGTGTCACCATTAACTGCAATTGAAATAATAAGATCAAGTCTCACCCCAGGTAATATAACAGCTCCAATTCCACTCTTTAGTTTAGACCTGCCTCTGCCGCCTCGTCCTGACAGCCCAGCACCACGAGGTCTCCGCTTTCCCGGAAATCCAGACCCTCGGCCCTGCATAACAGATACAGAAGTTAACATTTCATAAAAGCCCAAAAGAATTTTTAAATCCAGATGTCAGTCAAATAAAACATTTTATTAAGTATTACACAAATATTTACCTTTTTATATAATTAGATGATACATATTATTAGACCAGACTATTTCTATCTTATATATGTATCCATAGTTTAGAAACAAAACTATTTAAAGCTTTAGAATCAATGTTGCCTCTAACACCCTGAGTGCTTTATATCAGCAGGCCTTACCACTATTTTTTGATTCCCTGCATCGTTAGTCTAGGTGTTTAGGGTAACTATCCTTAAACAGACATTTCTACATGCAGAGACTCTCTTCAGTACAAAGTGGGTATCAAGAAAAACTATATTCTTGCAACATTTACTGGGCACTTAGTATTCACTGATTTGAGCAACATTTTTTCTCAGCAAACCCTCAGAGTTTCTCCACTTTAAAGTGTCAGTGACTTTTTCAAGGTCACTCAGCTAGCAAGTGGCCCACCATCCTTGGTTTTTAGTCACTATTCTGAAACAGTACAAGGCAGCAAAGTTTATTTTTACTTCTGTGAAGTGGTTTTCTTTATATCATGAAAATGTGATTAAATAATATGTATTATATTATTTAATAGCTCTCACACGAATTGAACATATCTAATTCATTTTAACACAGTATTTAAAATTACTTGAAGATCTTAGTAAAATTGGAATAAAGGCAAAACAATGAACCTTAAAAATAATGTTTTAAATGGGAATAACTATCTATATCTTCACTAACATAAGAAAAAGTCCTTCAGGAAAATCTCTTAAAATTCCTGAGATCTTAATTAAGCTGTAGGCACCAACAAGCATTAGAACCCCGACCCCACCTTGGTCATATTCAGAATTATATATTACTGTCCGGAAAATACTTGCATCTTAGAATCATTTTAAAAACTGACTTAGAAGAAGTTAGGGAAATTCTTTTTCTTCCTTATAACAGATGAAAAAGCATGCCACATTTTCACCTGATGGCCTTCATCCATTTCATAAATTGAACCTACTTCCTACTGAGCAGAAAAGGCTCAGGGTCAAAGCATGACGTTTATGTTGGGAAACTAAGACATCACAGGAAGAAAGGGAAGTGTCTTGAGGTTTCCCCTTCAGTTTTAGTAAGAACAAACACCTTCCAGCCTTTCCTTGTACTCTCACCCTGTTCTTTGGGTCCCTTGAGAGTCCTCAGCTCTGAACAAAGGGTAGATAGGGGTAAGACTGCACTGGACAAGTTGTTTTAAATAGGAATGAAAGGGTGGCTTATGGCAGGAAGGAGTATGGGGCAGAGTTAAAGCTGTAATTAAAAATTAGGATTACAATAATCTCCCAGTAATTTCCCCCAACATCCATTGGTACAGACTAAAAGTAAGGGAAAACTGGCAGCATTTACTACAAAAGCACTTTTAAAAATCATGGTTCAATCTCTTAAATGTGGTGTAGTGGCATGTGGCTGTAATCCCAGCACTTGGGAGCCTGATACAGAAGGATCTGGATAGAATTCAAGGCCAGGTTGGGCTACATAATGAAACTAATCTCTAATCAATCATCTAATTTAAATGAATTAACTAAAATTATGCCACATTACCCTGGATGATTACAATTATCTGGTTAAGCATAAATATGCCCGTCCAATTTTAATAGAAATCAAGAAAATATACTCTGAAAGTCTTCCAAAATATTTCACTAGTCCAACTTAAATAGCTCTATTCTAGAAACAACTAAATAGGGAGGATAAGGGGAAAATCGCCTCCGTTAGTCCTTTGGCTTTTGAGATGATTATTTTTTGAAATTTTTCTGCTTCAAACTATATCACACTACTTAACATCAAGATCTACGAGAGCATCATTAGCTTGTGGTATGGGGACGCTGGTGACTATGAGGTGAGCATGCACAATGAAGCTTCCTGACATTGTCGTACATTTCCTCTGTCTGTATGTAATCGATTCAATTTGTGATATAATAAGTGAGCAAGTCACAAATTACACCTTGTTCTCTGTGGCAAGAATTCTTCCTTCAAAGAAATAACAAAAGAAAATCATTCAGACAAGGAGGCATTAAAAATATATCGTTAAATACTACAATTTAGCTTCCTCCCCATTTAAATGAGATTGAGAGTTAAAAAGTGGCTCTGGAAGTTGAATCTACAAAAGAAAAGTTTAATTCTTAACATCCAATAGAACAAAACAAACCAGAAAGAAATGACACATGAATGTAAATGCAATTTTATTTACCACTTTGATGCTCCAAATGGCACTGCCAGAAAGCTGCCTGGGTTTAAAAATTTCCCGGCCTTCTGAAATGTCTGGGGACCAGGAAGGTGGGCTCACTGTATTATGGTTACTCCAAGCCCCCTAGGATATGGTGGGTGAGAAAATAGATGTATAAAACTTAGCAACATAAAAGATCAAAGCCAGCAACTAAAAAATTTTAGAACGGCAAAAGCAAATGCAAACGTATGGAAAATTAGGACAAATCGCTTTAAGTTTGGGAAAATAAACTTATCACCTAAAGTGACTTTAACTCAAATGTTTGCAGGCATAATTTGCATTAAATATTTAAGTAGAAATATCGTACAATAAAGTAAAATAAAAATCAAGGTTTATATAGCATGACTCATGAACTATAATTACAGTACAAAAATAAAGATAAAAGTCAGTCACGGTCTAAGAATTAACACTAGAAGAAAACATTCAGGGATTATATTCATCTAACAAGTATGCCAAAACGGGAAGGGACAGCCTTAGAGAGTGTTGTATTCATTAGTATAAACACTCAAACCAGCAGGCTAAAATACTTGCTCAAATGAGTGCATGGACGTTGGATGATTTTGATTGATGGGATTGATATCTTAAGAGTAAGTATACACAAGGAATTAATTTGAATAGTTAAGAGCTTAATTAAAGCAAATTGTCCTAAATTTGCAAATTAAAATGACTAAGGCTCCTAATATACAAGAACCAGTCCCTCATTAGTTAAAATAAGATGAAGGCACTTCACTTCTAAGTAACCACACTGAGCAATCTCAGCTAATTGATGAAGCTACTGAAGAACAAGAACGACGTTTATTCCACCAAGGTAAGAGTTTATAGAAAAACAGAAGAAATGTCAAACAACAAGGAGCCTATTTTGAATAAGGCATTTAAGAATTACCAGTTAAATGACAAAATCTTAAAACAAGATATATAGTACTTACCATGTTTCTTGAACATTATCAAACTAGTAAGAATACCAGTAATAACAAAAATGCAATCAGCAACTTAAATAACCAAAAATAAGAGTAGGACCACCAATTCACAATAAAGAGACAATTCATGACGTTTAGAGGGAAAAAAAATTAAGAAACAGAAAGGAAAAATTAATTGTACTTCTAACTCAAACTAAGCATCCGAGTGTCTTAAGGCCAGCACCATCCCCACCCTCCTGTCTGTGTTTTACTGTCTCTGTGAGTCACTTGCCTACCACACTTTACCCAAGCTCAGTTAGGGAGGACACAGCATGGCACAGCACAGCACAGCACAGCACAGCACAGCACAGCACACAGCCTGTCACTCCTGCTCACTGCAGCACGTCCATGGCATCTGTGTCTGCACCACCGTCCCTGCACTAGTCAAGGGGCCCTAGGAACCTCCATGTTGCCCAAAGTTCATTCTCTGTCCTCATTTTATTCAAGACAGTTCTACTAATCTGGTAGTAGTACACATCCCTCCATGATTATTTCCCTCTACTTCCTATGCAAGTTCTTCCTCACTGCCTCCTAAAGCCCTCAAATTTCCTTGGAGCTGAAGCCTAAATCCTAAACACTATTTATAGTGAAAGTTTGAAATGTCATATTGGAAAACAGTTCTACATTCATTTTCTAGTTCTAAATTTTTTCTAACATCTCCAAGGAAGAATTTATTTTTCTCCATTTTTTTTTAACACATCCATGTTGTTAAAAATAAATAAATAAACTTCTATGGAGGCTTAAATGAAAATGGCTCCTGTAGGTCCAGAATCTTATCTCTGAGCACTTGGTATCCAATTGGTTAAAGTGCTTGGGAAGGACTAGGAAATATGACCTTGAAGAAGGAGATGTATCATTGGAGGAAGAGGTGTGTGACTGGGAGACGAGGTTTGAATTTTCGAAAGACTTGCACCATTCCCAGTATGCGCTCTCTAACTCAGCTTGTGGATTAAGATGTGAGCACTCAGCCACTACCCCAGTGCCTTGTCTGCCTGACTGCTCTCATGCTCTCAACCATGATGCTCATGTAATCCAACCCACTGAAACTATAAGCCTCAAATGAACCCTCTCTTCTATAAATATCTTTGGTCATGGTACCTTCTCAAAACAACAGAAAAGTAACTAAGGCAACTTCTAGCATGTATCTCATCTAAAAATCTTTTCCATAGTTGGTTTGTTTGCTAGTCTTTCTCATTTTTATAACATCATCTAGTCTTTCGGTCAAAAGCACATTCTGATCTGTTTTCTATGCACCCTTCCACTCAAAGCATCAGCAAACTCAGAATCGATCTCGTCTGTCTCTGGCCGTTACACTCCCCTCAGCGCTTCCACAGCCAGCATCCAAGTCCTGCCTGCCACTGTCCTGAATACCATCTGCTCTAACAGTCAGGCATTTCTGCTTCCTTCTACCCCATTAGTGTCTCCTCAAGACTCTCAGCCCAGCAGCTAGATTCATTCTAAGATATATAAACCTTACCTAACAAGAAGCTAACCTATTTTGAACCCTCTGATAGTGCCTCAATTCACTCAAAAGGCAAACCTTTCCAGCTGCTTCCTTTCCCCACTCCCACCCCATATGTATTTTCTCCTGTGTCTGTGCATTCTTCCTGCCCTGGCTTCCTTACTGCCCTTCAAACATACTCTACTATCAACAGTCAGGGCCCAACTGACACAGCTACTCCCCCTTCTAAGCTTGTAAAACCTGGATGGCTGCTTGTAGCCCTTGAGGTAAGGCCTTCCCCGAGCGCGGAGTGAGCCAGGCTTCCTCACTGTCTGTAGGTTTCTCTCACTGCGTCACTGAGAGGCCGCACCCTATCATTCTACTTAGTGGTGGTGAAGTACAGGCAAAAGATAGCTCAGCTTAGTCCTCACTACATGTACTGCCTTTCACTAAGGATAGTTCCTTAATGCACACCTTAAGTTCTTTTTGATCTTTTAACATTACATACCTACTACAATTATTATAAAACGTAAAACTCCAAGATGAAAATAGTGTTAAACTTTTATCATAAATAAGAATTTTCTGGTGATTATATTTTATTCATCATAATTTAGGTCAGTTTTGATGCCAAAATTGTATCCCATTTCAAACAGTATTTACATTTTATATAACATGTATGGACAAATTAAAAAGCTTTCTAAACCAAAAAAATCTGGATGTCAATATAGGAATAATTAGGAAACTACTTGGCTGCTATGAAGAATTTATATAATAAAAGCTTGATAGCTGCCTAATGAATTTTAATAAGCGTATTATCATAGAGCAAAAGATCATATTCAATTTTAAAAGGAATAAATAAAAATCATGATTACATGTATATATTTTGACAAAGAAAAAAATTACCTAATATATCTTTTAGACCTTGTAACTGAAATACTGCTGTAATTGTCAAAATTTAGTTATACGTCATCCTTTAGATCCCAGCTTTGAAGAATAAGAACTTAACATAAAGCACCAAAAAGGGTTAATTGCCACTGACAGATGTGACAGTGACAGTTTTCTGTTCAACAACCACTAAGCACTATTTTTCTCTTCATTATAATTGTGTGTATATGAGGATATGAAATAAAGCATCAATAAACATTGCACTGTACTATCAAAGACACTAAGCTCATCCAGTTGTCCCAAATCTTGGATTTCCTTACCTCTAAAAAAATACTAATCCACAATACAATGTTACTATTAAGCTATCTACAATTAGAATTAAGAACAACAGACCAAATATAAAAATTGAGTAACTGAAAAATTGAGAAGTGCTACATAGAACCAAGCTCCTTTGAAAGCCAATAGAGATTATGAACATTATGAAACAGAGATTGAACTGGTTACAAAGAATACAGAAACTTATAAATCTATAAGTAGGTGTTACAGGGTTGTATGAGAGAAAGGGGGGACAATAATGATAAGTGTAAAGAATGTTATGGCCAGCTTTCTACTACAAAGTCAAATCTAATCTCAGCTTTAGGAGGCTGAAAAAGTAAGACAAGATTACTCCAAATTTTAGTCCAGCCTAGACTCCAAAGTACCTTACCACCTACTTTCCTCCAAACAGGGAAGAGAAAAAAGCAACAGAAAAGAGAAAAACAATGCAGTAAGTCAACATTGCCGTCATGTGTCTCAAGGGATGACCACCAGACAGTGTGGCACTTCACAGGGACTTCTAAGGAATACACGCTGCCACATGTCTTCTGGTAAACATATCTGCTCACTTATGTAGATGATACTATAACAACACCTTGTCCTTATAACTTATAGCCGTCATTTTACATAATACACCTGTTCTCTAAAAACCTAAGGTCAGCCTCAAGTGATAGTACAGCCTTTAATTCTACACTGGGAGGGTAGATGCAGAAGGATCTCTTTAGGAGTTGGACACAAGCCTGGTCTACATAGAGCACTCCAGATCAGGCAGGGCTATGTAGTGAGATCCTGTTTCAAAGAAAAAAGACTAAATCTCAATTCTAATTAGATTAAGAAAGTAGACCTGACTGTGATTGATAAGGCACTGTTAAGAGTAAAGTCACCCACCTTAGTATTCAATAGTTTCTGTATACAGTCATGGCTCTTTTAGCCAAGATTGAGGGAACAGCTTTAGAACCAGCACAAGGAAACAAAGTGTGATGTTTCTAGTTTGCATGTGCCTTCAGCTCAGCATTGCAAAGAGCTTTATACATACATATACATGCAACACATACACTTTTGAAAGGTTGACTTAAGATTACTATTATTTCAGAATTTATAAATTAAAGCACACAAGTGGTAGTTCATGCCTATAATCCCAGCACTCGGGAAGCAGAAACAGGACAGAATGATAGCTCCCAAGATCAAGGGCAGCTATGGCTATACAGAAAGATCCTGAATCAAGAAGCAATTTCAAAGAGAAAAGAAAAACCAGGCAGAGAACTGTGGGATGTGAAAAAATGACACAGGCTGAAAGAGAAACAAACCTTTCCATCAACTTCCCACAGCTTCCTAAAAAGCTCTCCCCAGAGTATTCTGTGTAGCACATTACAAAACAAACAAACAAACAAAGCCTCCATCTCTAACCCAGGACTCCACTTCCAAGGTTAGGGTCAAATGAGCCTCAGAGGCTGTTTTAGTTAGTCTAGGGTGGAGCCATTATATAATGCTGGAGAGTCACATCTGTAATCCCATCAATCTTGAGGCTAAAGCTGGAATAGAAGGAGTTGCAGGACAACATGGGCAATAGTCAGACTTCCTCCCAAAACGTTTATAATGCAGTATCTTAACAGGATACAAAACTACAGGAAGCAATATGAGACACAGAGCTATGCAACTGTTATACAGGTAATTTTACAAAACAACATGAAAATGGTAGGGGGGGAGGAAGTGGTTTGTGACCAAAAAAAAAAAAAAAAAAAAAAAAAAAAAAAGCCTCGTGGGATAATAAAAGCCAAATGTCAAAGAACATGTTAAATGTTCTTTAAAAGCTAAAGGACGCGCATGCATACATGTGCGCATGCACACACGCACAAAAGCGATCACCAGCACCTTCTGACATATATAAACAGATAGAAAGACACATTCTACTGTTCATTGAAAATGTATTTCCCATAGAGCAAGAGCTAGTTCCTTTGCCTTTGGTGTAATTTAACTTTAGAGGATAAAAAATACACAAGATTTATTCTGGAGACAAATCAGTCTATTAAAACAGATTTTTTTATAATGTCTTTACAGCTATAAAATTAACTTGTTTAATATTAATATATTACCACTACTGAAAAGTCAAATAATTACTAGAAACAATTTAAATTATAAGACTTACAATTCCAAGCAAATACAAACTAAACTCATCCCTACTGTTTAATATTAGAAAGCATCCATTGCGTAGAACAATAAATAATTCTAAGCAGCATTATCTTAATTTTAGTATTTAGTCTCTCTTTAACCTACTAAGAAAGAACTGTAATTCACCCCTAAAATATACTCTATATTACTTGAAAATAATGGCAAAGCCCAACAGAGACAAGCAACTTAAAATCCCAGGCCCCACCGGGAAAGCTCAGAGTAGGACAGCCAATCCATAGGGGCCTGAGTCTTACAGAAAGACCTCTTTGGAAGCACACAGTGTGTAATCTCAGGTCAGAACACATTCAAGAGATGTGTCCCTCACAAGCTGTAGGACATCAACATATTTTAAGACTGTTATCTAAAATCACTGAAGTAAATCCTATCTTGAAAAATAATTTTACAAAAGACTTAGCATTTATATACAGAAAGAAACATCAAAATGAAAAACCGTTCAGTGTAAAATTTCCATTGTGCAGTTAATATATATATATATATATATATATGTTAATATATATATGTTAATATATATGTTAATATATATATGTTAATATATATGTTAATATATATGTTAATATATATATATATATCAAATAGATCATATTTTTATATCCTGGAATTAAATAAATTACATTCTCAGTTAAGAGCCTTTTTTAAAAATAATGCACTCCTCCCAAAACAGAAACATTAAAACTGAGTTCTATGGATGAAAAGTTGCCTTCTCAACCAAGGCTAAATGCATCCTTCCCATTTTAAATGACTGACTTTCTGTCATCATTAACATCACCCTACCTGTTTGGACCGGGGTCTACCAGGAGAAAACTTTCTTTTGGTAATAGCTGGTTTACCCATGCCAATTTTTGGAGTGACTGAGATGTACGTTGTTGGCATGATGCTTCCAGCAGCAGAGTTGAAAGCTGAAGGGTAACCGTGCAGCATGTCACATGTAGGCAAGTCTGAACAAAGTGTGGAGGAAGAGGACATATCTGCCTTGTTCAGGTCAGTTGCTGAAGAGAATGGGGATTCTTCCTCAGCTGGAGGCTCTACAGATTTTTCTCCCTGACATGAACTATCTTTGACACAACTGTCCACAGCAAGAGTCATTTCAAAATCCACACATCCTGTGGGGAATTCAGAATTTTCCTTCTGTTCCATTTCTTCTTGTACTCTTTCTACCACCAACAGTTCCTTACAAGATAAGGAACTTCCACTGTGTGGAGACAGGAAGGCTTCTGGTACAACAGACTCAGTAGCTGATTTTGGAGGGCTTGGTTCTTTAGATGCCACCTCAGAGTCCTCTGACAGCGGCAGGTCCTCTTGTGGCACAATAGTTTGGTGTGGAAGGACTTCAATGTTTTCTGTCACTTCCATTCTGTCTTCATTTTGATCTTCCTCACAAACATGACCTCCTTTAGAAAGCACTTCCATTTTTTCAGTATCCACTTCAAGAGCAATCTCATTTGCCAAATCAGGATCCATTTTATTGTCAGATGATACTACAAAATTTAGAATATGGCTGACATTAACTCACATGCAAATTGCAAAATGTCTAATCATAAATAGGATTATCTGGTTAAAGCACAACTTTGAAGGTATTCAAGAAACAAAATTATTAAGGTAGTTAAAGCAAAAATTCCAAATTACTTGTAAATTAAAATAAATTGATTCATTAAAATAAATTTATTTTATTAAGGTAAAATACATTTGATTGGCCTTGTAGAAACATGGGTTAGTAAGATCCCTAAAATACATAATTTCTGGTTAAAAACAAAGAGAAGAAGACACAACTACTAATATATTTCTATTATACCCATATGACACATTTATAATTGAAGCATCTACAGATTAAAAAATATGCAGGCAAAGTTAAACCTTTTTAAGATAGTTAAAAAAGATGAACAATACTAAGTGAAGTGCCAGACTCTGAAAGGGGAAAGTAGGTTGAACATACAGATACAGTCTAGACAAGGTTGTGACGCTGCGTCTGGCCCGATAGGTCTAGCCACACTGAGGATCCCGTTGATTATTACCTACATATGTTAGTAGTACAGATCCTGGATTATAATACTTGTTTTTCCTCATTATCACTATCTTAAATACTAATCTTGAATAATCTATTAATATGTCAAACACTGAAATATGTGTGATTGGCAAACTTTAAATCAGTTCTAATTTATTAAAGCTGGTTATAGTGTCACATCTTTAATAAAGCACTTGGGAGACAAAAACAAGCAAATCTCTAAGAGTTCAAAACCAACCTGACCTACATAGTAAGTTCTAGGGCAGCTAAGGCTACAGAGTAAACCCTGTCTCAAAACACTTAACAAATAAACAAAATTTAGCCTGGTCTTACGTAGGAGAAAGGTTAGGTCTCGATTGATTGGCATGAGGCTCAAGTGGCTCTACAATGGAGAACTACTGAAAAAGAGACATTTATTTTAAATGTCACTGAAGCTGTATCAGTGAAGACTCTAAACTCTTCATTTATTATTTTTAAAATCAATGACTAAAATTAATATATGATCTGATACCAAAATAAAAACCTCACTTTTCATTTGAGCTCTAATGACAGGCTATGAATGAAGATAAAAGAAAAACTTTATGTAATAGATCTGTTATACTAAATGTGCAAAACAATCATAAATCCTTCACAGACAACCTATTCATTATCATTCTAGTTGAAAAACAGTACTTGACAGTTGTCTTGTAATCCAATTAAATTCGTCAATCTGAACGTATAGCTTACCAGAAGTAATGAGATCAACTCTGTCAGGGCTTTCTAGTAGATTACTTTTCTGGGGCTCTTCAGTGTACACTTGAACTTCTAGCAACAAATAACATTATGGAATCTTTAAGTAAGAAGTCAACATTTCTCTAACACTGATGTCTCTATAGTAACTGAATGAGTTTTACTACAAAATGCCAATTTCCAAAATGAGCACAAAACACAGTTGTTTTATTAGACAGTTTAAATCAGAGTACTAATACAATTAGAACAAAGATACAATTAGGAATCTGTTTATGTACTACAGGTCTAACTTATTTTTTCCAGTTAAATTTCTATAAAGTATAAATTTTAATGAGTTATGAAATGTGACATTTAACATCTTGAAAAACTCCAAAACTTTATGTATTCATTGAAAGTATGTAATTTAACACAAAACTTTATCTACAAAAAACTTAGAACAGCTCATAAGTTAATATGCAACATTGCCAAATAAAAAAATTTGCTAATTATACAAGCTCAGTAATGCTATTATCAATACCGTGAGAGCTCAGTTGAAACATCTTTAAAATACCCTCAATAGCACTACTGAGATAACTTGATATAATGAAATTCCCAGTACCTCTGCAAGAAATACCTTATAATCTGCAGTAAATTTAGTTTACAATTATAAAAATATAAAAGATAGCTTTTTAATGAAATTTACCTGGTCCCTAAATAAAGTACTTATTTATTAACAAGACTAGATTATAACTGAACTATAAATATAGATAAGCCAACGATGATTTCTTTTCCAAGGGTCTCCTCTGTACTATTGAGTCACATCTCCAGGCATACTACCTATTTTCTGCAAAACTATAGTCTTACCATCTGGAACAATTCCAGGTCTGGACTGGTGATCACTGATATCTTTATTTACTGTCTGCTCCAGAAATACCACTTCATCTTCAGGACCTTCGATTTCCATTCCACTGGAGTAATCTTAAGAGAAAATAGTTCATTCTTTTTACCTCAGAGAAAGTTTTTTGTTTCCTCTGATAAATTATCAGCAGCAATGCACAGTGTTTCTTCAGATTTTTACTTTGTTAATCAGAAGCATATTTACAGTTTAAAATGTGAACATTATAAAGCATTACAAGCTTGAATGTGTGAATATTTTGAAAAAGCCTCACTGGCTTTAGGTATAACAACTACACCTAAAGCTGTGGCAGTACACATTTATGATCCAAGAACTTGGAGGCTAATGCAAGAGGTTAATGAGTTCAAGGTTAACATGGACTACATAGTGGGACTGTTTCAAGTACAAAAGACAAGAGGAAGGAGGGTTTTGTATAATTAAAAATACAATGGGTTTTGGTACAAAAACTTCCTTCACTATAAATTAAGTAATATGTTGGTGACTAATCAACATATTGCTTTAAAAAGTACACGTACACACACACACACACACACACACACACACACACATACACACACACACACACACACTTTTTACCTGTAGGTAGTTCAGGCATCTCCACTTCATTCCCTGGATGTAAGGGATCTATCTCAGCTCCTAAGTGTTTACAATACATGCAGATATAGTCTTCTTTGAGCTGAGAATCCAATTCCTGATCAGTTGGTTTGTCACATTCTAAGTGAACCCATCTGCAGTGATAAGTATATTTAAATAAAAGCCTCTAATTTAAAGCTAAATTAGTACCTAGGGAAAGTGAAGTCAATTGCTTAAAAAAGGAGAATGGTAAAGATGAGAAAAAGATGGTTATATGGGTTAGAAACCACCAAAAATTTCAAAAGGAAGATGACACTTATGGATATAACTACAGTATCGTTGACTCATTTTTCCTTCCTTATTTTTAAACTACCTTCTCTTGAATTTTTCTCCCAGTGCTCATTTCTGATCTTGCATGTATCTTTTGCCTATCTGCTTCTTATGTCTCTCAGATTCATTAAAAATAACAATAACAATTTTTTGGGTATTGTGAAGCATGCCTTTAATCCCAACACTTGGGAGGCAAAGGATGGAAGGACTCTGAAAGTCTGAAGCCAGCTTTGTCTACACAGCTAGACCTAGGCCACAGTGAATGTCTATCCAAAGCATAATTCTACCTACAATAGCACTCTAGAAAGGGTCTGCAGGAATGACAAAAAGCTTACCAACACAGTAGAGCAAATGTTTGCGAGACCCAGAGTCAGCAAAGCAGTTAAATGGAGCTGTGCCTTCTTACCTCTTACACATATTACAGTGGAGCATGTCTTTCTGTGACTCTGAATGGTAGCACTTTCCACAAAGAGGACACAAATTCTCCTGCTGCTGATAACAAGCGTCACATATCAGACAGTTGTGGTGCCACTGAGCACTAGACCGTGTGCCACATTCTATACAGATTCTGCAATTCTAGGCCAAGAAAAATAAAAAGGAAAAAGACATTATACATTTGTGATTGCAGTTCTGATGTAAATCTTTTGGAAATGAACAAAGCATTTGTGGATTATTCATTATTCAGCACATCAATTTATTTTTGAAAATGCAATTTGTCTTGAATGGCAACTCATCTCATATAAACTGCACTAAACCCTTGAGGAAGTTTTAAATAGAGATTAAAGATATTCAAGAAAACAAACATGTAAGAAAGAAACCAGAAACATAACAAGCCAAATTTCAAGGATGATATAACCTAGAACAAGATAGCAGTCAGTCTACTCCCTCTCCCTGAAGTCAGCAATTGCCAATAGCTCCTCAGCTAGGATGGGAGGGACTACTTGTCTACAGCTTGCTCCTCTGCATGTTGGGCTTTTTGTCTGGCTTAATGTTGTGTAGGTCTTGTGCATGCTGTAACAGCTGCTGTTAGTTCCTGTGAACTGTGCTGTATGTGGAAAACAGTTGCCTCATATCTGTCTACTGCCTCTGGCTCTTACAGTCTTTGACCCCTCTTTCCAGGCTTGGGAGAAGAGGGTGTAATAAACATAAAGCTTGTTGGGAAAAAGATAACCTGGGCTATAAAAACAAAAACTAGGCCACAGCTAAGGAACTGTTGGTTCAAAGAACAGAGCATACTTCTGCATGCTAGATCCAGAATGAAAATCAAAAAGAAGCCAGAATCTATTTCAGTCACCAGATTCAGATGACCATGGTAACAAATACACCTAAAGCTGAAAGCTAAAAGCCAAGTGTGGCAGATCCACTGTAGATGACTAAAAGCAAGTGAAAGGCCATATATCCAAGAACTTATGAATGGTACAAGGTAGACTCTACTGCCTTAAGGAAGAGAACACAAAGTTAAATGTACAGGGAAGTGGAGAGGATCGAGAAGGAATTAGAGAAGT
This sequence comes from Apodemus agrarius, assembly GCA_964023405.1. Taxonomy (NCBI): domain Eukaryota; kingdom Metazoa; phylum Chordata; class Mammalia; order Rodentia; family Muridae; genus Apodemus; species Apodemus agrarius. Next base: position 5,777,374 of record OZ030006.1, on the reverse strand, counting down.
GGAGGAAATGTGATTGAAATACAGTGTATGAAATTCTCAAAGTGTTTTAACAGAGGAGAGGGAAGAGACCAGGGAGTAAATTCTGAAAAGCATGGCTTCTTATCTTACCACTGTACATAGTAAAATGCTGCTGTTGTATTATTCCATTAACTCCTTGCTAGCTTAGGAACTAAAACAGCCAGGACTACACAATGAGACTGTCTCAAAGTAAATCTTTTGCATGGCCGAAAGAACTATTACAAGTCAAAAGGCAACTTGACAAATAAAAACATGTTCACCAAACAATACATGATAATAGTCCATATTTCTCTAAGAACTCTCAAAAGTGACAAAATGTTTACTAAAAGACCAAATACAGAGGTAAAAATTGATTCTTAAAGATGAACAAATCATTTAAGATATGATCAAGTTCACTCCTAAGAGTGCTGAAGACTGAAAGAACGCTGAGTTCTCTCCTCTTCTGCCATAGGAGGCGAACATGTCACAACTAAGTGAGAAGACCCTCCTGGCACAGACGCCACAGCAGCCCTCTCAGTGTGGGCACTGTGAAATGCACAAATCAAAACTAGACACACACACAATCCACAGGTAGTGATTCTACTTCTAAACATTTATGTGGCAATTTCAACAATTCAAACACCTGCATGTACTCAAAGTTACATACTTCTGGAGCTTTTGTACTATGAAACACTGGAAACCTCTTGTCTATCAAAGCACAAGAAACTGATCAAATAAACTGCAGCATAAAAACACAGCATAGTGGGCAAATGCTTAAAAAAATTCTCTGAATTGATATACTTTCTATGTTAAAAAAAACCTAAGAACTGACTGAAGAATTTCCAATATTTTTACATAAAAATGACATAGGCAAACTATGTCTATAATGTGCTTTTAGTGTAAAGGAGGAAAACACAAGCAAAGGATAAACCTGGAAAGCAATGACATTAGCTACTTACAAGAGATTAGGAGAACCAGGTAACAAGTTCTAAGAAGAAAGTAGTGACAATTCTCTCAGTAGACATTTGGTAAAAGTTTTGACTTTTGGAAAGAATGTTAAAGTCCTATATATTATTTTTTTAAAAATCTGAAAGAAAAGAAAGGGGAATAAAACCCAAACAACTCATTTTGATTGAGAGACTAAATGAAAGCATGTATGATCTTGAATTCTTACCATGAAAGAAAATCTTTGCAAAATAAGTAAGCAAAAAACAAAAACAAAAACAAAAACAAAAAAAAACAAAAAACAAAAAAAAACCAAAAAAGCAAACAAACAAACAAAAAAAAAAACCCTGGATGAATCATAAAGATATAAAGACATAACAAGGGCAGTAATCCCCATTACATGTACTATGAGTAAATACTCATGAGCATGTAAACATATGCACACACTCCCCTTCCTAACTTCATCTGCTCAAAGGTCTAGAAAGCGAACACCTTCAGGAAGTAAGGAAACCACTTAGAACTCATTGCCCCATTAGGCTGCTTAGTTTAGTGGAACAATTTCAGGTCAGGGGCAGGAAAGATTTAAGAGGAGTTTAGAACATCTTGTTAAAATCCTAACAGGAGGACCAGACACAGAGATATGGCAGAAAGTTTAAAGACTCAACCATAGTACAGTTTAAACCAAAAATAATTAAATAAAATCTATATTATCAAAAATAAGTATTCATGAGTTAATCTCTGCAAACTTTTTAATTTGTTATCATGTTTATAGCCTGTGTGTATATGTTTCTATGTGTTTACCAGCATGCACGTGCAGAGGTTAGACACCCTGCATTCAGCTCACTCTTACTAGGTTAAGCTGATGAGGCTTGGCAGCAAGATTCTTCACTCCCTGAGGCATCTTATCAGCCTTCATAAATAAGTAATTTTAATATGTGATTATGACAAAAATGAGGAGACCTGTCAATGAATGAGAAGGAGCACTACAGCTACAAAAGCAAGACTACTCCCAACAGGTTTCTAAAAACTTAGGAAAAACACTGAGGAGAAGCAAAATAATCATATGGTCTTAAAAGTGTTTCTGTCCCTACTATTGGGTTATTAGATATAAAGAAAACACAAAGGATGGAGGATTCTAACCAGGCAATTTCTATGGAGACTGAGAAGCATACATTCATCCTGGTACTCCAGCAATCTAACCACAAGGAAATAAGAAAGTCAAAATGATAACATTTCTATGTTGCAGGTGGGTCAGAGAGTGGAGCTGAGGGTCAAAAGACAAGGGCTTCAGAGAAATCTTTAAAGGAAGCAAACAAGAGATCCAATAAGCAAGTAGAATCCCCAATATGAAAGGGACCTGAAACCTATTTGGGAAAGGAGGGTACTTTATGCGACATTAATTCATTTAGCAGAAGTAGAGTGTAAAACAGATAAACAACTATGCTGACATGTTTCTAGAGTCACAGAAATAATGTTTGTGGAAAAATATTTATTTAGGGGACACCATGCATGGCAAGAATATGCTTATATTCTTATATACTGAAATATCCAAATCTGAAAGGACATTATGTAGGTAACTTAACTGCCAAAAGCTGAAAAGTGAGGGATATAATTTCTTTGCAGAAATCAATCAAATAGCAAAAGAAAGGTATAGACAGAATTAGATAGTAAGAGACAGAGACAGAAAGCACATGACATTCTTTTTCTCAAAAATGTCAATAACAGCTGAATCCTGGTTGGATGGTCTGCATGATGCTTCCCACCTGTCATTTACAATAATTATCAAGTAACTTTTTTTTTTTTTTTTTTTTTTTTTTTTTGGTTTTTCGAGACAGGGTTTCTCTGTGTAGCCCTGGCTGTCCTGGAACTCACTCTGTAGACCAGGCTGGCCTCGAACTCAGAAATCCGCCTGCCTCTGCCTCCCAAGTGCTGGGATTAAAGGCGTGCGGAAATGTATAATATATAAGCAGAAAATTCTTACATAAAAAAACAGGGACAGAAACTCAACTAAATAATGGCATAAGGCAAAGATTAGAAAACTGCCCTTGCTCTGTTCCAGTGGGAAGCACCTCTTCTAGATTAGAAGCCCCTAAAAGAAACACCTACTTGCCTCAGTGAGGCCATGCAAAATAGACCTTCTAATGGTAAACACATGAAGAGATTATAACTAAAAACTATAGAGAATTTTTTTTAAAAAATAGTATCATAAATTGCTCATTTTTCAAATTGCTCAAACAATAAACCTCACAATGAAAACTGTGATAGCAATGAGGGTGTGTATTGTACTGGCAGAGTGCTTTCTGGTATATGTAAATCCCCCATATTCAATCCCCAACAATTAAAAACCACCATGATAGCTAAATTGGTATAAGCTTTATGTGAGGGTCACACATGTGCTCTTATCCTGCTGGGGAGTGGTGGCACACACCTTCTGATCTCAGTCAGCACTCGGGAGGCACAGACAGAGCAAGTTCCAGGACAGCCAAGGCTACAGAGAAACCCTGTCCCAGATCCCTATAAATACTATATTTCCAGTGGTATAGTCAGCAGAATTGTCATGCTAGATGAGGATGGCAGAATATGATAGGGATCAAATCAAGGAGAACAGGGGAAAAAATAAAGGGAGGGAGGGAGGGAGGGAGGGAGGGAGGGAGGGAGGGAGGGAGAGAGAGAGAGGCTGAGAGACAATATTACACAGAAAATTTACTAAGATAATGAAAACAAAGAACATAATTGATAGCAAGAAAAAAATTATCTAGTTGTTACAGTCTAAAAAGAAAACAAAGAACTAAATGTCCAATGTAAATATTTTTAAATATCAGAAATAAAACAATAAAAACACTTCTCCAGTCCTATAAATGGGCCTTACTACCAAAACTCAGTGACCAAATGTTTCAGCCATAACTAACAATCAGTACAGAGCCACCATCAGGTTCTGAAAATAAATCATAAGAATTACCAAAAAGTAAAGATCCCAAAGTCCTCAAACACAAAGAATGAAAATTAAATTTAAAAATAAATAGAAACAAATGGTTAAAGGGCATGTGTATGTATTAGAGATGGAGAAAGTGTAGACTCGCAGAGAGGGGAAGAGTGTACGCAGAGAGGGGGAGTGGAGACATGCAGAGAGAGGGGGAGAGAGTCAAAACACACACACACACACACACACACACACACACAGGAGCAGGGCACAGAGGGACACACTGTGGAATATATCCTCCCCTCCCACTGTGATGTGGGTTCTGGGGATTGAACACAAGTCACCACAATTGCAATGCAAGTGTCTTTACCCACTAATTTACCTCATCAGGCTTGAAAAAGTGTTTCTAGAGTATAAAGTCTGAGCTAGGGCAGAAAAAGTTTCTTTCAGAAATTGGGAGTTTGTTTGTTTTTTTAAAAAGAGGTAAACAAAGATTCAAAAACAAGACAAAAAAACTGCAAGTGCTATAAACTTGGGATTTACAGAAAGATATAAATTCTTTCTTTCTTAACATGTAACACAAGCTGGCCCTGAACTGGTGATTCTCCTGCCTAATGCAAACATGTTATCAGCATGTTAGGTGATAACAATGAAAATATAATAAGGTTTATAATATAATCAAGAAAAAAAACCAACATTTTGATTTCTACTAATCTAAACAGCTAAGTACTAAGACATTTAAAATGTACATTTTAAATGGCCCCAAAGGCTGTAGAATAAAATGCTAACAAATCACACTCAGTTGGTAAACGGGATGCATGCTCATGTAGCTGGACACAGGTCCAAAGGGAGTAAGGTAGGGTGGTGGGTAATCACACTAACAAAACACTGCGCCAATCTACTTGCTATGTTAAAGTCAAACATATACATATCGTTAAGGGAGAAAAACACAAGAAATTGATGAAACCAATAAAAGTCATTAATTTTATTAATTTTTAAAAATCAGTCAAAATATGCAGTAAATGGATTTTATCTATCAAGAAAATAAAAAAAACAAAAACAAAAACAAAAAAAACCACAGTGTTAAAAACTACTATTACAAGTATGGAAGCATTTGCTTAAAGCTAAAAAATATCCCACAGGCCTGCAATACCAGAATTCAAAGGGTTTGGTAACCTATAGCTTTACAACAAATAGGCTCATGGCAACCAAAGTTATTATCAAAGGTAAATTGATAACATTAAATATTCTGTTTCCATCAGAAAGGAAAGAAAATAAATTATGAATACACCTTTGTATTTCAGAAAGGCTGTAAGGCAAGGAGAGGCATGTAGTGAGGGTCAAAGTACAAATACTCCACACAGTGAGGTTTTCTCTTTAACTGGACCACCAAAGAACATGGAGCAGGCTCTCGTGCAGGCAGAGAAGGAACTGCAGCTACCAAGGTGGCCAGATCTTAGTCCACAGACTCCACCTCCCAGGTAGCCACAGCTGGACAGTTATTTAAAGTATCTTGTTCTCCAGGTGATGAGCCTTTCTGTTCACACTCCACTGCACACACCTCACCATTCCGCCTACTACCTAATAGGGTTCACTGGGCTCTCTAGAACACTAGATAGAATGCAGCCTCCAATTCTGCCCAATGAGAGAGCTGTTTCCTCTGTGCTTCATCTACTACTACACCACACACACTTACGGCCTGAGCACCTTGCTTAGCGGCACCCTTGGCCTTCTTGCCTTAAAAAGTGTGAAAAGCACTAAAAGCAGTTCCAAAGTGGGCACAGACCCAAAGAGGCCTGCTCAAGGCAACTCAGTGCCTCGCTCCCACAGGCCACCGCTCCCTTTCCAGGTCTGTGTGGTAGAGGCCAGAACATTCACCACCCCAGCAACCCTGTGCCTTCAATTCCAGGTGCTGTCTCCATAGCATCACGCCATCCCCCACACAGGAAAATCCAGAGACACCATATGTTGGACAATAAAGCAAGGAGCAGAGAAACAATAAGGCCTACTAGAGGGAAAGGGATATAATAATAATTAAGATAAAGTGCAATGACTGATGTCAGGGATGCCACAATGCAAACTAACTACTATGCCTGCATTTATTTACATTAATTCTGAGTGCTGCCAAAGCAGTAAGAACGGTTTTTTGTTTTGTTTGTTTTGTTTTTTTTAATTGTGGCATAAAGACGAGACCTCTGGATATCACAGAATATGCACCACTGCAGTGTCATAATCTTCATATCATACTCCTGTACTGCACATACCTGCTTACAGCAAGGAAACTGCAACCGCATATCAACAAACTTCAGTGACGAAATGTGGAAAGAGTTAGGCCATTTGTTATGGATGTCTTGCTAATGGTATGAATCTGTGAAGCATAGCTTTTACAGAGTTGTATAACATTACAGACTTAAGTCTACCAGGCCCATTTTAAACTTGGTCTAGCTTGCTCCTGATGACGTGCTGTGTCACAGATGTTAATGAACACAAATCCTGGTGCTTGCAAAGAATTAGTGCAGCTCATACAAGTAGGATTAAATGCCCCCTTGATGGGTCTCACGGTAACTGCAAGGAACCCAAAGTCCACCACTGACATCTGCATCTTCAGAAGGCCTTCAGGCAAAAATGTGTGGTGTAGGTCAGTCATCTTGGTTTGTTTCTGGGAACAGCAGACTGTTGCAGTTGACACCACAAAACATAACACTATATGGGAACCCTGGCCCATAATCTATGAGATGAGTGCCCACTGTTTCAATTATTGGCCTCCCATCATGGAAAAACATGTTGTGCTTGGAAAATCACCACAGTCTGAAACTGTTCTGACATGGCAGCTACCATACACATGCGACTATTCAATACTTGAAATGTGGCTGGCACAAATTTTAATTTGGTGCGTGCTGTAGGTTTTTAAAAACAGAAATCAGATGTGAAACTTTGAGGAAAAAATAAAGCTCTCAAATTTACAGTGACTACCACTGGGTTAAATGAAATACAGTCTTAAATTATGTAAACATGATTTGTATTATATTTCTATTGGAAGGCACTGATCTAAAGTATATCAAACTACTCATGGAAATAAAGAAATTAAATCTAGTATTCAAAGATTACCTATTGGCCTTTTGTAGTCTGATTAAACTAAAATAATAAGCAAAAGCTTTGTATTATTAATACTCTTTATTGTACAAAACCTTTGTGTATTCTCTATATCAAATCATTTAGTTAGAGAACTGGGTCAGAGGGCATACTTCTGCCTGGCTTGCCAAGTTGGATTCGAAGGAAAGTCATTTGTTAAATTATATTAATTTTTTTAGTTAATTGTTCAATTTGGTTATTTTTAAGTTTACAACAACTTCCAGGTAGTGGTAGCTCATGCCTTAAACCCCAGCACTAAAGAGACAGGCAGATCTTGAAGTTTGAGGCCAGCCTGGTCTACACAACTATTTACAGGCTTTAAAGAGAAAACTTGTTTGAAAAACAAAACAAAACAGATTACAAGAACTGAAGTAAAATTGGTAAAGGCTTCTTCACCAACTATAAATCTAGAATTTATTAGCAAGTACAGATTTCAAAGGAAGAATACTGAAAACTGTTAACAGCTGATTTGATTGTCGACATAACTTTAGAATCTTTAGTAATTTTTGTTTGTTCATACCTTCTAAGAAAAATTAGTTTTACTAAGTGAGCAGAGAAAAGTAAACTTAAATAATTTCTATTTTCATAGAAAGAATTTAAAACCTTTGTGCCTCTGAGTATATAAGTCATAAAAAGTTATTGTATACTAGGTACAATAAAAAAAGAGACAGGCAGATCTTGAAGTTCGAGGCCAGCCTGGTCTACAAAAAAAGAGTAGTGCCTAAGATGGTAGAGTTGTCAGTCAACTACAGCACTTAGGAACAGTTATGGAAAAGGCTTAGTAATTACAGACAAAATATAAAATGATCAGCAATGAATGAACAACTCCAGGTTATAAAACACCAAAACAGACAAAACTATAAATACAGTGAAGGGATTTATTTTCTTAGGAAAACAGACAGAGAGAGAGCAAGACCTGTCATGTCACCTTCAACACAAAGCAGAAGGTTCTTTCAAAGAAGAATGGCGAGAAAAAGAAGGGCCGTTCTGCTATTTACTAGGTGGTCATCCAGCAGCATTCACAAGCCTATCTGGCATGGGTTTCAAGAAACTTTGAAGAGTCTCAAAAAACAAAACAAAACAAAACACCCACAAAAATCTAGAAATTTGTTTGAAGGAGATGGAAACTCCAAATGAATATTGAAAACAGGTTCAACAAACTAAGCAAAAGGAGTAGGAAACAACACTCCATACTATATCCGTGGGATGGGAATTCAACACACTCTGTACTTCCGTAACCTATGTCCGTTTCTACATTTAAACAGTCAATATGGATGAAAAGTGAAAAATAAGGAGCACCATGCAAACAGATCTTCAGAAGTGACCCTGTCAGGTCAAGACACCAGAAGAGAATTCATAGAGCTTATCTAAGCCTCAAGCAAAGACACCCTGGTGTGATGGGCATGAGTGTACTTTGAATATTGAAGAGGAGGCAAGAGGCTGATGACTTCTAGAACAGCCTGAGCAAAACTAGACTATCTCAGAGACAGAGACAGACACTTAGAAAGGATCTAAAAGATAAATGTCAGAGTCCATAATCACTTATTTAAAACTACCTATCACAGGATAGTAAGAACCACAAAACTGAACCATTCTAAGTATTTAACACAAGTGTACAGGTAAGCATACAATAACAGGTATATGTACAAATAGAATAGTTGCAGAAAACAAAGGTGGGAATCAATCTAAATACACTGTATTTTATCTCTCGGCTACAAGTTAATAAAATTCAAAACATGTTTTTCAGTTTCCTCATATGTAGAGTGATCCTACTTCAGAAAGTAAGTTCTTTCTGAAGGCATCATAAAAAAAAAGTTAGTTGATAAATTCATAACACATTTTAAAACCTGCCCCAATTTATAAACAACCCAAATGTTTGCCAATAGATGATTTACTAAAATCAGAAAAAGAGAAATAAAGAAATAAAGGAGTGTGTGAGTGAGAGAGAGAGAGAGAGAGAGAGTGTGTTTAAAAACAATTATATGGAGTAAAAAAGGCTTCCTCCTCCTAAAGAATATAAACTATTTAAAAGCATTCCTACAAACTTTTAGAGTGTGAACATTAATCAATAGTGAGAAAAGCAAAGCTACCTGGGGAATAAGAGAAGAATGTGCACAATCAAGAAAAAACTTCCAAGAGGCACCAGGAAGCTTTTCAGCTAATAAAAAGGGCTTATTTCAATGATGGCTCCATGGTAAAATGCTTGTGTCAATTACAGACTTTTTAAAATATGTAGTTTCTATATATCAAGAAATTTTAAAAGCTGTTCTTGTAGGAGTGGTAATAGATTTGAACAAGAGTATGGTATCAGCTCTCTATGCAATACATATAGAGGATATCTAAACACAAACTAGGAAGCCACTTACTTTGCATTTCCAGCCATTGGTTGGCACTGACTTCATAACAGGTTGAAGACAAAAAGTATGATACCCTTTGTCACATGTGTCACACACCAGCATCTTGCTATCTTCTCCTGATTGTCTAAAAAATAAGATAACAGTATCTTTAAACTTTTGCGTTCTCATAAGTATGTATGAACACAATACTAAAAATTGCACAACCCATAAACACTTCAGTGTCCCTACTTTGTATAGAATATGAAAGAGACTACCCCTTCTCGAATCCAGAAAGATCATGCCACTTAAAGCTTTCTTCTGCAGTTTGCTTCACTTAGTCACTGCAGATTCCTACACAGGAGGAGGTGGTGCAGCAAAAACCTTTCATCACAACATTTTTTACCACTCTAGTACTCATCCTTTAGGGAGAGCTACAGCTGCTAATGATGCTGTGTTGACAGGATGAACTAGAAAGACAGCTGCACATAACCAAAGAGGACGGAGCCCGATGTCAGACCTTCCATTTGTACATACATGCAATATACATCTAACCCATGCCGCCCTCAAACCAGGCTTCAGGTATAAAGTGAGGTTAAAAAAAAAAATCATCAAAGACTACCATGAATCCGAAATGGAGTACAGGTTCAAAAGCTTAGAATGTCCTTTAAACAGTACTGCTAAATATTTTAAGAAAAATGCGCCTTGAGAGAGAGAGAGAGAGAGAGAGAGAGAGAGAGAGAAACAGAAACAGAAACAGAAACAGAAACAGAAACAGAAACAGAAACAGAAACAGAAACAGAAACAGAAACAGAAACAGAAACAGAAACAGAAACAGAAACAGAAACAGAAACAGAAACAGAAACAGAAACAAAAACCCAGGAGCTAGAGAGATGGGATCAGATGCCCTCTTCTGGTATGTCTGAATGCCTCTGATCACCTGGAGCTCGTCAGCAACTTCTCACCCCAAGGAGAGTTTTATACACACCATCCCATACTACTGCTAATAATAATAAAGATAATAATAACCAGGACTGGCAAGCTAGCTCAGCAGGTAAAAGCACTTGCTGAAAGCTTGATCACCTGAGTTCAACCCCTGTTGCCCAAACAAAGAAAAGGAGAGAACCAACTCCACAGCAATACCATAAAGTACGCATGTATACACACACACACACACACACACACACACACACACAGACACACACGCGCACGCAGTGAGAAAGAGAGGGGAGAGGGAGGGGGGAAGAGTTTCACATGCTGGCCACTATTACTAATAAATAAAATTCTAAACAGTTAATAAAAAAAGGAAAAATAATGCCATAATTATGAGTTACAATTCAAAGACTTTCTCTAAACACTGTTTATACCAAAACTGGGTACCTGCTCTGCAAAATAATCTCTCTTGATACTTAGCAACTTATTACTGATTCTGAGATACTAAGAATTTAAAATACATGAAAAATAATGGTGACTTTTTGAACAGAATAATTATGAATCAAATCCAGAAATAAGTAAACAAGCAAGATGTGTCATCAAGGCCTCCAGTGGTTACTCTCGTTTAACAGACTACCACGTCTCACCTTTGTGCACTTACTCCCACTCCTAAGTTCTCACAGCCTTCTCAAGAGACATTAAGTACACATACAAATTATCCAATAAATGTTAGCTGATCTTCCTAGATCTTAGCAAAGCATGAAAGCAAGCAGTTTGATTTCCTTTGTGATCCTGAGATACTGATTCTGACTGCTCTTCTATTAGACTTACCAGGGCAACTCTGGCCTTTACTTTTTCCTAGTTACAAAAAATGTTACATTTGCAACCATTTATGCATCACTGAAGATGCACATAACACTCACGAAATGCTGGGAGAATTACAGGAGAATTACAGGAGAGAGTGGAGAACTTGCCAAAGGATAAAATACAATACATGAAAAAATATAACTCCAAATGCTTAATTTCTACACCATGTTTTGTTTGAACTATACTGAATAGAATCTTACTAAGAAGATGAACATCAAGATTGTATCAAAGTAGTCAGTAGAAATTGTCCATCCTAGAATGGAAATTCAAATATTGATTTGGAGGCTTAATGTTTATAACTTATTTCTACAGTTACTGCTTCATTATCCTACTAAATCCTCTCAATAAAAGTTTTTTTTCTAATCTTTATTTAAAAAATCATTTGTCAACAAATTGTAAGCACAGTGAGCTTTGTTTAGATATGCTTCTAAAAAGTTAGTAAACGTCTAGTAGAGATACATGGTGAAACTAGTGTGACTACAGCTTACAGTATCGACAACCTTTATCAGCGGGTCTCACCGAGATTCAATACAACCCCTTGAGTTGAATGAGAAACTTACTTGCAGTTCTGGCACACTTTGCACTCAGGACACTGCCAACCAGCACGCTTTAATGGGGTAACAGCTATATCCAGGCACATCCCATGGTAGTGCTGACCACAGGTGGTACAAAAGAACTGATCTAAGAGATCTCCCGGGCTGTCACACACTGCACAGTTTGCATCTTCCTTTGCTAAAATTAACAGCAAAACAATGAAAATGTTGTATTACAATTTATAATTTTTCTAACTTAACAGTTTAAAATTACTTGAAAAGAATTTACATGAAATCTCTCAAAAATTTGAAGTTATCCACATTTTGCCAAGTCAGAATGATGTTTCACTTAAAACACTATAGTGTAGTATAATTTTAAGTCTAACCATATGAAATTTAATCATGTAATTTTGCAAGTATTTTTGCCTCTATCTACTTGAGACTATAATAAATTATTATTTAATTGTATACTTTTAATTCCCAATTGGCAATGCTGGTCATTTAGTTGATGCTCAGTACATGCATTAGAAATAACCAAACAAGGGCTTGGGAGGGGAAAAAAGTCAATACAGATACATGTAGTATTAAAATTAAGAATTTTATTCGTACTAAATTCTTGGAAACTTAAAATCAAAAATTATAAAATTAGAATGTTAATATCAATTAGATTTATGTGTTTCTTAATAAAAAACAGACTACTCCAACAAACATGGGTTTTCTTCTTCATACTATAAAATATCTTATGTAGAACATTATTGAAAAGAAGGCATGTATATGTGTGTGTATATATATATATACATGAATATATATACATACATATATACATGAATACAACAATTCATAGACTAATTATATACTTAACCACATTGATTTTCACATGATTAAAATCAACATACTTACAGATAGCATCCATGCCTAAAATGGATTAAGAGCAGAGTTTATTTACTATATATAAAACAAAACAAACTATAAGAATAAATTGTGCTTTCACCCAATATACAACTTAACCTATGCACCTAGGTCCTGGGTCTAGACAGCAGGCTACACGTGACAGAAAGTTTAGCTACATAACCACCTCATACCTGAAGCCCCCTTAGAAAGGTTAACAATAACCATTATGAAATCCAACAGTACCTTTTAAACTGCACCTTAGTAACATGACCAGGGCCAGTCACCCTTACATTACACTTCCCTTTTCATGGCAGCTCCTCAGTTTCTCTTTGGGGTCCCACTCTGAATACTGGAAACCCTAGAACCAAACTTCATCTTTCTGTACAAACTTAACATTTCTGTTGCACTTGTATAAACTCCTTTGATGTTTATTAAATGCTGATGCTCAAAAATCTGTATTATCATCCCCACACTTTCAAAAAGCTCAACCATTTATTATCAAGTCTTACGCAGCTCAACACCAACTGTTCCAAAAATACTACAACACTTCTAAAATAAACTTTATATATATATATATATATATATTCCTTTTTTCAAAAGAATGGGAAAAAACAGAAACTTTAACATTGTTTTTCTAACATCTTGCTATCCTAGTACACTTCACCAGATCCAAATTCTATTTAATTATCTATTTGGTCTTTACAGTTCAGCCAATAATAGTTTCTTAGCATTGTAATAGCGTCTAAGTAAAAATAACCCTTCTGCTGGGCGTGTTGGCACACGCCTGTAATCCCAGCACTTGGGAGGCAGAGGCATGCGGATTTCTGAGTTCGAGGCCAGCCTGGTCTACAGTGAGTTCCAGGACAGCCAGGGCTACACAGAGAAACCCTGACTCAAAAAAATAAAAAACAAAACAAAACAAAACAACCCTCCTTAGGATTCTATTCTCTCTACAATATCATCTGGATGCGCAAAGAACAATCTAAAAATCCTAAGTGTAATCATCATGTTCTGCTTAAATTAAGAAGCAATCAACAGGGCCAGCTGAATGGTTTAACTGTCTAAGGTGCTTGCTGCTCAGATTGGCTGATGTAAACTCAATTCCTGAAACCCAGATGGTGAAGAGAGAACCAACCACAACACAAATGGTCCTCAGGTGCGCTCTCTCTCTCTCTCTCTCTCTCTCTCTCTCTCTCTCTCTCTCTCTCTCTCTCTCTCACACACACACACACACACACACACACACACACACACACACAAAAGAAACTATAAATGGACCTAGAAATGATGGCATATGATTGTAATCTCAGCACATAAGAGGTGGAAGCAAAAGGTGCAAGATTCCAAGATTGGCCTCAGCTGCACAGCTAAGGCAGAGTCAGTTTGAACTACATAAAACACTTCCTTATAAACTGTAACACGAGTACCACAATTTATACATACACACACATTTAAATCTCAATACCTCCTTTTTAATCTAAAAAAAACGATGAAATTTAACTCAATGTTCCCCTTCCCTGTGTGCTTCAAAGAAACTTCTGTTAAATAACTACAACACAATAGTGTAAAGCCTTGAAAGACAGGAAGCTTCTCTTTTCTACTTTGTACATCCAATAACCTAGGATAAATCAAGTCTTATTTAAATGTATTTTAAGATGAAGGCTCACTTTTTAAATCACTTTTAAGTGATTCTTTAATTGTCAGGCACTTAAAATAAGTGATTGTTTTAAAAATAGAAGTGTAGTAATAATCTCATTTTTAATAGAAGATGAGGTATTTTTCTTAATATTAAGAAAGTATTAGTATGCACCCATTAAAAAATTTCACTTTTAAAAGTGACTTTGATTTTTGTCACTTTAATTTTTTTTTTAATTGGGAAGCAATTGACAATCAGATATTCATTTTAACTTGATACTAGTTTTGCGGAAATTCTGATTAAAAATCTGTAAAACTTCCGGGCAGTGGTGGTGCATGCCTGTAATCCCAGCACTTGGGAGGCAGAGGCAAGTGGATTTCTGAGTTCAAGGCCAACATAGTCTACAGAGTGAGTTCCAGAACAGCCAGGGTTTCACAGAGAATAAATAAATAAATAAATAAATAAATAAATAAATAAATAGGTATCTTTAAAACTGCCTAGCATTTGCTACTCTACAGCTCTAACTTGTCACAGTAGATATTGACTGGCTGATATATTTAGTCCAAATTGAGATGTACACTAAGTATAAAATGCATATGGAATTCTAAAGTCACAGTAGGAAAACAAGTATCTAAAACTTTTGTATTGATTACATGAAGAAGAAATGATGGTATTTTTAAATAAGGTAAATAAAATAATATATGCTACTAGATGTACTAAAATTATTTATATTGCTCTCATTACATTTCTATCACCAATACAACACTATACACTCAAACTCACTCTATAACAACTCCTAGATATCACTGTTGTTTGCTGATTATTCAAGACCATCTTTTCAAAGAAACACATCAATGTGAGTTGAAAGACTACAATTATTAGCAAAAAGTATTAAGAAAAGAAATGCACAACCATTCTTGGCTTTTACTCGTGTGCCATGGATACAACCCTAAATTCTTGGGAGTTCTCTGACCTTTCTGTTCAGTACACTGGATAGCATCCATAATTTACTTGTTCCTCAAGTGTTACTTGATAAACCAATCACACAGCAGTGTCCTGCCAGTCAAGGAAGAAGGCAAACTGTATTGTCATATCTGCAGCATGGGTTTGGCATGAGTATGGGCAGAAAAATGGATCGCCACTAATTAGCCAGTCTACCCAACCTGTAAGTTTTTGATTCAGTGTGAGAGTGCCTCAAAACACAAGGTAAAGATCAATAGCGGGAGACAACCGCATCAATCTCTAGCCTCCACTATGCAAATGTGCCCACATCCCCAAATCTATGTGGGTACATGTGTTAGGTGACTATCATACATTTACAGTGCAGTGTTTTAAGATTTCCAGAAAATAGCATTTACTTCACTGGGCACTGGTTTTATACCCGTGGCTAAAAGGCAATGAAAGAAGAGATAAGAGTAGCCTTGCAGGGTGTGTTTACATGCTGGGGCTGCTACTTTGACAAAGTTTTTCAGTCTTTTCTTCATAACAGGTAGTGTCCACTTATCTTTTACTCTCAGTATGGAATGAAATCCTAAAATAATATTATGAACCAGATTAAGTACTCAAATTTTATTTCCATGTATTAATCTTTGGAATGGTCACCAAATACGAATTTTGCGAAGCAGGAGTATCACCCTCACTCACCCTCACTCACATACTGCTACAATATACACTTCACCTGCCAAATTTCCATACTAAACCTTGGCTTCTTCTGCTGTTCATGTATTTTAGGAGTCTCCTTATGTCTACTTTGGAAGAAGGCACAGAACCAATGATCTCAGTATTCCTCTTAATTTTAAGTGCCAACATGGTCTCTCATTATCACGTTAATGACAAATTATGTCATCAGTTCTTTTTTTTTTTGGTTTTTTTTGGTTTTTTTCGAGACAGGGTTTTTCTGTGTAGTCCTGGCTGTCCTGGAACTCACTCTGTAGGCCAGGCTGACCTCGAACTCAGAAATCTGCCTGCCTCTGCCTCCCAAGTGCTGGGATTACAGGCGTGTGCCACCATGCCAGGCCCACTGTCATCAGTTCTTATAGTTCATAATTTTACATACAGACTGAACTCCAGTAACCACTAACAGTATGCATGCAGAATGTGATCATCAGAAGAAATAATGGCACAATTACCTAAACTTCTAAAAAATAAATATCTACATAAATAATCCTCCTAGCAAATGCTATTTATGAAAGTTCTTTCTCTTCCAGATTTAATAGGTATAAATGTAAAACATTGCTAAAATTTTAAATTAGTTATTAAATATAATCTGAAATTATAGTTTCCTTTAGCTATAAGTTACGTCCATACAGTAAGTAAAAAGTTACTTTTTATAGACAAAAAGTAACTCTATAGATAAAATTAGGTACAAAGCAATGATAAAAAGGTTAGTCTACCTATTTGGAATTACTTTAAATTAAGCCTGAAGTACCTATATTTATATTTCTTAAACCTGAAAAAGATAGAAAAAAGATGTCTTAAAAACATGGCTAAATACATGCACATAGATAGACATGGATTAAAAGACCTAAAGATCAGCTGGGCGTGGTGGCGCATGCCTGTAATCCCTTGGGAGGCAGAGGCAGGCAGATTTCTGAGTTCGAGGCCGGCCTGGTCTACAGAGTGAGTTCCAGGACAGCCAGGGCTACACAGAGAAACCCTGTCTCGAAAAACAAAAAACAAACAAACAAAAAAAAGACCTAAAGATCTTATACTGGTAAGACGTAGATAAAAGCTAACAGGTAAGAGGTAATGTAGAAGAGAAAGACTAAATCATCATGAATAATCAGAAAATTAAATTTTCTAGGAGAAAAGAAAGATGTACCTTAAGTGTGCATGCTCTTCAGCTAACAAATGACTCGACAGGTAAAAACACTTGCTGTGCAAAAACAGCCTAGTAACAAAATTCAACCCTGGAATCCGTTTAAAGATAAAATTTAAAAATCTGACCCTTACACATCATATGCACACATGCACATATATACAACATAAACTAAAATTTTAAAAGCAAAATATGTATCAGTTACATCCATAGCAAAAAAACAGAACTAACTTTATCACTAACTTTGGTTAGTGAACAAAATGTCAGCA
Source organism: Apodemus agrarius (assembly GCA_964023405.1). Classification (NCBI taxonomy): domain Eukaryota; kingdom Metazoa; phylum Chordata; class Mammalia; order Rodentia; family Muridae; genus Apodemus; species Apodemus agrarius. The sequence goes on along the minus strand of OZ030006.1, from coordinate 5,760,100 downwards.
AGTGTATGATGCTCTACAGATAATAATATCCTGACCAATACTGGAATCAGCTTTACATCCTCCTACTGACAGCTTTCTTCTGTAAAAGACCCTATTCACCCTTTAAGTGAATTGTTCTTTTCTTTAGAAATATTAAAAATACTGTATCCTCAGTATGTCTTCTGAAATGGTCTGAAATGTTTTATAAACATAAGAATTTAAAATATGCAAATGTTAAATTTTAGAGAAAATAACCTTTTTAAAATTAATACAAATAAAATTACTGGTCGCAGCTTTCCACTCAAAAACATACAACCAACCAGGTGTCTATAAGACCAGCACTTGGAAGGCAGAGGCAAGTAGATCACTTATGAGGTCTAGGATAGCCAGAGATAAACAGTGAGACCATGAGGGGAGAGGGGAGAGGGAGAGGAAGGAAGAGGGAAGGAAGGAAGGAGGGGGGAAGGGAAGAAGGGAAGGAGGGAGGGAAGGAGAGAGGGAGAGAGAGAGGGAGAGAGGGAGGGAGGAAACCTTCAGGTCACTAGGATTGTATAATATCTTTTAAATATCAATTTCTTCTTTTAGTTTTTGTTTTATATTTTGCTTTTTTGTTTCTTTTTCAAGACAGGGTTTCTCTGTGTAGTCCTGGCAGTCCTGGAACTCTCTCTGTAGACTATTCAGACTGGCTTAAAACTTGGAGATCCACCTGCCTCTGCCTCTCAAATGCTGGGATTGAGAATTTCATTTTATTACCTTTTAATGCAAGTAAAGTAACTCTCCAAATTCACATGTGATGTCTTAAGTACCAAAGTAAATTTACAACTGCATGTGTAAACTTACATCTCTCAGGAGCTTGGTCGATGTGCTCTGGACAGAGAAGGAAGAACTGACTAAAGTCCTGAAAGGTGCCAGCCCCTGCAGCACATGGGTAATGGTACATCTGGGTACACTTCTCTTCACAGCATTTGATAGTGGCTCCAAGGTGTTTGCAAAATGCACATCGCTGGAAAGAGAAAAATAAATGACTTTACAAAACTTTGAGGAGGGGTACGAAGACATGAAGAAATATCTATAACAATCTGTGTAAAAAAAAAACTGATGCAAAAAATACCAACATAATACTCGCAAACCAAGTACAGGAACACATCAAAAAACATCCACTATGATAACGTAGGCATCATCCCAGGGATACAGGGATGGTTCAATATATTAAAATCCATGAAAGACTTGGAGAAATGGAGAAATCAGGGATACAAGGTGCATACCTAAAGACAATAAAAGCAATATACAGCAAGACAATATCAACATCAAATCAAATAGACAGAAACTTAAAATAATCCCACTAAAATAAGGTACAAGGTTGCCCACTCACTATCTATTCAACATAGTACTTAAAGTCCTAGTAGAGCAGTAAGACAACTAAAGGAGGTCAAGGGGCTACAAATTAGAAAGGAAGAATTCAAGGTATTACTATTCGAGATATGATTCTATACATAAGTAACCTCAAAAATTCTACCAAAGAAATGCAGCTGAAAAACACATTGAGCAAAGTGGCTGGATATAAAATTAACTCCAAGAAATCAGTAGCCCTCATGTATACAAACAAAAAACAGGCTTAGAAAGAAATTACAGAGACAATAACCTTTACAATATAATATGTATATTAGTCACAAATAATATAAAATATCTTGACGTAAGTAACCAAGCATGACAAGAACTTCTAGTCTCTGAAGAAAGAAACTGAGGAACATAACAGAAGGTGGAAATTTCCCTGCTCAAGGATCAGAAATCAACAAATACAAAGAATCAACAAAACCAGAAGCTGGTTCTTTGAGAGAATCAACAAGATAGATGAACCCTGAGCCAAAATAACTAAAAGGCCCAGAGGCAGTATCCGAATTAATAAAAAACAAAAAGGGAGAAATAACAACAGAAATGGAGAAAACTTAAAAAAAAAAAACAAAAACCAGCAGATCCTACTACAAAAGTCTATACTCAACAAAACTGAAAAATCTAGATGAAATGGATGGTTTTCTAGACAAATAACACATACCAGAGTTATATTACAAGCAGGTAAACTATCTCAAATAGGCCCATATCCCTTAAGGAAATAGAAGAAGTCATTAAAAACCTCCCAACCAGCCAGGTGGTGGCGGCGCACGCCTGTAATCCCAGCACTCTGGGAGGCAGAGGCAGGCGGATTTCTGAGTTCGAGGCCAGCCTGGTCTACAGAGTGAGTTCCAGGACAGTCAGGGCTATACAGAGAAACCCCCAAATCCAAAAAAAAAACAAAACAAAAAAGACAAAAAACAAAACAAAACAAAAACCTCCCAACCAAAAAAGGCCCAGGTGGATTTTGTGCAGAATTCTACCAGACCTTCAGAGAAGACCTAGTACTAATATTCCTCAAATAAAAACAGAAAGAACACTACCTAATTGAGTCTATGAAGCCACAATTACTCTGATACCTAAACCACACAAGGATGCAACCAAAAACGAGAGAGAGAGAGAGAGAGAGAGAGAGAGAGAGAGAGAGAGAGAGAGAGGAGGAGGAGGAGGAGGAGGAGGAGGAGGAGGAGGAGGAGGAGGAGGAGGAGGAGGAGGAGAACGAGGGAGAAGGAGAGAGGGAAAGAGAGAGAGAGAGAGAGAGAGAGAGAGAGAACGAGAACTTCAAACCAATCTTGTTTATGAATTTCAATGTAAAAATACTCTTGCAAACCAAATCCAAACACATCATAACCATCATTTACCAAATCAAGTAGGCTTCATCCCAGGGATGCAAGGTTGATTCAATATATTAAAACCATTAACATAATCCACTATAGAAACAAACTCAAAGAAAAAAAATCACATAATCATCTCATCTCCTTAGATGCAGAAAAAGCATTTGACAAAATACAACACCCCTTCATGTTAAAAGTATTGGAGAGATCAGGAATTCAAGGTCCATACCTAAACATAATAAAAGCAATATACTGCAAACCAACAGCCAATTTCAAACTAAATGGAGAGATACTTGAAGCAATCCCACTAAAATCAGGGACAGGACAAAGATGTCCACTCTCCCCGTATTTATTCAATATAATATTTGAAGTCTTAGCCAGAACAATTAGACAACAAAAAAGAGGTCAAAGGGATACAACTTGGAAAGGAAGAAATCAAAATATCACTATTTGCAGATAATATAATAGTATACTTAAGTGACCCCAAAAATTCCACCAGGGAACTCCCAAACCTGATAAACAACTTCAGAAAAGTAGCTGGATATAAAATTAACACAAATAAATCAGTAGCCTTTATTTAAAAAAAAAAAAAAAAAAAAAAGGCTGAGAAGGAAATTAGGGAAATAACTCCCTTCACAATAGCCAAGGAGGTTAACAAGTGGAAGCTGATTGAGGCCCAAGTGAGGACGCCTCAATCCCACTTGGGAGGAAGAAGAAAGCAATCCTGGTGGTGAGGGGATACATAGGGAGGGAGGGACCTGGGTGGGAAAGGGGACAGGAAGGAGAAAGAGTGACCATGATCAGGTACTGGGGCAGGAGGAACAGGACTGAAGCCCCAAGGGCCAGAAGAATGGAAACAGGCAACTTTTTTTTTGGGGGGGGGGGGATGGGGAGACGCTCTAGAATGAACCAAAGATCTGGGAAGTGAGAGACTCTCAGGACTCAAAAAGAGAGTCCTTAGATGAAATGCTCTACAGTGGGGAGAGGGAACTTGTAGAGTCTACCTCCAGTAGAAAGATGGGGCATCAAGTGGAGGGCTGGGATTGCCATCCCACAGTCTGACCTATAATTGTTCTTGTCTGAAAGAACTGCAGGGACAAAAATGGAGAAAAGACTGCAGGCCCAAACTGGAATCCAGCTCAAGAGGAGGCCCCAAGGCCTGACACTATTACTGATGCTGCGGTGTGCTTGCAGACAGGAGCCTAGCATGGCTGTGTTCCAAGAGGCCCCCAACAAGCAGCTGAAAGAGTCAGATGCAGATACTTACAACCAACCATTGACTGAAGTTGTGGACCCCTGTGATCAAATTAGGGAAAGATTGGAAGACGCTGAGGAGGAGAGCAACTCCATGGGAAGACCAGCAGTCTCAACTAACCTCCCCCCACTTCCGCTGCCCCAATCTCACTGAGCCACCAACCAGGCAGCATTCACCAGCTAATATAAGGCCCCGAACACATAAACAGCAGACGCCTGCCTGGTGTGGCCTCAGTGAGAGAAGATGTACCTAACCCTTAAGAGACATGAGGCCCCAAGAAGTGAGGAAGTCTGGAGGATGAGGGTTGGGTGGGGGGGACATCCTCTTGCAGACAGGGGAGGAGGAATGGGATGAGGAACTGTCAGAGGGTGGACCAGGAGGGGGATAAAGACATGACTGTAAAAAAAAAAAAAAAAAAAAAAAAAAAAAAAGATTAAAGAATGATTGTTTTTAAAAGAGAAAGAAAGAAAGAAAGAAAGAAAGAAAGAAAGAAAAGAAAAGAAAAGGAAGAAAAAGAAAAAGAAAAAGAAAAAGAAAAAGAAAAAGAAAAAGAAAAAGAAAGCACAAAAAACAGAAGCACAGAAGAAGTAATTCCACACTTACCAAAAAATAACATTGACTGGAAATATATTACGGTCAATACTCAAAAGCCTTAAACTAGCCAAATGAAATGGTTGATTGAATAAATGGATAAGCCAGACTCTGATGAATGTAAACCATACAAGAAAGTTACTTTACTGGTAAAGATTCACATAAAATGAAAAGTACATGTTAGAAAAAGATAAACCTCATGAGCACAGAGAAACCTAACGGAGTTACTCACCTCATCACCTCAGATAATACAAGATTTTACATAAAAATATAAGGAGAAACTCTGGGTCCAGTGAGCAGTAAATATCCGATATCAACCTCTGACCTACACACATGTATACATACATACACTAACACACATAAATACACTCATATAACATATACACATAAAAAAATTAAAAGAGACTAAGAAGGCCAGTATATGCCAGAGAACTGAACACGTATATTCTAGGATCAATCATATGCCAGGTCACAAGTGAGATCTCAGTAATTTTTTTTAAAACTATAATTACATCATGTATCTTTCTTAAGCAACAACAGGAAAAACCAAGGAAAACATCCAACTACATGGAAATATATAGTGGTAATAAGTGACCAATGAAGCCGGGCGGTGGTGGCGCACGCCTTTAATCCCAGCACTTGGGAGGCAGAGGCAGGCGGATTTCTGAGTTCGAGGCCAACCTGGTCTACAGACTGAGTTCCAGGACAGCCCGAACTACACAGAGAAACCCTGTCTCGGAACCCCCCCCCCCAAAAAAAAAAATAAGTGACCAATGAGTAATGGAAGACACTGAAAGAAAATTATTGAAACAAATGACAATTAAAGCAAAACTTGTGTGAGGCAGAAAATGCAGTACTAAGAGAGAGGTTTGCAGTAATGAGTACATACACCACAAAACCAGAACTGTTTCAAGGAGATGGAGAAAGAATCCAAATTCAGTTCCCAGCAACCACTTTAGGTAGCTTACAACCTGCTATGTAACTCCAAAGCATCCAATGAGCTCTTTTGCCCTCTACAAGCACCTGCACACCCATGGCACACATGCACAGACAGACAGACAGGCACACGGACAGACAGACAGACAGAGACAGAAGCAGAGAGACAGAGACCAGGTGGGGGAGAAGAGAGAGATCTTAAATAAACAACTTGATAATGTACCTCAAAGAGATAACCAACAAAAAAACAACTGAAAAGTAAAAATTCTAACAAAAACTGGCTAAGCAAACAAAAATATACTTAAGTCTAATGAAGCAGTGGGTACTTTTTAAAAATAAAGACAGCTGAAAACCACTAAAGGCAATGACTGTTAAAAAAGAGAGAAGATGCCAGGGCTAGTGTATACAACTTAAAGTCCCAGCACTCAGGAGGCAGAGACAGGCAGACCTGACTACCATGAATTAGGGCTCTGCTTTTTGTTTGGTTTGGTTTGGTTTGATTTGTTTGTTTGTTTGCTTTTTGTTTTTTGAGACGGGGTTTCTCTGTGTTACCTTGGTTGTCCTGGAAATCACTCTATAGACCAGGCTGGACTCAAACAGCTTTTCTCGGGTGTTAGAATTAAAGGCATGGGCTACCACTACCCAACTTTTTTGGTTTTGGGGGGTTGTTGTTGTTTTGTTTTGTTTTGTTTTGTTTAAGGTCAAGACAATCAAAAACTGAAAAACTGAAACTGTAATTAATAAGAGGCTAAAAAGGAATTCAAAGTGTCTGGATCTCTGTAGCAACAACTCCACTGCAGTAAAGGTTACATAACATGAAAATAAGTTGGTACAATGTTATTTATCTCCACTCAAATTTTTATTTTAGACTCTAATATTAGAATTCCATAGAATTTTCCTATTGTTACCCACCTTTTCTTTAAATATTTTAAAATGTAAATATCAACAGCTAGTGAACCAAAGGACAGAATTTAGAAAGAAGCCATAGTTTCTTATTCCCAGAGTTCCCAAACAAAAGCATTTGTTGGGGGTGGCAGGAGAAGGCTGATGGCTAAGCAAAGGCCTTTGCAACAAGCCTTGATTTAATCCTCTGCGCTCCCTGTGGTAGAGAGAAAACCAATTCCAAAAGTTGTCCTTTGACCATCACACCCACATACGTGCTAGTGAATTAACTCATGCACAAATAAATAATGAATGTATGCACTCATGCACAGACAGACACACACACACATTTTTAGGTTATAGTTATAACATAAAAATAGTCTTATAATAAGCCTGAAGTTACCTTTGTCTTTCCTACTCCTTAGATGGCCTGAATCACTTTTCAACATTCAGAATTTCAATGTCTCAGTTTTGTTTCGTTTTGTTTTGTTTTGTTTAATGTACTGAAAAATGCCTCAAGGTAAAATGATGGTAACATTTGCCCCACCTCTGTATTACTCAGGCTACAATATGGTTGGGAGTATGGAGGGCATGTATAAATTGTCTAAAAGAAATTGCCAGTGTTAAGAGAAAAGATGATGGTCCCTCCCACCACAGTCATAATCTAGCTGTCCAAGTATGGCCACACTAAGTAATGTACTATTATGCCTTAGACTATTCAAATGCTAACAACTTAAACAATTAAATGTAACATCCAATTTCTAAACACACACTCTGGCTTACAGGGAGGTGGGTATCAGGCCATACTACATAAACATTTCAACTGAACTATAACCTAGTCACCTTTCCACTTTTAATTTTGAGATGGGATTTCATTAAGTTGATTGCCAAACTGGCTTTGAATTCACTCTAAAGCCAAACTGGGCCTAATTTTGCAACCATTCTACCTAGCCTCCTGAGTAAAAAAGAGCTACAAGACTGTGTCACCAGACTATTCTTAAATTGACAATTACTCATATGAATTAAGCCATTCAATAAATTGTCTATACTTCTGAAAGCCTTACTTATTAAAGCACTTAAAGTTCCTATAGTCAAAATTTCTAGCTTTCATGTTCTATGTCACTTCTCCATTTATTTATACAAAAGTAAAAGGAATTTTTAGATAACAAGAAAGATCACGTGGGGAGGGGACTGCCTTCACAGATGGGAGGGAGCTATTGCACTTATGCTTCTGAGTATTTAAAGGTACACCAAAACAAAGGGGAAGCTTTGAAAAACACAGATTGCATGTACTTTGGGATACTGATAAAAAGGTTAAATGAACTGACAAATGGAATGAACAAAAATGTTTTCATCAGCATTTGAAGTACTGAACATACTTCATACTTTCCATATTGTAGAAATCTTTATTAGTTTGCTCTTTTAAATTCACCTCAGGCACCAGACAGTGGTGGCACAGGCTTTTAATTGTGGCACTCAGGAGACAAGGAGGTGGAACTCTGAATTCAAGGCCAGCATGGTCCACAGAGCAAGTTCCTGGACAGGCAGGGCTAAATAGAGGAACCTGGTTCCTCTATAAACAATAAGTAAATAAAACTCTCATAAAACAATAAATAAATAAAAGTCACTACATAAAGCTGGGCATAGAAGCAAACACCTTTAATCCCGACACTTGGGAGACAGAAGCAGGAGGACCTCTGTGAATCCAAGAAGATGGATGGATGGATGGATGGATGGATGGATGGATGGATGACCACATGAACACATAAACATAATTAGGATTCCCATTTCTATAATTGATCTCTCTTTATTTAAATGTGAAATAAGTTTTAAGTCAACTTAAAAATAAATTTGCCGAGCGGTGGTGGCACATGCTTTTAATCCCAGCACTTGGGAGGCAGAGGCAGGTGGACCTCTGAATTCGAGGCCAGACTGGTCTACAGAGTGAGTTCCAGGACAGCCAGGGCTATACAGAGAAAAAAGAAAAGGGGAGGGGAGGGGAAGGGAGGGGGAGGGGAAGGAGGAGATGGGGGAGGGGAGGGGAGGGGAGGGGAGGGGAGGGGAGGGGAGGGGAGAAGAGAAGAGAAGAGAAGAGAAGAGAAGAGAAGAGAAGAGAAGAGAAGAGAAGAGAAGAGAAGAGAAGAGAAAAGAATAGAAGAGAAAGAAAAGAAAAGAAAAGAAAAGAAAAGAAAAAAGAGAAAAGAAAAGAAAAGAAAAGAAAAGAAAAGAAAAGAAAAGAAAAGAAAAGAAAAGAAAAGAGAAAAGAAAAATAAACTTACACAAACTACTACATTCTTGGTATAAATTAGCAATTTTATGTTTTGAGAGTTTTCTATTATAGAACACATTTAGTAAATAATTCTCCCAAGTGAAATTTTACAATGGAAAATATTAGAAGACGGTAAAAGTCTGGATTCTATCCACAACACCATACAGATACTGAAGAGGTAAAGGCACAGGATCAAATGTTCAAGATCATTCTCTACTACATATTAAATTCTCAAAAACAAAATAAAACCAGGGCAAATAAAAGGTAGTTTGAATGCTTGTTTCTTCTACTCACTTCTGTGCTCCCTGAGACAACAGCTTTGTCTACGTTCACTAATAATGGTTCTTCCATTTGGCATATTCCCAGTGACCACTCTACACATCGATGATGAGCCCAGCAAGTGCCTAAAGTAAGAAAATAAACAATTTAATAAACACTAAAGGTATTAATGCAATTTGTTTGGAGTGGTTCATGATTCTAATCTCAGTATTCAGGAGGCTGAAGTAGAAGTACCCATTCAAGTTCACCAGTGCTACACAGAATAAGAATTATCTACAAACAAACAAACATGTATAAAAATACAATGTATCCTCATGTGATTCCATTAAAGTAGGCTTTTTCCAACTGGCCTTAACTATGACTTGGAGGTGTGACTACCTATTTGGGAAACTTTCAGGAATGCAAAATCACAGGGCATAATTAAGACCCACTAAATCAGTATGTCTTGTACTGCAGCCCAATAATCTTTGCTTTAACAAGCCTTCTAGCGATTCTGTTGGACACAGAAGTTTGTAAATTAGTAATTATTTCTTCCACAAGCAAAATTTCCTTAGTTGTTTATTTAAACACCATTCTATTTAGTGTCTTTACATAAAATGAAAAGAACTGTGTAGTATGAAGTTGATGACAGGCTCTAACAAGAACAACCATCTGATTGAAGTCTCCATCGCACAACACTTGGCCTACCATCAACCATCGGTTCAACTGCAACAACTGGCTCAAATTCCCAATGGAACCACATTCTGTGAATCACCATACTGTTGCAGTAAGTACACCACTTGAAGCAAAGACCTGACTTTCACTCCCACTGGTAAAAGGCCTGGCCTAAAATGCTCCCTATGTTTTCCCAAGGCTCTTTAAAGCATCTCTTTCAATTGTCAAATACCTATGATGCTTAGTCAAACAAACTTAATTATGACACATTTTTTAAGTGTTCTGCTTGCATGATCCTACATATTTCTAGAATTTACCACTAAATAAACACCAAGTATAAATGCTTCCAGAATAAAATGGAAGCTGTTACAATAGAGAGGTCCCCACCTGTGGAATCAAATAAGGCTTGGACATCAATGGCATCTGGAAGGCCAACCAGGCTGAGTTCATCCCATGACTTGCCAGCCTGATCCTCACAAGTTGTCTGGGTGCTCACACTTACATAAGAAACCACACTCTGCTGGGGAGACCGTTCTCTAAAACAAAAATAAGAAAGATAAAAGCTGGGAAAGAATAACTAGAAAATCATTTCGTTTTATAACAATGAGTACAAAGTATGTCAAATAAGCTTTAATTACTAGGTTACAGCCACAAAAATTTCAAGAATTCATCTGTTCTTATTACTCACAATATTAAAGTGGGTGTTACATTCTTTTATGTAAGCAACAGTTTAAAAAGGTTCTCTCAATCACAAGAAATATGACAATTACAGTTATAAATTCATTTTTTTCAATTGCAAACTCATTCTATCTAGGGCCCATATTTTAAAAAACACAATGCAATTTTTTTTCAGTTTTATATATAAAGCATATGAGAACATGTTAACATGAAAGCATATGAGGACATTTTAACATGCATTATCTTAACACAAAGCTGGCAGGTAACTAAATGTACAGGGAAAATGAAAAGCCATGTGAGTCTAAAACAGGGAGGAAAAAAGGGAGCGTTGAACTGCAGCTTTCTCATGACCCGTGTGCCAGCAGCTGGTCCTGAAGGATGTTCAGTAATTGCAAGACTGCATCTCAGAGTAAAAGGAAAACAGGCCCTGAAGGCATGGCGGTGAGAAAGATAGTACATAAGAGAGAAACAGATAACCAAGTTGAATGAGGTGTTTACCAGGGAAGATGTGAGGTCTGGAAACATCATTTGGTAAATAAAGGCACTTCTTCTATTCAACATTAAATATGGAAAGTAAAATAATTACCAATAAAATATCTAATAACCTAATGCTTAAGGTCATGGAATTTTATGTTAAATCACTACTGGATATAAGTTATAATACACTACACTTCTATATGCTGGGTATTTATCATGAGTCCTGTTAAGAAAAAAATCAGCATAATAACCAAGATACTAAACCCTTTATACCTAAAATTATTGGAAGAAAAAAGTATTAACATAGTTCAATAAGTACATTTAATTATCAAATATATTTAAAATAACAGGAAATTTCAGCCTAGTATTAGAAATGCATTGAAAGACTGAAAATACTCCATTTCTACAAATATACTCTTCATTGCTATCTTTATTTTATTGGAAGAAAGGTTAAGTAACCTCTGCACTGTGTTTAGCATATTTTAATCACAAGAGGAATGTAAACAACCAAAAAATAAAATCAGTGGGATGACGAACTAGTCTATTACTAATCAGTTCCTAACTAAAAGCTCAGTCAAACTCAGCATTCAAGTGTGAAATAGGATGTGTGTGTGTATGACATAACACATGTCTCTATCAACTCTAAAGATGACAGCAGATCTTTCAGGAAAGAGATCAAGAGAAACCAGCTGAGGGCTGAGAGATGGTGAAGCAGCTACGAGCACATACTACTGCTACAGAGGACCTGAATTCAGTTCCTAAGTCCCATGATCAGGCACGGTATGATTACCTCTGCTCTCCAAGCAAATACATACCAACACATAATTAAAATAACAATTTTAAAAAGAGAAGCCAACTGAAATGCATACAAAATTTCACACTATAAAAGCAAAGATTAAAATAACCCCTAAATAAATTAAGAAGAATCATGCTTAAAAACTACTTTTATCAAATATGCTGAAAGCCAGGAGCAGAAACCTACATATTTAATCCAGCACCTGAAAACAAAGACAAAAGGATCTCTGTGAGTTTGAGGCCAGACTGGTCTACAATTTCAGACAAGCCTATGCTACAGAGTAAGACCGTGTAACTAAAAAACAAAAAACAAAAATATGAAAATGAATTAGCTATTTATGCTTCATTAGTAACATACATTTATAAATATTTAAAATCACTACTAAGCTTAACTAAACCATCTCCCCTTACAAGATTGTCAGATATTCTCAGTATATACTAATAAACTTATTATATAATAATGAGTGCCAATTACAACTTTCATTAAGCTACATCTATTTTTATAAAATTATCCAAACTCATAATTTTTATTAAAAATTAATGGAAAATTGTTTATTAGTAAATGAAGCCCAAGACCATTTCCCACAAAAGAATATAATAATTGCCATTATCCAAGACAGAACATAGAAACATGAAGATATAGGCAGACCTACTCCACTGTATTTGCTAACTGCTGATTATCAGCTTGCTGGACTTTTGGGGTACCCTGTTAACAGGTAAGAATTAAGATGAAAGCAAAAATAACATTCCTATACAAGATCTAGTTTCAAAGTAAAAAAGAAAAGTCATAACTATAAATACAATGCTTCTTTGTTTTCTTAAATCATTCCAACATCAATTCTTTAAAACCTTGCTACTATTTCACTTTCCACTTTGAATCTTCTACTGACAGCACAACAGTGCTATACTCAAATTTCCATAAAAGATGAGAGAGACTCTTGGAAAATTGCATTGTCACCCTCAAAGTATAGAATTCTACAGAAAAATTATTTTTTTAATAATTTGTTTATTGTGTGTGTGCTGAGTGTGTATATGCACACAAATGTATGAGAACTTGTGTAACTCAAAAGAGGGCAGTGGGATCCCTGGAACTAAAGTTGTGAGCCAGCACACCTACACTGGGAATAGGATAACGGTGCTCTGTAAAGGCAGTAAGCACTCTTAACCACCAAGCCCTGAGTGAAGACGTCCCAGGAAGTTTAGAAGAAAGAGGGAGCAGATACCCTGGAGTTCCTTACTGGTGGCATTGAATCATTTAACCTGAATACAGAGAACCAAACCCTGGTCCTCCACAAAGACCAGCAAGTGCTCCTATCTGCTAAGATATTTCTCTAGTCTCTCAAGCTAAATTAATTTTAATATTTTTTCAATTACAAATACTTCTATTCCCTTAACTTTAAAGTCCATATATTAAAATGTCCTTAATACACAACTACAATCTCTCTCTCTCTCTCTCTCTCTCTCTCTCTCTCTCTCTCTCTCTCTCAAAGCACACTCCACAAGAGTTTTAGGTAACTACAATGTGTCTATGAATAAATACATATACATACATATATCTATGTAAACTTTTTTTTAAAGGTATCTTCAATCATAGGGTTGAAAAAGAAAGAAAAACAAACAGGGAGGAGACATAATTATATATATATATATATATATATATATATATATATATATATATTTTTTTTTTTTTTTTTTTTGATTTTTTGAGTCAGGGTTTCTCTTTGTAGCTCTGGCTGTCCTGGAACTCACTTTGTAGACCAGGCTGGCCTCGAACTCAGGGATCCACCTGCCTCTGCCTCCCAAGTGCTGGGATTACAGGCGTGCGCCACCACCGCTGGCTCATAATTATATTTTAATCAAGGTATATATAGACCAGCTCAATACTCTCCAAAACACATGCATTCATAAACTGAGAATGAAAAAATAATGATAAATGAATTAATGACAGTGATTCCGGTTTGGGTACAATATTACATTCTTACAAAAATGAAAGCCATGAAAAGGAAGAACTATTTCAGTATGTTTTATTTTCCTTGCATGTGAAAATTCCATGAGCACTCCCCTAGCTCAAGCTGTCTTTATTACATTTTTCTTTCTTTATTAACTTTTGTTGCCATACTAATTTTGATAAGTAAAATTTTGATAAGTAAGAAGAATGTAAAATAAAGCGACTGCGAGAACTGTTTCCTGGGTTAGTAGTAAATCAGTAAGTACTGCATGGATATGTGAAACACAATAAAAGTCTGTTCAACTGTAAACTGATAAAATCCAAAATAAATTAGAGGTCATTTTTGATTTAAATTCAAAACCGCTTACTTTCTCTGTCCTCTTTGTTTTCGTGGAGCGTAGTTCTGTATTTTCTCACAGGTCCCACTACTGCTGTCATCGATATCCTTGTTAGAAGGTTGATCTTTCCAAGGGAAGGTAAGTCCAGGTGTTACTCTGAATTGTTTCAAGTCTCCTTGTCCTAAGGAACTTTTCTCTCCACAATAACAAAAAGCGCAGAGCTGTTCACTGGTGAGGAAGATAATGAGGGAGAAAAGTAACTATATGCAGTGACCTTAGTTTTATTTTAAACTAAGTTTTTAAACTATATTTTCCATATTCCATATTGTGAGAATAACTAAAATAAATAACAACTATATATTTGCAATTCTACTTTTCTATAGTATAATTTCTTTCAAGATTTATTTTCAGTTCACATGTAGATATCTGTAAGGTGTATGCAGGTTGCCATGGATGTCAGAAAGGGGTACTGGATCTCCTGGAGCAGGAGTTACAGGCAACTATAAACAACCCAACATTGATATTGGGTATTGAACCGGGTCTTCTGGAAGAGCAGCAAGAGATACTAACCAATGAACCACCTGTAGCCCCTTTGGAGTGCTTTTAATCATGTATTTGTTACTGTAGAACTGAGGTTCAAAGCAAGTGTTCAAGCACTGTACTCCACCCAAACATGGCATGACTGTTTGGAACCCCGTGGACTGAGGTGTGGGTTCTCATGTGTGAACGTGTATGAATAGTGTCGTGGGTGCGCTGTAAGATGCACGTGGAAGGCAGACGACTGGCTAAGGGATTGCTCTTTGCCTTCTACCTTGTTGGAAACAAGTTAAATGTCAACCAGCTCCAAGGGTTGTCCTGTCTCCATCCCCCAGAGGAGACCTGGGGTGACAGAATGCTGTGTGACAACATCTAGATGTATGGGTTCTGCTGATTCAAACTCAGGTCCTCACATCTGCAGAACAAGCACTCTACTTATTCAGCCACCCCAAAAGAAAACCTAAGTATTAAATCTAAGGATCCATCTTAAAAAGAAATATACATATTGAATCTGACAACCACATTCTTGGGCTCTGTAAAGACTATGCAAACAATATTTATTTACTACTTTATAAACATCCTTTATGCATGTTATATGCACCAGTATCTATGAAGAAAAACAAGAGAAAAGTTTAGTAAGTTTTTAAGTTGTTAATGAATTGAAGGATTCAAGAGACAAACCGGATTAAATAGGAGGAAAATAAAGACTGTAAGGTTAGTTTCTATGAGGACGTTATAGCAGATACACGACATTATCCATCTTTGAAGACCAACAAACTATCATCAAGAGTGAGCCACAATGTGAACTTTTTGTGAATTAAGAGCTTCAATTTAAAAGAAATGTAAAAATATTGATATATTAAGTGTGCCAAATATATGACACTACTTCATAATATTAAGCTACAGGGGACAAATGAAAATCTAGAAACAGGAATATTCTGCACTATCTGCTCAAATCTTGAGTCTATTAAATTTAAAAAGAAATTATTACACTTAATAAGAGACTTTGCAGGTCTTCTCCTCTGATATTGTTCTTATAATAAATAGGCATGGATGCGCGTGTGCGCGCGTGTACACACACACACACACACACACACACACACACACACAGAGTATGTGATGGAGAGGGTCTCAGTGTGTAGCCATTACTGGTCTGAATTCACTCTACAGATTCTGCCTCCTGGTCCTAGGATTAAAGGTGTGTTCCACCACGTTGGGCCACACTTGTACTTTTTAATAAAGACAAACATTTGAAAAATAGATAACATATGGGATTGTAAAACCTAATATATTAGAAATGATCAGTATCATACAAATAGTAATCCTTTAATCAAGATACAAATTAAAGTGTGTAAAACACAATGATAATAAAACATGATGAAAATTTTGTAAAATGAAGCTAAAATTCTAATCAAAAGAGCAGTTATTCACTTATAGAAATTAAAACTTTAGATGTTGATAACTTAAGTCTTCTGTAAAAGAGGTCACCTGAATTTAAATGAAAACAATGACAGACAATTTAAAGAAAAAAAAGACTAGGAGCTGGAAAGATAGTTCAGTGGTTATGAACATTTATTGTTCTTTCAGGTAACTTGAGTTTAACTGCCAACATCCACATAGTATCTCACAACCATCCATGGCATGCATGCATGCATGCATGCATGCATGCATACATACATACATACATACATACATACCACATACATAAAATAAATAAATAAAAAATGTAAAGGGGAAAGCATTTGGAATGTAAACAAAGAATATAGAAAATAATAAAAAAAATCAATAATGTTTAAGAGATTGGGATAATACAATAGAAATTAATGAAATAAAGATGACAAAAAAAATCAGAACCCAATTCCTTAAAAATATCTCTGGGTAGGGAGAGAGATGGCTCAACATTTAAGAACAATGACTGCTCTTTCTGAGGTCCTGAGTTCAATTCCCAGCAACCACATGGTGGCTCACCACCATCTGAAGAGAGCAACAGTGTACTCACAATAAATAAATAAATAAATAAATAAATAAATAAATAAATCCTTTTTTTTAAAAACTCTGGGAGAATAAAGCTGGCAAAGTGCCGATTAGTTAGACTAAAGGAAATAACTATTTAAACAAAAACAAAAAAATGGTTACTCTTACTACTACTTTTTAATGTAATGGCAGAAATACTAAGCTAACCTAACTTGGCAATGGAAATAAATAAAAAGCATCTTTTAAGAAGAGAAGTAAAATTATTTATATTTGCTGATGACAAAACTGATTAAAGTAATATGCATATTCAAAACTCTTGAAAACTCCACCAAAAAACTGTTAGAACTAAATATTGTCAAGTTATAGGATATAAAATCAACATACAAAAATCTGCATTTCTATATGCTATTAAGCCATTTTAAAAAATCAGAAAGTAATCTCAATCACAACAGCCAATAAATAGCTTGTGTAAATTTAGGTGAGTAATAGATTTATACAGTTAGAACTATATACATGTAAGAAAAAAATCTTAATCATAAAAAACTAACTTGAAAAGCAAATACAATACGCATGACTGTAATCCTAGCACTCAGCAAACTGAAGCTGGGGGGTTACAAGTACTAAGCTGGCAAGGACTAATGAGATCCTGAAGCAAGATGACAAAGTGGAGAGAAGAAAATAACGCTAAATCGTATCCTCTCACTTCAAAGCACCTCACAAAGAGATTATAAAACTATGTCACCAATGCAACAAGATAAAAATCTAAGAAATAAAGCCACACATTTGCTATCAGCCTGTTTGCCAGAAATGGCAAGAGTACACAATAAAGAAACAGGTAGTGTTCAATGATTAGTGTTAAAAAAATTGGGGAGTCATATGTACAGAAATGTAACCCTGTCTCATACCCCATGCAAAATTCACTCAAAGTTGATTAAAGACTTCATTATGAGATCTGAAATTTGTAAAAACTGACAGGGATTCTTTGGGGAGGTCCTTTTGTCCTGGAATTTGCTCTGTAGATCAAGCTGGACTCAATCTCAAGAGCTTTGCCTGCCTCTGCCTCCTGAACGCTGTGAGTGAAGGCACAGGTAGCACTGCCTGGCAAAATACTATTGTTTTATTTTGAAAATATCTAAACCTCTCAAAATATTGGTGGAAAGTGAACTTATTGTAACAAATACCTGGATACTGTTCACCTAGGTTAAAGAATTCAGAAGTTATTACAATAAGAAGGTAGTTGGGGAGGACACTCTCACAAAATAACTCCAGTGACAGATGACACAAAATGTCAAAAGAACTAAGACAGAAGCTAGATAAAGTGTCTTCACAAAACATAGTTAAACCTGAGGACAGACCATGCCTTACAGACTATCCTACTGAATCAAAAAGGGCCTCAAATGCTAAATACAACTAAAATGTCACATTTAAATAGGATAGCCATTAAACTTAGTGAAGACCAGATCTGACTTAGATTTGATGATATTTTTTACAACTAAATTAGACTAAGGAAAGGTAATGAGGAGGAGAAAGGAAGTAAGAAGATAATCAAAGTCTCTTAAAGACAATGGCTTCAACCAAGTCAGTAGGCCAACTCAAGATGACAGGAAATTGTGAGTTAATCTATGAAGAAGATACAAATCACAGACCAACCCATAAGCAACCAAATAAATATTGGCATTGTTTGTTGAAAAGGAGAACAGAGGATAAGGTGGAATAAAGAGTAGTCTGGGGGCCTCTAAGGGGGAAGGAAGTATCTAATACATTGTTATATGGAAATGTTAACTGGGAAGACAGCAGAGTTTGGATTTTAGGAATATAGCCTCACTGGAAATAAGAATTTGTGGTTCATAAAGATACAAGCAAGGATCACAGCTGTCAGATTAGATGCACTTCGCTGAGAATTAAAGAAAGGTAGAGGCAGACAGTATACTCAACAACCCTCAAAATACAGAAGTGGAGGATCATCTTCACAAGACTTAACAGGATAAAAGGAAAAGGAGGAAGTACTAAAAGGAAAACAATGAAAACAAAACATTTTAAAAGACTGAGAATATTCAATTATCTAATACTTTCAGAGTCTTATTCAGGACTTCAAAATAGAACTTGAAAAATATAAGCCAAGAAAGTTGAATTAAATACTAATAGTTATAATATCCCAATTTTAATTATATATTTTTTCTTATCGTAAATAAAAAAACTTTCATTTGGGCAGTGGTAATGCATATCTTTAATCCCAGCACTAGGGAGGCAGAGCAAAGCAGATCTCTGAGTTCGAGGCTAGACTGGTCTACAGACAGCGTTCCTGGACAGCCAGAGCTTAGGGAAGAAAACAAAATAAAACAAAAAGAAAAGCCACTGTTATCGTTGTTATTTATTTATTTTGTGTACAGAGCACATATGCACACATCACAGTCAGAAGACATTCTATTAGAATCAACTCTTTCTTTTGACCATATGGATCCTGAGGATAAAACTTGAGTCATCTGACTTAATAGAAGTGCCTTTATCTTCTGAGCA
This sequence comes from Apodemus agrarius, assembly GCA_964023405.1. Taxonomy (NCBI): domain Eukaryota; kingdom Metazoa; phylum Chordata; class Mammalia; order Rodentia; family Muridae; genus Apodemus; species Apodemus agrarius. The sequence continues at coordinate 5,741,268 of OZ030006.1, read as the reverse complement.
TCTCACCAGCCCCACTTCTTTTCATTGATGGTTCAATTTTATTTATTTATTTATTTATTTATTTATTTACTTACTTACTTACTTACTTACTTACTGTGAGTGGAGAGAGATCCTTTCTTAAAGAATGAAGAGGGGGTATGATTACAAGTGTGTTATGTGTATACGTATCAGAAATTGCTTTCTTAAGGTTCCTAGCAACTTTTTAAAAATGTTTTAAAGTGTTTTACCTACATGTTATATCTGGCATCACATGTGTGCCTGGATAGCCACAGAGGACAGAATGCCCTAACAGTAGAGTTAGACAGTTTCAGTCACCATGTTGGTGCTAGAAACCAAATCTGGTTCCCCTGATAGAGAGAGCTGTCTCTTACATTAATTAGGAGCTCTTAGCTATGTCTTCAGTCAGGAAGCATATAGCTGAGATCAATACTTATCTGGAACAGCTATCTGGAACAGCTAGCACACTACCCTAGTACACTCCCTGCACTCTCTATCACCAAAGTCCATGCACAGCCAACTTCTAAACCATCATCACACAGGGGTGTCAAATGAGAGGGTAATGGTAAAGCCACACCCACACCCTATGCCCTGTCTCCAGTCAGTTTACCACCCTTTCCCCTGTCAGTGCCTCTAGTCCAGTTCTCTTCATTGTCTAACCTGATTTTGGCTTCTACACCAACAGAGACCAGGGAGTTTGTAGATTCCTCAGACACAGACCGCTGCAGAGCTGAGACTGGCTGCTTGTTGTTCTCCACTTCTGTTTCAGCATCCTCTTCCACAGATTGTTCTTTGATTTCTGCTTCACAGTAAACAAGAGAACAGAGTCATTTTGAGTTCAATTACTGAAAATTGTACCTACAAAGAATATATAATAATGGAAAAAATAAAACAAATAACACTTCAAAACTGTGAACAGTTCATATACATTATTAGTATCAGTTTGCTAATGCACAACCATCATCAGCATCATGTACACTGTGCTTCACTGTGCCTGGAGGCCAAAGTACAGCTGACTTAGAGAAGGTCCACATTAGAAATAACTGTTTAGAACTTTATTTTAAGGATTTTAACAGTTGATCTATACAATAAATGTATTTTGATGTGGTTCATTTTTTAAGTTTCTTCAGGTTTTATAAGTTGAGACTACTAATCTGATACAAATGTTATGCATCCTAGTCACTTGCCATTCTAAAAGCTAAATACTTGAACAGACAGCTCCTTGATTCTGCTGTCTTTTAAAATTCTCCTCAGAACTCCAGAAACTTTATTCTTTCTGAAGCATTCCTGTGAAACTTTTAATGTGTATGAGTGTTTTGACTATGTGTTGTAAGTATATCACATGCATTCAGTGACCTTGGAGGCCAGAAGGAGGCGCTAGAGCCCCCTAGATTGTAGATACAGATGGCTATGACCCACTATATGGGAATCAAACCCAGGTTCTCTGCCAGAGCCAAATGTTCTTAACTCCTCAGCTATCTCTCCAGGTCCTGTGAAGCTTTTAAAACACCTCTACCCCCAACATGACTTTTCTCTTTAAATGGAAGTAGTCTATTGTCTTTTACACTGCATTACCAGATTAAAGAGACACTTCTCCTCTACCAATGCCCCTGATACAATTCCCCATTAAACAAATCCTTGTTTTTTAATTGGAAATTTATTTAGACCTTTCTACACGGTCCCTGAACAAACAAACCTATAGACCATGTATCAATTTAACCATCTGATGGCTATTTAAATATTAAGGGCATTTCTCTTTTATTCACCTGTCAAACTATGTTTCTCCATATGTTTCATAAAATAGTTCATGAGGATCAAATGATTTGATTCAGACCACAGTTCTTGGGAGGCTAAGATGACAATCTGTTCTAAGTTACGTTTTAATACATACTGCATTCCAGGACAGCCTGTACTATATAAACTTAACTAGAAAAAAGTCGGAGGAAGGGAGAGGGACAGAGAAAAGGAGGGGAAAGGAGGGGAGGGGAAACGGGGGGGAGGGGAGAAGAGGGAGAGACAAACAGACAGGAATGAATGAATAAAATATCTAATTATCTACTATCTTCTCAGTTGATGTCTTTGACTCCCAAATGCAAACACAGCCTTCTAGCTGAAGAACTTAATTATTGTCCAGGTTTCAGCAGTCTCCTCTGGGGTTAATAACCTTTAAGTCTACATATACAGCACTAGCTCCTCACCAATATCCCAGGTCATACTTTACAACACACTACACATGGCCATCTTAGCATCTTAAATAAATTTCACTTGAAACTTCATCTTACACCTCTCACATCAGTATTTCAGTTTTATTTTACTATTTTTATGAGTATCACCTAAAATTAACATGAATTTTAGGAAAGTACTTGGAAGAGAAAAATGAATATAAATTCCAACAAAATTAGTGACATGAAGCAACAATAGGCTGTTTGGGTTTTCATAGTTCAAACACTGCTGTACCTTTTTAAAGAAGGAAACAGAAAAAAAAATGGCCATTGTTTATAAGACTTATCAATCAAGGTATCCTGATTACCCTACAGACAATTTTTGTGTAAAAAAAATACTTAGGCATCAAATCAACAAAGTATGTATTCATATCAAATATAAAGAGACTAAAAATGCAATGGTTACAATGAAATTATACATTTCTATGTGATAACTGAACCAATGACTAGGTGAATACATCACAAATGAGAGAAAATACATGCATCCCCATATAAATATGTAGACTCAAAGTATGTAAAGAACTTGAAAGATGTACAAGATAAAGCATAAAATCCTGTCCAAGCAAAAATTTTGTGCAAAACAATCGTTTTGTGCATCTTCACAGCTTTAAGTGGAAGCATAACTGGATCAACTAGAGACCCTCCACACAGCTAAGCACGGCAGGTGCTTAGCAAGTCATAAGACTGGAAGCAACTGGGCCATTTCTCTATCACAAAGAGAAAAAAAATTGTTCTTGGTAAAATTATATTTCTCTCTCCCATGGAGACCTAACAGCTAACCCAAGCTACAAAGCAATGAGAGTTCTAAGAGGTGTCAAAGAACAAGGCTGGAAGAAATCTGGGTTCCTAAGCAATGGCACAGAGACCAATGAAATCTTATCAAACACAACCTTTCATGATTGACATACTAAATGAAGGCAGGTAAGCTATGGTGGATAAAGGCCTTGACATGCAAACTTGATAACCTAAGTTCAAATCCCACATGGACGGAACCCAAAATGGAAAGAGAAAACAGATCTCAACACGAGTATACTGTGGGACCAAAGAGGAGACTGGGAGGAAAGGGAGGGATTGAGAGAGGGAAAGGGGTGGATCAATGTTTTCATACTATATGGGAGAAAATTCACTGCATATAACCTATTGCTATATTTTTGGAGTTTCAATCACAACAGTTCAATTCAAACTCAAATTAACACAGAAGTTATTATAAAGAATGGGGACCTGGCATTTAAAAAAAAAAAAAACTTTAAAAATTTAAATGGCTTGTTTATCATGAAACATTAACAATGGGATGTTAAAAAGAAAGTAACTGGTCCTTTTTATGCTGCTATTAATGTGATGTGACCAGAACCTAAAGTAGTGACTTAGAAAGCAAACACTAACCACAAATACCTAGAAGTCAGAAGTTACTTTATGTTACCTGCTCTCCTCAGCTTTCCCAATAAGAGAAAAAGGAATACCATTCTGTTAGCAACTCTTTGCATGTTCATTATATACAAAGTACTAAAGAATGATATATTCTTCAATCTGTGGGATATACTTAGTGCACATTTCTTCAGGTTGACAAGGAGTAAAGCTAAGAGGAGTGTACACATAAAATGTGCACAAGAACAAGAAATAAGAAGCTGAAAGTATGAATGTGCATCTACTCTGTGGATGGGTTTGCTTATCTTTAATAAATAGATTTAGAACCAGTTCTAATCAACAATGCCGGCAATCAAGGCTAGCTTTGAGTGTGCTCTTTCTCAGGCCAATGGCTCTATCCAGGATCCTAACAGGGACTTGCTAAAGAAACTGAAGGATTTCTGGTTTGACTTTTTATTCTTTAATTAACAAATATTCTAACTGCTTCCTTGAAAGTAGAAATTCCAACCACAAAACATAACAATAGGTATCCCTAAATGTATCTATCTTACACTCTTCCTGTGTAGAGTAAGTTAGATCTTACTACTTGTCCCAGTCAGGGCAGGATGCTACGCCCTCTGTGACCCGCATTCTTTTCCTAGCCCTACTCTTCAAAAATTGTCAGAGTTTGGCAGTAAGAAGTGAAACATGCCATGGTAGCCGGGATGATATCAACCAAAGATTAAACCTGTGATCTCATCCAGAACACACCTGGATGAATGACTGTGAAGACCAGTGACAACTTATGAAATATTCCAGCCAGCATTTGGTTATCTATAGACTATCCAAAAATTGATGTGCTTAAATACCAACTGGTATGGTTTATAATGAATAAACCAGAAACTAGTCCAACAAAATAGTATAAGCTCATTTAACTGGCCACTTTTTACTTTTTTTTTTTTTTGGTTTTTTGAGACAGAGTTTCTCTGTGTAGTCCTGGCTGTCCTGGAACTCACTCTGTAGACCAGGCTGGCCTCGAACTCAGAAATCCACCTGCCTCTGCCTCTCAAGTGCTGGGATTACAGGCGTGTGCCACCATGCCTGGCTCACTTTTTACTTTTAATAGGGTTTTTAATATTCAGTTACATGCAGCCCAATTTGTAAAAGACAAAAAACTAACAATTTTCATGCCTGAAACTGGGGAAACAGAAGGGAGAATTTTCATATCTGAAACTAGAGGAAGAGATCATGAAAGATGGCTCAGCCAGTAAAGCCCCGCTAAGCAAGAATTAAGACTTGAAATCAGAAGAATTCACATCAAAAGTGTATAATCCCATCATTTTGAAAGCAGAAATAGGAAGATCCCTGGAGCTCATAGCCAACTGGTTCTCCTGATTCAAACTGGTCCTGTCTCAAAAATCAGTGTGTGGGGGTGCCAGGTTAGTGATACATACATGTCTTTAAGCCAGTCTGCTCTACATATTGAGTTCCAGGACAAGAGCTACATAATGAGACTCTGTCTCAAAAATAAAAAAAGCAGGGACCAAGTATGGTGGTACACATACTTTAATTGAAGCACTTAAGAAGTAAAAGCATATGATCTCTTTGAGCTCAAGGCCAGTTTGGTCTGCATTAGGAGTTCCAAGACAGCCAGGTTACACTGAAAGTAAGCAAGCAAGCAAGCACACCAATGTAGTGATCAATAGAGTAAAACACTGGACATCTACCTCCTGGGTATATCAATCATTACCTCCTATGGACACATGGATGGATACAGTCCCCTCCTACAATGGTTAGTTTTAATTATCAATTGGATACAATCTATAATCATCTGGAAACAGTCTTGATGAGGAATTATCTACACCAGGCTAGACTATGGCCATGTAGGTAGGGGATTGTCTTATTTTTTAATTGATGTAGGAAGACACGTTCATTGTAGTCAGTACAATTCCCTAGAGAGAAGAAAAATAGCTAAGGTACTGGAGAGACAGTTTGGTAGTTAAGAGTGCTTACTGAACCAATACATGGCAACTCACAACCACCCTGCAACTCCATTCCATGGATTCAACACCCTTTTTTGACTTTAGAGGGCACCAGGTATGTATATGGAACATAGACTTAGATGCAGAAAAACCATCCATCCACATAAAATAAAAATAAATGATCTTTAAATATAAGTAATCCAAATCATTAATAAGAAATATATTTCTTAAAAAATAAGAAATCTGAGAGCAAGCAAACAAGGATACACTATCTCTTTGTGGATACAGTGTGACCAACTGCTTGAGTTCTAGCCTTGACTATCCCAAAACAACAGACAGGAAGTTGGAATGTGAGTCTATTAAATATGTCCTCTTCTTCTCTAAGTTGTCCTTAGTTGGGGTATTTTTAATCACAGCAATGGAAATGAAGCCAGACACCCCAACTTTAAACCTAGCCTAAATAAAAATAATCAGTGCCACTTGGTCACAAAATTCTCTATAGCCAAAAAGGTGGATAGGAGAAAAAGGAAATAGCTCCTAATTAATTTTCTAGCCACTAGGTGGCATATATGCCATATAACTAGACTATGGAAGTAAGAAAGCTTCTAAAAGAACTTAAGTATCTATAGTTCATGAAACATCACTGGTTATATAGCATTTAAGGGATACAAAGAAAATTAAATCTGACCTCTAACTTTATGTACTTATACAATCCTTTAATACCTCCACCCTAAAGAATTAGTTTTAAGACAGAAAGTTTAAGTAAACGATGGCTTATAAACTAATTATCCACAATAAACAGACATCTTTAACTCAGCCATGGACTCCCAATAGGGCCATGACAAGTTACTGAACTTTGGTTTACTTCCAAAATCAAATAGATAATGCCTCCTAGAATAACAATTGTTATTCTGGTTGTACACCTTCATACAGTATGTTCTATATTGTCTTGCTCATCTCACCTACATCTTATCTTCCTCATGCACACTAAACAGCTACTCAATGAATTGTACCTGTGGCTCTTGATGTATGAGCACAAATTATCTTTAAAATAGTTTAGGATGTAACAGAAGGAACACTCCTGACTTTGTGCTAAGAAGTTAACATTTGATTTCTTTCTTTCTTTCTTTTTTTTTTTTTTTGGTTTTTTCGAGACAGGGTTTCTCTGTATAGCCCTGGCTGTCCTGGAACTCACTCTGTAGACCAGGCTGGCCTCGAACTCAGAAATTCACCTGCCTCTGCCTCCCAAGTGCTGGGATTAAAGGCGTGCGCCACCACTGCCCGGCTGATTTCTTTTTTTAAAAAAAGATTTTAATTTTTATGTATATGAATACATTGTAGCTGTATTCAGACACACCAGAGAGAGGCATGGGATCTCATTACAGATGGTTGTGAGCCCGAAAGCTCAAAATAAACAAGTTACAACTCACCAGCACAGGAAGCCTTAAGTGAGGGTGATTTGGTTTCTCTGAGAAAGGGAACAAAATACTCACAGGAAGAATAAGAGAGACAAAGTGTGGAGCAGAGACTGAAGGAAAGGCCACCCAGAGACTGCCCTACCTGGGGATTCATCCTATAAACAGTCACCAAAACGCTGACACTACTATGTATACCAAAAGGAGCATTCCATGTCTCTGGAGGGGCCCTGCCAGAGTCATACAAATACAGAAGGAGATGCTAACAACCAACCATTGGACTGGTCGTGGGGTCCCCAATGGAGGAGCTGGAGGGTGGTCCAGAGGAGCTGAAGGAGTTTACAGCCCCATGGGAAGAACAAAGAGGTAGGCCACCCAGATGCCCCAGGATTCCCAGGGACTGAACCATCAACCAAGGGGTACACATGGTTCCAGCCAAAAATGTGGCAGAGGAATGCCTTGTTGGGCATCAGTGGGAGGAGTGGTCCTTGGTCAGGTCAAGGCTCAATAGATGCCCCAACAAAGGGAAATGGGGGTGAGGGGAGATTGGAGTGGGTCGGGTGGAGGGGCATAGACTTGCAGGCAGGGGTGGGAAGAGGGGTTGGGGGTCTTTGGGGAGGGAAGAAATTGGGAAAGGTTTTACCATTGGCAATGTAAATGAAGATGATATTCAATAAAAATAAATAAATAAATAAATAAATAAATAAATAAATAAATAAGAATCAAGTCTCAAAGTTGAGCTTCAAAGCCTGGGTTTGTTTGTACACTTTCACTGCAGGCACCCTCTAAATGTATCACACAAATTTTGTTAACAAGATTATTGGGACTCCTTCCTGAGGAATCATTTTTGTACTATTTTGTAAAATAAATACTGAAAATACAAGTATTACTCTCACTCTTTAAGTACTATCAAATAAAATTGAGTAGAGAAAACATCGAAGTTAGAGGAAATAAAACACTCACTTCAAACAGTTACAAAATCATTTCCTTAAAAAGCAAAAAAAATTCTTGCTCCAGGTGTAGTGGTTCATACCCATAAACTCAGGAAGTCAAAGCTAGATTGGCCTATATAACAAGTCTGGGCCTTCCTGGCTTAAACAGTAAAATCTGAATGAAGTCTACAACTGTATTCAACAAATTCACACATATTAAAGCATATTCAATTGTAATGCCTCTTATAAAATACACCAGAATCCAAGCATGCCCTCCCCTACCACACTACAAAGTACATTACTCCAAAGCATCCTACTTTGCAATGAATTGCAATTTTAAAGATTGACTTAATCATAGGTCCTAGATTCTGGGTAGAAAAGAATGTATCTTTATTTTTAATAACCTCCAAATTTTAAAATTAAAAAAATTAATATGAGCTATGAGAGAGAAAATATAAACTGATTAGACAGTTGCTGCTGGATAGCATAAATTGCAGAATTGCAAAGACTGTGAACACTCAATTTAGGTCTACATAAAGAAAGGGACAGTATCTCAAATGCAAAATGTGTAAGTAATGTTTTTAAAACTCTTAATTAAACTACAGTTACAGGTTTGCCCACTGCATTAGGTATTTGCATGTATATATTTCACAAGACTGTCAACACTGATGCAGAAGCAGGAAGGAGCTTTACCACAACAGTAGGTTTAAACTGAACTGGAAGGGGTTAGGAAGATGGCTCAGAGGACAAAGTGTTCATGAGTAAAGCACAAGGACTGGGATCTGGATTCCCACGTCCTACTTAGCAGCCAGGTAGTCGTGGCCATCACCTGTTATCTCAGCTCTTGGAAAACAGGCTTCCACACATATACAAACAAGCACACATATAGGTGTGCATGTTTACATATGTGCACACACAGACACATACACAATCTACAGGAAAACCAGCAAAAAGGACTATATATATGATATGCTAAGAAAAGAAAAAACAAAATGTTCAATTAAAAGAGCTAGCTGGACAAGATAGCTAATTGAGAGGCTGGGAGAAGAAAGGTCTTATCTCCAAAAGCAGAGAAAGAAAAACAAACAAACAAACAAAACCATAAAAGATTAAAAACAGCAGAGGACATCATCATCAATTACTGCAAGAATTGCTATACGTCTAGAAAGGTGGCTGAGTAAGGTTAAGAGACTTAAAATCCTTGCATATGGCTGGAATTCAGCTACGAGCACCAATGATGGGTGAATATACCCACAGACACATAATTAAAGATAAAATTAACGATTAAATAAGAATCACCATCATGTTTAATGTAATGTACTGGTTGTCAAATGGATTAAAAACATGAGCCAACTATATAATGCTAAGAACAAACCTACTTTGAACATAAAACACGTGTAAATTAATAGTAAATAAACAAAGAACGAAATCCTCTACTCACAGTATAATGCTGATGAGCATGCAAAACAGTACAGGCATTGACACTGCAAGGTATTTACAAAACTAAACATTCCAACCATTATGCTAATTAATATTTACCCAGATTGGTTTAAGATATGGCCACACCAAAAAAATAAAAATCAAAAACAAAATTATGTTTATTGTAGGTCTACATGGTAAACCTTTGAAATTATCTATAAGTGGATGATTTAACAGTAGATTATTGAGTGACAGCAGAATGGTCATCAAGTTGTACATGGATAATTTCAAGCCAAAGGAGGCTAAGGCAAAAATACTGCCTTGACTTTGCGGGTATGTAATAAGCTCCAGGCCAGCCTGGGCTATGGAATAACCATTCTCACAAAAAATATGGGGGTAGGGAGGGTGGGGAGACAGGGACGGAGAGAGAAAGGGAAGGAGGGAGGGAGGGAGAGAACTGCTGCTGCACATCTACCCTCAAAAACATGATAATCTTGTAAACACCACAAATATTGTAATAAGACTAAGATAGTAACAAAGGATATTTACAAAATACAAAAACAGTTACAGTAATAAACTATTTCTTGTCAACATAACCTTGAATATAAAAGCAAGTTCCTGTGATGCAAATAAAAGAAGGGGTTATAGTAGACCCCTCTCCACTTCCCAAAAGGGTGAAGATCAAATACATAGACTTTCTTCAATCATGAACTAGGTACACTGAAAGTGAAGGGATTGAAATAAGCCATACCAGATAATCAGAATACAAGAGAAGCAGGAGAAAAAACTTTAAAAAGCAGACTGGCATGAAGAGGAAAAGAAAAAGGTCACTGTATAATGAAAAGGGCTCAGTTCAACAAAGACATATAATATGTACACAACTCAATAACAGAAAGCAATGAGGTAAAAGGAGACCTAAGTTTTAGATCATAGCTGGGAACTTAAACAGAATATGCAACCAAAAAAAAAAAAAAACTTAAAAAAAATCAACAAAGAAATATTAAAAGGGACTGGAGGCTGTTCTTCTAGAGGGCCAAGGTTCAATTCTACATACCTACAGGGTAGCTCACAACTGTCACTCCAGATCTAGAGGATTCGAAGCCCTCTTCTGGCTACTATGGACACAAGACAGACACACACACACACACACACACACACACACACACACACCTACACATAAAATAAAAATAGATCTCAAAAAATAAAAATAAAACATTTAAAGGGAGAATGGGGTCTGGAGAGGTGCCTCAGTGCCTTATGTTCCGGCACAATAGGTAGCTCACAGTCACCGGTATAGAACTCTAGCTCCAGAACATGTAACTGACTCTTCTAGCCACTAAAGGCACTCATACATGTACCACACGTACACAGGTACACATACACACACACCAACACACTGAAACTTTAAAATTCAAAGATAAATTATGTACCTTACAAGGCATTTGCATATTATATATACCATCCAACACCTCTAAAATATACAATCATTGTCTCTAGGACAGATTATGTCCCAAAACAAGCCTCAGAAGACAGAAAAAGAAAAAAAAGGGTGTATCATGCATTTTCCTTACTACTGTGGAATAAAGGTTCAAATGCATAAAAAAGAATATTTACAAATTATTTACAATAAAATTTAAAATTTTCTTAAGACAATGAAAACGAGAAAAACCTAGTGGGTTCAGCAAAAGAACTAAGAGAGATTTGTAGCATCCAGTACCTACCCATCACCAGAAGAAAAAGAAAATAAAAAATTAATGAGGGCATTCACATTACTAGAAACAAGCAGACCAAATCAAACCACAAAATAGAAGGAAACAAATCCAGACATCAGAGCATAAAATAATAAAATAGAGACAAAGAGGAGGAGGAGGAGGAGGAGGAGGAGGAGGAGGAGGAGGAGGAGGAGGAGGAGGAGGAAGACTGCCACAGCCACTGCCACCACCACAACAGGAAGGGGGCTAAGTGAGAGTGGGAATGTTGCCATGCTAACAGGAGTGGTGAGGACAGCTGAGGGATGTAAGTACAAGGCTAGCCTGATATACACAACTAGATTCCATCCAAAGAAGACACGTGAAAGCAAAAAAAAAGAAAGCAATCAAAGAATATAGAATAAGAAATGAAAAGATACATTACATAGCTGACAACAAAAACAACATCACTATTAAGAACAGGAAGGTGGATCAATGGAATAAGATTGAAGACCCAGAAGTGAACCCACACATATATGGGCAATTGATCTTCGACAAAGGAGCTGAAAACATCCAGTGGAAAAAAGATAGCCTTTTCAACAAATGGTGTTGGCTCAACTGGAGGTCAACATGCAGAAGAATGAGAATTGACCCACTCTTATCTCCTTGTACTAAGCTCAACTCCAAGTGGATCAAGGACCTCCACATAAAACCAGATACACTGAAATTAATAGAAAAGAAACTGGGGAAGACCCTTGAGAACATTGGCTCGGGGGAAAGTTCCTGAACAGAACACCAATATCTTATGCTCTAAGATCAAGAATAGACAAATGGGACCTCAGAAAATTACAAAGTTTCTATAAGGCAAAAGACACTGTGAAAAGCACAAATCGGCAACCAACAAATTGGGAAAAGATCTTCACCAACCCTACATCTGACAGAGGGCTAATATCCAATGTATACAAAGAACTCAAGAAGTTAGACCCCATAAAACCAAATAACCCCATCCAAAAATGGGGTACAGAGCTAAACAAAGTCTTTTCACCTGAAGAAATTCGGATGGCTGAGAAACACCTTAAAAAAATGTTCAACATCTAGCCGGGCGTTGGTGGCGCACACCTTTAATCCCAGCACTTGGGAGGCAGAGGCAGGCAGATTTCTGAGTTCGAGGCCAGCCTGGTCTTCAGAGTGAGCTCCAGGACAGCCAGGACTACACAGAGAAACCCTGTCTCGAAAAACCAAAAAAAAAAAAAAAAAAAAATGTTCAACATCATTAGTCAGTAGAGAAATGCAAATCTAAACAACCCTGAGATTTCACCTCACACCAGTCAGAATGGCTAAGATTAAAAACTCAGGAGACATCAGGTGTTGGCGAGGATGTGGAGAAAGAGGAACACTCCTCCACTGCTGGTGGGACTGCAAGCTGGTACAACCACTCTGGAAATCAGTCTGGCGGTTCCTCAGAAAACTGGACATGATACTTCCGGAGGATCCAGCCATACCCCTCCTGGACATATACCCAGAAGATTCCCCAGCATGCAATAAGGATACATGCTTCACTATGTTCATAGCAGCCTTATTTATAATAGCCAGAAGCTGGAAAGAACCCAGATGTCCCTCAACAGAGGAATGGATACAAAAAATGTGGTATATATACACAGTGGAGTACTATTCAGCCATTAGAAACAATGAATACATGAAATTCTTAGAGAAATGGATGGACCTGGAGAACGTCATACTAAGTGAGGTGACCCAGTCTCAAAAGAATACCCGTGGTATGCACTCACTGATAAGTGGATATTAGCCTAGAATCGTGGGACACCAAAGACACAATCCACATACCAAATGATGTCTGACAAGAAGAATGGAGTGGACACTGGTGATGGAAAGGCTCAAAGCATCAGTTTAGGGGAATACCAGAACAGGGAAGTGAGAAGGGATGGATGGGAGTACAGGCGGAGGAAAAAGGGCATGTGGGGCCTTTGGGGGGGTGGGGAACCAGAAAAAGTGAAATGAAATGTAAATATAGAATATATCCAATACAAAAATTAAAAAAAAAAAAGAACAACGGGGTGGGGGATGGGGGATGGGGTAGGAGGTAGGGGGTGGGGGGTGGGGGTGGGGGTGGATCTGAACATATACTCTGCTAAAACTGAACCATGATAGAATATCACCGCAGACCAACAGTAAGAAATAAAGTTTAATCAATCAGAAAAAGAAAATTTCTATCAAGAAAAGGCCTAGAACCAAACTTTTAAAATAAAACAAGTATCAATTATTCTGAAATAATTTATAAGCCTAAAGGGGAGTAATTCTTCTAAGTTCCTTCTATCAGACTTCAATTGCCCTGGTTTTTTTTTGTTTGTTTGTTTGTTTTGTTTGTTTGTTTGGGGGGGTGTTATTTGGTTTTTTTCAGGACAGGGTTTCTCTGCGTAGCCCTGGCTGTCCTAGAACTCACTCTGTAGACCATACTGGCCTCCAACTCAGAAATCCACCTGCCTCTGCTTCCCAGAGTGCTGGGTTTACAGGTATTCACCACCAGTGCCCGGTTCAATTGCCCTGTTTTTTAAAAAGTATGGATGAGAGACATTAGCATACAAGATGCTACAGGTCAATGCATATAAAATTTCTCAAAGGTGGGTGAAGGTGACTCATGCCTTTGATCCATCTAAGGGATACTGTGATCCTTAACATCTATGCACCAAACACAAGGGCACCCAAGTTCACAGAAAAAACACTACTTCAGCTTAAATCACATATTGACCCTCACACAGTGATAGTGAGTCCCTTCAGTACCCTATTCTCACAAATACACAGATCCTACAGACAACAAATAAAGGAAATGGTGCAGCTAATTGACATTATAAACCACTTCTTTTTAAATTTATTTACATTTGTCTTCTTACTCCTGTTCCCCCATCCCCCGCCCCTGCCCCTCCCACCTCCCAGAAACCCCCTATACCATTCCCCATCTCTCTGCTTCTATGAGGGTGTTCTTTCACCCACTCCTGCCTCCTCGCCCTCAATTCCCCTAGTCTGGGGGATCTATGATTCTTCATAGGACCAAGGACCTCTCCTCCCATTGATGTCTGACAAGGCTGTCCTTGGCGACATACACAACTGGAGCCATGTATGTATATTCCTTGGTTGGTAGCTTAATGCCTGGGAGCTCTGGGTGGTCTGGTTGGTTGGTATTGTTGTTCCTCCTATGGTACTGCAAACCCCTTCAGCTCCTTCAGTCCTTTCTCTAATTCCTCCATTAGGGACCCCACACTCAGTGCAATAGTCAGCTGCAAGCATCCGACCATTGTAAGGCTCTGACAAGGCCTCTCAGGAGACATCTATAATAGCCTCCTTTCAGCAAGCCATTCTTAGCATCCACAATAGTGTTGGAGTTTGAGAACTGTATCTGGGATGAATCCCCAGGTGGGATAGTCTCTGGATGGCCTTTTCCTTAAGTCTCTGCTCTGCACTTTGTCCACATATTTGCTCACAAGAATATTTTGTTCCCTTTTCTAAGAAGGACCAAAGCACCCACACTTCTGGTCTTCCTTCTTCTTGAACTTCATGTGGTCTATAAGTTGTATCTTGGGTATTCAGAGTTTGGGGGCTAATATCCACATATCAGTGAGTACATACCATGTGTGTTCTTTTGTGATTGAGTTAACTCACTCAGGATATTTTCTAGGTCCATTCATTTACCTAAGAATTTCATGAATTTGTTGTTTTTAATAGCTGAGTAGTACTCTATTGTGTAAATGAACCACATTTTCTGTATCTACTCTTCTGTCTTAGGACATCTGGGTAGTTTCTAGTTTCTGGCTATCACAAACAAGGCCACTATGAACATAGTGGAACACGTGCCCCCTGTGGCATGGTGAGACATCGTTTGGGTAATATTCCCAAGAGTGGTATTGTTGGGTCTTCAGGTAGGTCTATTTCCAATTTTCTGAGAAACCTCTAGATTGATCTCCAGAGTGGCTGTACCAGGTTGCAATCCCACCAACAATGGAGAAGTGTTTGTCTTTCTCCACATACTCGCCACCATCTGCTGTCTCCTGAGTTTTTTATCTTAGCCATTCTGACTGGTGTGAGGTGGAATCTCAGGGTTGTTTTGATTTGCATTTCCCTGATAACTAAGGATGCTGAACATCTCTTTAGGTGCTTCTTGGCCATTTGGTATTCCTCAGTTGAGAATTCTCTGATTACTCTGTGCCCCATTTTTTAATAGGGTTATTTGGTTCTCTGGAGTCTAACTTCTTGAGTTCTTTGTAAATATTGGATATTAGCTCTCTATCAGATGTAGGGTTGGTAAAGATCTTTTGCCAGTCTGTTGGTTGACATTTTCTTACTGAAATTGTCCTTTGTCTTACAAAAGCAGCTTTGCAATTTTATGAGGTCCCATTTGTCAATTGTTTTTTTTTTGTTTTATTTTGTTTTTTGTTTTTGTTTTTTTGTTTTTGTTTTTTTCGAGACAGGGTTTCTCTGTATACTCCTGGCTGTCCTGGAGCTCACTCTGTAGACCAGGCTGGCCTCAAACTCAGAAATCCACCTGCCTCTGCCTCCCAAGTGCTGGGATTAAAGGCGTGCGCCACCACCGCCGCCCGGCCCATTTGTCAATTCTTGATCTTAGAGCATAAGCTACTGGTGTTCTATTCAGGAAAATTTCCCCTGTGACATGTGCTGCAGCTAACTGACTTTAAAAACCAAATAGTGCTAAGGAATATTTACAGAACATTTCACCCGAACACAAAAGAATATAGCTTCTTCTTAGCACATCACAGAACTTTCTCCAAAGTTCCCATACTTGGACACAAAGCAAGTCTCAACAGATGAAAGAAAACGGAAATAAACCCCTGCATCCTATTTCAACAACATGGATTAACGCTGGATATCAAAAACAGAAAGTTTACAACTCATCACTGAACGAAAAACAGGTGAGGACAGAGGCTAATAGACTTAGGAACTTTCTAGAATTGGATAAAAAAAAAATGAAAGGACAACATGGAACACAATTAAGTGCCTCGATAAAAAGAGAAAGACATCTGATTTTAGTAATTTAATAGCACATCTGAAATACCTACAACAAAGAAAAAATAATACCCAAAATGAATAGATGGCAAGAAGTAGTGAAACTCAGGACTGATTCAATAAACTAAAAAGAAACAAAAAAAAATCAATATAAATAATCAATAAAATAAAAAGTTGGTTCTTTGAGAAAACCAGTAAGACCACCACACCCCTAGCACAATGAACTAAAGGGTAAAGAGAAGATCCAAATTAACAAAGGTAGAGACATAAGAGCAGACATAAATAGTATCGGACACTGAGGAAATTCAGAAAATCATAGACATATTTTAAAAACCTGTACTCTACCAAATTGGATAATCTATTTAAAAATGGATAATTTCTCAATATACACTACCTAACAAATTTGAATAAAATCAGGTAAGCAACTATTTAAATTGCTATAACCCTTAGTGAAATACAAGCGGTAATTAAACCTACCAACCAAAAGAAGTCCAGGGCTGAGTAGCTTTTGGCAGAGACTTCTATCAGTTACTGCGATATTCCTCAAATTATTCAACAACAACAACAACAACAACAACAACAAAAATCCCTTTATAAGGACCCAGTAACTGCAACCAAACCACATAAAGAGCCAACAAAGACTGGGAATTACAGACTGATTTTGCTTAATTAAACATAGATGGAAAAATTCCCAATAAAAATACTTTCAAACTGAATCCAAGAACACAGCAAAAGATATCTACCATGATCAAGTAGGCTTCATCCCAGAGATGCAGGGATGATTAAACATATGCATATCAATATATGTACTCACCATATAAAAACTGACTGGAAGACTCTCTCCATACCTACTGAATCCAGTACTTGAAGTCTTAGCGAGAGCAGTAAGAGAACTGAAGGAGATGAAAAGGATATAAATAGAAGGAAAGAGAAGTCAAAGTATCTGTATTGCAAATGATATGATAGTATACCTTAAGTGACCCTAAAAGTTCCACTAGGAAATGCCTATAGCTGATAAAAATATAAGTAGGAGGATAAAAAAAACTTCACTATCAAAAGTCAGAAGCCTTCCTATGTACAAATGACAAAGAAATCAGAGAAACACAACCTTTCACAATAGCTTCAAATGATAAAAAGTATCAGATAACTCTAATGAAGCAAGTAAAAGATTTGAACGATAAAAACTTTAAGACACTGAATAAAGAAACTGAAGAAAATATCAGAAGACAGGATATCAGAAAGTAGGTCTACCATGTTCCCATGTTCATGGATTAGTATGATTAATAGAATAAAAGCTATCCTAACAAAAACAATGTACAAATACAATGCAATCTCCATTAAAACCCAACACAATTCTTCACAGAACTTGACAGAACAAATTTCAGCTTCAAATGGAAACAAACATAACAAACAAACAAAAAACTCTGGATAGCTAAAACATTACTGAATAACAGAAGAACTGCAGGAGGTATCACCATGCCCAATCTCAAACTGTACTACAGAATTATAGTAGTAAAAACATCATGACACAAAAACATACACGTTGCTATGGAAATGAACTGAAGATCCAGAAAGAAGTACATACCTATGGACACACCTGATTTGTCATAAGGAAGCCAGAAGAAATAGACTGAAAATAAAACAGCATCTTTTTTTTAAATTCTTTTTAAAAATTAGATATATTCTTTATTTACATTTCAAATGATTTCCCCTTTCCTGGTTCCCTCCTCCCCATAAGTCCCATAAGCCCTCATCCCTAACCCCTGTTCCCCAATCAACCCCTCCTGCTTCCCTGTCCTGATATTCTCCTAAAGGCAGCATCGAGCCTTTCCTTCCTTCTTCTTGGACATCATTTAATATGTGAATTGTGTCTTGGGTATTCTGAGCTTCTAGGCTAATATCCACTTATTAGTGAGTGCATTCCATGTGTGTTCTTTTGTGATTGGGTTACCTCACTTAGGATGATATTTTCCAGTTCCACCCATTTGCCTAGGAATTTCATGAATTCATTGTTTTTAATAGCTGAGTAGCATTTGATAGTGTAAATATACCACATTTTCTGTATCCATTGAGGGGCATTAAAGTTCTTTCCAGCTTCTGGCTATTATAAATAGGGCTGCTATGAACATAGTGGAACATGTGTCCTTATTACATGCTGGGGAATCCTCTGAGTATATGCTCAGGTATAACAGGGTCCTCTGATAGTATCATGCCCAGTTTTCTGAGGAACCACCAGACTGATTTCCAGAGTGGTTTCACCAACTTGCAATCCCACCAGCAGTGAAGGAATGTTCCTTTTACTCCACCACATTCTCCCCAGCACCTGCTGCATCCTGAGTTTTTGATCTTAGCCATTCTGACTGGTATAAGGTGGAATCTCAGGGTTGTTTTGATTTGCATTTCTCTGATCACTAAGGATGTTGAACATTTCTTAGGTGTTTCTCAGCCATTTGACATTTCTCGGTTTAGTTCTATGAACTATTTTTTGATGGGTTGTTTGTTTTTCTGGTGGTTAGCTTCTTGAGTTCTTTATATATTTTGGATATTAGCCCTCTACTGGATGTGTGGTTAGTGAAGTTTTTTTCCCCCAATCTGTAGGTTGCCAATTTGTCCTACTGACTATGTCCTTTGCCTTACAAAAGCTTTCATGAGGTCCCATTTATCCATTCTTAATCTTAGAGAATGTGCCATTGAAGTTCTATTTAGGAAATTTCTCCCTGTGCCAATGAGTTCAAGACTCTTTCCCACTTTCTCTTCTATTAGATTGAGTGTATCTGATTTTATGTTGAGGTCCTTGATCCACTTGGGACTTGAGCTTTAGGCCAGGTTACAAATATGGGTCTATTTTCATCTTTTTACACACAGCCGACCAGTTAGAGCAGCACCATTTATTGAAGTTGTTTATGTTGAGTTCTTTAATCTGAGTTTTCTGCAGTGATGAGTGTGGATCTATTTGCATTCTTCTACATGCAGCCAACTAATTTGACCAGCAGCACCATCTGCTAAAGATGCTGTCTTATCAAATGGGACCGCATAGAATTACAAAGTTTCTGTAAGGCAAAGTACACTGTCAATAGGACAAAATGGCAACCAACAAATTGGGAAAAGATCTTTACCAACCCTATATCTGACAGAAGGCTAATATCCAATATATACAAAGAGCTCAAGAAGTTAGACTCCAGAGAGCTAAATAACCCTGTTAAAAAATGGGGTACAGCGGGGAAGTGGTGGCACATGCCTGTAATCCCAGCACTCTGGGAGGCAGAGGCAGGCGGATTTCTAAGTTTGAGGCCAGCCTGGTCTACAGAGTGAGTTCCAGGACAGCCAGGGCTATATAGAGAAACCCTGTCTCGAAAAAAACCAAATCCAAAAAACCGGAAAAAAAGGGGGGGAGGGCGGGGTACAGAGCTAAACAAAGAATTCTCACCTGAGGAATACTGAATGGCTGAGAAGCACCTAAAAAAATGTTTAGCATCCCTAGTCATCAAGTGTATACCCAAAGGATGCTTCATGCGATCACAGAGACACTTACTTGCTCAACCAGTCATTATTGCTCTATTCACAATAGCCAGAAATTGGAAACAACCTAGATGTCTGTCAGAGGATGAATGGATAAAGAAAATGTGGTACATTTACTCAATTGAGTATGACTTGGCAGTTTTTTTATTTTTTTAATGTGATCATAAAATTCACAGTAAGTTGACAGAGAAAATAATCATTCTGAGTGAAATAACTCAGACCTAGAAAGACAAATATTCACTTATATGTAGATGCTAGCTGTTATCATTGATATAAGCAAGCTGAAATATGTATAGCCAGAGAGGGGGAAGAGTTGAGTCTCTGCAGGAAAGGGAAATAGAATACATATCAATGGATGGATAGGGAAGAGATTGGAACAGGATGATCAAATAAGAAGAGAGGGAAGAGAGAGTAAGGGCGGGAAGAAGGGACAGATAAAACCAAGAGCACTTCGGGAGACTGAAGCTTAATACAGTAGAGGCTTATGTATATGGATGTGTATGTGTTTATGTAAACACACATATTCATATACATATACATACATACAAACATACATACATATATCAGGGCTTTAAAAAATTACAGGTCCTTACAGCTTAAAAAAAAAAAAATTACAGGTGCTTAGCTTGCCTTTAATGCCACTACTAGATGGCAAAGGCATGCAAATCTCTGTTAATTCCAGGCCAGACAGAACTACATAGTGAAACCCTATCTCAAAAAGAAAAAAAAGAAAAAAGGAAAAGGAAAAAACAGAGGTAGAAGTCCTTTGTGTGTGCAAGTGTGTGCATCCATTATGCATTTCTTTTGCTTTTTCTTAGGCTTTTTCTTTTTAGCTGTTTTGTCCTATTCCGATTTGTTTTATTATTATTCATTAGAAGCCTGTTTGTATTCTGAGAGACAGAAAGCTTATAGATTGGGTATTGGAGGGAAATGGGGAGGAACTGATAGGAGCAGGGGGAGGGGAAAGCATAACCAATATATTGCATGAAAAAAAATCTATTAAATTTTTAAAAAACTCTCTACATAGTTCAAACTGTTCAATACACTGAATGCAATTTTCTATCAAAATACAAACAATTTTCTTCTAAGAACTAGAAAAGTTGATAACAAAATATATAAGGAAAGGCCAGGCATTGTGGTGCACACTTCAATCCAGAGCAGAGTCAGGCATATCTCTATAAATTTGTCCCCAGTCTGGTATACACAGTGAGCTCCAGGCCACACGGGGTTATATATGAGGCCCTGACTCAATAAATGACTTTGGAATCAAAAACAATCCTGAAACTCGGAAGGAGGGGATGGAAGTGTAGAGGGATGGGGACACAGGACCTAGAAGAATTAAAATACCTGACTTTAAAATATACAAAACCTAAGTAGGGTGCAATTCAGAACTTGAGAGGAACAGAATTACTATTGTAAGTTCTAAGCCAAACTGAGCTACAAACAGAATCTCCTCATACACAAAACATTAAAAAAAAAAAAAAAAAAAAGGGGGGTGATGCTAGACAAAGTGGGTATGCAATGCAGAAGAAATAAAACAGGTCTCTAATTCTAAATATGTACAGTTGGATCAAAGCATTCCAAAAAAAAATCCCAAAACTTTGTAATTATTAGAGGTGCAGAAGCATTTCAATAATCATTCCTCAGCACAACGGCATCTTTAGATATTAGAACTCCATTGGGGAGGAGGGGGCAGACAGAGGAGACACCACAAGCAACTAAAGCAAAAACTAACAAGTGAGGTTTCAAAGAAAGTCTGTCCAACAAAGAAAACCATCAACAAGACGAACAACTGGTGGAATGGGAGGTTAAGTACAATACAAATTATTCATTAATAAGTGATATACTTCCAACATATGTAAGAAATTCAACTCAAAAGCAGGAAAAGGGTACATTAGGTGATACAGAGGACGTCTAAGAAAATATCTCATTATCACAGAAATGAAAAACAAAACCATAAAATGTCATTTCATCCTCCTTCAAGTATCTATAATAAAGACAAAAATGATTGGTTAAAAATGATAAAATCTGTCCTCATATGCATTGATAGTAAGAATGTAAATTAGCCCAGTTAAGGCTGGAGAAATGGCTCAGCAGTTAAGAACACTGGCTGCTCTTTTAAAAGACCAGGGATTAATCCCCAGTAACCACAGGGAAACTCTCTGTTACCCCAGTTCCAGATGTCTTCTGACATCTGAGGGCAACAGGCTTATTATACAAGGTACACTTACATACATGGAGGCAAAATATTCATAAACATAAAATAAAAAGAAGTAAGTTTGAAAAAAATAGCTCAGTTATTATAGAAAACCATATGCAATGTTCCTGCAAGAGACAGCTGGACAGCTGGACGGACTGACAGACAGGCCCATGGATGAAAAGCCTGTGGGGGCAGGCGGGGTGGGAAGCCACGTGGCAGGGCAGTGGTGGCGCATGCCTTTAATCCCATACTTGGGAGGCAGAGGCAGGTCTCTATGAGGCCAGCCTGCTCTACAGAATTGATTCCAGGACAGCAAGGCTACAAAGAGAAACATTTCTTGGAAAAAAAAAAAAATGAGACAGGGAAGGAGGAAGCACAGGAGGGAGGGAGGGAGGGAGGGAGGGAGGGAGGGAGGGAGGGAGGGAGGGAGCACACCATCCTTATGCAGTGGCAGTGCCTATTCCCATATGTCTATAGTTCTAACACTTGGGAAGCTGATATCAAGGATCACTCGACCCCAAGTGTTGCCTGAGCAACAAAGCAGACTCCTATATTCTAATAAATACACTGATCAACCAAATTATAAATAGAATACCCATATAATCCAGCAAACCCATTATTGGGTATATATCCAAATTAAATGAAATTAATATATAGAAAAATTATATATTCTGGTGTTTTAATAAGAAAACTATCTACAAATGGCCAAAAAGAAATCACCAATGAGTAATGAATGAACAGATGTACATATAAAATGGAATAGTATATAATTAAGAATAAAAATAAGGATCTAGATAAATGATTCAATGGTTAAGAGCAACGGTTGCTCTTGCAGAGACTTAGGTTCAGTTTCTAATATCTACACAGTGGATTACAACCACCTCCAACTCCAGTTCTAAAGAACCCAATATCTTCTTCTGGACTCTACAGGCATTGTGCTGGTACCCAAACATACACACAGGCAGAGCATCTGTACACGTACAATAAACCCTCTTTAAATAAAAATAAATTAGCCAGGCACAGCTGTGACTCAAGCTCTCAAGATGGAAAGACAACAGGACCACAAGTTTGAGGTCACCCTTAGCTATATAGTGACCTGAAGCTAACCTAGACAACAGAACTAGATCCTGTGTCAGAAAAAAATATTATTCCATCTCCAGAAATGTATGTGGAAATAGATAATACTATGCAAACTTGTATATAAGTCAAAAAATAAAGACAAATACTATGTCTCATTTTAATATGGAAGCTAACACTAATCTCAAAGGAATAGAATAAAATAGAATAGAATAGAATAGAATAGAATAGAATAGAATAGAACAGAACAGAACAGAACAGAACAGAACAGAACAGAACAGAACAGAACAGAACAGAACAGAACAGAACAGAACAGAACAGAACAGAACAGAATAGAATGTAATACAATACAATTTACTAGCATCTGGGAAGAACATAAAGAAAGGAGAGAGGACTAATATGTAAATGAGTAGATACAGATGCAAGGAAAGAATGATTTCTTCCAGGCATTGTAATATACACCTTTAATCACAGCACTCAAGAGACAAGAGCAGGTGGATCTCTTGAATAAGTGGCTACACCACAAGTTCCAGGACAACTAGGGTAGCACAGTAAGATACCTGTCTCAAATAAACATGCTAGCTAGCTATTTAAAGGTAGGTTTCGATGTGTATCAACTCACAATTATAAGTGTGTATATATTGTCTCTTCTAATAGATGATATATTACTAAACAAGACAAAGGCCAACAACGTTGTTAGTTCTCAAGTGAAACAATAATGATACGCATTCCTATAACCTACAGCTTTTTTCCTCCTAAATACTACTTTGCTTAGCTAAAAGAACCTTAAAGAGTAGCTAAATTTTATCTAGGGGCAGGAAAGATTAAAGATGAGCCTCAAAAATAATCTTTCCAAAGAACAATGATCACTGCAGCTTTCTAAGAAGGTACTTAAGACACAAGAGCAAAGGTAGAACTCGTGGACAGAGAGACAAGCAAGAGAGCAGACCTGGTGCAGAAGTGTGAAATTCCTTTTTTCCACTAAAATAATAAAGAATGGAAATTAAATTGAAGAATCGGAAGCTTGAGAAGAGTAGGTGGTGAATGAAATAATCATTCTCAATTACTAGAGAAGAAATTTCTAAGTAAGTGTAGATAGAATAGGGAAAGAAGTGGTCTTGACTCACTTGAGATTAAGCCAATCAGCAAGATTGTCTGCTGTCTATAGCCATGATCAGCTGAAAGATTTGAAGGTGTGTCAAGAAAATGACAATAGCCATATGTAGTGGTGCATGCCTTTGATCCTAGCACTCAGGAGGCAGGGGCAGGTAGAACTCTTTTTTTACGCCAGAATTGTGAACTCCAGGCTAGCCAGGGTTACATAAGGTTAAAAAAAAATTACAAAGACTGAATTACAGACTTGGAGCTAGAAAAGCAGCAAACCTATTCATAGGATTACTGGACTGTAGTTTCAATATGTAAAAACCTGTGTGGAATAGGTTTTTAGGACAAAAGGTGTGGTGGGGAAAAAGGTGGTACCCATGCAACTTTGAAAAGGAGCCACTAATTGTCCCAATAAATGGAACTATGACAAGGGTAATGTGTGATCTCTAAGAACATATAACTGAGAGGAACTGGAGGAGTTTGAAAGAAATCAGAAGTCAAAATTCAAGGTTTTGAACAGATCATAAAAAATTATGAGGAAATCCAGGTGGTGGTGGCACATGCCTCTTACTCTTAGCACTCAGGAGGCAGAGGCAGGAGTATCTCTCCGGATTAGAGGCCAGCCTGGTCTACAAAGTGAGTTTCAGGACAGCCAGGACTACACAAAGAAACCCTATCTTGAAAACAAAAACAAAACAAGGGGAAAAAAAGAATAACATAGAAATGATGCTAAATCCTCTCCAAGTAAGAAAGAGAGTGCCAAAGACGAAGAGTGCTGACCGGTGCCCATCTGAAAAAGAGACTACCAGACGGCACTGACTTACTATAATTAAAACAAACAAACAAACAAACAAACAAAAGGTGACAATGTCATCTAAAACTTTAAGAGGAGCTAGACATAGTGGTAAGCACTAATCCCAGCACCTGGGGGACAAAGACAGGTAGATCCTTATGAGTTCCAGCCAAACCTGGTCTACATAGTGAGATTTTCAAAACAGACATGGCTAATGCAAAGAGATCCTTTCTTTGGGGGTAAAAGCATGGACACCATGACACTAAAGGGGTCTGGGAGATGGCCCAGCAGTTATCAGGATTTACTGCTCTTTCAGGATCCCAGCTTGGATCCCTAGGACTCTGTTAAGTTTGGAGTTACAAATGCCTGTAACTCCAGCTTCTGAATATCCAAAACCTCTTCTGGATCCCACGTTCACTCCAGCACATACAAACAGACACACAGATTAAAAAAGAAATTTATGAATAATAATAATAATTTCTAAATAATGGAAGGAAGGAAAGGGAAAAGATATGAATAGAAAGGGAAGGTGGGGAGGAAAATTTTTAAAGGATGAAAAGATTTTGAACTTCCAAGCTTCACTTTGTCACTCTAACTAATGAGGCACAACAGAAAGGAAAATGGAAACTACAGAGTATACAAAAACTTTCCAAGAACTCTGCACTCACATGGTAAGAAATAAACATAAAGTAATTCCTATAAAATATCTTTAAACATAAAGCAAGTCTTTTATTATGAGAAATTGTTCCGTGAGGAGCTTGCTGACAAGTCTGATCCCAACAGTCAATAAAGTAGGAAAAGAGAAAATTTCCCCAAGTTGTACACACACACACACCACAACACCAACACACACACACACACACACACACACACACACACACACGATAATGTTTCCCAAAAAAAAAGTGGGCCTGAAGAGATGGCTCAGTGATTAAGAGCACTGACTGCTCTTCCAGAGGATCCAAGTTTGATTCCAAAACAGTCACACTAACAACAGACATCTACCTATAACTCCAGTACCAGGAAATCCACCACCCTCTTCTGGTCTTGGCTAACCTGTATGCACATGGTACACACACACACACACACACACACACACACACACACACACACACACACGGGCAAACTCATATACACACAAAAAATTTTTTTTTAGAAAAGATGAAGCAACCTTTTAATTTTTTTCTAAGAAACTTTAGGAGATTCTATACACATCAAGATAATCCTCATCTTGATGAACAGCAAAGATCGGAGCGTTGTGCAGGTGCCACCCACATGTGGGAAGCAGAGCTGGCAGACTGCTCCAGACAATCATCTTCTACTCATGCACAAGTCTAACAGCTTATTACATCATTAACTTCTTAAGATTTTGGAATTATTTTTGGTATTTTACTTATCCACTCTTGCAGGTACACAATGCACACCCCTATGTTTAAGATACCTGAAGGCTGAGCACACAAAAACATATGGTTTAATCCAGGACTTCATAATACCATTCATTTTCCCTCTATATATTTGAACAAATACTTGATGGTTCATAAGTCAAAAATATACTAAAGGCATAAAAAAGTTGTACTTGTTTCAATAAAAGACATTCATATCTATAAAATAATTCAAACTAAATTAGGGGAAACTGAGAAAGAAACCTTAGTTTTTCACTTTATAAGTACACATCAAATAATTTAAACAGATGGATGACTTAAGAGTTTCATATACAGACAAATGCTAACAGACATTTTTATACAAAGGCTATGTGTAGTGTTTTAAAAAGTACAAATGATTACTTATCATTTTTGTCAAAACTCTCATTAAGATCTAATACCTGTCTCCACAGTATTTTCTGTTTCCGTTGTCTCCAGTCCATCCATGCTGTCCTCATCTTCCACTGTAGATTTTCCTCTACTTCGAGGCCTACAGAAATAAGTAGATAAATAAATAAGCAAGCAAACAAACAAGCAAACATGAGCACATAAAAATCAAACACTAACATTTCTGCTTGACTGTTTTTGAGACACTCTCACGTAACCCAGGCTGGCCTTGGACTCCTACTATTCCTGCCTCATCTTCCTAACTACTGAGATGTGTACCATAGACTATCACACAGAGATAAATGTGGAATTTTAAGATTCAAATTTAGACACCATATAAAGTACACATGGAAAATACAGCAAATAACATTTAAGCTTTCTCCAGCATAATAGCACATTAAGTAATGAAAATATTTCTTCCTTAAAGACTGAATAAGTGGACTGAAACATGTCAATAAATATCTTAAGTTTGAAACTTCTAACTCAGGATTTTGCTTCTTTAAAGTGACCTTTTCCAGGACTCCCTCTGTATCCATTATTAGCTTTTATATTTTGAATAAGTTCTTTACAAAGTTCAGGCTTTTAAAAGATCGCAGTCTACATTTAGTAAAATTTAAAAGTGATACCTGAAAATTTCATTTACTAAAAGCTCATGTATTTGGGCCAGCAAGATGATTCAATGGGTAAGGGTGCTTGCCTCCAACTCTAAGGACCTGAGTCAACTCCTGGGACCCACATGGTAAAAGGAGCAATCAAACCCTGCAAGCTATTCCCTGACTCCTACATGTGCACATGCACATATAGAAGCACAATAAATCAAGTGTAATAAAAAAAATAAGTAAATTTAAAAGAAAAACATTTATAAAAAAGTTGTACTTGTTTCAATAAAAGACATTCATATCTATAAAATAATTCAAACTAAATTAGGGGAAACTGAGAAAGAAACCTTAGTTTTTCACTTTATAAGTACACATCAAATAATTTAAACAGATGGATGAACAAAAAGTAACCTGACGCTGGGCAGCACGCCTGTAATCCCAGCACTCTGGGAGGCAGAGGCAGGTGGATTTCTGAGTTCGAGGCCAGCCTTGTCTACAGAGTGAGTTCCAGGACAGCCAGAGCTACACAGAGAAACCACGTCTTGAAAAAACAAAACAAAAACAAAACAAAAAAAGTAGCCTGACCAGGTAGTTCAAACCTTTACTGCCAGCCCTCAGATCTCTAGGAGTTTAAGTACAGCAAGTTCTAGGGATACAAAATATGACCCAAACTTCCTTCCTTAAGTAGTTAATTTTATCAGTATAATATAGAAAAGACAAGAACAATACAGCTTAGTAATAGAGAATTTATCTAACATAAACAACAAGGTTTCTCTGTGTAGCCCTGACTGTTCTCAAACTTAGAAATCCACCTGCCTCTGCCTCCTAAATGCTGAGATTAAAGGTATGAGTCCCCACTGCCCAATTTTTTGTTTTTGTTTTTTCCTCAGTGGACATCTTATTCATCAATTGCAACAAATAACATGGTTTTCTTCTGTTTTTAATTCACAGCGAAAAGCTAACACTTCATTTATGCAAAAAAATACTAGATTCCATGCCAAGCACTCTGCTAGGCATATAGCATTTATTCAGTGGTAGTTCTCAATGGTAGGGGGCAGAGTTGATTTCCCCCAAAAATTATCTGGCAATGTTTGAACGTATTGTTTGTTGTCACAATATTGAGTGGAGAAGCTATTCAACCCAGCCAGTAGAATCTGGCAGTACTGATGAACACACTATAATGAAGAGGTGCCTCTGCCAAGGAATGAGCTAGTTCAACAGGTTAACAGTTTAGAGAACAGGGTTCTATTCTCTTGTCTATATGCAGCAACTAAAAAATATGAGTTCCATTTTTTACTTTATTTTTTTATTCAATATGTTCTTCATTTACATTTCAAATGTTATAACCTTTCCCAGTTTCCCCCATCCCTGAAAACTCCCAATCCATCCTCCCACCCCCTGCCTCCAAGAATATGCCTCTCCACCCAACCCATACCCATCTACCCCCCCACCCCCCAATTTCCCCACTCTAGGACATCTATTGAGCCTTCACAGGACCAAGGACCTCTCCTCCCACTGATCCCCTACAAGGCATTCCTCTGCCACACTTTTGGCTGGAACCATGTGTACCCCTCTTGGTGGATAGCTTAGTCCTTGGGAGCCCTGGGGCTGCAAACCCCCTCAGCTCCTCCCGTCCACCCTCCAACTCCTCCATTGGGAACCCCAGGCTCAGTCCAATGGTTGGCCACTAGCATCTTCCTCTGTATCTGTAAGGCTCTGGAAGGGCCCCTCCGGAGAGGGCATGCTTCTTTTGGTATACACTTCTTGTCATCCATAATAGTGTTAGGGTTTGATGACTGTTTATAGGATGAATCCCCAAGTAGGACAGACTCTGGGTGGCCTTTCCTTCAGTCTCTGCTTCACACTTTGTCTCCATAATTGCTCCTGTGAGCATTTTATTCTCTTTCTCAGAAAAACCAAAGAACCCCCATTTTGATCTTCCTTCTTGAGTTTCCTGTTGTCTGTGAATTTTAACTTGTTTATTTTGAGCTTTTGGGCTTATCAGTGAGTGCATACCATGAGTGTTGTTTTGTGATTGGGTTACCTCACTCAGGATGAGACTTTCTGGTTCCATCCATTTAACTAAGAATTTCATGAATTCATTGTTTTTAATAGCTGAATAGTACTCCATTGTGTAATATACCACAATTTCTGTATCCATTCCTCTGCTGAAGGACATTCCTCTGCTGAAGGTTCTTTCCAGCTTCTGGCTATTATGAATAAGGATGCTATGAACATGGTGGAACATGTGTCCTTATTACATGTTGGACCATCTTCTGGTATATGCCCAGGAGTGGTATAGGTGGGTCCTCAGGTAGTACTATGTCTAATTTTCTGAGTGACGGCTAAACTGATTTCCAGAATAGTTTCACTAACTTGCAATCCCATCAGCAGTGGAGGAGTGTTCCTCTTTCTCCACATCCTTGCCAGCATCTGCTGTCCCCTGAGTTTTTCTTTTTATTCTTTTCTTTTCATTAGAAATATTTTTTATTTACATTTCAAATGATTTCCCCTTTCCTGGTTCCCTCCTCCCATCCCCCTGTCCCCCCCCCCATCCTGGTACTCCCCTACACTGCGGCATCGAGCCTTTCCAGGTCCAAGAGGCCTCTCCTTCCATCTTCTTGGACACCATTTGATATGTGAATGGTGTCTTGGGTATTCTGAGCTTCTGGGCTAATATCCACTTATCAGTGAGTGCATGCCATGTGTGTTCTTTTGTGACTGGGTTACCTCACTTAGGAGGGTATTTTCCAGTTCCACCCATTTGCCTAAGAATTTCATGAATTCATTGTTTTTAATAGCTGAGTAGTATTCCATAGTGTAAAGATACCACATTTTCTGTATTCATTCCTATGTTGAGGGACATCTGGGTTCTTTCCAGCTTCTGGCTATATAAATAGGGCTGCTATGAACATAGTGGAGCATGTGTCCTTATTACATACTGGGGAATCTTCTGGGTATATGCCCAGGAGTGGTATGGCAGGAAGTATCATGCCGAGTTTTCTGAGGAACCACCAGACCGATTTCCAGAGTGGCTTCACCAACTTGCAATCCCACCAGCAATGGAGGAGTGTTCCTCTTTCTCCACATCCTCGCCATCCTGCTGTTTCCAGATTTTTTTCATCTTAGCCATTCTGACCAGTGTGAGGTGGAATCTCAGGGTTGTTTTCATTTGCATTTCCCTGATGCAAAAAAAAAAAAAAAAAGGATGCTGAACATTTCTTTAGATGCTTCTCAGCCATTTGAGTTTCCTCAGTTGAGAATTCTGTTTAGCTCTGTACCTTTTTTTTTTTTTTTTTTTTTTTTTTTAATTTTTCAAGACAGGGTTTCTCTGTATAGCCCTGGCTGTCCTGGAACTCACTCTGTAGAACAGGCTAGAAATCCGCCTGCCTCTGCCTCCCAGAGTGCTGGGATTACAGGCGTGTGCCACCACTGCCCTGCTTGTACCCTATTTTTTAATAGGGTTATTTGGCTCTCTGGAGTCTAATTTCTTGAGTTCTTTGTATACATTGGATATTAGCCCTCTATCAGATATAGGATTGGTAGATTTTTTTCTAAATTGTTGATTACCGTTTTGTCCTTTTGACAGTGTCCTTTGTCTTACAGAAGCTTTGCAGTTCTTGTTCTTAGCCTATAAGCCATTGGTGTTCTATTCAGGAAATTTTCCCCTGTGCCCATGTGTTCACGGCTCTTCCCCACTTTCTATAAGTTTCAGCTGGTTTTATGTGGAGGTTCTTGATCCACTTGGACTTGAGCTTTGTACAAGGAGATAAGAATTGGTGGATTTGCATTTTTCTGCATGCTGACCTCCAGTTGATCCAGCACCATTTGTTAAAAATGCTGTCTTTTTTCCACTGGATGGTTGTAGCTCCTTTGTCAAATATCAAGTAACAGTAGGTGTGTGGATTCATTTCTGTGTTTTCAATTCTATTCCATTGATCTTTCTGCCTGTCTCTGTACCAATACCATAAAGTTTTTATCACTATTGTTCTGTAGTAAAGCTTGAGGTCAGGGATGGTGATTCCCCCACGAGATATTTTGTTGTGGAGAATAGTTTTCGCTATCCTGAGTTTTGTTTGTTTGTTTTTGTTTTTTATTCCAAATGAAATTGAAGATTCTTCTTTCTAGCTCTATGAAAAATTGATTTGGAATTTTGATGGGGATTGCATTGAATCTGTAGATTGCTTTCAGCAAGATGGCCACTTTTACTATATTAATCCTGCCAATCCCTGAGCTTGGGAGAACTTTCTATCTTCTGAGATCTTCGATTTCTTTCTTCAGAAGCTTGAAGTTCTTGTCACACGGGTCTTTCACTTGCTTGGTTAGAGTCACACCAAGGTACATAATATTATTTGTGACTATTGGGAAGGATGTAACTTCCCTAATTTCTTTCTCAGCTTGTTTATCCTTTGAGTATATAGGAAGGCTACTGATTTGCTTGAGTTTATTTTATATCCAGCCACTTTGCTGAAGTTGTTTATCAGCTTTAGGAGTGGAATTTTTGGGGTCGCTTAAGTATACAGTCATTATCATCTGCAAATTTATTTTGACTTCTTCCTTTCCAATTTGTATACCTTTGACCTCCTTTTGTTGTCTAATTGCTCTGGCTAGAACTTCAAGTACTATACTGAATAGATAGGGAGAGAGTGTGCAGCCTTGTCTGGTCCCCAATTTTAGTGGGATTGCTTCAAGTTTCTCTCCATTTAGTTTGATGTTGGCTACCACTTTGCAGTATATTGCTTTCACTATGTTTAGGTATGGGCCTTGATTTCCTGATCTCTCCAAGATTTTACCTCCAAGACTTGCTGGGTAGGGAGTCCTCCTGCCGGACCACCACCAGCAGCTCTGGGTCTCCAGAGGTGGGAGGGGTTCTTACCAAATGCCCTGGGTGTGGCTGGTTCTCTAGGAAGTATCAGGAGATGGTGTCTTCATTGTGGCAAACCTGGCAAGAGTATGTCACAGAAGGGGCAGGCAGCCTCACTTTATTTTTATGATAAAATAGATACCATAATATATTTAAAGATATTCAGAGCCTGAGTTCAGTTCCCAGCACCCACATTAGGATCACAAATACAACAGTTGACTCTAGCCCAGACAATCTGATACCCTTCTGGCTTCTGTGGGCACCCATACACAGTGGCATAAACACATAGAACCATACATACACATGCTAATTTTCTTAATCACAAGAAATATAAAGTTCTATTGTTTTAAAAAAAATTGCTAAAGGGGACTAGACACTCAATGAATCTTAAGATTTGATATTTTAAACTAAAAAAACCTTTAAGCAACATTTGATTGGCCCTTCTGAACTCTATAGTAGTGCATTCTGCCTGTTCTTTGCAAGCAACGGTTCCATTGTATTCCCAGTACAATCACCTGAAACTTCCCACTACCTGGCTTCTCTTGCAGGGTACCTACATCTATCTCTCTTTCAAGCTATCTTACCAATTCTGCCTTTGATTTCAGTGGTCAACATACATAAAGGGTCAGGAAAAAAAAATGGCTCAGTGGTTAATGGTCATTGTCACCAAGCCAGATGACCTGAGTTGACTAGCTCACATGATGGAAGCAGAGAACCAACTGACCTCTACACATGCATAGTAGTACATACCATGTGGCAACACAAATATTCTAAATATGAGTAAAATTCGATGAAAATCCCTAACGTTATCTACAGCCCAGCAAGGAAATCCAACGCCCAAGTTTAAAACTTAAGACCCTTTTAAACAAATGATAAATTTAGCTTTCCATCTCCCCTGACCCCATGCATCTCTGGAAGATCCCCTCCCTCCTAGATGACTTATAAAGGTACAATAACCACTTTAGATGGAAACTATGAAAATTACATTTTTACTCATCTTGAAAATTATAGAAGCTATGTGATTTTAGGAAAATATTTTCATATTGCACATAAAGGAGTAAATAAAAACAATTTTTAACGTGATTAGAATTTGTATAATCTTTGGTCCAGGAAGGCAAGATGAGAATCTATCATGAATAAATAATAAAAGCACACAAAGTCATTAAATGAAGGATTTTCATTTGTGCATTGTATTTGTATTGGTTTGAATGAGAAATGTCTCCTATAGACTTAAGCATTTGAAACCGTCTCCAGCGGATGCTGTGTAAAAACTTAGAAAGTGTGCCTTATTGGAGAAGGTGTGTCACTGGAGGTGGTTTTGGAGTTGGCACAATTTCAGGTTAGCTCTCTACTTTATACTTGTGGCACATGATGAGCTCTCTTCCTCCTACTCCAGCTACAACCCTACCCATCATAATGATGATTCTAAGCCACTAGATTAGTGGCTCACAGCCTTCCTAATGTTGTGAGACAGTTCCTCATGATGGGTAGCCTCCAACCATAAAATTATTTATCTTGCTGCTACTTAATAACTAATTTTGCTACTATTGTTATGAATCATAATATACCTGGTATACAAACTCCAAAGAGGTTGTATCCCACAGATTGAGAACCACCACCAGTCTAGAAGTCTAACACCAAGTGAACCCTTTCTTCTGTAATGTGCCTTGGTCATGCTATTTTATCAGAGCAATAGGAAAGTAACTAACACAGTGTTTAAGTCTCAAAAAACAGATATGAAGAACCTGCACGATGGGACAGCTGGTCAAGATACTTTCTACCAAGCCTGACAACTTCATTTTGATCCTTAGGATGCATATGGTAGAAGATAGTCACCTCCAGCAAGTTATTCTCTGACCTCTCATGTAAGTACCATGGTTCATTTGCCCTCCCTACACGCACAGAAAACAAATTAACTGAAATGTAATTTTCAAAATGATATAATGATATAGGGTGCCAGCAGCGATTTATCCCCGTCCACCAAGAAAAGACTATTCAGATGAATTATTTAAGTGATTATACTCAGCAACTACTAAATTCATATATAACTACAGTTAATAACATATAAATCCTTTATGACTATCCTCCTTATATGAAAAGAGAAGCAACTTTTTCTGCATATTTTCTACACACATACACTGTGTGTATGTGAATAAAACATACCGTGTATGTGTGTGTATAAAACCTACCACCTAAAATCCTACCATTAGGGTATAAAATGTTTTTCTTGGACTTGCAAAATGGCTCACTTGAGTAAAGGTTTTTTGTGCTAAGATCAACAACCTGAGCTTGATCCCCAGGATCCATACAGTAAAGAAAAACAATTCTACCAAACTTCCCTCTCACCTCTATGTGTGCCATAACAGGCATTCAGGCAAGCTAGCGCGTGCGCACACATACACACATACACACACACACACACACACACACACACATACACACACATTGTCAAGTAAAATTTCTCTGTGCATCTATGGAAGTGGGGACAGCTGAGTGTGCAGGTGCCTCTCGCCAGCTTCCTGAGGAAAGCCCAGGCCTGCATGCTCCTTCACTGCACCCATCACTTCTGCCACTGCTGACAGCAGACTCCAGCTTCCCAGGCCTTTCTTTCAACTGGGACTGAATACCAGAGACTCCCATGCTCATGGACGGCAGGATTAATATAGGATTAATATCAATTCTTCATAGAGCATTGAGCAATTTGCAAATTCATCTAGAATAACAAAAAACCCAGGATTCTCATTAAGAAACGAACTTCTGGTGGAATCACCATCCCTGACCTCAAGCAACAATACATTACTTCTTACATCAACCACGTAAATATTGCAATGTCTTTCCCTAACCTTCACAACTAAATCAAAACTATTCCTTAGACTGACTTAAAACCCATACTATCTCTTGACTAGTCCCAGGCTTGTTAAACTCGCTCACATGGCGCAGCCTTTGCACAAGCTACTCCCTCTGCCTGCAAAGTAAACTCTATTTCCAACAGGTAGGAATCAAACTTACAATGCTTTTCTGACTTGGCTTAGCAGTTCTGCTACAAGCTCTGCACTGAACTTCTATTACCCAGTGACACCTTACAAAGAACCACACCGTCTCCATGAGCTCTCAATACTTACCTGCAGAGACAGAAAACAAGAAAAATCTAGCACTGCTGGAAAACATTAATGAACACACTGATTAAAACTAAGTTAAACAAAGTAAAAGAACAAAACCTTTATTTTGCCTTTTCTATATGAATAATCACAGAGGACAAGCAACAAAGAGATACTGATCAACCTGGTATATACCATGTAGTGCCAGCTACCCTCAAGACTGAGGTAGAAGGATCACTTAACCACGTTACACATACATTAACTTCATTCTGTTTTGTTTCTTAAATATTTATCTTTATTTTATGTATATGAACATTTGCTTGAGTGTACGTATATGAACTACATGTGTGTTGTGCTTCTCAGAGGCAAGAAAGACTGTTGAATCCCCTGGAACTAAAGTTACATGGGGTTGTAAACAACCATGTAGGTGCTGGGAACTGAAACTGTGGCCTCTGCAAAAGCAGCAAGTGCTCGTAACCACTGAGTCATCTCCTCAGCTCCCACATATTCTATTGTAATTTTAACTCAATTTCTTAGATATGAACTCAAGAAACTAAGAGGTTTTTTTTTAATCCTTACTTTTTAAAAATAAAATTCTCAATTACTTATAAATAACACCATGCCTGGTTCAAAGTAATGTAAGAGGACAAGTTGTGGTTGCTTTCTAAGGAGAGAGAGAAGGAAAACCAGGTGGGGAGAATCCAGGAGGAAATAAAAAAATATTGGGGCTGGGGGTGGCTCAGTGGTTAAGAGCAGCAACTGCTCTTCCAGAGATCCTGAGTTCAAATCCCAGCAACCACATGATGGCTCACAACCATCTCATAATGAAATCTGATGCCCCCTTCTGTTACGCAGTTATATATTAAATAATAAAACTGTACGTCCAGTTATATATTAAATAATAAAAAAATACAAAAATATTAATTACATACCTACAGTATCTATACTTCCAACGCTTACCAGTGTATTAATATGGTGCAAGATGAAATGAAATTTCTAAAACTAGTCCATTTTTTTGGTTGGTTGGTTGGTTTGTTTATTTGTTTGTTTGTTTGTTTCCCCAAAACAGTGTACGGTTTCCCTGACTGCCAGGGTTCCCCAGGCTGGCGGCAAACTCACTGAGAGTCACTTGCCTCTGAAGTGCTGGGAATAAAGGGGCACATTCCCATGCCCAGACACTATACTTTCTAGTACATATGAAAGTCTCTATAAAATACATCATTTACTTTCTTTGCCAAAAAAACTATTTTTTTTATCAAAAGTAATAATGAGCTAAAGCTGGTGTGTGCTGTTGTTTTAGATTAAGTGATGACAGTTTAAGAATACATTACATTATTCTCTACATACTTACGTATAACCAACCATTTTTCTAAAATAGAAGAGTTTCTAAGTCAGAGTAAAGGAAAAAGGATATCCTTAGGAAGGAATGTGTAGTGGTATAGCAGGGTCCTCCGGAAGTATCATGCCCAGTTTTCTGAGGAACCACCAGACTGATTTCCAGAGTGGTTGTACCAGCTTGCAACCCCTCCAGCAGTGGAGGAGTGCTCCTCTTTCTCCACATCCTCGCCAGCACCTGTTTTCTCCTGATTTTTTGATCTTAGCCATTCTGACTGGTGTGAGGTGAAATCTCAGAGTTGTTTTGATTTGCATTTCCCTGATGACTAAGGATGTTGAACATTTCTTTAGGTGTTTCTCAGTCATTCCATATTCCTCAGGTGAAAATTCTTTGTTTAGCTCTGTACCCCATTTTTAATGGGGTTATTTGGCTCTCTGAAGTCTACCTTCAGAGGATTCCCCAGCATGTAATAAGGATACATGTTCCACTGTGTTCATAGCAGCCTTATTTATAATAGCCAGAAGCTAGAAAGAACCCAGATGTTCCTCAATGGAGGAATGGATACAGAAAAGGTGGTATATTTACACGATGGAATACTACTCAGCCCCTGGTCCTGGAAAGGCTCAATGTAGAGGAATAGCAAGACGGGGAAACGGGAAGGCGGTGATTGGGGAACAGGGGGAGGGAAGAGGGCTTATGGGACTTTCAAGGAGAGGGGGGGATCCAGGAAAGGGGATATCATTTGAAAGTAAATAAAGAATATATTGAATAAAAAAAAAGTTAAAAAAAAAAAAAAGGAGGGAATGTGGATAATTTTTAATGAGGGGAAGGGAATCACAAGTGGGAAGTCTCATGAAAAAAGACAGTGCTGAAAAGTATCCACAGAATATAAAGAGCTCAGACAGAGCTTAGTGGAACTGTTAGTGCAGGACCTCCACTATATGAAAGCAAGACTGCCTCCTTCAAATTCTGGCTCTACAACTCTCTGGAACTCATTGTTGAAAAGGAAGAGGAGTATCAACTCTACTTAAAAGATTCCATAACAACTAAAACATTAAGATGCTTACACAGTTTTCCCAAATGGCTACTTCACCTAAATTCTCATCGTCATCATCTAGACTACAGACAGAAACAGTCCCTGAAAGGCCAAGGAACTTGTGAACTCTCTTGGGCACTGCTCAGAGTACACTGACAGTGCAACTGGCTTTTTTCCCTCCTAGGCATACAGCTGGTTAACATTCCTGTTAACTTCCCTTACATGTGATTGAGATGAAAGCAATACTGACAGCAGACTATTATCCACTCACAGTACTTGTCCCCAACCCTCCCTGGAATATGTAATCCATCACCTTGTCTCTTCATGACAAACGTCTACACTTGAACCATCTTTCTACACTGGGTGTTGACATCAGAGATCAGGCCAAGTTCTACATAGCTAAGTTAGTGTGATAAACCTGAGATTTTACCCAGCATGGCTCCAACTAACAGTTCTCTTTGTGGATTTATCACAACAATCAACATTTTAAAGAAAGGGAAAATAACAAATTCAGGAATTAGCAAGGCTAGTACCACAAGCCTAGAATTCCAGCAGAAGCTCATACCAAGACACCAGAGTGTCTGTCTACCTAACAAATTCCAAGCCAGTCAGGGCTACGCAGATAAACCATCTCAATTAGAAAAGAAGATTAAGGAGATTACTCAGTGAGGGCAAGCACCTGCAACATGGACCTGACCAGTCTGATAATTCTCAGAACCCATAAAAGTATCCAGTAATCCCAGGACTCCTATAGTGAAAAATAGGAAGAAAAAGAGAAATCACTCAGAAACTGGTTTATTCAGCTCAGCAACAGAAGCAAGAAAGATATTGATCAAAAACAAGGTAAAAGGCAAGAATAATGCCCAAAGTTATTCTCTGATCTGCGTATGTGACCCACACGCAATATTTTATATATGTGAATGGCAGGGTCCCTAAAAAGCCATGGCTAGGCATGGAACTCGCTATATAGACCAGACAAGACAAAAATTTTAAGGTAAAAGTAAAGGGGGGAAGGTAAGAAATGAAATAAACAAATGCAGTCAAGCACACAGTCATGCACGCATGGGTGAAGCCAAGAAAACCATTATTGGCTAACGAGGGACCGTAAGGTGCACACGTGGGCAGAGACAGTGTTATAAAACAATGTTTAGTGCAATCCTACTTATTTTGTTTAAATACCTTTTTTTTTAATTTTTATCTTATGTGCACTGATGTTTTGCCTGCATGCAGGCCTGTATGTCAGATCCCTTAGAGGTACAGTTGTGAACTACCATGTGGGTGCTGGGAATTGAACCTGAGTCCTCTTGAAGAACAGACAATGTTCTTAATTACTAAGCCATCTCTCCAGTCCCCTTTGCTAGGTATGGTGGCATATATCTATAATCTCATGATTCCGGAGCTTGAGGAGGTGGTATGAGAAACTTAAGAACATTTGAAGCTACACAGCAATACTGCCTCCCAAAATAAGATTGGCCAAAACTACAAAAAGTTAAAGACATTCAGTTGTAAAGTACTTGGCTGGCACGCATGAAACCCTGGGTTCTATCCCAGGAGCCACATAAAGCTAAGCACAGTGGTCTGGGCATGTGATACCAGCAGTGGGTAGGAGTCAGGAGAATCAGAAGTTGAGGTCACTTTAACAACACAAATGGTAAAGACAAGCATGGGATACATG
Organism: Apodemus agrarius; assembly: GCA_964023405.1. NCBI lineage: Eukaryota > Metazoa > Chordata > Mammalia > Rodentia > Muridae > Apodemus > Apodemus agrarius. Next base: position 5,702,129 of record OZ030006.1, on the reverse strand, counting down.
AAATCCTGTCTCAAAAAATAAAGCAAATACTCCAGTGTGCTCTGTTTCATTGCACAAGGTATCTTATCTACAAGCCAGAAGACTAAAGGCAGAAATACAGGGATCAAATGATCACCACTGTCCTTGTGATTTATACCATTTGTTAGTTTATGGTAAATGCATACAACACTGTTAAAACACTTTAAAATAAGCCAGATGTGGTGGCATACATCTTTAATCCCAGAGCTGGAGACAGAAACAGGTATATCTCAGAGTTCTAGGATACCTAGGGCTACACAGAGAAACCCTGTCTCAAAAGTAATTACTTAAAAAAAAAAAAAAAAGACAAAAAAGACAAAAAAAAAAACCTTTAGGCCGAGGAAGTAGTGGCGCACTCCTGTAATCCCAGCACTCTAGGAGGCAGAAGCAGGCAGATTTCTGAGTTAGAGGCCAGCCTGGTCTACAGAGTGAGTTCCAAGACACCCAGGGCTATACAGAGAAACCCTGTCTGGGGGAAAACAACAACAACAAAAAACAAACTTTAGAATAAAAATATATGATTAATAATAATGTTAAATGATCAAAACCAAACTCCTATGTAATCATCTTGTGAAGTGAAGCATCAAGGCTGAGGGAAAATATCAGGATGTTTTATAATGAACTTATTATTTGATCAATCTCATTGAAGTAGATATAGTTATACTTAAGTAAATATATTAAATTATATTTAAATTCTCTTTTAGGATATTTTAATGTGTATGAGTATTTTGCTTACATATGTATAGGCACACTATGTTCATACCTGGAACTCAGGAAGGCCAAAAGGAGGCATTAGAGTCCCTAGAAATGGAGTTAAAGCTAGTTGTAAGCTACCATATGGATGCTGAGAATTTAATTCAGGTCTTTAGGAAGAGCAGTATATACTCTTAACCACTTGCCATCCCTCCATCCTACTAAAACAAGTAACTATATTAAATTATCACATATTTTTATTAAATATTTTAAATATATTTAATTATCATATTAAAAAAATGAATATGACCCACCCTAAAATCTCCATCATCTGTGAACTGTAGGGACATGTGAAGGGGCTGGTCTTGCTGATCCAAAGCTGCAGAATCTCCATGACACAGGGCAACAACGGGATAACCTGGAGGAGCACTGGAAAGGGTCCAATATTGATGGTGTCGCAGAAGCCAAAACCTTCAAGGCCAGACCAATGACTCATTGCAAGTGAGGATGTGTGCACAGAGGGACATACTGTGGGACACAGTGTACCTAGGTCTCTTTCTTACAAGGACTTGGAGACTGTCCTATTCTATTCTAGGGTTTCCTTATTCTACCCTGATTGTACTGAAGAACCTGTTTTCATAATTCCCCTAACAAGATCACATTTCTCAGATCCTGAACAAATACATATGAGGGTGGGTTTTTTTTATCCTAAAACTTGCTCTGTAGACCAGACTGGTTTTGAACTCAGAGATCTGCCTGCCTCCCTAGTGCTGGGATTAAAGATGAATTCCTTCACTGCGCAATATTAGGATAGTTTTGTTTCTTCCCCCAATTAATCAACCCAGTACAATAATTTTAAGAATGTAAATAAAAGTATAGAGATTTTACTTGTACAATTGTTGAAGCAGACACATCAGAAATGTGTTTAGGGGTCAGGATAGGGGATAGGAGGTTTGTGGAGGGGAAAATAGAAGGAGGAATAACACTGAAATGTAAATAAATAAAATAACTAATAAAAACCATTAAAAAACAACAATAACAAAAGAAATGTTAACTTTTTGGGGATTTATATCCTAGTGATTAAAAGTTTTAGTTAATTGTGGTAGTTAATTGCCACCTGGATGGGATTGAAAGCTGCCTAAGAGACTTCAAAAGTATACCCTTGGGGTTCAGTCTTAAAGACACTCTCAGACAGGATTAACTGAGAGAAGTGTTCCACATACTGGGAATGGGAAGGAAGGAAGGAAGGAAGGAAGGAAGGAAGGAAGGAAGGAAGGAAGGAAGGAAGGAAGGGGGAAGGAAGGGGAAAGGAAAGGAAAGGAAAGGAAAGGAAAGGAAAGGAAAGGAAAGGAAAGGAAAGGAAAGGAAAGGAAAGGAAAGGAAAGGAAAGGAAAGGAAAGGAAAGGGAGGAGGGAGGAAGAAAGGAAGGGAGGGAGGGAGGAAGGGAGGAAGGGAGGAAGGGAGGAAGGGAGGAAGGGAGGAAGGGAGGAAGGGAGGAAGGGAGGAAGGGAGGAAGGGAGGAAGGGAGGGAGAAAAGTCAGTGTCCAAGCATCCTTTTCTGTTTCCTGTCAATCCTTATGTGAAGAACCTCCACTACCACATGATCCCACCACACTTTTTGTTTAGGCACTTGGACAAGCAACCAAACTAAATCATCTGAAACTGTGATGTAAATAAAACCTGTTTCTCTTAAGATGCTATTATGAAGCATTTTGTCAATTCAACTAAGAAGAAAAATGGTATCAGAAATACAGACAGGAAGGTTTTTTCTGAAAATGCATACATAAATGAGTAACTAATGTTATAAGGGCAGAAGCATGCTTGAACTACTTTTGTAGTCTTCAAATTTGAAGATCGAAGCCCTAATGCTCAAGTACCCTAGGATGTAACTTTATTTGGAAATAAAGCTGCCTTTAAGGTGAAATGAAGTTTAAATGGACTTAAGACCTATAGTCTGATGGGCAAGGAGCAGGGCTGGAAAGACAGCTCAGAGATAAAAGTTATTTGTTGTTCTTGCAGAGGAACTGGGTTCAATTCCCAGCACCAATATGGTGGTCCATTTTAACCTGGTTCAAGAGGATCCAACCTCTTTTGACCTTTATGGGCACCTAGCACAAAGCTAGTGCACATACATACATTCAGGCAAAACTCTAACATAAATAAAATGAATAAATCTTATCTCTGTACATTAACAAAAAAAAAAAAAAAAAAAAAAGACTGAGTCTGGGGGCTGTTGAGGTGGCTTAGCAGGCAAAGGCACTTGTTGCCAAGCCTGACAAAAGGAGTGTGATACATACTCATGACCCACAGCATAGAAGGAGAAAACCAACTCTCACAAGTTGTTCTCTGACCTACATAAAGGTGTATAAGCATAAACAAGCATGCCCACATTCATAGAAGTTTAACAAAGCCGGTGGTGGTGGCACACACCTTTAATCCCAGCACTTGGGAGGCAGAGGCAGGCAGATTTCTGAGTTCAAGGCCAGCCTGGTCTACAGAGTGAGTTCCAGGACAGCCAGGGCTATACAGAGAAACCCTGTCTTGAAAAAACCCAAAAAAAAAAAAAAAAAACCAAACAAACAAACAAACAACAACAACAAAAACACAAAAAAAAAGTTTAACAAAATGACATCACAATTTAAAAAAAAGCAGGACCATGTCAGCACACAGTAAGAATATGGCTATCTGCAAACCAAACTAAAAAGCCTAAAAAGAACCTACTCTGCTGACTTGGATTGTCAGCCTCCAAAACAGTGAAGGAAACAAAGAGGGAGGTTCCATTATTATAAGTAGCTACTCTGTGGTAATTCATTATTATCACAAAGGAACTGGTAGAGGTAGAACTAAATTGTACTCTGTCAGATACTTCCCTGAAGATTTGAGAACTAAATTGAGAAGCACACACCAATATGATGAGTAGCTCTCATACAAAGGGGAAAATGGTGACTACAGAAACTACAAACCACCAATCTGGGGACATGAGTTAGGGTGGGGGGGGGAGGAAGGGAGGGAGGGAGGTCACAAGCACTGAACTTTCTTGAAGTTAGCATAAAAGACACTTAGACTCCTCCCCATTTTCAATCAAGAAAATACAGGCCCAGAAAGATTAAATGGCCGTGGTCAGTTTGGAAGTGGAGCCATTGATCGAAGTTTCCCCTCCAATTCCTCTCAGATCCTTCCCACCTCTGATAGTTTTAATCTTTTTTTTATTTGATATATTCTTTATTTACATTTCAAATGATTTCCCCTTTCCTGGATCCCCCCTCCCCTAAAGTCCCATAAGCCCTCTTCCCTCCCTCTGTTCCCCAATCAATCCTCACCCACTTCTCTGGTATTCCCCTACACTGCTACACTGAGCCTTTCCAGGACCAAGGGCCTCTCCTTCCTTCTTCTTGGGCATCTTTTGATATGTGAATTGTTTCTTGGGTATTCAGAGCTTCTGGGCTAATATCCGCTTATCAGTGAGTGCATACCATGTGTGTTCTTTTGTGATTGGGTCACCTCACTCAGGATGGCATTCTCCAGTTCCACTCACTTGCCTAAGAATTTCATGAATTCATTGTTTTTAATAGCTGCGTAGTATTCCATAGTGTAAATGTACCACATTTTCTGTATCCATTCCTCCATTGAGGAACATCTGGGTTCTTTCCAGCTTCTAGCTATTATAAATAGGGCTGCTATGAACATAGTAGAGCATGTGTCCTTATTACATGCTGGGGAATCCTCTGAGTATATGCCCAGGAGTGGTATACTCTGGTAGTATTATGCCCAGTTTTCTGAGGAACCGCCAGGCTGATTTCCAGAGTGGTTGTACCAGCTTGCAACCCCACCAGCAGTGGAGGAGTGTTCCTCTTTCTCCACATCCTCGCCAGCACCTGTTTTCTCCTGACTTTTTGATCTTAGCCATTCTGACTGGTGTGAGGTGAAATCTCAGGGTTGTTTTGATTTGCATTTCCCTGATGACTAAGGATGTTGAACTTTTCTTTAGGTGTTTCTCAGCCATTCGATATTCCTCAGGTAAAACTTCTTTGTTTAGTTCTGTACCCCATTTTTTGTTTTTTCGAGACAGGGTTTCTCTGTGTAGCCCTGGCTGTCCTCTGTATCCCATTTTTAATGGGATTATTTGGCTCTCTGTAGTCTATCTTCTTGAGTTCTTTGTATATCTTGGAGATAATAACCCTCTGTTGGATGTAGGGTTGGTAAAGATCTTTTCCAAATTTATTGTCCTTTTGTCAGTGTCCTTTGCCTTACAGAAATTTTGTAATTTTATGAGGTCCCATTTGACAATTCTTGATCTTAGAGCATAAGCTATTGGTGTTCAAGAACTTTTCCCTTGTGCCCATGTGCTCAGGGCTCCTCCCCTTTCAGCAAAGTGTCGGGATATAAAATCAACTCAAGCAACTCAGTAGCCTTCTTATACTCAAAGGATAAACAGGCTGAGAAAGAACTTAGGGAAATAACACCCTTCACAATAGCCACAAACAATAAAAAGTATCTTGGTGTGACTCTAACCAAACAAAGGAAAGATCTATTTGACAGGATCTTCAAGTTTTTCAAGAAAGAAATCCAAGAAGACCTCAGAAGATGGAAAAATCTTCCATGCTCTTGGATTGGCAGGATTAATATAGTAAAAATGGCCATCTTGCCATAAGCAATATACAGATTCAATGCAATCCCCATCAAAATCCCAAATCAATTCTTCATAGTTAGAAAGAACAATTCTCAAATACATCTGGAATAACAAAAAATCCAGGATAGCTAAAACTATTCTCAACAGTAAAAGAACTTCTGGGGGAATCAGAATCCCCGACCTCAAGCAGTACTACAGAGCAATAGTGTTAAAAACTACATGGTATTGGTACAGTGACAAGCAGGTAGATCAATGAAATAGAATTGAAGACCCAGAAATGAACCCACACCTATGGTCACTTGATCTTTGACAAAGGAGCTGAAAACATCCAGTGGAAAAAAATTTTCAACAAATGGTGCTGGTCCAACTGGAGGTCAGCATGCAGAAGAATGCAAATCTATACATTCTTATCTCCTTGTACTAAGCTCAAGTCCAAGTAGATCAAGGACCTCCACATAAAACTAGACACACTGAAACTGATAGTTTTAATCTTAACAAAATAATGCAAAAAACAAGCAAGCAAACAAACAAACAAAAAACAAGGAAGCCCAAAAGGAAGAACTTTGATTCTGCGCTATGGAAAAGTAGCTTTGGCTTTATTATCACTTATATAAATTCATCCAATAAATTCCTTAACATTTTGAGTAAATCACTGTGGCTCATTCCTGAATATCAGAATTAAAAAAGCTGAGGCAGAAGGATTATTGGAAGTTCAAAGCCAGACTGCGCTAAATAGTGAGTTCCAGGTTAGCCTAAATTAAATAGTGAGACCTTGTCTCACAATAACACTAAAGGATGGGGAGGGAGGGAGGGAGGGAGGGAGGGAGGGAGGGAGGGAGAAGAAGGAAGGGGACTTAAACTCTATGTGAGTATTTGAGAGGGGCTATAGCACAGAGACTACTTCATACACGTTCTAATAACAAGGAACCTCCAGAACTTCAACCTCTTCTCTCATCAGCTCTTCAGCGGACTAGTCCATATCCAAAGACTGAGTTAACCATTGTTCAGTTCTGCTCCATGTCTCCACTACACGCACAAAGGCACATACACAGAAAAAAACAAAAAACAGGAAAGAAACAAATCCCATGTCCCCCTCTGCCACACCCGCCCGGCTTTCGCATGGACTCTGAAGATCTGGACTCTGGTCCTCAGACTTGCCCATCAGGCATTTTATCCACTGAGGCATCTCTGCAGTCCCAACTGTAAATATGTAAGACAACTTGTAATACAAGAGTAAAGAAAATAAAAATTCGTAATGCCTTACATAGTCAATAGCAAAATTTCATTGAAAATAAAAATCTTCCTGGGCTCAAGCCCCAACATTCAAATGAAGGGGGAGAAATCTTACTTATCATTAAAAAAAGAATTCAGTGGGACTAAGAGATGCTTCAGGAGTTAAAGAGCAGCTGCTGCCCTTCTAGACAACCCAAGCTCAGTTCCCAGCACCCACAAAGGGCAGTTCACAACCACCTGTATGTAAGTCTAGCTCAAGGCCTTACAACACCTTCTAGCTTCCACCAGCAACAGCATGCTGTAACATATGAACAGACATATACAGATGGAACAAGTAAGTAGGTCTTGGGGATGGGGATTCCATATGAAAAGGGCATAAATAAGTGGATATATTTTAAGTCTTGGGATATTTTAACTCTGGAAATTTTATGACTTACACCTAAATTAATTTTCTTAGAAATGTGTTTTTAGCTGGACAGTGACAGCACACACCTTTAGCCCCAACACTTGGGAGGCAGAAGTAGGTGAATATCTGAGGACATAAAATGAGTTCCAAGACAGCCAAGGCTACACAGAGAAACCCTGTCTAGCCCAGCAGTGGTAATACACACCTCTAAACTCAGCACTCCGGAGGCAAACATGGGGAAACAGGCCAGTAGTCTGCAGAGAGTTTTCCAGGAGAGCCAAGGGTTCCCAGAGAAAGCTTGCCTCAAAACAAAAAACAAAAAGCAAAAAGCAAAAGAGGGGAAGGGAGGGGAAGAGAGAGGGGAGGGGAGGGGAGGGGAGGGGAGGGGAGGGGAGGGGAGGGGGAGGGGAGGGGAGGGGAGGGGAGGGGAGGGGAGGGGAGGGGAGGGGAGGGGAGGGGAGGGGAGGGGAGGAGAGGGGAGGAGAGGAGAGGAGAGGAGAGGAGAGGAGAGGAGAGGAGAGGAGAGGAGAGGAGAGGAGAGGAGAGGAGAGGAGAGGAGAGGAGAGGAGAGGAGAGGAGAGGAGAGGAGAGGAGAGGAGAGGAGGAGGAGGAGGAGGAGGAGGAGGAGGAGGAGGAGGAGGAGGAGGAGAGGGTTTTTAAGCTCACAACTTAGAATTTAGAAGTCTACCAAGTATACCAAAGTGAATACTTTCTATGCACAACAGTGCCCAGAACAGGAAAAGCTTCGAAGCAGTCACTCAACTGAAGGCATGAACTATCATACAAAACACTACTAATGACTTATATCATTTGAATAAGATAAAATGATAGCTTTAAACATTTTTTTTTTACTAAATTTCAATTATTTCCTCTTGGTCCTACATGTCCATTTACCATTCACCTGGTTAGTAATTATTAGTAATCAATACCTAGCCAAAGGTTAAAATGATGAGCTCTGGACCACCTCATTACTTTTCCTCCCCTTATGTGTTTTAAAGGCATTGCTCAGTGTTCCACATACATGGTCGTTACGTGCTCTGGGCTTAATGAACTTGTCCAAAATGCTCCATTCTGCATACGCATATACATACATACCACACACATGCATGTGTGTATGTATCTAAATAATTATTATGAAAGATTATTTACAAGCCACCACAGAGTTAATGGCCAACCCAACAAAAACCCACATCACTATTAGGTGACCTAAACACATATCCTCCTATCTTGTATTTTATTCCTTGTGATAGAGTACACCTCCCATTATGAAGCTGATGCACATATTATGGCTTTCCCAGCCTCAGTTATACCTACCACATGGAAGCATGCCTAGTCAAGGCCCCAGAAAGAGCTGAGAGAAAGCCTTATGAAGCCTTCAGGAAATGTTCATTCCAAATGAAAGGGGTGTGTGAGCAATGCCATCATTACTGCCAATGGCTGTTGATGCAAATTCTTTTTCCTCACACCCTTTCTCAGTAATATTCCATAAATCCTTTGAGCTGATCCTGACAACATGAAGAATCACTTCAATACTCCTACTTCTCTTTTTCCCTAAACCCTCTCTCCTGGCTGCTTACTGTAAGCCTGCTTCTCCCTTTATCCTCTCATTCTCTTCTCAACAACGCTGGAGTATGAGCATTTTTTTTCCTCCTTTAGGGAGCTGGAGGTTGAACCTAAGGCCTCACCTATACCAGGTGCTCTTTATCACTGTAGGTGGCCTGGTCCTGGAAGGAACCTTTTAGGTCACTTCTCTGCTCAAAGGCTTCCACAGGTATCTCTTCCCACCTAAGTGTAAAAAACAAACAAAAAATAGTTCTCACAATACAAGCCCTACATGACCTGACTCCCAATAGTTTGCTACTTGCCTTTTCTCGGCTCTGATGTCTCTTTTCAGTTCAGTTTTATGAAACTCAAGCACAAGAGCCTTTTTGCATTCATTGCTCCCTATGCCTAAAATACTAATCCCCACATCCACATCAGCCTTTTCACTCTGCACTCTCACAGTGCCTTTAAGACTCAGGGGGCTGGAGAGCTGGCTCAGCAGTTAAGAGCACTGACTGCTCTTCCAGAAGCCCTGAGTTCAATTCCCAGCAACCACATGGTGGCTTACAGAGCCATCTGTATTGAGATCTGACTTCTTCTGGTGTGTCTGAAGACGGCTGCAGTGTACTTATATTTAATAAATAAATAAATCTTTAAAAAAAAAAAAACTCAGTCATCTTACTGATACCTCCCAATCAGCTTACTGACTAATCCTCTCTTCTCATCCTGTCCACTACTTTATTTTCTCCACAGTAATTAACATTTCAGACATAATGAAATGTTTACCTATGTTAGTCTGTCTTCTCCCTCATCTTCATCAAGTTCCATTTTCTTGTTCTCTATTTTCCATGGTAACATATTTTTCATATATTATAGCTGCTGAATAAATTAATCTAGCAACCACCAATATGGTGAGAATGAAAGGAACCAGAAGAGGGAACATATCTAAGTCCGAGACAATTTCATATGCTACTGAATTTTATCTGTGAGGAAGATTTCTACTTGTTGAAGCCATTTTTTAATTAAGATTTCTGACATTTGACAAGACCTAGGTAGGAATTTGCAAATGAACAAGTGGGGCTGAAGACCCCAGTGTGAAGAGCATAGTAGCATGCTCAAAGTCTTGAGTTCAATTGTCACCCCACAACCCAGAACAAGACTATTTTAGGGACATGTGTCATTATGAGTGTGGGTTTTAAAACCCTCCTCCTAGCTGCCTGGAAGCAGGTATTCTGCTAGCAGCCTTCAGATGAAGACGCAGAACTCTCAACTTCTGCACATGCCTGCCTGGATTCTGCCTGATAATGGACTGAACTTCTGAATCTGTAAGCCAGCCCTAAACAGTGTCCTTTATAAGAGTTGCTTTCGCCGGGGGAGGGGGGTGGGGGTGGGGGTGGGGGTGGGGGGGTGGTAGCGCACGCCTTTAATCCCAACACTTGGGAGGCAGAGGCAGGCAGATTTCTGAGTTGGAGGCCAGCCTGGTCTACAAAGTGAGTTCCAGGACAGCCAGGGCTACACAGAGAAACCCTGGGAGAGTTGTTTTCTTCATGATGTCTATTCACAGCATTAAAACCCTAACCAAAACACCCTGTTCTCAGGGACAAAGCAAGGCAAAGCAAGGCAAGGCAAGGCATGCATGGGGCTGAAGAGATGACTGAGTAGTTAAGGGCGGAGTTCAGTTCTCAGCACCCACATTAGGTAGCTCATCTTAAGTTCTTCTGGCCTCCACAGGTAGCTACATGCATGCACAAACAAATATAAACGAACATGCACAAAAACACACACAAAAATAAGTGTAAGAAAGGTAAAAACTAAACAGGGCAGGCACTTATTTGTTACTGCCAGCACAAGAAAGGAGAGCTGAGAAGAGCCCATCCCTGACCACCAAAGACCAGGGCTGCAGACGTGTGTGTAGATGGTTTGTATATGAGAGTCAGGAATCTGAAGTCAAATCCTCAGGCACTTCACCAACTAAGTTATCTCCTCACCCCTTATGGTACTGTTAGTGGTTTTGCTTGTAACGGGGTCTTCCTCTATAGCATCACTGACCTAGAACCCACAATCTTATGTCCCACAATCTTATGTCAGCCTCTGCAGTACTAGAATAACAAGTATGCGCTAACCAGCACATACAACTATGTTTTAATTTTACACAAGAAATAATCATTCAAAGTGTAATGTCCTATTACCCATATTCATTGCCAACAACAAAGGAACAATAGTTCACTCTGACAACTGTACACCCTCCTAACCTCTGGAAGTCATTTTTATATGCATTTATGTGCCCACAACCCAGTAAGTGGACTGTGATCCCACTTAAAACTGAGAAAAACTGTTACATCATCTTATCAAATGGCTACTAAGCAGAGAATCTGACTGCCAATGCCAGATTGAATTGGAAACTTAAGGGTTCTTTGGAAAGTCAATTGTGTCAGACAGTGTTTTGCTGGAGCAAACAAGTAAAGGAGTGTTGTCCTGAAGTGGACACAGGTGAAAGGATGTTTTATTAAGACAGACTTGGAAAGGAAGGGGTCACTGAAGCCGACGCAGGAGGGAAAATATTCGGCTAAAGCAAGCATGTGAAAGGACATGTGATGAAGGATTCTTTGCTAATAGCAGGAATGTATTAGTCTGCCTTACACTGCATAATTGAGCCCCATTTGTCAGGACTCCATCGAGAGAAATGCACCAAAACTCTTCCGGTGGTACGCTACAGCTCCTTGCTGCTTCCACATACTTGGGCATAATGGCAGGGTGATGTCGTCTAAGACAGATGCACAAGCTGAGGCAGGGCCTGTGGTGGACATGTGATGCTTGGAGGGAGTAGAAAGAGGATTCAGACTGTGAGAGGGGCTTGCTTGCAGAGCTAGTTCTGCATCACTTCTTGGTCTTGCTTCTTTGCTGATCGTCACTTTGTTGAGAGAGGCATTGTCCCTGCTGGTCCGAATCCCTCCTGCTGACTTCTTGCCCATTCAACGGAAGCCTGGCTGTTCCTGCTAGGCTATGCCACTACTGGTGTCTGAACTGGACTACCAGTATATCCATGAAGTGTTTGAATGGATCAAGGTGCTGCTGCTGACCTGTGAACTCAACCGCTGATTTCCTATGAAATCCTAGATGGGATTTGCTCCAAAGAACCATTCCTAAACAGGTCCACTTTTCTGATATCATAATAACCTTTCTTTTCCACTACTTCTGGTGAGTGGGATAAAATGAAGGTTAAAGCCTTTAAGAGCCATCATTCAAAGTAGACATTGAAAAATATTGAAGCTACACCACATACTACAGAAAAATATTGCCAACCCACAAATATCGCTGTCAAAAAATGAAGTGTTCTCCAACGCACCGCTTATTCCATTTATGACCTCTGTCTTTAAAACATTATCTATCTATCTATCTATCTATCTATCTATGGGGAGGACCACATGCCCATGTCATAGTGCACATATAGAGGTCAAAAAAAATTTTAAGGCTGGGCGGTCGTGGCGCATGCCTTTAATCCCAGCACTTGGGAGGCAGAAGCAGGTGGATTTCTGAGTTCGAGGCCGGCCTGGTCAACAGAGTGAGTTCCAGGACAGTCAGGGCATCACAGAGAGACCCTGTCTTGAGAAAAAAAAAAAATTAAGGAAGTCAGTTCTCTCTTACCTTGTGAGTGCCAGAACAACTCTGGTTGTCAGGATTGGCAAGAGCATCCACCTCAGCCTCCTGAGTTGGGATTGCAGGTGTGCAATCCTACCAATACCTTCTTTTTTGGGGTGGTGGAAGGGGACTAGAGATTGAAGTAGGTCCTTGTACATGTTAGGCAAGAGCTCTATCATTGAGCTACATTTCCAACTTTCCATCTAACATATTTTGACTATTATTTCATTTTGAACTTTTTTTTTTGACAAGGCATTTCTTTCAAAACTGGTGCTTGAATATTGTTTATTTTATGTCATAGCTCCAAAGTTTAACCCAAAAAGGCATAAATGTTGAGGGTTGATTAGATGGCTCAGTAGGTATGTGCATTTACTGTGCAAGTATGGGGGTATGAAAGCAAATCCCCAGGACCCATGCCAAAAAAGTGGGCATTTCCTCTCCTTTCCTCAGACACTGCACACCATTCCTTACTCAGCTTCTCACTAGACTTTTGGAATCATGCAATTCCTGGCCAAGAAAAGCGCAATCATCCTATTCCCCAATGGATTCATATGAAAAATGATATACGAGGTGTAAGAACGGAGCGAGGTCTGCAAGGACTCACACATAATGGCATGACTGAGGAGCTGAACATTTTTAATCTCTTTAAATTGAGGGTCTGATTTGCTATTGTTATTTGTTCCACATGGCCTAATTGGCTTGTTCAGTAATAAAATGTAGAACAACAGCAACAGCAACAACAACAACAACAACAAAGCTCGGCATGATCCCATACAACTGTAATCCTAACAAAGGGATCCTGGGAGCTCTCTGGTCATCTAGCTGAAGCAGCAAGCTTCAGTGAGAGATCCTGTCTCAAGGGAATACAGCAGAGTGTGATAGAAGATACTTGACCTCTTGTTTCTGCATGCATGAACGAAAGCATCCATAACCAGCATGCTCATGTGCATGTAACACACTCATATACATATACATACAAGGTTTTGTAAACACTCCTTTTTTTGGTAGAGGACTTTACATAGAAGTTTATCTTCTAGAATATACCCATGTGTACAAAATATTCAAGGCTGTTCACTACAAGGCAATAATAAACTTTATAATCAATTAAATGATTATGGCAGGGGAATGATTAGTTAAGATGCCTTTAATCAGTTTTAAGCCTGCTTCTCTACTGGGATGTCATAAACACTATTGTCCACAGATGTGAAAACCACAAATCAAAAAAGCAGCTTTCATTCCCAGCACCCATGGTACCTCACAGCCATCTGTGTTTTAGGAAATATGATGTCATTGTCTGATTTCCAAAGGCACCAGGCACACATGTGGTGTACATGCATATATTCCAGAATGAAGTCTAGGTCCTCTACAAGAGCAACAAATGAGCCATCTCTTCAGCCCTGGTATTAACTATCATTTGGCTGAGCAATATTCTATTAGTGGCAAAAAAAAAGAAAAGAAAAAAGAAAAAAATTAAAGAAAACACTGAAAAACACACTGTGATGTGTTTAATTCTGATGACTTGTTTGTTTGTTTAATCATCAATACCTGTAAACAAATGAGGACAACTATTCACAGGGAGAACAGGTTTACACTTTATCCACAAGCAGCCAATCACCTATGCCTTCCAAAGGAAGGGTCACAACCACTTTCAGTCACATGGGCACTTTTCTACTTATTAATATAACCAAAAAACTACAAGTAAGTGTGTGTGTGTGTGTGTGTGTGTGTGTGTGTGTGTTTGTATCAAACTTTCCTCAAAGGATAAAAGACTAGGGGTGGTTAAGAGTGCTTGCTGACTGGAGCCGGATATAGCTGTCACCTGGGAGGCTCTGCTAGTGCATGACAAATACAGAGGGGGACACTCTCAGCCAGCCATTGAACTGAGCACAGGGTCCCCAATGGAGGAGCTAGAGAAAGGATCCAAGGAGCTGAAGGGGTTTGCAGTGCCATAGGAGGAACAATATGATCCACCCAGTACTCCCAGAGCTCCCAGGGACAAAACCATCAACCAAAGAGTACACATTGTGTTACCCATGGCTCCAGACTCATAGGCAGTAGAGGATGGCCTTGTTGGACATCAAAGGAGAGGTCCTTGGTCCTGAAAAGGCTCAATAGCAGTGTGGGGGAATGCTGGGACAGGGAAGCGGGAGAGGGTTGATTGAGCAACAAGAAAGAGAGAGAAAGAGAAAAAGAGAAAGAGAAAGAGAAAGAGAAAGAGAAAGAGAAAGAGAAAGAGAAAGAGAAAGAGAAAGAGAAAGAGAAAGGAAAAAAAAAGAAAAGAAAGAAAAAGAAAAAAAGATAAGAAAAATCCTACCAAGCTTATCCCACTGCAGTAGTAGTAGCAGCAGCCGCACTAGAAGAAATAAAAAGAAGCATGGCTCAACAGTTAAGAAAAGAACTGCCGGGGGCTGGAGAGATGGCTCAGCGCTTAAGAGCACCGACTGCTCTTCCGAAGGTCCTGAGTTCAAATCCCAGCAACCACATGGTGGCTCACAACCATCTGTTACAAGATCTGACTCCTTCTTCTGGGGTGTCTGAAGCCAGCTACAGTGTACCTACATATAATAGATAAATAAATCTTTTAAAAAAAAAGAGAGAAAGAAAAGAAAAGAACTGCCTGCTCTTCCAGAGGACCCAGTTTCAATTCCTAGTTCACACAACTGTCCAACTCCAGTTCCAGGAGATTTGGCATCTTCACACAGACATACATGCAGGCACATAAAAATAAATAAATAAATAAATAAATAAATAAATAAATAAATAAATAAATATTTTAAATATATAAATAAAATGTTTGATAAATACATAGCTATTAAGACCTCTTTAATCCCTGCATCCAGGAGACAGAGGCAGATCCTCAAAAAAACTCGAAAATTTTAAAATTTAAATTAAAAGTCTCCTTGCAATGCTGTCAAGTTCTCCTACTGCTGTAAGAATCTGCATTCACATACACAGGCAGGGGCAGGGGCTCTCGGGCAGGCACACGCATGTGTACACACACACACACACACACACACACACACACACACACGGAGAGGAAGAGAAGGAGGGAAGGAAGGAGGGAGGGAGGGAGGGAGGGAGGGAGGGAGGGAGAAAATAATAATAAGAGGAAGAGATAGATTGAAGGAAGCTCCATTAAAGAAAGTAGATCCGACAGACTGCAGTCACCTAAAACACGTGGACTGGATTTCTAAAGCCCAGATCTGGAGTCCTACTTCTGTGAAGCCAGCAGAGACTGCCTGCTTGGTTAACTCTTTGCTAACCATGTACTTTCCCTCTACTGTTTAATTCAAAACAAACCAAGAAGTGCAGCTTATGACTTTATAATATTTAAACTAAAAAGGTTTGTTGGAAGTCCAGGACATAAAGCAAAGGGAAAGGACTACATCGTTCCATCTTTTCCAGTGAGAACTTCACTAAGGTTAACCCTTAGTGAACCCCTTCAGTAAATCCTTCCCAATCCACTATTATCACCTGAGGAAGTCAAAGTGATCTTTGACTGTACCACTAACACCCCGCTAGGGTTCTACTCTACTACAGCAGACTCTTCCATTTAACAGTGGATGCTTTTCACTTTAAAAGTCTTAAAATGCTAAACTAGTTTTTTCTTCTTCCACATATCTATAGCTATTTATCATGTTGTTAAATAAAAGGTTTGGGAACAAGCATCAACAACTATAACAATTATCCTTCGGTTCAATAAACAGTTTTCCCACCTTTCTTATCGTAATGAAGCTGGTTAAATGTTTTATTGCTCCTAGCACTTAACAATACACCACTGCTACCAAGAAAAAAAAAAGGAAAGGAAAAAGAAACCTGATATTGTCTGCTTTTTGTTGCTCTCATATCTAATAAAGTAGCTTAAATTATGACTTAAATAATCGTGGTCTTAAGGTACCAAAGAATTCTTTTAAAATAAAGTTTTAAAGATTAGGGATCAGGCTCTAACCTCTCACACAGCCCAGGTAAAGAACTATCTTCGTTGTCCCAGGACTCTGAACCATCCTACTACTCAGAACCCTCATCACTTTTCACAAAAATATTCTCATCTAAAACATTGCAATTATCTCACAAAACTTCATAATGATAAAATCCAAGGAGTTAAGATTTAAGACAAAAGACAGCAGATTGCTACACAGCCACTGACTGCACGCACTGACAGATGCTTATACACAGACATAGCCAAGGATAAACCCATGCTTTGAAGCATATGAAAACCACGGCAAAAAGTAAACCTATTTTTATCATACAAAAATTAAATTTCATCCCAATGAAACATCTACAATGAATTGGGTAATTATTTTAATATGTTCAGAAAACACAATGCAAACCTTTATACTCCTTCTTTCCATGTGACATAATCATTCTTAAATAAAAAATAAAATCCTACAAGTTTGAATCAAAACACTTTTTTCCTAGTTAAATAAATTTACACTCGTCATTAGAACAAGTATATTACCCGCCCCCCAAAAAAAGGCTTTAATAAAATTAGAAACTGGTGGTGGAGTGTGGTCACACATACCTCTAATCCTAAAGCATGGGAAGAGAGGCAAGTACCATCTCTAGGTTCAAAACCAGCCTGAACCATATAGTAAGATCCTATCCCCTTCAAAAGACAGAATACAACAAACATAAACACACACGCTCTTAGGCTGGAGAGATGGCATAGCAGTTAGTAGTGCTAACCTCCTGAAATTCCAGTTCCAGGACTTTCAACATCCAATACCCTCTTGTGGCCTCCACAGGTTCCAAAAAAATGTGTAACATATTCATATTCTCTCTATATTCATACACACACACACACACACACACACATACACACACTAAACATTTTAGACTTTTAAAACTAGGTTTTAATAAAAATAATGCACATGAGAGCCAGAGATGTAGAACCTGCTATCAAAGTCTGATAAACAAAGTTCTGTTCCTGGATCTCGGCTCACATGGAAGAACCAACTCCCTGACCCAATATACAATTAATAATAAATAAAAAAGTAAACCGGGCGTGGTGGCGCACGGCTGTAATCCCAGCACTTGGGAGACAGAGGCAGGTGGATTTCTGAGTACGAGGCCAGCCTGGTCTACAGAGCGAGTTCCAGGACAGCCAGGGCTACACAGAGAAACCCTGTCTCGAAAAAACGAAATTCAAAAAAAAAAAAAAAAAATTAAAAATTTAAAAAAAAAAAAAACCAAAAAACAAAAAAATAAAATAAAAAAGCATTTCTATTTAATAGGCTTCCTCATGCAATCACTTTGGTTTCATGCCCTTCTCTGACATGAATGAAGATGCTACACAGGGTCATATTCTGTATTCCAAGGTTAATGATTATTGACTTTCACTACCTTCTCACTTCTCACTCATGCCATGCATGGTTCTCTTCTCTTGCTCCACAGCAACTATTAACTGTTCATTGGGCAAGAGTACCTCAGGAGCCTTTCCTGCCTCCATGGCAGGGTGTTGACAGGCCTCAGTCTTCTGCAGGTCTTGCTTAATTAACACAGCTGCTGTGAGTTCAAGAGTACAACTGCTGTGTCATGCTTGATAGTGTTCCAGAGCTTTGGAGCTGGTGAGAGAGAGATGTCCCATTTATGACATTCAGTAGTCATTTATCTTCTCTGCACATTGATCAGTTACGAGTCTCTGCAGTTTGCCTTTGTCACTGCAAAAAGTTTTCTCCAGTGAAAGCTAATTAATCTGTGGGCACACACATACCTATTTAGAGGACACTTTGATTGACAGAACATGTCCATGTAGCAAAACAACATTAGTGACACCCCCAACTAGGGCCTATAATCTCCTCCATCATGGGCTTCAGTTTATAGTACTAGATGTGGAACAGGCCTCAAAGTCAATGAGAAAATGTTTGCTTATCTCCATTCCATAACGTTTGGGTAGCAGCATAGCATGTAGGTGCCACAGGCGACTGAAGACTTGGTGGCAGTGCTTCTTTAGTAGCCTCTGTACAGCAGAAAAGAAACTTTGATATTAGTTCTAACTTTGTATCTTCAGCAATAGGGCCTTACTGTCTAGTTCTGGTGGAAACCAACAATAGTGGCAGTTTGCCTGTAATTTATATTTTTAATGAATACAATTTCCTAGTTTACTGAGAAATTCTTTTTCTTAACAATTATTTTAAACTTTTCAAAGATGGGAACTTACATTACAGTACCTACAGGCCTGGAACTCAAAGGTCTGACTGCCTTACTCTTCTAGTTCATAAGTTGTCTTGCTTGCTTACTTTAGTCTCTTTTATAATGTACACACACACACACACACACACACACTTTTAACTTTTATTAATCTTTTACAAATTTATTTGTGTGTATTGGGGACTTGTAGAGGTCAAGGACAACTTGGTGGAGTTGATTCTTCATCCATGTGGATTTCAGGGTTGTCCATGTGGATTCAAGTTGTCAGGCTTGGCAGCTGGTGCCTTTAGTTGTTGAGCTGCCTAACTGGCTCAACGTTTAATTATTTTATGGTTTTAATAAAAAAAGTAGTTAAGTGTTTGGAAAGTCACAGATAAACATACATACACTTATTTATTTATTTATTGATTGATTGATTGATTGATTGCTTCTAGCATCTATGCCCTGCTTTTCTGTAACTCCTTTTTTTGTCTGTTTCTAGTTGCTAACTAGATAGCAACTAGAGAAAAAGCTTCCACAGAATATTTTACTTAATCTCCTTAAAGATGTCCATAATATTTGTCTATAGGTAATATAGGTAATGTTGGAGGAGGAAGAGAAGAGAACCATGCATGGCATGAGTGAGAAGTGAGAAGGTAGTGAAAGTCAATAATCATTAACCTTGGAATACAGAATATGACCCTGTGTAGCATCTTCATTCATGTCAGAGAAGGGCATGAAACCAAAGTGATTGCATGAGGAAGCCTATTAAAGCACACACACAAACACCAACCCACACATGTACATGCTTACACAAAGTGAATGAACATAGTAACTTTAAAAAAAAAAAAAGCCGGGCGGTGGTGGTGCACGCCTTTAATCCCAGCACTTGGGAGGCAGAGGCAGGTGGATTTCTGAGTTCGAGGCCAGCCTGGTCTACATACAGAGTGAGTTCCAGGACAGCCAGGGCTACACAGAGAAACCCTGTCTCGAAAAACAAAACTAAACAACAACAAAAAAAAAGATGAAGAAAAAAATGGGCCAGAGAGATAGCTCAGAGGGGAAAGGCACTTATCACCCAAGCCTGGAGACCTAAATTCAGTCCCCAAAACCCATGTAAATATGGAGAGAACTGACTCCACAGTTTTTCTCTGACCTCCACTGGTATGGTTCTCCATGGGACATGTGGCCACACACAGCAAGCACAAACACAATAATGAAAACAACCAGAAAGGAAAGAGCTGGAAAAATAGATCAAATGAGCTGTTTCTCTATTAAGAGTAGCATAGAACATTGTAGCACACACCTTTAATCCCAGCCCTAGAGAAGCAGAGGCAGGCTGATCTCTGTGAGTTTGAGACCAGACTGATCTACATAGTGAGTTCCAGGATAACCAAGACTACAAACAGACCCTGTCTCCAAAAAGGATAATCTATTTTTAATAATAGATTTTTTTTTTTTTTTTTTTGGTTTTTTCGAGACAGGGTTTCTCTGTGTAGTTCGGGCTGTCCTGGAACTCACTTTGTAGACCAGGCTGGCCTCGAACTCAGAAATCTGCCTGCCTCTGCCTCCCAAGTGCTGGGATTAAAGGCGTGCACCACCACCGCCCGGCAATAATAGATTTTAATAATAATTTTTAAAAATAAAATAAAATAAAAAATAAAAAATCCTGGACATAGCCAGGCGGTGGTGGCGCACGCCTTTAATCCCAGCACTTGGAAGCAGAAGTAGGTGGATTTCTGAGTTCAGCCCAGCCTGGTCTACAAAGTGAGTTCCAAGGACAGCCAGGGCTACACAGAGAAACCCTGTCTTGAAAATAAATAAATAAGTAAACAAATGAAAAAAATTATATCACAGTACAATCCTAACTGAGGCTCATCCTTTAAAACTGACACACTAGGGGGATGGCTCAGCAGTTAAGAGCACTGACTGCTCTTCCAGAAATCCCAAGTTCAATTCACAGCAAACACACGGTGGCTCACAACTCTCTATAATGGGATCTGATGTCCTCTTCCAATGTGTCTGAAGACAGCTACAGCGTACTCACATAAATAAAATAAATAAATAACCTTTTTTTTAAAAAAAAAGGAACTGAAACCCTACTTTAACCGAAGTTCAAGTCACTCTTACCAGGTACCCACAGAGACCTTGAAAGATGTAGCCTATTTGAGAGTATACTCTTACCAGGTAGGAAAAAAATGTCCTGATTTGGATTAGAATCAGGAACTATTAGGATTGGAAAATACAATGGGACTTCACAGACATTTGATTAAAAACTCTAATAATTAGGAAAGTCTAAACAGTTCTCCTAAAACTATCAGTACATTCCTTGCTTTGACTGTTTCCCAATAGCAGCGAAGGGTCAGCAGTAAGATCACAAGACTCTGGTAAGCACACAGGCTACTGGCATTGTCCGCAGACTCAACAGCTCCTGCCGGTCCAGGAAGAAAGAAGATAAGGAGCTCAACAGACAGGTAAAGAAAGGCTTGCCATCTGGCTTTATAATATGTCCTTTCAACCCCCAGGACCCAAGTGATGAAGAAGAACCAACTCCCACAAGAAAAAGAAAGTTTAAGGAAAAGAGTGCTAAGCATAGTAGCCAATACCTTTAATCCCAGCACACTGGAAGAGGAGGTAGGTAAACTGTCAATGCAAGGACAGTCTGGGCTACACAGACAGACTCTTAAAAAAGAAAAAAGAAAAAAGAAAAGAGGGGAGGGGAGGGGGGAGGGGAGGGGAGGGGAGGAGGAGGGGGAGGGGGGGGGGTTGGGAGGGGAGGGGAGGGGGAGGGGAGGGGGAGGGGAGGGGAGGGGAGGGGAGGGGAGGGGGAGGGGAGGGGAGGGAAGAGAAAGGAGGAGAGAGGAGAGAGGAGAGAGGAGAGAGGAGAGAGGAGGAGAGAGGGGCGAAGGGAGAGGGGCGAGAGGAGAGAGAGAAGAGAGAAAGAAAAGAGAAGAGAAGAGAAGAGAAGAGAAGAGAAGAGAAGAGAAGAGAAGAGAAGAGAAGAGAAGAGAGAAGGAAGAAGGAAGGAGAAAAGGGAAGGAAAGAAAAGATAGAATGAGAGCTAACTGCAGCAAACTTCAGGAGTAAAGGGTTACTGAAGAGGCTAGTAAGTGGACAATATAGAAAAGACATGCAAGTAAGAGCAAGGTAGTCAAGGGTAAGTGAAGACAGTCCCGAATATAAGCAACTTGGGGAGAAATCTACATTTCATGAGTGGGCCGCTGAGATGGTTCAGTGGTTAAGGCATGTGCTCACTGTTCTTCTGGAAGGTCCTGAATTCAATTCTCAGCATCCACATGACAGCTCACAACTGCCTGATGCTGCCGTCTAGTATACAGATATACATGTAGACAGAATACCCATACACATAAAATACATAAATAAATTTTAAAGCACAAACCAAAGCATACCCAAATCTTTTTAATTCCTAATGGTACTACTAAAAATGCAGTCACCATGTAGAAGCTCATGATATGGTCATCTTCCTCAGCCGGGCCCTGATTCACTTCATAGTCTGTTCCAGGTCTCAAAATACTAGAACACACAGCTTTTTTTTTTTGTTTTGTTTTTTTGTTTTTTGTTTTTGTTTTTTTGGTTTTTCGAGACAGGGTTTCTCTGTGTAGTCCTGGCTGTCCTGGAACTCACTCTGTAGACCAGGCTGGCCTCGAACTCAGAAATCCGCCTGCCTCTGCCTCCCAAGTGCTGGGATTACAGGCGTGCGCCACCATGCCCGGCTGAACACACAGCTTTTTAAAGTGCAATTATTTAAGTTGTTTTTTCAAGTTATTTTCCTTTTTTTAGGATTTTGCTTATTATCATTGTATATGTGCCTCTGTGCCACAACTTATGTATAAAAGTCACAGGACAACTCTGTGGAATTGGTTCTTTCCTTCCACCTTTATGTGGATTCCAGGGAACAATCAAACTTAGGTTGTCAGGCTTACATCATACACAAGTGCCTTTACATAAAATCATCTCAGTAACCCCTGTGTTATTTTTAAGTTATTATCATCTGTGGGGTAAGGGTGAATGGTATGTATGTATGGTCCACATGCCACAAGTATGTGTGGTCAGAGAAAACTTCCAGGATCAGTTTGTTCTTTAAACTCGATGGGTTCCAAGGATCAATCTCAAATCACCAGGCAATTTTATCCAGTAGACCATCACTGGAGGGGGGGGTGTATTTTATTTTTGTTGGTGCGAGAAGGGTCATGACAGGGTTTCTCTGTGTAGACCTGACTGTCCTGGAACTCAGTCTGTAGACCAGGCTGGCCTCCAACTCAGAAATCCGCCTGCCTCTGCCTCCCAAGTGCTAGCGTAATGTGCCACTATGCCTTGCTAAATATATTCTTAATTATATGTAAGGAACTGATGTTTGTTTGCCCTGTCTCAAAAAACCAAACATACAAATAGCTTCCTTTGAACATCATCTACTGAGGGCTTTCCTAGGGGAAAAAGTAATAATGCTGTCCTTATTTCCTCAAATGGTCTCCTCTAGAACTCAGCTTTCAGAAAAAACAACCTACATCACCTGTACATCCAAGATGGACCTCATTCAGCATACTTTGATTTTAAAGGAAATTTACTTATCCAACGGGTTATGGATATGCTTGGAGTAGAGGTCACTGACCTTTCTCCCTAAACTGTAGAAAACTTGTATATCTAGATTTATTTACACATTCTTCCTTGGAAAGAGATGTATAAATAAACCTTTAACCCCTGAAAACATTTGGAGCCACATTTAACTGACACAAACTATGCTGATAGAATTCAAATCTAGCAATTTTCTTTGCTACCTGCTGCTCTACTCTGGTTTATCTAATACTAATAAACAGATGAATTGCTTACTATATATCAGACACTATCCTAAGTACTTACCACAAAAACCTCCCTATTTTGAGGTAGGTTCTCACTAAGTTGCCCACGCTGGTCTTGAACTCATTGTTTAGTACAGGCTAGTTTTGAACTTGGGAGCTAGAAGATGCTGGGTAGATGTCATACAGACCCTAAGAGAACACAAATGCCAGCCCAGGCTCCTATACCCAGCAAAACTAAAAATTACCATAAAGATTTCCACAAATCCAGCCCTACAAAGGATAACAGATGGAAAACACCAATACAAGGAAGGAAACTACACCCTAGAAAAAGCAAGAAAGTTATCTTTCAACAAACCCACACAAACATAATTCCGCTCCTAACAACAAAAATAACAGGAAGTAACAATCACTTTTCCTTAATATCTCTTAATATGAAGAATGTTACCAACATATCCTAATCCATTGAAATTCAAAAGTATGAGGAATTAGAAATTTGTTGGCTGTCACCCAGTGGTCTCTCTAATTTGGTAATTGAAGAAATAGGTCCAATATTGTACAATTCATATACACTTTCTACTTGTTTCTACGTTGACAGTGTCTTGCTGTGTACCACATAATGTTCTTGGTATCATGCTTCTCCTATCTCAGCCTCTCTATTAGTAGGATTGTTTATTTGATGTTTTCACATGATACTATGGTTTTCAGAACAGCTTACATATTTCAAAATTATTTATACAGACAAAAGAAATATAAACAATTAATTTGGAAGATGGCTTGTAAGAGAACAACAAAGAGTGAGAGTGAATGTTTTGCTTGATATTTATAATTACTGTATCAATTTTAAAGATGATCTTATAAGTTACTCTTTCTGAGATGAATACTTTACAAAATTATCACAGCCAATGAGCCAGAATCTTACCCTCACCTAATGTCTGTGCCACTCTCCAAGAAGAACCATTGTTCATTAAAACAGTTGATGAATAACTTCATGGACAGACCATCTTAATACACACACCATTTCTTAAATGAATGTAACCTGTTTCCTGTGGGCTGAGAATGATGACAATCACTCAAGTCAAATAGCTTTGACCATAGCAGGAAATCTGTATCCAAATAATTGTGCCTACATTCCTTGGCACAGCATAACTGTCAACTCATAGCTTAGCTACTATGGAGGTAAAATCCCTTGGGTATATTAAGGACATTGAAGTACAGACTTATTACCAGGAACTCCAAAGTCTAAAAATTGTTCTTATTTTGGGTTTGTACCACAGAGTAAGAGCCAAGACTGTAAGCTTTACTAAAAACAAAACAAACCAACCAACAAACAAACAAAAGACATTATCGTTTTATGTTCATTTAATAACATGTCTATCATTTTTATGATTGGTATAAAAATATATTGTATTGAATATAACAAAAATAAAAAAATTAAATATCTAATAAGTATGCTGCTAAAGCAAAGAAAAGAAAGGAAGAACAAAAGTTACTTTGAGGGGCTGAAGAGATGGCTTAGTGATTATGATCACTGACTGCTCTTCCAAAGGTCCTGAGTTCAAATCCCAGCAGCTAAAAGAATGGCTTACAACCATCCATAACGAGATCTGACGCCCTCTTCTGGAGTGTCTGAAGACAGCTACAATGTACTTACAGTAAATAAATAAATGAATGAATGAATGAATGAATGAATAAATAAATAAATAAATAAATAAATAAATAAATCGTTTAAAAAGTTACTTTGAAACCCGGCCCCCAGCGTGGTGGCACACGCCTGTAATCCCAGCACTTGGGAGGCAGAGGCAGGCGGATTTCTGAGTTCGAGGCCAGCCTGGTCTACAGAGTGAGTTCCAGGACAGCCAGGGCTACACAGAGAAACCCTGTCTCGAAAAACAAAACAAAACAAACAACAACAACAACAACAACAAAAGTTACTTTGATAGGCTTTTTTTTCTGTGCTAGAATCAAACCAAGCTCCTCATACCTGCTAGGCAAAGACCTGTCATTTAGTATTAATAACCAAGCAATGGGGGCTGGAGAGGTGGCTCAGCGGCTAAGGGCACTGACTGTTCTTCTGAAGGTTCTGAGTTCAAATCCCAGCAACCACATGGTGGCTCACAACCATCTGTAATGAGATCTGACTCCCTCTTCTGGAATGTCTGAAGACACACATACAGTATACTCATATATAATAAATAAATCTAAATAAATAAATAAATAAACAAACAAACAAACAAACCAAGCAACAGAATCACTAGTTATGGCTTTACTACCCCTGCCAAGATGATTTTTCTAACAGATATGTTTCTACTGTTTAACATCCTCAATAAACAGATCAATGACTCCTCTCGGATATCCTGTTGTTACCCTGTGTCATGGAGATCCTGCAGCTTTGAATCTGCAGGACCCCTTCACGTGCTCCAGCAGTTCATAGATGGGGGAGATGTTGGGGTGGGCCAGCTCAAAGCCCTGGATCTGGGCCTGGGTGGTAGCTGAACTGGTAGCCCACCAGGCCAACTCTCCCACTGTGCTCAGGGGAGGATGGGCAGGGCCTACTCCCTTGCCTGCAGCTGGCGAGGGACAAGGCAAACTCTCCCATGCCATGCTAATGTTACCAGGGCCAGCTCTACAGAACTCCACAGAGGTGCATGAGCCCTTCCCTTAAACAACTGATAGTAAAGGAGACAAGAGAGCTCCAGAAATAAGTGCTGTATGCCAGGGTTTGGGAAGCAGAAGCAGGTGGAGCTCTGTATCAAGAGCAGAGTGAGTTCTAGGATAGCCAGGGCTACACAGAGAAACCCTGTCTCAAGAAAAAACAAAACAAAACAAGAAAAACAAAATAACAAAACAAAAAATCATTAACAGGGCTAAAGTCATGATGGGTTCAGAAATTAAGAGCAATGACTGCTTTCTTTCTCCAAGAGTCCTCGGTTCTTTGTGCTGCCTGCTACTGTGAGTCATTTTGCATTAACAGGCAATGAATTTCCACAGTGTGAGGAAGGACAGGTATTTTGTCTTTTACGCTGACCTCTCTGATACAGTGCTTCTTAGTTGACTTTGCCCAACATCTTCCCAGGGTGATTAACAAAAAAGTAAGTAAACTCAGGTAATGGTAACATATTTATTTCTTCAGGAACATACTTAGGAAAAAGAAAAAAAAGCAGATTTACTTTATTTATTTTAGGCATGGACTCAATATGAATCCCTGCCTGGCCTGGGGTCACGTAGATCAGGATGTCCTCAGTCTCACAGCAATCCTCTTCCTGCCTTTGCCTCCAGGTGCTGGCATTACAGACCAGTGGCATTACACTTGGAAAAAAATTAAGTCACATATAATTTCACTATAATACACAGCAATTATAATATTGAGCTCTTTCCTTCTACATGGCGGGGAGAGGGGAGCTAAAACTCAACAATAAAATCTCAATAATAGCCGGGTGTGGTGGCCCACGCCTGTAATCCCAGCTCTAGGGAGGCAGAGGCAGGCGGGATTTCGGAGTTCAAGGCCAGCGTGGTCTACAGAGTGAGTTCCAGGACAGCTAGGACTACACAGAGAAACCCTGTCTTGAAAAACCAAAAAAAAAAAAAAAACCAAAAAAAAAAAAAAATCTCAATAATAAAGACAAAACCCAGGTTTACAAGATGTCTCAGTAGGTAAAGGCACTTGCTACCAAATGTCTGACCTGAGTCTGATACCTGGGACACACAAAGTAGAGAACGAATCAACGCCCATAAGTTGTCCTCTGCCATACCACACACATGCTGTGGCACATATATATCCAAACACATGCACAATAAATAAATAAAATTGCTGGGCAGTGGTGGTGCACACCTTTAATGCCAGCACTTGGGAGGCAGAGGCAAGAAGGATCTCTGAGTTCAAGGCCAGCAAGGTCTACAGAGTAGGTCCCAGGACAGCCAAGGTTACACATATATAACTTTTTTATTACAGTCCTAGCTTCCCTTACAGCTACACTGGCCATATGACCACTATGTTCTACTTATGTTCAAGCTTAAACATAAGGTGGCTTTTCAATACTTTTTCTAATTTATTATGTATCAGTATTTTACCTGCACGTGTATGTATACTATATGCATGCCTAGTACTCCTGAAGGTCAGAGGAGGGCATCAGATACCATGCAGCTGGAGTTACCGGTGATTATACGTCACCATGTGATGGATAGAAATCTAATTTGGATCCTCTGAAATAATTAGTGCTCTTAGCTGAGACAAACACACACACACACACACACACACACACACACACACACAAAGTGCATTTCTGAAACAGTGTTTCACTGTAGACCAGGCTGGCCTTTAAGAACAAGAGATCCTCCAGCCTATGTCTCCTGAGAGCTAAGCTACCCACACACACACAGTGCTGTTTTAAATGGCATTTTAAAGGGTTAATGGTCTATACTCTCCTCCACTCTTCTTCATAGGACACAGATGAGTTGACTGAGACTCTAGTGAACATCATGGAATCTTAAAGCAAATGCCATACCCTAGAAACACAAAGGAGGAGGGTCTCCAGTAGAGTGACTGCAGTGCAAAGACACTATTCACCAACTTAGCCCCTAGTGTACAAAATTTGGCGTGAAAGAGAAATACACACTAGTTTAAGTCTCGTGTTCTTAAGTTTCTATTTTAAATGAGGCTGAGGGTGGGAATGGACTGGAGAGACAGATGGAAATGATGGCACTCATCTTTAAACCCAGTACTAAGGTGGCAGAGACTGGTGGGTCTGTCAGATCAAGGCCATGCTTATCTACATAAAGCCCTGCACAAAGGCAGGGATTAGAGGGAGAAAGACTACCTAGTTAGTCCTTACTAACACACCCTGTAGGTGGCACCAGAACCAGAATAGAACCTAGACCTCTCAATAAAGTGCAAAGATTCACTGTATCACACATGTGCCCAAGTCAAAAAAGTAAAATCCTACTGTTTTTGTATATTCAAAATTATTTTAGCTATTAGGAACTATCTAATTAGAGACCAATCTATAGTCATGTAACTATGTTTGAGACTGGATTTGAGACAGACTCTCATATGTATCCAAGGCTGGCCTTCCTCATATTGGATCTGTAGTAGAGAATGACTTCGAAGCCTTTAATCCTAGCCCTTGGGAGGCAGAGGCAGGCGGATTTCTGAATTCGAGGCCAGCCTGGTCTACAGAGTGAGTTCCAGGGCAGCCAGGGCTACACAGAGAAACCCTGTCTCAAAAACAAACAAACAAACAAACAACAACAACAACAACAAACCAATGACCTCGAACGAACTTGATTCTCTTGCCTACACCTTGCCAGTTGAGATAACAGGCACTGCAGATCAAACACAGGGCTTCATGCATCTTAGGCAAGCACTCTATTAACCAACCAAAAATCACAGTCCTGATAACAGCATTTTTTTAAGTACCAAACTCCTCAATAATAATAATCCATCTCTACATCAAAATACCTTAGAGAAGTAAGGACCAAAGTAGCAGGAAGCCTCATTTAACTATCTCAGGAAAAGACCCTTAGAAGCAGTAGTCATTATCATTTGTATCAGATAAATATTTGGTCCCTTAATTCATAAAACCATCTCCTTTTGTTATTTTTATTACATCTGCTTATATCTGCTCATACCCTTCTTGTGTAGAGGTTTTTTTCCCTCAATACCATGCGGGTCCCTGAATCAGACCGACTTGGTGGTAAGCACTTTTACCCACTAAGTCATCTTGCCAGCCTAGAGTCCGTTATTACTATTTGTTGCTGCTAACAAACCATATTTATTCATAATTTCACAGTCTTGGCTGGGTTCATTCAGCTAGGTGGTGTATCTCCTCTTACCTCTTTCCTACCTCTTTTCTGACTACCAGAAAGTCAACTAGGACTTGAACCTGCTGAGCCTCTGGAACAGTCTGGCACCTCTCCCGCTCCACGGATCTCCAGCAAAGTCTAACCCAACTCCTAGCACTGCAATTACTTAAGACTCCCAAAGTGTGGGGCTGGAGAAATGGCTCAGTAGTTAAGAGCCCCGTCTGCTCTCTTCCAGAGGTCCTGAGCTCAATTCCCAGCAACCACATGGTGGCTCACAACCATATGTAATGAGATCTGATGCCCTCTTCTAGTGTGTCTGAAGACAGCGACAGTGTACTCACATACATAAAAAAATAAATAAATCTTTAAATTAAAAAAAAAAGTCTCAGCCGGGCATGGTGGCGCACGCCTGTAATCCCAGCACTTGGGAGGCAGAGGCAGGCGATTTCTGAGTTCAAGGCCAGCCTGGTCTACAGAGTGAGTTCCAGGACAGCCAGGGCTACACAGAGAAACCCTGTCTTGAAAGGAAAAAAAAAAAAAGTCTCCCAAAGCACAAAAGAAAAAGCTGTACCCAAACCTAATCAAGTGTCATTACTACTGCCAAACAGGACAAGACACAACAAATTGACTCTACGGCCCAATGGGGTTACTTACAACAGCAGATACCATCTTTTCCTTTAGTACTATACAGATACCATCTTGATGTGTATATAACTATGGCATCTTTAGTACTATAGCTCTATAGTACAATTTGAGTTTGGGCATGGTGATACCTCCAGCAAGTTACTTCTGGTTTTGTTTTTGGTACTATGTTGGACACCCCCAGTCTCAGTTCCCTCAAAAACAGCAAGCTAGCCAAAGCTTTGTTAAGCAGGATCTGCCTACCTCTGCCTCCAGAGTGCTGAGATTAAAGGCATATATATGCCACCACATTCCAGCTCAGAATAAATATTCGGGTTTTTTTTCTTTTTTTTTTTTTTTTTCTTTTTTTTTTTTTTTTTCCCCCGAGACAGGGTTTCTCTGCCTGCCTCTGCCTCCCAAGTGCTGGGATTACAGGCGTGCACCACCATGCCCGGCTCCATGTGGTCATTTTTAAACATAATTTGATGCTTATATCAAAGATGAAATGCATTACAATTTCAAAGCTATGTTGAGATGTAGCTCAATGCCACAATGCTTGTCTACCACACAATAATGCTCTGGCACTGGGGAAAAAAATTCCAAGAGAAACAGAGGTGATGGCACATGTATTTAATCCCAGCACTCAGGAGGCAGAGGCAGGAATTTGAAGCCATGCTGGTCTACAGATTGAGTTCTAGGACAGCCAGTGTTACACAGGATTTTTAAACCCTGTCTCAAAAAAGAGGGAAAAGAGAAAGGAAGTTTTGTTTTGCCTTATTTTTACTAGGTTCCACTAAAACATGGGATTAACAACAAAAACATATGGACTACAACAACAAACTACTTCTAATGTAATAGGTTACAGTTAAACTTAGAAAGCAAACGTTGCCAACTATGAAATATGTAAGAAATGAAGGCAGCAAGATGGCTCAGCATGTAAAAGCACTGACAGCTCAGGCCTGAGTTTGGTTCCTAGATCCCATGGAATCACAAATTAATAATAAATTAAATAAATTTAAAAAGAAAAAGATGTGCCTGTCATGGTAGTACAGGCCTTCAATCCCAGTATTCTGGAGGCAGAGGCACAAAGCCAGCCTAGTACTTACTTAAATAAATAATTAATAAATAAATACTTTTTTTTAAAAAGTTAAAAAAAAAAAACTCCACAATACCGACTTTTATAGGTTTGAGTAATGAAAAAAAAAAACTAAAATCATTTTTTGGGTTGTTTTTTTTTTTTTTTTTTTTTTTTTTTTTGTTTTGTTTTGTTTTTCAAGACAGGGTTTCTCTGTGTAGTCCTGGCTGTCCTGGAACTCACTCTGTAGACCAGGCTGGCCTCGAACTCAGAAATCCACCTGCCTCTGCCTCCCAAGTGCTGGATTACAGGCGTGCACCACCACGCCCGGCCTAAAATCATTTTTTGTCATAACATTACTAAGTACAAAGCTTTCCTAGGGAGTTACTGTTCTTTATAATGAAAAACATTCAGTAAAAAAGTCTGCTTTGAGTCTAACCTGATGGCAGCCTTTAATGCCAGCACTTGGTACGAGTTATAGGTCATCCTGTCTACACAGCAAGTTCTACACAGCCAGCCAAAGATATTAAGTCCCTGAAGGGTAGGGAAACCCTGCCTCAACACTATATATAAACACATCACACCACTACTCACACAAAGAATAAACCAAATTAAAAAATAATAATTACTGGTTTTTCTCCAGAATTTTTTAAAGTATTAACCTTTGCTAGGCATGGTGGCTCATCATTTTAATCCCAGCATTGGGGAAACAAAGGCAAATAAATGCAAGGCCATCCAGGGCTATCTAGTGAGACTGTCTCAAAAGCAAAATAAATTACTAGCTTTTTTTAATTTAGGAAGTACATTACAACGTGTATATACCATTCCAAATATTTTTCTATACAAAAAAAAAAAACAGCACAAGTTTGAGCTTGTGCACCTTTTACAGGATAAGGTCAGCATTAAACTTACAACTTCACGGCTCCTGAAAAGGTTTTCCTCAAGTCAACAAACCAACTGGTAACCTCCCACATTGGTTTACACAAATTTATCTTTTTTTTTTTTTACACAAATGTATTTGTCTTGATAAAAATTGTACAGTAGGGGTCAGAGGCATAGTTCAAGTGATTAAGAACTCTCTAAAATGTGAGGCTCTGGGCACATCCCCATCAGGAGAGGGAAAACCGCAAAGCAAACCCCAGCTTGTAAGCAGGTTCAGGTAAACCACATCCTTAATTACCTATGCTGAGCTTTCCCCAAATCCCATCCTACATCCCCAGATATTTGTTGGGCATTTCTATCCTCTAGCTATCTATGCTGGAAGCATTTACACCCCTGTAGTGATGAGGACTTCTTCCTTCTCTACCACAAGTCCAGCGAGCTTCCCTTTGCCTTTGCTTTGACACTGTAATAGCACATAAATCACTGCCTACAGGTAGCATATCTCTTCATACTTTTTATCTTGGTGTTTTTTTCTTTTTCTTTCTTTCTTTCTTTTTTTTTTTTTTTTTTTTTTTTTTTGGTTTTTTCAAGACAGGGTTTCTCTGTGTAGCCCTGGCTGTCCTGGAACTCACTCTATAAACCAGGCTGGCCTCGAACTCAGAAATCCACCTGCCTCTGCCTCCTAAGTGCTGGGATTAAAGGCGTGCGCCACCACTGCCGGCTTTGTGTTTTTTTTCTAAAATAACCCTCATTAAATTACAGGTGGATCTCTCGAGTTCTGGACCAGTCAGAGCTGTAAAACACTTAGGATGCACGAGGAGGATCAGGAATTCAGGACCAGGCCTCGCTTCTGGGAAGGAGATCATCTCAAAACAACATGACTGAAACAAGAACAATCAAATGTTTTCACTCATTTTTTTCCTCCAAGGCCTTAAGAGTCAGTCAACCATCATTCTGGATCTAACTCTGACTCTGTAGCACATGTGAAATGCCTTGATAACCTGACTATACTACAACTTGATCCCACTCCCTATATTAAGCCTCTGCCTCAATTCTCCAGGAAAACTCTTAACTACCCTCTGAAATAAATGTATTCATTCCCTTGCTCTCCGGAACACAGTCTCACTTTCTTATCACTCTATCTGGCTAAACCTCATCAACCCTTCAGTCTTTAATTCAAATACTACTTCCTGTAAACCTTCCAGGAGTCCATTTAGCTGGTGACTCTTCCCTTGCAGAGTTAACTGCTCGTGATATTTTAGAATGTTCTGTGAGTGGCATATGCCAAAAAAAAAAAAAGTCAGCAGAGTCAGATGTGGTAGAACATCTGTAATCCTAGAAGTTGGGAGGCAGAGACAGAAGGCACATGACAACTTCAAGGCCAGCCTAGTCCACATATCAAATTTCAAGCCAATTATGGATACAATGATAGTCTTTTTTTTTTTTTTTTTTTTTTTATGCAGCGAGCAAGGGTCTACAAGATGGCTCGACCAGTCAGTAAAGGTGCCTGCCTCAAGCTTGGCCATCTGATTTTGATTTGATCCCAAGTCCCATGTAGTAGAAGGAGAGAACAGAGAACAGATTCCTCCAAGTTGTGCTAATAAGACCTTTGTGTATGTGTGTGTGGTGTGTCTGTGTTCACACACATATATACATACAAATTAATCAATTAATGTATTAATGTTAACCCACAAGGAAAGAACTGTCTTAACAGCTAAGAACCAGCGTTTGGTTGCCAGCACTCACATGGTGAGTCATCTATTGACTCCAATTCCAGGGGATCTGATGCCTTCTTCTGACCTCCTCAGGCTCAGGCAGGCATGCAGGTGGTGTAAACACACACACAATCAAAACACTCATCCACATAAAATAAAAATAAAACCTAAGAAAATGCTTTTAATTTAAAAGTAAACAGAAAGCCTACGTCATCTCAAATTGTGTTATATAGCTCCTGCTGCCCACAGCAGCAGCAGCATCGAAACCTTTGCATGAAGCTTCCTAACATATTAAAACAGAAGAGCTCTGTCATTCCTGTCTCTAGCCTGTGCTCATGGTAAGTCTCTCATATTCTGCAAGAGATTTAAAAGTCCAATATCAGGATGTAGAGATGGCTCATACTGAGAGAACCTGCTTCTCTTGCAGAAGGCAGAGGCAGAGGCAGAGAAATCTCAGTGAGTTCGAGCCCAGACTGGTCTATACAATGAGTTTCAGGCCAGCCAGGAATAAATAGTGAAACCCTGGCTCAAAAGATTAATTAATTAATTTAAAGTAAAAAAAAACAAAACAAAACAAAACAAAACCTTCAGATACATCAGGAACCTATGGCACACACCTTTGATCCCAGCACTTGGGAGGCAGAAGCTTGCAAATCAAGGGCAGCCTGGACAGCCAGTGCTACACAGAAAAATTGTATCTCAGGAAACACAAACACACACACACACACACTTTGGATTCCAACAGGTTTTCCTGCTAAATATTTCCTCACCACTACCAGCACACGTTGATATATGAGCCCATCATTTAAAAAAAAAGCCAGGAGGTGGTGGCGCACACCTTTAATCCCAGCACTTGGGAGGCAGAGGCAGGTGGATTTCTGAGTTCAAGGCCAGCCTGGTCTACAGAGTGAGTTCCAGGACAGCCAGGGCTACACAGAGAAACCCTGTCTGAAAAAACAAAACAAAAAAAAAAAAACATGCTTATATTACTTGATAACTTTTCAAAACTTATCTTGCCAAGAAATTCTAAAAATAGTTACTGGGTATAAGCATGATAAAGAAAATATTATAAGAGAAGGAAGGGATTAACGGATTAACTACCTCCCTAAAAACAACACAGTAAAATATTGGCTAAACGCACTTGCCATCTCACCGGAACCTACATGGTAGGCAAGCCTATTCCCAAGTTTGTCCTCTCACCTCCACAAACACACTGAGGAATGCAGGCGTCCATATACATACACATGTGTGCACACACATAAACACAAATGTAAAAATAAACACAACCATTAGAAAGTTTATTCTGTGGCATCAACTTGTTGCCTAAGAGAGTCACAGACGAAAAACCAGAACATGACACTGTCAAGGGCACTACACTACACACCTCTCCACCAGGAAAGCATGCAGAGAGCTTCTAGTGCTCTGTGGTTTTTAAAGGATGCTGCTTGCTTGCTTGCTTGCTTTGTTTTAAGACAGGGTTTTACTGTGTAACTCTGGTTGGCCTGGGACTTTGTTATGTAGACCATGCTTATGTAGAGCCCAGAGATTGTTCCATCTGCCTCTGTCTCCCAAGTGCTAGCTAGGATCAAAGGTGTGTACCACCACAATCAATTAAAGATATTATATGTACGAGTATTTGTCTAAATATATGTATGTGCACCTTGTAAACTGCCCAACATAAATATGAGAACCAAATCCCTGATCTCTGGAAGAGCAATAAGTACTCTCAACCACAGAGAGTCCTCTCTCCAGTGCAGTTTAGTGCTCTTCATGCATAAAGACTGACCACACTTATTTTGGAGGGTAAATGAAATTACACGAAAGCTCCTTAGTTCTAAGCTTACACTGACTTAAAAGATATAAAGGCTGGACAGCCACTATCTAAAGAAACCTGGGGCCCAGAGAATAACCTATAATTTTACAAAACAGAAAGCAAGTAAAGCAATGCATCTTATATATAGTCCTGTAATCAATTTGTAACTCTGCAAGTTGACTACACATTGCATCACAGAATTAAGTAAGAGGATATTGTAACAAGTCATTTAAGAATGAGAAATTAGAGCCGGGCGGTGGTGGCGCACGGCTTTAATCCCAGCACTTGGGAGGCAGGCAGATTTCTGAGTTCGAGGCCAGCCTGGTCTACAGAGTGAGTTCCAGGACAGCCAGGGCTATACAGAGAAACCCTGTCTCGAAAAAAAACCAAAAAAGAATGAAAAATTAAAAGATATAGACACTTTCAGATTTGCATGGACATGTGTTTAATTAACTTAATATATTAACAAGCAATGTGAAATTATGACTAAAAACATCATATTCTCAAATATTACAAATTCCTAGGAATAAACCAACAGTAAACTACAGAGTGGCCAAGCTAGAGAACAATCTCCCAAAAAGGAAAGAGAGGCTGACAGTCTTAGACCCAGTTTTCAATTAATTTAAAACACTTCAGTGCAGCCTATGAACCAAAAATCAGTAAAGATAGATAGCTAGGTAGGAAGGATGGAAGGATGGATAGATGGATGGACGGACAGACGGAGATCCCATAGGATATATAATATATATTATATATAAACCCCACTTATCTGCTAACTTAAAAGTATTAAAAATTAAGAATTATTGTTTGCTTAGCATGGCTATGGAGACCTACAAAGCCTGCTCTGGGAGGCCAGCTGAAGCTACATATCGAGTTCAAGGTCAGTCTGGGATATATAATAGGCCTTCCTTATCTCAAGAAAAAAAAAAAAGAAAAAGAAAAGAAAAAATAAAGACGGAGGGAGAAAGGGAGGGTTGAAGGGAAAGTAAAGGGTAGGATAGGGTAGGACAGGATAAGAAAGGAAAGACTAAGAATTGCTATCACAAATATTACATATTTGCATTATCTCAACAGGTATGAATAGTGATCTGGGGAACTTTTTATGCAACTGTACATACAGTAGTGAAGATCACTTATCTATCACTTATTTCAAGTTAGTGGGTATGAGAAATTTTGTTAGAGACAGTCTTACAAATACAAAGTAACAACAGTTACCAGCTGCACTGCGAAGACACCATCCATTGTTAAAACAAAACACACACACACACACCACACAGACTTCAGAAAAAATTTCTTTTAACAGTAACAG
Organism: Apodemus agrarius; assembly: GCA_964023405.1. Taxonomy (NCBI): domain Eukaryota; kingdom Metazoa; phylum Chordata; class Mammalia; order Rodentia; family Muridae; genus Apodemus; species Apodemus agrarius. Next base: position 5,665,808 of record OZ030006.1, on the reverse strand, counting down.
AATTAGACCTGTGCCCTGTACTGTTTTACCATGGGGCAAAATAACTAATGGTTAGAGTCTTTGCAGTTCAGAAAAAGTTCAGACAGATGTAAATTACACTGTTACATTTGACATCTGTACAACAGGAAATTCATACACACACACACACACACACACATATACTTTTTAAATTCTGCCTCAGAAATATAATGCCTTTAGTTCAAAATATTTGCTTTTAGATAGTTAATAATTTTAATAATTAGAACTAATGTAAATCCCATTAATTACATACCTATGCCTTTTTTTTTTTTTTTGGTTTCTTTTTGTTTTGTTTTGTTTTTTCGAGACAGGGTTTCTCTGTGTAGCCCTGGCTGTCCTGGAACTCACTCTGTAGACCAGGCTGGCCTTGAACTCCTCCTGCCTCTGCCTCCCAAGAGCTGGGATTAAAGGCGTGCACCACCAAACACCCAGCTTACCCTATGCCTTTTACATGTGATAAACAAAAAAATTTCAGCTAGTCAAAACTATAAATACTTGATTTGTTTACTTAATAAAAATTCAAGCACAACATGGAAGTATATGTGCCTTTAATTCCAGCACTCAGGAGGCAGAGGCAGGCAGATTTCTGAGAGTTCTTTTATTTGAAGGCCAACCTGGTCTACAAAGCAAGTACCTGGCCAGCTAGATCTATGTAAAGGGCCTGTCTCAAACAAACAAACAAACAAACAAACAAAGGATATTAGCTTTAGTTTCTTCAGTGCACTCACTCTTTGCAATTCCACACTACTCATTTACTCCAAACTTAAATCACATTTGTTACACATCAGTTTCACCTTCAGGGTCTCGCTAACTACACTAACTACAGCCTCTTTTCCTCGTAGATCCTAATGTGGTGCAGAGATACACAAACAAAAACCTCTTTGCTTTCCATTTCACACATTAGTTTCTACTTACATGTTTCAAATACAATTAAAGATTCCACTCCCTTCAAAAGATACCTAATTTTAAAGAATTCAAAAGTTAGAAGCCAATTACCACTACATTTTACTTCCCTGTAAAGAATTCTGTGTTGCTTTTCAAATCTAAAAGAAAAAAAAATCTAAAACAGAATTGACCTAAACATTTCCCAAAGCGTTCTTATACTATACTGTCATTCTTTAGGAAACTACTTAACTTCTCAAAAGGCCATTTTTTTCTTCATTAATAATAGTCCTAAGAATTAGAATAATAAAGTGGCAATAACTTAAGTCAACCTTTCTTCTAGTTCAAAGGGGTTGCACTAATACATCTTAACTTATCTCAACCGAGAAGCATATTGAGTGTGCGCATGCATTTGCAAGTGCTTGACCCTAACCATGTAAAAATGAGGACTGTAGGCGTACTCTTTCCAAAAGAATTAAACGCAAATATAAAACATTTACTTACCTCTAACTAAATTATAGTAAGATTTTTTTTATGTGTTTTGTTTTTTTCAAGACAGGGATTGTCTCTGTCGCCCTGGCTGTCCTGGAACTCCCTCTGTAGACCAATTGGCCTTGAACTCCACCTGCCTTCTGCTAGGCTTAAAAAGATCTTACAGGCCTGTGCCATCATGAACCCTCTTATGAGGTGCAGATGTTTTTTAAACAGTGAAATGGGAAGGACTCAAAGTAAACCTCGAACATAGCTTAGTCCCGTGTTGCTTTTTAGAACAGTATTTATGTTAAACTGACCAAGTCCAAAGTTACTCAAAACTCCACATAACGTCTCCAAATTTCAGTCAAGGCAAGCATGTTATTTTATGTAGAACATCACCCTACAAAGTAACAGACAAAATAAACTCGTAACTTTGTATCACAAAGAACCTAATGTAATAATGTATACATTCTCTATACAGTGTTTCTCTCAAGATTTTTCACAGCTAGGTAAGAGCTGGCAGGCGATAAAATATGCAGGCAACTAAAGGCCCTGGAACGTTCAGTAGTAAAAAGATAGCGAGCCCCAAAAAAGGGTACACTGTGTCAAGGGCTTAGTGGGTTCCCAAAGCCCAGGTTGTTTGCTATGGCTCAGTTAACACTATTTTTGCTGCAATCACCAGACACAACAAATGAATGCTGGTAAACCAAACAAACAGCCGATCCATAAATGTGTCGGCTTCTTCCTGCAAGTCCCAGCGCACCCTTCCACCGCCGCCGACAGTTCAATGAGAATGTCATACAATGAAATGAGTAAGCAACACACGCCATTCTGCAACTTTGAAAGACGGGTCACCAATCTTCCGCAGCACCCCGAAGAGCCACAATAGCTGAGCAACTAACTCACTGACACTAAAACGGTTTCCTTAATTTTCAAGCCAAGTTGCCGAATAACCACTTTTTAAGACAACACTTCTTGCCCAGTTCATCCACCGGGCACAGTCCTCACGTACGCTCACAAACAATCGAAAGCCATTCCCTGCCCAGCTGGAGTTGAAGTTACTCGTCTAACGCTGTCTCCCCTAAACAAAGTGCTCTGGGCCGTCAGCGCCGCGGAACCCGGCCGCGTTCCCGAAACTCCGACTCGCCCGCTCACACCTGGGCCCGTGCGATCCCGAGCGCCGGCTGCGGAGCCGGGCGGTGCGGTTCGGAGCGGTGGGGGATGGGGAGGACAGGCTCGAATGGCTTCCTAATGTATCATTAAGAAGCAAAAGCACCGGTCTGGGAGCAAGAAAAGTTAAAGGAGCCGCGAGCTGACAAAGAGCGCCGGCCGCCGCACCGGGACCACCCGGCCGCGGCGTTTGACAGCTCGGTCCCTGGCACCCACAGCTTTGTGGCTCCGAGAGGCCGGGCCGGCAGCAAGCTGGGCGTGCTCGGCGGGGCGTGTGCGGACGCCGGGCTAGGCCCTGGGGAAGCCGCCGGGCGGTTCTCCCAGAAGCGAGGCCGAACTCCAAAGTAAAGTGCGCGGCGCGGCCGGCGGGACCTGCGCGGGCGCCCCCGAACCGGGCCGCGCCTGGGCCGCCCCGCCCCCACCGGGCCGGGGGCCTGACAGCTCCGGGCCGCGCCGCCGCTGGCCGCCCGCCTGGCTCCCTCGCGCTCAACTTACTTCTTTCTGGCTCTCTGGAAAGGGGAAGCGCCATCTTTGCGAGGCCGGCCCCGAGGTCTTTTGTCTGCGGCTGCGGGGCTCGGGGCCGGGGCTCCGGGCTCCTCGGGGGGTGCTGGCGGGGGCTGCTGCTGCTCCGCGCTCCGGTCCTCCTCCGACGACATCCTAGTCACCAGGAAAGACACATGGATCCCCGTCCTCCTCCTGGGGGGCTCCTCCCGCCGCAGCGGCCGCAGCCGTCGCCGCTGCTGCTGCTCGAGTTGCTCCTCCCCGGCTCAGCCTCTCGCATTTCCCGCAGCCCCGGGAGCAGCAGCAGCAGCAGCAGCAGCAGCAGGTACCGGGAGAGGCGGCAACATGGAGCTAGCAGTACACGCACTCACACACATCGGCGCGGGCGCGCGCACTCGGCGCGCAGGGGCCGGCGGGGGGCGGCGGGCAAGCGGGCGGGGCGGGCGGGGCCGGCCGCGCGGGGCGGGGCGCCGCGGCCAGGGATGGGGCCGGCGGGGCCGGGCCGGAGGGCGGCTCCGAGCGGGCGGGGCGGGGCGGGGCGGGGCGGGGCGGGACGCGAGGGGCGCGGGCCGGGGGCGGCCGCAGGGGTCTCCGCCCGGCCCCTCCCCCAGGCCGCCCGCGGCGGGAGGAGAAAGGGCCGCGGAGGGGGCGGCGGGCCGGGCCGGGGCGGGGCCAGCCACCCCTCCCCCGCGCCGTCAGCCCGTCAGGCCCACGCCGCGGCGAAGTTTTGACAGCTGCTCCAGTTGTTGTGCTGGGTTCCGGGGTGGTGCGAGCGCCGGCCCCTCAGTCGCGCGCCGGCGGCCGCAGCCTCACACGCCGCTGGCTCGCTCGCTCGCCGCGCTCCCTATGGCTAGCGCCCTCGCGCCCGGTTCTCTCGCGGGGCTAGCTCGCGCTGTTCCCTATCGCTTGCTGGCTCTCCAGCCGGCGACTGCTCCCTCACGCTCGGGCTTGGCTCCCTCACGCTGGGGTCCCTCTCGCTCGCTCGCTCGCTCGCTTGCTCACTCGCTCGCGAACGCTCCCTCACGCCCGCTTTCCCTCCTGGAGCAGCAAAGGAGGAAGTTTTGCGGCTGTGCGTTCACCACAAAAACAACACACGCACACGACAGTGGCCGTCGCGCGAGGCCCGCACCCGGGTCCCCCGGGGCGACCCGCACCACGGACCTCTCAAACTCGCCGCCGGCTCGCCCACACACAGGCGCCTCCCGCCCCCGCCCCCAGAGCGCCGCTGCCACTCACAGAGCTGGCTCCGCGCATGCGCCGCGCGCAACCCGGCCGCCGCCGCTGACCTCACCGCCCCTCCCCCGCCCGCTCTGACGCGGCGGCGGCTGCAACTCCGGCTCTGGCGGGCGCTAAGCTGCGGACCCGGCATCCGGGATCAGGGTCCAGCCTGGCCGAGGCGGGGAGCGGTGTAAACACTCCAGAGCGTGCACCCGCGTGCGGTGCGCGCACGTGCGTCCGCGACCCCCTGCGGGCGTGGGCGGCCCGGGGCCTCGCGGAGTCCCACGCAGGCTTCCCTAGTGCGGCGCGACTATGGCATACAGCGTCAGATCCTAACTCCAGCTGTAGTTTCTCCGTTCGACGTCATGTTTTAAACCCTGTAAGCCTCGGAGGCTCCTGGACAAAAAAACCAAGCGGGCAGGTTGAGTGGGAGAAAAAATGTCTCTACACGGACAGAAATGCATCAACGTGAACGTTGTGTGTGCTCAAGATATAAAAATGGAAATATTGCTAAGCTGTCTCCCATTTAAAAAAAAAAAAAATCCCTAAAAATGGGCCCAGAATTCGCTAGGACGCCGGGCTGCTCCGCGCTTCCTTTGCATTATGGATTGATGTGTGGGAGTGAGAAATAGTAGAGATGGGAAAACAGATCTGTGGAGCGTCGTGGAAGGCTTAGAGTAGCCTGTCAGTCGCTGAGCTGCTCAGAGCCTGGAATCCCAGCGCTCTTGGCGATCAGTTCTTTCCATTATCAACAGTTTCAATGCTGGGTAAAAAGAATACACTTGTTTCTAGAGATCCCGTTCACCTTTCCTGCCACCCAAGAGCCAGGCTATTAACATTGAACTGGGCTTCGCATCTGGATCAATCTTTGATAATCTAGTGCATATTACAGGTATAATCATTATTTTATTTGTTTGTTTGCGATGGCTAAAATTGAATCGTTGAGTCATTTGAATTCCTTCAGAGTTTAATCCCTGCAGATCTTTTCAGCGTTATTATATATATGTACAGTCAACGGAAGCTTGGAGAAGGGAAGCTGCCGTGATGAAGGTAAGCTACAAATTAAAAGGATAGAGGAAATTGGGGTTTCTAGACAATTAAATTACTTATCGTTGTGGTATATTGAACCCAGGGCTTTATACACCCCTAAGCTAGCACTCCACCACTGGGTTTTATCCCTAGACTGAATCATTTTTTTAAAGAAATGTTTTTTTTTTGTTTGAACTCCATTCCACGTGAGTTTATGTGCACCATGTATGTGCAGACACCTGAGAAGGCCAGAAGGTGTCCAGTCCGATAGAACTGGAGTTACAGGCAATTGTGAGCTGCCATGTAGGCACCGGAAATCAACTCCAGTTTCCGGCAAGAACAGTGCTCTTAACTGCTAAACCATCTCTCCAGCCCCTGGACCTGGCTTTTAAATATAAACTTTTAAAATAAGGCTGTTTACTTTTTATTCTAGAGTAAGAATAGTATTCATCTAAAAAAATGTTACATTACTGTTGCTATGGTTAAGATAGAGGAATGGGCTGGAGCCAGGTGTAGTAGCCTACACCTTTAACCCCAGGACTAGAGGCAGAGGCAGACCGCTCTCTCTGAGTTTGGGACCAGCATGGTCTGCATGGGACAATCCACCAAGACTACATAGTGAGGTCCTGTCTTTTTTTTTTTTTTTTTTTTTTTTTTTTTTGTGGCTTTTTCGAGACAGGGTTTCTCTGTATAGCCCTGGCTGTCCTGGAACTCACTCTGTAGACCAGGTGAGACCCTGTCTTTAAAAAACAGAAATTGCCGGGCGTGGTGGTGCACGCCTGTAATCCCTGCACTTGGGAGGCAGAAGCAGGCTGATTTCTGAGTTCGAGGCCAGCCTGGCAGCCTGGTCTACAGAGTGAGTTCCAGGACAGCCAGGACTACACAGAGAAACCCTGTCTTGAAAAACAAACAAACAAACAAACAAATAAATAAATAAATAAATAAATAAATAAAATAAAAACAGAATAGGAACGTAAGGCTATAGGCTACACGTAATGAAACATATGACACTTGGCTTCATCTATATCGTTATTAATGTCATCCATAAATTAAATGAAATTCATAAATTAAAACAAAAGAGCAAGTTGATCATAGAACTTAATAAGAAACAAATTGTAAAATATAGCTCAAAATCAAATAGGCGAGCCTGGCGGTGGTAGCACATGCCTGTAATCCCTGCACTTGGGAGGCAGAGGCAGGCGGATTTCTGAGTTCTACAGAGTGAGTTCCAGGACAGCCGGGGCTATACAGAGAAACCCTGTCTCGAGAAAAAACAAAAGACAAAAAACCAAAAACAAACAAACAAACAAAAAAACCCAATAGGCTTGATGATACAAACCTATCACCCAGTGCTTTGGAGAAGGAAGCAGGATAGTAGTTCAAGGCCATTTGGCAGAGTGTAGAGGATTGGAAGCCAGCCTGGGATATACATAGGCCCCTCTATCAAAAATAATAATGCAAAGACTGAAGAGAAGGCTCAGCAGTTAAGATCCTGTATGGCTCGTGCAGAGGACTTGGGTCCCATTCCTAGTACCCAGATAAGGCAGTTCACAATTACTTATAACTCCAGTTCTGAAGGAATCTAACACTTTTGGTTTCTGTGGCACCTGTATTTGTGTGCACAGACAGACACACATACATACACATACAAACAAATCTTAAAAAGGTAAGAGGAGGGGTGGATAGTAAGCTCAATGGTTAAGAGCATTTGCTGTCCTTCCAGAAGACCCAGGTTCAATCTAGCCCGTGGAGGTTCACAGCTGCCTGTAACTTCAGTTCTACGGGATATGACACCATTTTCTCACCTCCATGGATAGTAGACGCACACATGCTGCACAGAAAAATGTGGCAAAATACCGTAAATATAAATTTTTTATTAAATAAATTTAAAAATACAGGATTCAGCTGGACAGTGGTGCAAATACCTTTAATCCTAGCACTTGGGAGGCTGAGGCAGGTGAATCACTGTGAGTTTGAGGCCAGTCTGGTAGACAAAGCAAATTCCAGAACAGCATGTCTACAAAGATAAAAATAGCAAAAGAATAAGCCTCCAAAATATGGATGCTTTGCACAATTGAACATAGTTCTTATTTTTGAAAACATGAAATATTCTACATTGTTTCTGATATGTCATTTCTATTTTTACATGTGTTGTATTAAATATAAACATTATTTTAGGGGAAAAGGAAATTTTTCATTAAATAAATTTAAAAATACGAGATTCAGCTACGCATACATACCCTTAATCCCAGTACGTAGGAGGCAAAGGCAGGCAGATCTCTAAGTCTGAGGCCTCAGAGTGAACCATCAGAAAAACTAGAGGGAAGCTGGTGGTACCCATACAATTTTTCTGAACAATTAAGCCAGGTATAACAACGGATGCCTCTAATCCCAAGGCAGAGGCAGTCAAATCTCTGTGAATTTGAGGCTAGTCAGGGTTATACAGTGAAATCCTGTCTCAAAAAGGAAAAAAAAAATCTACATTCTAATAAATAAACTTTCATTTTTTTCCCATTTCTCTTTTTGAGTTTGATCTCAAACTCACAGAACTCAAACCATACAACTTGTATGTATCATTGTGCCTGTCCTAACTGCATTAGTAACGTATGCACTATTTTTAAAATGTAGCAGACAAGAAATAACTATAGCAGTCAACTCTAAAGAACTGCTTTACAAAGGTCTTTTCATTTTCATACCATATTTTTCTAAAATATTGCACTTTCATGGCACAGCTAGTACTCTCTTAATCATACATAAATAAACATATACATATATATTTTATGTTCTAGAGGAAAATATATTACTGGCAACACAGAAAAAAAATCTCAGGAAACAATAAGCAGGAGTGATTCTTCAATAGTCTCGCAGAACAGGGACTCCATACAGATTCATGATCCAGATCCCTCCTCCCCAGCTGATGCCTGATATATGCCACTGAGTGTCTTTGGTGATGTGCAGTTTGGTTTGTTTAGTGAGTATGGAAGTATACAGCTCTCTGCAGGTCCACTCTGACTGCTGTCCTGTGTGTCCTTGAAAGCTGAGTCTGAAGTTACTTCTTTGCTTTGCAGTCAGTGCTGAGGATGAGATCCAGGGCTTTGTGCATGGTAGGCAACTGTCTACCGCTGAGCTCCTGTCTTTCTGTATTGATATTTCTACTGTTAAAGTTGCCCTTTGCTGGGGATATAGTTCAGTGGTAGAACCCTTACATGACATGAACCAAGGATATAAATTCATTCTCATCACTGGAAAAAAGATACATTATATGTATTACTTTGCATAATGTCAGTAAGGTATATGCATATGCCTATGTGCTGGATTTTTTTTGGGGGGTTGTTTGTTTGTTTGTTTGTTTTGTTTTTCGAGACAGGGTTTCTCTGTGTAGCCCTGGCTGTCCTGGAACTCACTCTGTAGACCAGGCTGGCCTCCAACTCAGAAATCCACTGCCCAGCAGTGTTGGAAATGTTAAGGAAGAAACAGAAGAAAATAGAACATCTTTAAAAGCGGATGGAGTGGAGACATTGCTCAGTGGTTAAGAGCACTGTCTCTTCTTGCAGAGCAATGGAGTGTGAGCCATCACCCACATGGCAGCTTGCAACTGTCTTTTAGCTCTAATCTATGGGATTCCATGCCCTCTTTTGGCCTCTGAGGACACTAAGCATACCTTTGGTGCACAGACATACAAGTAGTCAAACACATAGGCACAAAATTTAAAAATTCATAATCTTTTTTGTTCATAAGGGTATCATCATATAGCTCTATTTTGTTCTAGAACTTGCTATATAGACCAGATTGGCCTAGAATTCAGAGATCTGCCTGCTTTTACCTCCCAGAGCTAGGATTAAAGACAAGCACCACTACATGGCAAAATAGCCTGCCTCCATTTTAGGCTTAAAAGCCATCTTACAGTAAAGACAAACTAGATTCCTTCCTGTTTATGATTAAATCTCTACTTCTCAAGGACTGGGCTATGCCTCACCTATAACCTTAGCTACAAAGAGTTCTGTAGTGCCTGCTCTGGGAAATGGCAACCATGTCTTTGTTCAAAAAGTTACTATAACCACCTTGCAGCCCTGCCTTTCTTCTGACTGCACGTTGTTCTGCTCACATGCAATCATGCCTGTTTCAGGAGGTAACTCTGACTAATTATGCTTTGTTATGTTCCTGTAACCTCGTCTATTTTGCCTTCCAAATGCCCCATTTGAAAACCCCTGCCCATGGACTATAAGATTTTGTCTTCCTCACATCCAGTGTTGACATCTTGAACCCTGTCTTTCAGGAAGGCAGCACATGTACACAAATAAAAAGGCTTGCTTTGATTAATTGCTTGTTTTAATTAATTTGGACATGATGATTTGAATGGCTAGTCTTTCTCCTCTATTCTTTAGGATTAACACACATCCAGTTTCATATAAGTTTTAAAGGGATGAGTAATAGAGTTAACCCTTATCTATAAATTTTGGATTTAGGGTCCTGGAGAGATGGCTCGGTGGGTAAGAGGACTGCTCTTCCAGAGGACCTAGGTTTAATTCCCAGCACCCACATGGCAGCTCACAACCCTTTGTAACTCCAGAATCTGACAACCTCACACAGACATACATTCAGGCAAGACACCAATGCACATAAAATAAAAATAAACAAAAAAAATTTTTTTTGAGACAGGGTTTCTCTGTGTAGCCCTGGCTGTCTTGGAACTCACTCTGTAGACCAGGCTAGCTTTGAACTCAGAAATCTGCCTGCCTCTGCCTCCCAAGTGCTGGGATTAAAGGCGTGTGCCACCACCGCCTGGCTAACAAAAAATTATTTTTAAAAAAGGTTTTGAATTTATATTGTTTCATCCTGTGTATAAAATCATTTTTCCTAGGAAGACAAATATGAACAGAGCAGTAAGCAATTAAAAATAAACAGAAAAAAAATACAAGTAGATGAGATATTTACATATGTATTATATAAAGCCATAGTTTTTTTTTTGTTGTTGTTGTTGTTTTTTTTGTTTTGTTTTTTTGTTTTTTTGTTTTTTTGGTTTTTTTTTTTTTTTTGTTTTTTTTGTTTTTTGTTTTTCGAGACAGGGTTTCTCTGTGTAGCTCTGGCTGTCCTGAAAGCCATAGTTTTAATGTAAGATTTAATGGAAGGGTAGAAGACATCCCAGCAGACAGCTCTGACCAAAAGGTAACTGGGAACCCTGCCAGCAAGTGCCCTAGAGTAGAAGTCCTCAAGGAACAAAGGATAACTGACACAGGACAAGGTCTTATTCTCTCCCATCCCTCTCCCTCTCCCACATACTTTCCTAGGTTTATCTTTTTTTACAAACTCCGGAGACTGCTGAATCTTCATTTTCTCCTCTTGCTGTATCTGTGTCTTCTTTTCTCATAGGAAACTAGACTTGGACTAAAGACCCTCAATGATCTATTATGCTCTCATCTTAGTGAATAGGGTCTGCAAAGCATGTTATTTCCAAAAAAAAGTAAATAAATAAAAGGTCACATCCATAGGATATGACTTTTGGAACCACACCAGTATAACCACCAAGCAACATCCTTCTTACCAGATCAAAATATATACTGTCAGGTGGCTAAGGGTATCAAGACCCTGGGTTCAGAGCCTACACTGACTGTTTATGTATCTTTGCATACACTGTATATAGTTAGAGAATGTGTCTAGCAGACTATCAATGCACAAGCTTCAGGGGTGTCTTTGTTATTGTTGTGTTTTTGAGATAGGGTATCACTATTCTGGTTCTCCTAAAAGCCAAGTATCAGCTGGCCTTAACTCCAGCTCTTCCCACCTCTACCTCCTATGGGCTTAGTCTGCAGGCCTGCCACCCTGGATAACATCTTTTGACATGAAAAAAAATTGATATCTAAACTATTTCTCAAAAGAACATCCCCTTCAAAATAAAATTGAAATATGGCAGTTCTACAATTATTTTAATCTATATAGAGACGTATACAACAACATAAAACAAAAAACAAGTTAGAATATAAGGTAGGTGGTAGAATGTTTGCTTCAAGTACATGAGCACTGGGTTTGATTTCCCTCACCAAATAAGTTTGTAAAGGTCTATTGGAGCCTGATTTAAGTCAATGAGAAAGATCAGTCTTATCACTTTCTTCTGTGCTGTTCTTCACAGAGAAGAGGACTTTGTAACAAAACTCTGTGTGTGGGGGTGGGGTGGAGTGGGAGCTGGGAGGGTGTAGGATATAAACGGGCTGGAGGGATGGCTAAGTGTATAAGGGCACTTGCCACTCTCCCAGAGGACCTGAGTTTGCTTCTCAGGACCTATGGCAGACAAGTTGCAACCTTCTGTAAGCCCAGCTCTAAGGTGTTGATACCTTTGGCCTCCCTGGGCAGCTGTACTCAAATGCACATACCTACGGGCAAACACATGCACAGTTCACACATGGTTTGTTTGTTGGTTGGTTTAAATTGTTTTGTTTTCTGAATTTTTCTGCATAGTCCTGGCTGTATTGGAACAGATTCTGTAAACCAGACTGCCCTCAAAGTCAAAGATCCTCTTGAGTGTTGGGATTAAAAGTGCACACACCACTGGCCAGCTAACACATAATTTAAAATAATAAAAAATAAATCTTGCTGGGCGTGGTGGCGCACGCCTGTAATCCCAGCACTTGGGAGGCAGAGGCAGGTGGATTTCTGAGTTCGAGGCCAGCCTGGTCTACAGAGTGAGTTCCAGGACAGCCAGGGCTACACAGAGAAACCCTGTCTCGAAAAACAAAACAAACAAAAAAAAAGTAAATCTTATGAAAACAACTAGGTTCTCTGAAGACAGAAGCAGAACTCACAGTTCCCTCTAGGTTGTGTTTGGATTCCTTGGCCTGGTACAGTGTACCCCAGACAGCCCCCCTGCCTCCCTTGGCCTGGTACAGTGTACCCCAGACGGCCCCTCTGCCTCCCTTGGCCTGGTACAGTGTACCCCAGACGGCCCCTCTGCCTCCCTTGGCCTGGTACAGTGTACCCCAGACAGCCCCTCTGCCTCCCTTGGCCTGGTACAGTGTACCCCAGACGGCCCCTCTGCCTCCCTTGGCCTGGTACAGTGTACCCCAGACGGCCCCTCTGCCTCCCTTGGCCTGGTACAGTGTACCCCAGACAGCCCCTCTGCCTCCCTTGGCCTGGTACAGTGTACCCCAGACAGCCCCTCTGCCTCCCTTGGCCTGGTACAGTGTACCCCAGACAGCCCCTCTGCCTCCCTTGGCCTGGTACAGTGTACCCCAGACAGCCCCTCTGCCTCCCTTGGCCTGGTACAGTGTACCCCAGACAGCCCCTCTACCTCCCTTGGCCTGGTACAGTGTACCCCAGACAGCCCCTCTACCTCCCTTGGCCTGGTACAGTGTACCCCAGACAGCCCCTCTACCTCCCTTGGCCTGGTACAGTGTACCCCAGACAGCCCCTCTACCTCCCTTGGCCTGATACAGTGTACCCCAGACGGCCCCTCTACCTCCCTTGGCCTGGTACAGTGTACCCCAGACGGCCCCTCTACCTCCCTTGGCCTGGTACAGTGTACCCCAGACGGCCCCTCTACCTCCCTTGGCCTGGTACAGTGTACCCCAGACGGCCCCTCTGCCTCCCTTGGCCTGGTACAGTGTACCCCAGACAGTCCCTCTGCCTCCCTTGGCCTGGTACAGTGTACCCCAGACAGCCCCTCTGCCTCCCTTGGCCTGGTACAGTGTACCCCAGACAGCCCCTCTGCCTCCCTTGGCCTGGTACAGTGTACCCCAGACAGCCCCTCTGCCTCCCTTGGCCTGGTACAGTGTACCCCAGACAGCCCCTCTGCCTCCCTTGGCCTGGTACAGTGTACCCCAGACAGCCCCTCTGCCTCCCTTGGCCTGGTACAGTGTACCCCAGACAGCCCCTCTGCCTCCCTTGGCCTGGTACAGTGTACCCCAGACAGCCCCTCTGCCTCCCTTGGCCTGGTACAGTGTACCCCAGACGGCCTTCCACTGTCCCTCCCTTGGCCTGGTACAGTGTACCCCAGACGGCCCCCTGCCTCCCTTGGCCGGGTACAGTGTACCCCAGACGGCCCCTCTGCCTCCCTTGGCCTGGTACAGTGTACCCCAGACAGCCCCTCTGCCTCCCTTGGCCTGGTACAGTGTACCCCAGACGGCCTTCCACTGTCAGGCCAGTTTTGTGTTCCTCCCAACTTGGTCAATGGTGTTTAGTTCCAGTCAGGTGAAGTGGTTCTGGCTCTCCGTGTCACCCTGTGACTTTCCCTTTCACCTGACCAATCCCTTTTATCTCTTGGGTTGCCACTTAAGATGATGTTTACCCTTCACCTCTTGTCTCCATGCGGATGGTCCTGCTCTGCTCTGGACAGGTGTAGAGCAAGGCGTCTGGCCTTTGTCTACTACTCTCAGCCCCTTTTTGCCCAAGCAAGTGTGTATCTCTGGCTGGCCTGGAACTCACTGTATAAACCAGACTGGCCCTGAACTCATAGAGATCCACCTGCTTCTGCCTCCCTTAACCGCCTCTGATTGGTTTTTGGTTTTTGGTTTTTGGTTTTTAATTTGGTTTTGGTTTTTTGAGACAGGGTTTCTCTGTGTAGCCCTGGCTGTCCTGGAACTCACTCTGTAGACCAGGCTGGCTTCAAACTCAGAAATCCGCCTGCCTCTGCCTCCCAAGTGCTGGGATTACAGGCATGTGCCACCATGCCCAGCTCCTGATTGGTTTTTGAAGTAGATGTTTCATTGTCTCCAGCTTCAAACTTGAAGCTAAGTTATAGCCAAGGAAGGCCTTGAACTCTTGATCCTCTTGCCAGTGCTGGGATATAATAAGTCTGTGCCACTTCCCAGACTACTATCTTAAATTACAAAATTTTTTAAAGTCAAATAACAGTAATACAGGGATATACAAGTTGGTACATGCTGGGAAGGAAGGTAGGAAAATGGGTTAAACTCTTTGTTTTCTGTAATTAACCCTTTTTTTGTTTTTTCACAAGAGCAGAGCACTTTGCACAGTAAAAACACTGCAGTGTATAACATACTATAGTCTCCAGTATGAGGTGTTTCAGCTTCCAATGGCATGGCACCCTTTTTGGACCTCCTCTGGCATACTGGCATACGTGTGTGTGTGTGTGTGTGTGTGTGTGTGTGTGTGTACATACAAATACATAAATACAAATAAAATATATTTTTTTAAAAATGTCGGCTGGGAGGTGGTGGCACACGCCTTTAATCCCAGCACTTGGGAAGCAGAGGCAGGTGGATTTCTGAGTTCGAGGCCAGTCTGATCTACAGAGTGAGTTCCAGGACAGCCAGGACTGTACAGAGAAACCCTGTCTCGAAAACTAAACTAAACTAAACTAAAATAAACTAAACTAAAATAAAATAAAATAAAATAAAATAAAATAAAATAAAATAAAATAAAATAAAATAAAATCAGATAGAACTAATCTTGGTTCTTCTATAACATTTAATTTATTTTATGTGCATGCGTGTTTGGCCTGCATGCATGTCTGTGATCCATGTGGGTACCTGAGGAGTCAGAAGAGGACATCGGATCCTGAGGAAAGGTTGTGGGCTGCCATGCGAATGCTGGGAAATGAACCAAGGTCTTACAGAAGAGCAGTCCGTGCTCGTAACTGCTGAGCCAGCTCTCCCCACGCCCACCCTTTGATCTTCAGCTGATACAGTTCAGGACCCTTTTCCTCTTGCCATGGTCAGTTGTTATGATCCCATGCAGAGGGCAAATGCACAGTTTAAGACGCTGGGGTCTGAGGAGAGTGGGATGGCCCAGTGGGTCCAGGGACTTGAGACTGAAACTGAAGGCTGTTCATTATTGCCTCAGTAACATCCAGGAGGCTGTGTACCCGGTGTCCCAGACTTTCAGAAGCCTGTTGCTAGTAGACTCTCCAAAATCATGAGGTCACTCACACACTTGTAATTCCAGATCTCATGAGGCTGAGGCAGAGGAGTTTTGAACCCCAGGCAGCCTGCACTACACAGAGAGTATGAGGCCAGGCTAGGCTACACAGGAGACCAGTAAAGAAAACTTGTTCGAAAAGAAAACCAAAGGCAGGCATGGTGGTCCGCACCTTAGTTACACAGTAGGGAGGAAGAGGCAATCAGCTCTAGGTGAGTTTAAAGATCATACTCGAGCACACACACATACATATGACTTTTCTATTTTTGCAATCGTTTTCTTGTCAATGTTTTCCTGGCTCAGAGAATGCTTCTAAGGAGATACTATCTGAAGACTCTGGACTACTCTATTGTTTTTCTATAACAGGGGAGAGCTTTACCGTAGGAGAGCGGGCCCGGTACCTTGCCTGAAGAGCACAGCAGAGCTGACCCTGGTGGTATGGGTAAGCCTAAGGGCGTGACAACAGGAGCTGGCCCTGCCTCCTGCTTGCTGCAGCCCTGGGTGAGCTAGTCTGTGCAGTGCTGAAGAGAGGAGACAGCCCTGGTGGTGAGATCTAGCAGGTTGACCAATTCAGCGACCACCCAAGCCCCAGTCCAGGACTTTGAGCTAGCCCACCCCAACATCTATACCACCCACAAACTGCGGGAGCTTGTGTAGAGGCCAGTCCTGTAGATCCAAAGTTAAGGATCTCCATGACACAGGACAGCAACAGGATATTCTAGAGGAGTCCGAGTGACAATCCAGGATTGACAGTGCAGCAGAAGCCAGAGAGAGGCCTTGAACCAGACCAATGACTCACTGCAGTGCGTGGACAAATGGGCACTGTTACAGACCACGGCACACTACAACTTCCACGAGGTTTCATCTGTTTGTTTTTCTTTTGGAGAGAGGGTGGTAGGGCTGAGGATGGCTGTGAAGGGACAGGGGAGTGGGACTGGAAATGTCTGATGTGAAATGCACGGTTTGTAAATTTCTTTTGTGATTTTATGTGGTGGCAGTGGTGGCACTTACCTTTAATCCCAGTACTCAGTAGACAGAGGCAGATGAATCTCTGTGAGTTCAAGTCCAGCCTTGTCTACAGGGTAAGTTCCAGGATGGTTAGCCAGGGATATACAGAGGAACTCTGTCTCAAAAAAATAAAATAAAATAAAAAATGTTTAAATGAAAAAGAAATTAAAAAATTAAAGAAATAAAAAGTTTAAAAGGTGTGGGCCACCATCCCCAGCTTCTTTAAAAGCATTTCTTTTTAATTATGAGTATTTAGGTATGGGTATATACAAATGATCATAGGTGCTTAGGGCCAGAGGTGTTGGGTCCTCTGGAGCATGAGATGTCAGTAGTTGTAAGCTGCCCAGTGTGGACGCTGGGCTTGGACTCAGGGCCTTCCGTAAGAGCAGTGCCTGCTGGGATTTGTGGTTTGTTTAGTAAGATGGAGGCCTGCTGTGTAGCCCGGACTGGACTGGAACTTAAGGCAATCCTCGTGCATTCTCCCCCAGTGCAGGGAATACATGTGTGTACTACCACACTTCATTCTGCCATGGATCTTTTGTTTCTTTAATTTTGTTTTCTTGGTAGAGACAGGGTCTCACTGCCAGCTCTGGCTAGCCTAGAACTCCCTATGTCAGGCTGTCCCTAGGCTTGTGTCCATTCTCTTGTCCCTGCCTCTGGGGACTGACTTTAGATCTGTCAGGCTTGGTTTGTGTTTGGGGAGTATTTTATCGTTGGTCTTTTTGTTTTCTTTGCCTTTTGGGATATTGTCAGTCTGCATCCCAGGCCGGCATAGAATCTGACGGCCCCACACTCTCCGAGGACTGGGATCACAGGGACGAACCACATAGCCAGTTGTCAGCTTTTTTGTCAGTTCTGGACTTTATTTGGTTTTGGTTTTGGTTTGGTTTTTGGGTTTTTAAGACAATATTTCTCTGTGTGGCAGCCCTGGCTATATATCAGGCTGTCCACAGAAATCTGCCAGCCTCTGCCTTCTAAATGCTGGGATTAAAAGCAAGTACCAACACCACCCAGTACTCCACCCAAAACACCAAACCCCATAGCATTTTCAGGAACTAGAAGTGTTTCTAAATTTTCAACAGTAAAGGTATTTTGGTGTGTTGGGTTTTTGTTCCTGCTATCAGGATCTCCTCATGCTCACTGTCTCTCTGTGACTTCACTCCCTATCTCAGGTTCTATTTGCTACTTTGTGACCTCATCGGAGGGGCAGTTTAGCTCACATGGGTCAGAGCCCCCAGGGGCCTTGTTTGTTCAGACTCAGTTCTGGAGAAGGATCTGGAACTGAGCTCTGCACCCCATCCTTGGGCACAAAGTGGAGGTCCACTTCTGGTCGGTTTCTGCGTGTAGCAGGTGACCAGCATCTGGCTTCTGGAACAGCGTCAAAGACAGACGCCAAGGGTGTGCCTACTGCCATTTCGTGAGTGCTTCTAATCGTTAGTCTAACCCATGGCGATCTCCCCACCCTCCCGGGCCACACAAACCAAAGTCCAATCAGACTTAGAACCGCTGCCCCGGCCGCTGAAGCAAAACCCCGAATGTCAAGACGAGCCATCATACATACTGAGGGCCACGGCTGCAGCTCGGACCCTAGCCGGTATCATCCGGTCCTGCTACGGCCCCTTTGGCCGGCAGAAGTTCCTGGTGACTGCCAAGGGAGAGACGGTTTGTACAGGTCACGCAGCTGCCATCCTCAAGGCTCTGGAGCTGGAGCACCCAGCTGCCCAGTTTGTTCAAGAATTAGCCCAAAGCCAGGCCGAGAACATTGGTGACGGCACGGCCTTCGTTGTTCTCCTGACGGAGGCCTTGCTGGAGCAGGCCCATTACCTTCTGCGGGCGGGCCTAGCTCCAACCCAGCTCCGGGAGGCCTTGGCCACGGCCACAGCAGAAGTCCTGACCGCGCTGCCTTCCCTGGCCATCCGCTCTCTGGGGCCCTTGGAAGACCCTACCTGGGCCCTCTATTCTGTGATGAGCACTCACACCCTGTCCAACGCAGATTATTTAACCAAGCTTGTAGCTCAGGCGTGCTGGGTTAGCCGGGAGCCGAACGGCAGCTTCAAACCAGAGAGTATTGTCGTGTGCATACTTCAGGGTGGGCTGTTGACCGATTCTCGAATTTTTCCTGGAGTAGCAATAGCTGGGAAGCTCTGTGGACAAAAGGCCGAGGTGCTAAGCGATGCCAAGGTGGCCCTGTTCGATTGCCCCTTTGGTCCTACAAATCTATTTTCACTGGCCACACCGCGTCTCTCCAACCCGGAAGAACTACTAAGATTTCGGAAACAAACCGAACAAGTGGAAAAGGAAATAGTCCAACTGGCCGCTATGGGCGTTAACGTGGCTGTGGTCTTGGGGGAAGTTAATGAGAAGTCGGTGGACCAGGCGGACTTGTGTGGCATCATGGTGATTCAAGCCAAGTCCCGAAAGGAGATTGTGTACCTGAGTGAGAAGCTGGGGACTCCTCTGCTCACTCGGCTCCTGCCCCCGCTGATACCTGGGAAGTGCCACAAGGTTTACCAGAAGGAGTTTGGAGATAGTGCGATGATAATGTTTGAGTGGGAAAATGAGATTGCACCGTTTCTCTCCGTGGTCCTCAGGGGACCCACCATCCAGGGGCTTCGGGGGGCAGAGCAGGCAGTCTACTATGGCATTGATGCATTTTCTCAGCTGTGTCAAGATCCCAGAGTGCTGCCAGGAGCTGGGGCCACCGAGATGGCGCTGGCAAAAATGCTGGTAGACAAAGGAAGCCGGCTGGCTGGCCCCAACAGTCTGGCCTTCCAAGCATTTGCTCAAGCCCTGAGTTCTCTGCCTAAAACCCTGGCAGAGAATGCGGGGTTAGCTGCCCCAAAAGTGATGGCGGAAATGAATGCATTTCACCAAGCTGGGAACTTCTTCATTGGAGTGGGATCAGACGGGTTAGTAAATGTGACTCTTGAAGGTATATGGGACATACTGAGGACCAAAGCCCAAGGGTTACAAGCGGTCGCTGAGCTGGTACAGCAGCTGGTGACTGTGGATCAGATTATAGTGGCCAGAAGGACTCCTGTGTCTGGGCAGACCACAAAGCCCAACGCAAAGGTATCCTCACCCATGAGAGCGAAATTCTTTGGAAAGTACATATAGCAACACACTAAATAAAGAATGGTCAGGATGGCAGAGTGACCTCAAAACACAGGTGCCTCCCTGTCCTGTCCATCACGTCGGGGGCCTCACAAGCCGGTTTCTGCCTTTCTGATTTTTGTTTGTTTTTTTTGTTTGTTTGTTTGTTTTATTTTGGGGGTTTGGGTTTGTTGTTTTGTTTGATGTAGAATCTCTCTGTATAATAGCCTTGGCTATTCTGAAACTGGCTTTGTAGACCAGGTTGTCCTAGAACTTTCAGAGATCTGCCTGCCTCTGCCTCCCAGAATGCTGGGATTAAAGGTGTGCACTACCACGCCCTCTAGAGCATGTTTCTTTTTTCTTTCTTTCTTTTTAAAAGATTGTATTTATTTTTTTATATATAGACACTATAGCTGTCTTCAGACACAGCAGAAGAAGGCATCAGATCCTATTAGAGATGGTTGTGAGCCACCATGTAGCTGCTGGGAATTGAACTCAGGACCTCTGTAAGAGCAGTTCAGTGCTCTTAACCAGTGAGCCATCTCTCCAGACCTAGGGCATGTTTCTAAAAGGGGTGTGTGTGTGTGTGTGTGTGTGTGTGTGTGTGTAGGTGTGTGCATGTATGTACAGGAGAGACCCACTGAGGTCAGAAGAATGTGTCATATCCCCTGGAGCTGGAGTTAGAGGCATTTGTGAAAGGTATGTGGGTGCTGGGACTTGAACCCGGGTCCTCTGGAAGAACAGCTCATGCTCTTAACCACAGAGCTGTCTCTCCCGCAGCACATGAAGTCAGGCTGAACAACAAAGATGAAGATCTGTGCTTCCAGCAACTGGGGCGTGAGTGCAGAAGGAGGGACAGGTCAGTGTGACACTCAGCTGTATAGGAGGAGGGACAGGTCAGTGTGACACTCGGCTGTATAGGAGGAGGGACAGGTCAGTGTGACACTCGGCTGTATAGGAGGAGGGACAGGTCAGTGTGACACTCGACTGTATAGTGAGTTCCGCTCGATTTGGCTCTGTAAATAAGACCTGTTTCAAAAACAAAACAACCTATCACTCCAGGGTTAGAGAAAGGAAGAGCACAAGTTCAAGGCCACCTTCAGCTACTCATTAGGTGAGGACAGATTCAGTACATGAGACTGAGCCTCGGAGAAGAGAGAAGAAGGGAGAGGGAGAGATTATCTCCATTGCAAGCCGCGACTTTTCCGTTTCCCGTTTGTCTCCATCACACCTGTTTTTACCATAACAGTGAGTGCAAAGATGCAGTCATAACAGAATTTTAAATTGTGTACCTGGATTTTGGGGGTGGGAAAAAGAAAGAACAGCCATCTTTTCTCAACTCTAAATATCCTTTCTATGATCTCAGCATGTGTGGGTTTATGTCTAGACAACACTGTAACACTCTAAAAGCACCAGTTCCAACTTAAAACAGTGACCAGTCAGTCTCTAATTAATTTTTTTAAAAAAAAGACAGTATTTTGAGACAAATAAAAAAAACTACAGGAAAAGGAGCCATAACCAAACTAATTTAAGTTGTATTTTTATTGATTTGGGGTTTGGTTTTTTTCATATTTTTATTTTTTCTTTTCTTATTTATTTATCTACTTATGTTTGTGTGTGTGTGTGTGTGTGTGTGTGTGTGTAGTTTTAAGCTTTTTTTGTTGTTTTTTTTCTTTGGGGGGGGCGTTGAGACAGGGTTTCTCTGTGTAGCCCTGGCTGTCCTGGAACTCACTCTGTAGACCAGGCTGGCCTCGAACTCAGAAATTTGCCTGCCTCTGCCTCCCAAGTGCTGGGATTACAGGCACGCGCCACCACGCCCGGCTGTGTGTGTAATTTTAGATAGGGTTTTTCTATGTAGCCCTGGCTGTCTTGGAACTAGCTCTGTAGACCGGGCTAGCCTCCAACTCAGAGAGATCCACCTGCCTTGGGCTCCTACGTGCTCAGATTGCAGGTGCACTCCTACCACCCGGCTTAGGGTATTTTCTGAGTGTGTGATTATGTCCTCCTTGCCAGTCCTCCTCTTTGTTCATCAGACATCGTTTGGACCAGTGAGATGGTTCAGCATGGAAAGATGCTTTCTGCCTAGTGACCTGAGTTCCCCCCTGAACCCACAAGATGAAAGGAGAGGGCCTATTTCCACAAGCTGTCCTTTGACACACATGCACACAGGCACACAGGCACACAGGCACACATGCACACAGGCACACATGCACACAGGCACACATGCACACAGGCACACACGCACACGCATGGCGGGGAGAATAATTAATAAGTAAAGCCATGATTGTTTTGTAACAATATGAAGATGTCTACTCATTTTAGTTATAAATCTAAGATTCCAAAGAGTGGGGTAACATGCATGCAGCAACACACAAAGCTGTAAGTCCTTAGGCATGTAGACCTGGCATAGTCATGAGAACACAAATCTTCCCCAAGGGACATGGATATCACACAAGAGCAAAGGCGGTGGCCAGTCGCATAGCTACGTGCTCCAGGGCTCTGGGAAGAGGGCCTGCAGAGTGCAGCAAGCAGGACATGCCTGGAACTCAGAACTGCCTGTTCTTCCACCCACACCCCTGTTTAAGGCCCCTGTGCATGCTGGGTAAATGCTGTCGCCTTCTCCGCCCTGGCCATGCGCCTGCGCTCTCAGGTTCTTCAGCCTGGGCTGACGGCCATCTCCATCTGGCAGCCTGCCCCTGAACTCTCTCTACTTCATGCTCAATCTGAGAGGCAGCAGCCTGAGCATCAGCTATCAGGATCGAGCCGTCCCCAGTGTCACCTGTGCGGCTGATGGACAGCTTGGATCTTGAGAAGCAGTGGCCTCGGCGGCGGCAGTCTGTCCATCCTAGAGCCAGAGTAGCAAGGCTCTTAGTAATGTCTGTGTTGCCTCCAGACCCCAGACTCCAGAACTTCTCCCAGCAATGGAGAAGTAGACCAGAACGGCACCTCAGTTTGGCAGAGCCCCGTCTGCTTCTGGAGCTATAGGGTGGAGGTTTCTTCCCAAGGCCTCGGTTTCCAGGCCTTGGCTGCTGGCTGGCTCCAATGTCCAATTCTGCCAGAAGAGGCAACGCCTGGGGCTCATCCCCACTCTGGAGGACCTGCCAGTGCCTCCCACTGTCACTCTCATGCCTCTCTATAAGTTGCTCTGATGAACTGAAAGGAGATGACAAGATTCAGAAAAACAACTAGAACGAAAGCTTTGGGCTGGAGAGATTGCTCAGCCGTGAAGAGCACTGACTGCTCTTCCAGAGGTCCTGAGTTCAATTCCCAGCAACCACATGGTGGCTCACAACCATCTGTAATGGGATCCGGTGCCCCTAAGTGAAGGTGGGATGGGAAGGGGAAAGCAGCTCACTTTAACCTGAAAGAGGATGTAGAGGCTACTCTGTCGTCCCCCCCCCCCCTGCCCCCAGGACCTATCAGGATCCTTCCCAAGAGGCCCTCCTTTTCAGGTCTCCTTTCAGCATCCTTTGCCTGGCCTCATGTGCTAAGCACTCTTGGTATATAGGCCAAGGGCTGTGAAAGCCAGAACTCAAAAGAACAGGGACTGTAGATAGCACATAGCTCCGTTGTTTAGAATACTTGCCTAATGCTGGACTTTCTGAATTCCAAACCAGCTTGATATACATAGCAAGTTCCAGACCTCAAAAAATAAGATAGGCCGGGTGTGGTGGCGCACGCCTGTAATCCCAGCATTTGGGAGGCAGAGGCAGGCGGATTTCTGAGTTCGAGGCCAGCCTGGTCTACAGAGTGAGTTCCAGGACAGCCAGGGCTACACAGAGAAACCCTGTCTCAAAAAAACAAAAAAACAAAAACAACAAAAAAAAAAGATAGATAGATAGATAGATAGATAGATAGATAGATAGGCAAATTGTGGGAGTAAACAACTTTTTTTTATTTTTTAAATTATTTTATGTATATGAGTGCACTGTAGCTGTCTTCAGACACACCAGAAGAGGGCATCAGGTCTCATTACAGATGGTTGTGAGCCACCATGCGGTTGCTGGGAATTGAATTCAGGACCTCTGGAAGAGCAGTCAGTGCTCTTAACCACTGAGCCATCTCTCCAGCACCAACAACCACTTTCTGATTGGATTTAAGTCTACCTCCACAAGATAAAACTCATATCTGGCACCATTATCTGGCTAAGAACTTGTGCCTAGACAGGTCTCAGGTCCTACAGGAGAACCTACTACTGTTACATTACTATATGGAACCTAGTGAGTCATTACACAAATAGCCCAATGAATCTCTCAACCCTCTTCTGAGGAGCTGCTGTTTGCAGCAGATGGTGGTTAACAGTAACCCACAACTGGCCAGGTGCAGAGAAGACATTGCGGAGTACTCAGCCCTAAGAGGAACATCTGTCCTCTGACACTAATACCACTGCCAAGGCTCAGGGATGTAGCCGAAGAGGAGTGGGAGTCCGAAGACAGGTGTCAAGATGGCTACTGTAGTGGCTATTCCTGGTTGTCAACTTGACTATATCTGGAATGAACTATGACCTGGATCTTGGAGATCTTGAGACATAGTGGCTATGAATCCCAGAAGATTAAGACAGGGCGATCTCTGAGTTCAAGGTCATCTGGGACAAAACAAGTCCCAGATCCAGGTGTGGTGGCACACACCTTTAATTTGGGCCACGCCTCCTGCTGGAGACCTACATAAGAAGGAAGATTCACCGTCTCTGCCTGCTTGCCTTGTGGGCCTGAGCAACTGCTAGATCCTTGGACTTCCTTCCATTCACAACGGCTGCTGATCGTTGTTGGGAGTTGGACTGTAAGTCACCAACAAATTCCCCTACTATGTAGAGACTACCCGTAAGTTCTGTGACTCTAGAGAACCCTGACTAATACAGCTACAAATAACAAACTCATCACAGGAACTGTAACAGCTTTCACAATATCTCTGAAAGCCCAAAGCCCAAATCCCAGCATGGATAGGTGGGCTAATCATGAAACCCTAGCCCTAGCTGAGGAGTTACTGGTGGTTGGTTGTCAGTACCTGGGGAATGACAGTCCTCTAAGAATATAGCCACTTGTAAGTAGACCACTGTTAAACAGAAAACCACACAGCCAGGATTATGGTTAGCATAAAGTGGTCTTAAATTAAAAAAAATAAATAAATAAAGATTAGTGGTCGTGGGTAGTGGCACGAGCCTTTAACCCCAGCACTAGGGAGGCAGAGGCAGGCAAATCACTGTGGATGTGAGGTCAGCCCATGAGTTCCATGCTGGTCAGGGCTATGTAGAGAAACCCTGAAAAGAAAAAAAAAAAATAGAGCTTTGTAGGTGGGACAAGCAGAGTGAGTTCTGGAAAGAGTTGGAAGATAATGATCAGAATATGTTGTATGAAACTCTCAAAGAACTAAAAAAATTTTTAAGAAAATATCTTAAATATCTTAGGGCTAAGAAGATAGCTTAGTCATTACTGATTCCTATGCCCTATGCTTACGAAAGAAAAAAAAGGACAATTTTAAGGAAGCAGCATTTTTCCAGACTCAACAAGTATGGAGGTTTGAATAGGAATGGTTCCCACAGCCTCAAGTGTGTGAATGCTTGGCCCGCTATTAGTAGGATGTGTACTTATTGAGTGGGTGTGGCCTTGTTGGAGGAAGTGTGCCACTGTAGGGGTGGGCCTTGAGGCCTCTTGTGCTCAGACTCTGCCCAGTGTGGAAAAGTCCCCTTCTGCTCCTCCAGCACCGTGCCTGCCTGGACACTGCCATGCAGTCCACCATGATGACAAGGGACTGAACCTCTGAACTGTAAACTAGCCCCAATGAAATGTTTTCTTTTATACAAGTTGCTATGGTGTTGGTGCCTCTTCACAGCAATGGAGATACGAAAAACAACAGGGCATAGGCATATATGAACTTAGAGATTGTGACAGTATGTACAAGACACACACACACACACACACACACACACACACACCCCTCTGCAGTCTTGGTTTCCAGTGTCTACTGACTGCAGAATACAATGGGCAAGGACCCTGGCTGTGGCTGCTTCCCTATATTTATCCTCTTGGCAGGCACCTCAAGTTCTGTGCTAGCAATTCTCCTCAGAAGAGGGTAAGTTATATCAGACAAACTCAAAGATCCTCATGAAGACATAAAGCATCACTTCATATTTTGTGCCCACGTTCATGTCGATGATCAATGTCCGATATTATTGCCATTGTTTACAAATGGCAAGCAAATACACACAAATGTCATTGAAATTAGTCTTTAAAGAAAATTTAGCCGGGCGTGGTGGCGCACGCCTTTAATCCCAGCACTTGGGAGGCAGAGACAGGTGGATTTCTGAGTTCGAGGCCAGCCTGGTCTACCGAGTTCCAGGACAGCCAGGGCTATACAGAGAAACCCTGTCTCGGGGGGGGGGGGAGGGGAAGAAAAGAAGAAAACTTAGGAAGCAGAAGGTGAGCTTTCCTCTGGGTTTTTGTTTTGATCCAGTGCTGTGACCAGTACCATTGAGGAGAGGGAAAATGTCTCTGGTAACAATAAACAGAAATAGCAGCACGGGTGGGAACTGGGAAAGGGGAAAGCCTTTGGAATGTAAACATAGAATATAGAAAAAAAAAAAAAAGAAAAAGAAATAGCAGCACAATAAGTATGTCCTGCTAGGTGTAGAGTCAAGGCTGAAAACCAGCCCCAGCTGTATTTGGAAAGGTGAGACAAGAGGGTTCAGAGTTCAAGGTCAGCCAGGCTTTAGTGGCACACACCTTTAATTCCAGCACTCTGGAGGCAGCAGGAGTCGGTTCAAGGTCAGCCTACTCCCTAGAGCAACTTCCAAGGCTACACAGAAAAACCCTATCTCAAAAACAAAACAAAACCTCCAAGCTCATCTTCAAGGTGGAGTAGAACCGTATAAGAAACTGTCCCAAAACAAGAAACTGGGGCTAGAGAGCTGCTTCAGCAGTTAAGCCCTGGCTGGCTGTTCTTGCTGAGGACAGGGATGAGTCCCAGCACCCGCATGGTGGCTCACAACTCCAACTCCAGTTTGCAGGGGATATGATTCCCTCTTCTGGCCTCCTCAGGCACAAAGCATGCATATAGGGCCTGCACATACATGCAGGTAAAACACATGTCTCACACACACACACACACACACACACACACACACACACATGTTTGAGACAGAGATGCTCTATACAGTCCTGGCTTGTCTGGAACTCTCACTCTGTATAATAGTGTGGCCTCAAACTCTGCCCCAGAGTGCTGGGATTAAAGGGGTGCACCATTACTGACTAGCATTTTTGTTTGTTGTTTGTTTGTAAACCTTTCTTTTAAAAGTAGCAAGAAAAGAGCCGGGCGGTGGTGGCGCACGCCTTTAATCCCAGCACTTGGGAGGCAGAGGCAGGTGGATTTCTGAGTTCGAGGCCAGCCTGGTCTACAGAGTGAGTTCCAGGACAGCCAGGGCTACACAGAGAAACCCTGTCTCGAAAAAACACCAAAAAAAAAAAAAAAAAAAAAAAAAGTAGCAAGAAAAGGAAAGAAAAAGGAAGGAAAGAAAGAAGGAAAGAAAGAAAGAAAATAAAAACTCAGATGGAGGATGCTTGAAAAAAAAAAAAATAGGTTCCCATGCTTCTGTTTGCCAGGGTGACGGAGTGACTGACGGGACGTAGACTCAGCCTGCTGCCCGAGTCAAGTCCTGAGTCCTGTAGATGAATTACACCGTTACGTGGGCTCTGAAAATTGTCATCTTCCCCAGCAGGACGCAGAACTGTCCTACAAGCTCAGCAGCCCCAGCCCCACCCTCTTGTTAGAATCCTTAGAAAGGTGGGGACAGAAACTCAGCTCCCCACTGTCACTCAACAGCCTGAAGAGTCCCCCCTAATTTTTCAGAGACCATGACTCAGGCCAAACTGGGATGTGTGGCTTTGACATAGAAAATTCCAGGCCTAGTTGTTTTGAAGCAGAGTTGGAGAATTTTTTTTTTTAAGATTTTTTTTTTTTTCGAGACAGGGTTTTTCTGTGTAGTCCTGGCTGTCCTGGAACTCACTCTGTAGACCAGGCTGGCCTCGAACTCAGAAATCCGCCTGCCTCTGCCTCCCAAGTGCTGGGATTACAGGCGTGCGCCACCACGCCCGGCAAGATTTTTTTTTAAAATTTCGTGTATGTAAGTACACTGTCACTGTCTTCAGACACACCAGAAGAGGGCTTCGGATTCCCATTACAGATGGTTGTGAGCCACCATGTGGTTGCTGGGAATTGAACTCAGGACCTCTGGAAGAGCAGTCAGTGCTCTTAACCACTGAGCAAACTCTCCAGCCCAGAGTTGGAGAATTTATTAAAGATAATTTTAGCCGGGTTGTGGTGGTGCACGCCTTTAATTCTAGCACTTGGGAGGCAGAGGCAGGCAGATTTCTGAGTTCGAGGCCAGCCTGGTCTACAAAATAAGTTCCAAGACAGCCAGGGCTACACAGAGAAACCCTGTCTCAGAAAACAAAACAAACAAACAAACAAAAGATATTTTTAATGGGGCAGGGCATGGTGGCTCATTCCTTTAATCCCAGTACTCAGGAAGCAGAGGCAGGTGGGTCTCTATGAGTTCAATGGCAGCCTGGTCTACAGAGTGAATTCCAGGAGAGTCAGGGGTGCACAGAGAAGCTGTCTTGAAAAACCAAAAAAAGAAAAAGGAATTATTTTAAGTGTATGAGTGGTTTTTTCCTGCATGTGACATGCCACATGTGTGCAGAGTCTGTGCAGGTCAGACACCCTGAATCTGGAGTCACACATGTGCCACAATATGTGTGCTCGAATCTGAGTGTAGGTCCTCTGGAAGAGAAGTGAATGGTTCCCCCCCCTTTGTTTTTTGTTTTGTTTTGGTTTTTGGTTTTTCGAGACAGGGTTTCTCTGTGTAGCCCTGGCTGTCCTAGAACTCACTCTAGACCAGGCTGGCCTCTAACTCAGAAATCCACCTGCCTCTGCCTCCCAAGTGCTGGGATTAAAGGCGTGTGCCACCACCGCCTGGCTCCCCCCTTTGTTTTTTAAGAACAGGGTTTCTCTGTGTAGCCTTTGCTGTCCTGGAACTCACTCTGAGGCTGGCCTCAGAACTCAGAGATTTGCCTGCCTCTGCTCCCCCAGGGGCAGGGATTAAAGGGGTGGCTGTGAATTGCTATGCGGGTGGTAAAAATAGAACCCTGGTCCTCTGGAAGAGCAGCCAGTGCTCTTAACTACTGAACCATCTCCACAGCCTTGTAATTGCTCTGGCCTGGAACCCTAAAAGACAGATATGCCTGCCTCTGACTCCAAAGAACTGGGATTAAAGATGTCTCTCTCTCTCTCTCTCTCTCTCTCTCTCTCTCTCTCTCTCTCACACACACACACACACACACACACACACACACACACGAGGGTTAGGGAGAGGAAGGGCACCAAGAAAGCAAGAAGGAAGGAGGGCAGGCGGGCAGCGAGCCAGGTGGGTGTGTGTTCCCGAGGAGAGGATAAGAGAAAGCCACCAAGATGTGTGCACCTGCTGTGCGTTTGGGCTCCTCATGGAATTGAAATTAATCAGTACTAGCCAGATACTCCATTTTGGTGGCTCTCCAGTTAGATCTCAAATGTTCTTAGGAAAGTTTACCCCTCCTGTCTTTTTCCACACTAGGAGCAGTGGCCCAGAGAGGCCTCACAGCACTCTAACTGATGAGGGTCACAGGACAGTCCATCCTCCTTCACCCTGACCCTCCACCAAGGTCCCTGCAGCTGCAGACATAGTCCGGAATAGATGCATTCTGGACCGAGTTCCCTGCCTCCTCCTGCTTCTTCAGTGTTTGCAACCATAGCTCCACCCACCATCTCTAATGTTACAATGTTTTTTCTTTTTCTTGGTAATTCTTTTTAGAAGACTAAAACTACCCCAGAGAGACAAATCACAAAATACCCTACAACAGGCTGCCTCTTCCTGAGCGTAACATGTCCTCTTGAACCAGGGGCTCAGAGAGACAGCCCTGGTGTGTAGCTATTAAACCAACTCTGGTCCTAAGAGCCTTCCTTCAAACCCACTCTCTTGGGGACACCCAGAGCTAGACTCCAGCAGCAGGCATCCGTTACCCGCTTCACCGCAGGGCTAGATGGGGAATGCCAGCAAAGACCTGTACAGGTCCTCTTTGCATCAGGGCAAGCTTCCCCACTGAATGCATTTGTCCCCTCACCCTCCTCAGACCAGTACAAGTGAGTTATATTTTCCAAGTCTGGACATAAAAATAATCTCCAGTTCTCAGACCAACCCTGAACATAGTCAAGACCAGTATTATTAACCCCACTTGATAGAGGAAGAAACTGAGACTAATATGTGGTTGGGGGTAGCTGGCAGGTCCCAAGCCTGCAGGAGGAACACCTGTGCAGTGTGACTCCCCATTCCCTTCCAGCTCTAAACTGTGTCCATCCTTCAAACTGCTTCATCTGAAACGACAACGCTAGCAGTGAGTGTCCTTTAAGGACCTAAGATGATCCAGTTGACAGGCTAATTCTAAACTGCTACTTCTTACATTCTACTGTTCCAGTGGCCCTCTAGAACAGGGACACTGCAGAGTTCCAACCCTATTTCAATCTTTCAGTAGGTTCCCTGCCCTAGAGGGAGGGCCACGTGACTAGCCAGCACACACCGGTCCCACCCTGTCTCTACCCTGCCCCAGGGCGTGATCTGCTCAATACTTCCCAGTGCCCAGGGCTGAGGAACTCTGGCCTGGAATGCAGGAAGCTGAGCACCCAGAGCTGGAGCTGGACTCCGTGTTACTGAGATCACCGGAGAGCCTGGGTCAGTCCATAGCCCGGAGCGACCGGGTGACAATGGACTTGAACGGAGAGGTTAGCTAAAGGAATGTCCACAGAGATTTTATTTTGAATTTTCATTTTTATTGAAAATAGGTTGTTTTCATACAATATATCCTGATGGCTTTTTTTCCTCTTTCCTAACGCCTCTCCCCACCTTCCCATGCCCACAGGATTCTTGTCTCATATAGGCCAGGCTGGCCTCAAATTCACATGGCTACTGAGGCTAGCCTTGACTGCAAGACCAGCCTGCTTTTACTCGCCACCGCACCCCGCTTGGGACTGGGTGGTTGTGAGCAAACACAAGCACGTATCTTTACCCTTAAATCGGACACACACAGCTGGGCGGTGGTGGCGCACACCTTTAATTTCAGTGCTTGGGAGGCAGAGGCAGGAAGATTTCTGAGGTCAAGGCCAGCCTGATCTACAGAGTGAGTTCCAGAACAGCCAGGGCTACACAGAGAAACCCTGTCTCAAACCCCCTCCTCCCCCCCCCCACAAAAAAAAAAAAAAAAACAAACAAAAAACCTGACACATAGACAAAGAAACGGAGTCACAGAGACCCAATGCTAGCCAGGGGTCACCAAGCTCACCCGCCCATATGCTTGGGGCATGAAGGTTTGTTGCTACATTTAAACTCCGGGGCAGCTGTTCTAAAACTGTCCGAGCCAAAGCCTCGGTCATAGAAAGAGCAGACAGGCAGGTCCAGCCACTGAAGGAGTGCTGGAGAGGAGGGATGACACTTATAACCACCTCCAGGGCAGCAGGGGGGATCCAAGACCAGGGAGCAGGATCTCTTCCCCTCCCCCACTGGAACCAGCATCCAGCAGAGCCAGGAGCTGCCCTGGGGAAAAGGGGCTGCCTGCCAAGTATCTGCCCACCTGGGGCCACGGCCAGGGCCGAGCCTGGTCAGACTCTGCAGTCTGCACAGTCTGAAACGAAGTGGGCTAAAGGGTGTCGTCGAGTCCGCACGCCTTGCTTCTAACTCTACTCATCCAGAAGTAACAGGAAATAGAGTAAGAAGATGAAAGAATCATAAACTGTTTACAAGAGTTGCTACTCTCCCATTTCTTGTTCACAGGTGTGTCTACACCGCGGGGCCAAGCCAACAGGAAGACTGGGTTGCTTGCGGACTGGATCCCGTCTCATGGAGCCATTTGTTTATCCACTAAGCATTTGCTAAACCTGCCCTAGGAAACAGAAAAGGCCCAGCTTGGAGGGAGAAGGGGAACCGGCCATTTTAAGTAAACAAGAAGGCTTCAGACTGCAGCGCGCTTTAAAGGAAGTAAGCGGGAGAGGACAGAAAGTACCTGGTTGGGGGCAGGGAAAGGACCTACTTCAGATCAGCTGACACTTAGAGCGGAGCTACCTGAGAAGTCTGAAGAAATGCTGCTACGGACAGGCCAGGAAGCCTCAAGTGCAAGGTTTGAAATGGGAACCCCTGAAGGAAGGTCCTCAGGGCTTGGACTGCAGTGAGCAACACGCTAGGTTCCTACCACGCGGGGCCTCCCTGGACCAGGATCCTCCAGCTATGAGGACCCTGTGGAACAGCCGGAAAGGCCTTGAAAAGGCCACTTCTGTCATTAGGAATGCCTTACTGAGCCTGATCTGCATGCACACAAAATCATCTACTTCAGTAATTTGAAAAAGTCGCTAGTGCCTTCCTCTCTACCCCCACTTTGGGGTGTGTAGGGAGTGGCAGGGTAAGTGGGTCAGGGTCTTTGGTAGCCTAGGCTGGCCTTGAACTCCTGATTTTACCTCAACCTCCGAAGCACTTCTTTTTAAGCAGGTTTCAAATAGCTCAAGATGACCTTGAACTCTCTCTAGAGGCCAGCCTGGAATTCCTCCGGCCCCCAAATCCCAAGGGAGTGCCAGAATTACCACAATGGGGATTAAGACAAACCCCACCCCCCGGAAGACAAGGTCTCAATACACAGCTCTGACTGGCCTGGAATCTGTAATCCTCCCTCGACTCACCAGCAAAATGCTAGGTAGGATTCCTCTTTTCAAATAAATTTCTCTTGGAGGCTAAATTACATCTGTGCAGTTTTATCAGTTTATTTCTACTCAATAAATGATTTTAAAAGCTGGCTCAAAAAAGTACACATGCAAATTTTAAATGTCAATATTGCATAAACAATGGTAATTTGACTGCTACCCAGGAAAGGCAGTATATATTTTTGGAGTAACAAACTTGGTCACTTTAGGAACTAAGTCCTGGGACTGCAGAGGTGACTCAGAGGTTCAGAGCACTGGCTCTTCAGAGGACGTTAGTTCAATTCCCAACACCCACATAGTAGCTTGCGACTCTAACAACGCCTGGGATCTAACATCCTCACACAGGCATACAGGCAGGCAAAACACCGGTGCACATAAAAAAGGATTCAGTCCCGGGGATGGTTCCTTCTGCAGAGGAGCACCAAGTTAAGAGGCGGCCCACACCCAGCAGCTCCCTCCGCTTCCCAGCGCCCTCTCTGGCTTCTGCAGTCATACCCCGTACCATGTTAACTAGTTCCAAACCAGTCAAGAGTTACAAAGGGAGAGGTAAGATCCTGTTTCAAGAAACCACTACCACTACCAACAAAAAAATGTTTGAATGATCTGTGCCATCCAGTTTATTCAATATTCCCTTTCTGGAACCAAAACCAAAACCAGTTAATATTGATATTGACGTTTATCACTTAACCTCTCTCTTTCCCTGATTTCGAAATGAGGTCTGCTGCACTCAGCCGAGCTTAAGCAGATGTGAGGGAATGAAGGCGGTGGGCATGGGGGCTGGGGGGGGGGGAGGAGAATGAGTAATGAGTTCAAAGGGGCGGGGCGGGGTCCAGAGGCCAGTGTAGATCGCGGCTGCACCGCGTTTGGGACCGAGTCCAGGTATTGAGGCCCGGGTTTCCAGATCCGCAGAAAGCAGGAAGAAACGCAGCAAAGAGGGAGGGCAGCCGAGAGAAACCGGAATGCCCACGGGACCAGACTCAACAGCGACCAGCGGGGATCCACCGCGGACCACAGGCAGGGCGCCTGGAGCGAGGGGCCAGTAGGCGGACTCACCGAAAGAGGGGCGAAGCCAGGCCAACCCCGGGCCCGCCAGGATGGGGGCGGGGCCTCTGGGATGAAGCCAATGACAGGGAGAGCGGCCTGGGAATGCGTGACCAATGGCAGGGCGAGTTGGGCTGGGGCGTGGCCCCTGGTGTGAAGCCAATGGCAGGGAGTACAGCCTGGGTGAGGCCAATGGGAGCTCGGGGGTGGGGGAGGAGCCAGACCCGGAAGGCAGTGGGGGCGGGGAGCCGCGATGACAACCTGTCAAGTCCACTTCGGGACGAACTAGGTCACGCGCTTCTTGTAGCTCCGGCGCCCCCGCCCCGCGAGGCCCCGCGGGTGGCCCCGGGGCCCAGCCGCTGCGCTTCCTCTTCCTGCCCGCGGGTTGGGGGCGGGGCGGGGCGGACACCTGCTGTTCGCGGGCCCGCTCCAACCTCCAGGCTGCCAAAGGCTCCCTAGTCTGCGGGCCCGCTGCTGCCGATCCGTCGGGAGCCAGGTCCGCGATCCCCGGCGCTGGCCGTGGGCTCGGAAAGCGCACAGCGCACTACTTGTCGCGGAGGGATCCGGCCCCCGCAGTTACCTGTCCTCCACTTGGAGCTGACCTCGGCCCCAGGGCCCGCAAGCCCGCTCTCGGGGAACCTGTATTTCTGCACAGGTTCGGATCCGCGCCGGCGGCTTCACAATGGCGCGGGCTCCAGCCGCTGTCACGTAGCATCCCGTACGACTATCCACCCAGAGCTTCGCTGCTTAGGGGAACCGCGGCGGGGCTCTTCTCCCACTCGCTCATTCAGAAGATGAGAACGTCCCCGCACGACACCATGACGCTGTTTTAACAATGCCCAACTCTGCTCTTCCGAACTGCACACACTTAAAGGTGACACGGCCACAGGCGCTGGGTTGCAATATTACGTTGGGATTCCGCACTAATTATTTGAAAGCTTTCTTACGGCGAAACGACAGATTACAAACACTTCATTTTCGTTCGGACACAGTACTCTAACCAATGGATATTTTGTGATATTCAGTATCTCTAGATTTTTTTTAAAAACCGAATCTAAAGACATCACCAAATGAGTGGTTCATCAGTGAAAGAATTTTGTTTTGCCTTTAAATTTTAGCCTTTTGGAGAGGCACATTATTTGCAGTATACACAGATACAAATTTGGTACATTTAAAATAGTCTGTTTAGCCTTTTTCTCTTTCTCTTTTGAAGCCCCTCCCACTCTGGAGATTCTTTCACTTCTATTGATTTTCAGTTTGGTTAAAAAATAGTCTTTAAATTAAACATAAAAAACAAGCCTACTCAGTTAGTATTTACATCTGAAGAATGCTTTCTCATGTTTACTACCATGTAACATTACTAGGAACCGGAAGTCCAACCTTGTAAAAAATTCAAATTCAACAAGACAGGCCTTTATTGTGAGGTTATTGTCTTTTCATTATAACTCGTTTTTTTTTTTTTTTTGTTTTTTGTTTTTGTTTTTGTTTTTGTTTTTTTTACAGACAGCTAATTTTCCAGAGGGAATTACTGCTCCTACCTTTAATCAATTTGGATAAGAATTCTCTGCCTTGAAATATATAAAAGTACTTATATACGTTTTTATTTTTAATAGCACTTGTATTATTTTTGGGTGGAAGGTCCGTGCCACTGTGGAAGCATGAAGGTTAGAGTTCACCTTGTGGATGTGCTGTTCTTTTACCATGTGTCTCCTAGGGAAGGAGGGCATGACGGGGTCGCATGTGGCCTTAGATGGCCTGGAACTCACCTGTGTCATGTTGACTGAAATCTCTCAGACTCCTTTGCCTCTCTATTCCTGGGATTAAAGGTATACAACACTACCTCCGGCATTAAACATTTTCTTTGTATGCCTCTGCTTTTATGTCACCCGTATGTAGGTGTCCACTGAGGCCAGAAGGAAGAATTGGACCCCCTGGAGCTGGAGTTAATTTCAGACTGTTGTGAGCCAGCTCTGGGTCCTGGGAAGAGGCAGCAAGCATTCCTAACCCAGGAGGCTGCCTCCTGGCCACACCTCCCTTTTGTTTTTAATTTCCAATATTTTGAAGCCTTTTCCTACTGAAGGCTGTTTAATTCCTTCGTCTCCTTGGGAGCAGAACCCAGAACTCACCCATGGTCATTCTTTACTGTCAGTTAACTCTAAGTAGACTATACAACTACAGAGGTTTTCCTTCACTGAAAAACACACCTTGATATTAGTAATAAGCAAAGTCAACACTGTCAAAAATGCGAGAACGAACTGCTGTCATTATGTCATGGACTGGGGACTTAGCCCACAGGTATTACAATAGGAAGTAATGTTAAAGTTAAAATAAATACAGTGCAACCATTTTACTATATTAGGATATGTTTTCACATCTTTAAAGGAGAGTAGAAAAATATTTTTCTTTTTAAGGACAGGGCTTTATGGGTGTAGTGGTAAATGCCTTTAGTTCTAGTGCTTGGGGGTCCAGCCTGGTCTTCATAGCCAGTTCTAGGCCAGCCAAGGCTAGGAGAATGTATCTCAAATAACTAACTAAATAGGATTAAGACAGGGTTTTGTAATACAGCACAGAGGGGGCCCAGCCTTAGTGGGCCTTCCTGCCTCCACTTCCCTGAATAGAAGTAGTGTAGTACACAGCACGACCCCTTGTGTTACTGGGGGTTGAATCCAGGCTCTTGTGAACCTTAGGTAAGCACTACTGTGCTACATCCTCAGCACTTTTATTTCTGAGACAGGATCTCAGATACCCAATGATGGCCTTGAATTCAGTATATACCCTAAGCTGGCCTCAGACTTCTGGACTGCTGAGATAAAGGCCAGTGCCACTGGGCCTAGCTTATTTTTCTTAAACGTTTTAATGTAGTGTGTCACTTTAAAACTGGCCAATCACATAAAAAAAACGACTTGGTGTGAGCAGGGAAGAGCTGCACCCCACCCCCTTGCCAGCCACAGCAGGAAGGGAGAGCAGCCCTCCTGCCTCCAGAGGGATTGGGTTCAGGAAACAAACTTGTCCTGTGCCTTGCAGGCGGCTGCAGGCAGGTGAGCTGGCCCCGCCCCTTGCCTGGGCAAAGCAGGAGGGCTGACCAACTCAGCTACCACCCACCCCC
Organism: Apodemus agrarius; assembly: GCA_964023405.1. Lineage (NCBI taxonomy): Eukaryota > Metazoa > Chordata > Mammalia > Rodentia > Muridae > Apodemus > Apodemus agrarius. The sequence continues at coordinate 5,629,630 of OZ030006.1, read as the reverse complement.
AGATCCGGGCCTTTGAGCTGGCCACCCCAACACCTACTCTGTCTGTGAGCTGCTGGAGCTGGGAGTGGGCCAGTCCTGCAGGTCCCAAGCTGCGGGATCTCAGAGACCAGGGGAAGCAGCAGGATATCAGAGGAGTCCTGATAAGGATCTAGTACTGATAGTGTACCTGAAGCCAGAGGCCATGAAGCAGACGCATGACTCACTCTCTACCAAGAACTTTGCTGGTGAAGCTGTTGGACAGAAGGGTGTGACGCCGCTTCTACAACGTTTTTTGTTTTGTTTTGTTTTCAGAAGAGATTACAAGGGCAGAGGGCAGATACGGAGAGGGACATGAAGATGAGTGGGACTGGGGTACATGATTTGAGAGTCACAAAGAATCAATAAAAAATAGAATAAAAGATACTCCTTACATTTTTCTAAAGTATGCAAAATTAGAAATCCTAGAACTCAGGAAGCCGAATCAGTCTAGGTTACATTTCGGGTTCTGAGCTAGCCTGGACTAAAGTGTAAAACTATGAGACCTTGTTTTATAAGACCAAAACACATTTAGGAGCTCAAAGACAATTAATTAATTTCTCACCGAAGCTAAGGGAGGACAGAATCAGAAAGGTCCCAGGCTTCCACCAGTGTTCTGTGAGCATGTCATTTTGTACGACTAAGGGAGAGAGAAACTACGGTGTGGAGGTGCAACTCAGGGGACGAATGCTTCCCTAAGCATGCAAGAGGCCTACACATGGGGCAAAAGGGAAAAAGAAAATAACAGGAAATTAATTATGCACGCACCATGGGTTGGTTCTGTGAAGGAAACAAAGAGCTGGCACTGGAGCTACAGGTGGCACCACCTCCAGATTCAAAGATGTTCTCCCAGTGGCCCGCAGGGGATTGGGAAGGACACAAGACACGTGGCACACAGAGGCACATGTGTAATGTCAGCACCATGTAGAGATGGCCGACCGACACATCCCACCCTCCCCTGCTGCAGTCCTCAGAGGAAGACTGTTCCAGCGGCAGAGCCTCTGCAGGTTGAGTCAGGGTCTACACCGTATCCCAGGTTATTTGGTTTAGTTTTTTGTGGTTTTGCGTTTTCTTTTCTTTTCTTTTCTTTTCTTTTCTTTTCTTTTCTTTTCTTTCTTTCTTTCTTTTTTTTTTTTTTTTTTTAAGACAGGTTTCTCTGTATTTAGCCTTGGCTGTCCTGGTACTCTGTAGACCAGGCTGGCTACGAACTCACAGAGATCTGTCTGCCTCTGCCTCCCAGATGCTGGGATAAGGGTGTGCACCACCACCGCCCGCTCCCAGGCTGTTGAACTGTTACACGGGCTGATCACCTACTCTCAGTGCCGCTTTTGTCTCGGTTTCCAAATTGCTAAGGTCAAAGCCAAGGTGTGTGTGAGACCGTGTCCACCAAACCCGTGTCTGCCCTGAGTCCTCCCAGAGCCAGGAATCGCGCTTAGCGCCCCAGGCGGGCTAGGCAAGCTCTCAACCACTGCCCTCTAGTCCCCGCCCGAGCCTGGCTCTCTGGCGCCTTCTGTCCTCTAATGGTCTTTCCTCTGTGCCTGTGTCTGTTGTTGTTATCCAGTTATATTTGATTGGGATATTGACGTTCATCATTAATAACAACTTTTCTTGTTTTATTTTGTTTTTCGAGACAGGGTTTCTCTGTGTAGCCCTGGCTGTCCTGGAACTCACTCTGTAGACCAGGCTGGCCTCGAACTCAGAAATCTGCCTGCCTCTGCCTCCCAAGTGCTGGGATTAAAGGTGTGCGCCACCACTGCCCCGCTAATAACTTTTTCCTTCCCCTTCCTCTCCCCTCCCTTCCCTTTCTTTTTTCTTTTCTTTCTTCTTTCTTTCTTTCCTTCCTTCCTTCCTTCCTTCCTTCCTTCCTTCCTTCCTTTCCTTTTTTTTTTTTTTTTTGAGACAGGGTTGCATTAGGCTAAAACTCACTATATAGACCACGCTGGCCTCAAACAGCAAATTGCCTGCCTCTGCCTCCCTACTGCTAGGACTAAAAACATGCTCCACCATACTCAGTCAGTGACCTCATTTTAGCCAGTTAACACCTCAGAGACCCTATATCCAAATGCTCTGAAATCTGGAGCTTAGCTTTCGAACAAGTGAATTTAGGGAGAAGGCACTCATTGCCCTTAAGCCGGGCAGTGGTGGCATACGCCTTCAATCCAGCACTTGGGAACCAGAGGCAGACGGATTTCTGAGTTCCAGGCTAGCCTGGTCTACAGAGTGCGTTCCAGGACAGCCAGGGCTACACAGAGAAACCCTGTATCGAAAGAAAAAAAAAGTGTTAGGATTCTAAGCTCCACCCCACCGTTACCTGGCAACAGCCAGGTATGGCTAGCCCACTATAAAAGGGGCTGCTCTGCCCCTCCTCTCTCTCTTACCCTCTCACTCTCCTAGCTTCTCTCAGGCTCTTGTCTCTCTCCTCCCCTCCCCACTCTCCACTGTGCTCATGGCCGGCCTCTACTTCTCTACTCTCTCCCTCTCTCTCCCTTTCTCTGCCTCTACTACCCTCTTGACTCCCCTCCCCATGCCCTGAATAAACTTTATAATCTATACTAACTGTCTGGTTCCTCAGGGGGAAGGGATACCTCAGCATGGGCCCGCTTAGGTACCCCCCTCCCCCACACCACCATAGAACATATTCTCACACCTCTTTTTATGATCACAACAGAGAGAAAGAGAGTGAGAGAGAGCGAGAGAGAAGGACATGATTGTCCCTAGGTACAGTGGAGGAGAAAATTTAGTATAGATAAAAAGGAGAGCACGGCTAGAGGCAGATACATCTGGGAGAGCCCAGGTGGTCATGACCCTGAACCAAATGGGGAGAGGGGGAGGGGCTCAAGTACAGAGGACAAAGGTACAAAAAAGGGGCAGGTAACCACAATTTATGGATTATTATAGGGAAAAGCCTCTGGGGGAAGGGCAGCCCAGCCCCTAGGCTGGAACCTTTATGGTTGCGGCTGTGGGATGCCCACCTTACCGTGCAACAGTGGGGGACTGAGGAATGCTGGGAGAACCTGGAGGCCAAGTCCACTTTGATAAGTGGCCCACGCCTATAATCCCAGCACTCGGAAGGCAGAGGCAGGAGGATTTCTCTGAGTTCGAGGCCAGCCTGGTCTACAGTGTGAGTTCCAGGACAGCCAGGGCTACACAGAGAAACCCTGACTCGAAAAAAAAAAACAACAAAAAAACAGAAGTTTAACCCTTTTATATAGTTGTTTGCCTTTGGCAGTTTGTTTTGAAACCTGTGTTTCGAATGTAGATCAAGCTGGCTTTTAACTCTCTGACGTCTGGTTGCCAAGGCCTCCCAAATCCTGGAATTACAAAGGCTTCTGCCAGCACACCTAGATAGTGATGCTTTAAATGGGAATGTTAAAGCTGGGGCCTTGGGCGAGGGCTCAGTAAAGAACCCCTGTTGGGCTGCTCTTCTTTCCGGAACTGGGTTCCCACTCCCTCAGTAGTTGGCTCACAACTGTAACTCCATCTCCAGAGGAGCCTTCAAGAGCACCCCACCCCACCCCCCACGTGTGGCACAAACATAAACACATAAATAAAAGTAAGTCTGAAAAAATAAAGACTAGGAAAGCAGTGAAGCGTGTCTACGGGCGGGACCGTACAAGCCCGGACGTATAGCCTGACTCTTCTCAGGTATTTTCCAGGAATTTCACAAACAGTACTATCAGCTTTTGCTTACAGTAAAAATACCTGAACTTAAGCAAGCAGAGCTTGTGACCTGGGGTGTGACCTTATCATCAGGGAAGCACCCTATGACCTCATCCAAGGTCTTTGGCAACCCTACGGGCTGTTCAGAAACCACCCCAATTCAGGACTCTACCCACTGTGAAGCCTACAACCACCCTTGGGTGTTTGGTGCTCTTTCCCTGGCACGGCACTTTCTAGCCCCGCCCCTGCTCCCTGGGTTAAACTCCTCCCCTGCGAGGGCAGCGTGCTCTGCGTCCCACTGGCTGCTCCTGAGTCTTCTGCGGTGAAGTCCAGAATGGCAGCTTCACGTGAAAAGAGAGGACCCTGGGCACTCAGGTGCTGCCGGGGGCGGCGGGGGGGGGGCTGTTTCTTGCCCTCCCTGCTGGTACTGAAGGGGTCAGACAGGTGTGGTGGCTCACGTCTCTCTGTCGTCCCAGCACAAGGAACCTGCGCAGGACGGTAATCTCAAATGTGAGGCCATAGCTAGAGCAACACCCTGCCTCAAATAAATAAATACAAGTAAATAGGAAGTTGGGGGTAAAATTTCTGTGCCTTTCATTCTGGTTGAGTTAGGGGCCTCAGAAGTCCCAGGCCATCTTTGAAGCCACCTTGGGGTTACATCAGACCTACATCAAACGACAAAGAAACGAGCACGAAGGAGGTTGAAGGATTTTCCTTTCCCCGCACCAGTCGGGATGGCACCAAGGGCCTGGCACAGCCGGGCTGGCGCTCTCACTCTGAGCCACACTGCCCGTTGTGGCAGCATACAGTTTGTCCTGCTCTGGTACTCAGCAGGCAAAGGCTGGTGGATCTGTGAGTTCTAGGGCTGGCCATGCCGTGTGGGAGCGAGACCCTATCTCAAACACAATGCAATCAAATAATAAAATATTAGCAAAACCAAAACCTTGTTCGGCACTCTAGGCCACAGGGAGTTCTCTAGCCTGTCTCACCCTCCATACTGGACTCTGCATAGCAGCCAGATCTGGTAAATGTTGGGGTTCAGGAATTGCCACACAAACCATATGAACACCGATCTCAGTTAAGCAAGAATAGTTTATTGAGTCTTAATACTGGTCAGACCAGGGACATAGCTCTGAATTACCTGAACTGCGACAACAGACATCTTTCTCTATTAGCTTATAAAGGAAAAAACCACAAGGGGTTCGTCCACAGGGGCAGAGAGTGCTGCCCAGTGGTCAGGGCTGAGTCTAGCCATTTTAGACATGACGGTTCCTATTGACCTTTAACTTGATGGGTCCTACGTGAAACTTTGTGGGATTTCTTAAGATCAATACACCTCATATAACATAACAGGGGATGTGGTCAGCATGGCTCTGTTCTGACTCGGGTTATGATTTTTTTGTGTTAATGACTGGCAGGCATATTACAGCAACAGTACGAAATATCTGGAAGGCAGCAGCTGTGTGGGGGACAGACCATAACAGTAAACTCTCAACAATTTCTTTCTTTCTTTTTTTTTTTTTTTACTTCATTTTTTTAGGGGGGGGGGAGGGCATACCTGTTCTGCTGTGTGTGTCCAGCGGCCAGAGGACTATTTGCTTGTGAGAGTCAGTTCTCTTCTGCCTTTCATGGGTCTCAGGGACCAACCTCAGTTCTTCAGGCTTGGGAGCAGGGTCCTGCGGAGCCATCTCCTTGGGCACAGACTCTCTTAGCTCCATGTCATCTTAACTATTTCTTCATCTGCTGGTCATGGTGACTCAGGACTTTAACCATTTGGGAGGCGAAGGTAGGAGGACCTCGGTGAGTTTAAGGCTAGCCTGGTCTATTCAGTGAGATCCTGTCTTAAAACTAACAACAAATAAAGCCTTCCACATTATTTCCTTGTGTGAAGGAATGGTGCCCTGTCGCACCTGGCTAAGGCTGCTCCCCGCTGCACCCCTCCCCCCCCCCAGGCTCCATCTTATTTACTTCCCTTTGCTTTTTTTGTTTCTTATTGTTTGTTTGTTTTGGCTTTTTTTTGTTTTTTGTTTTTGTTGTTGTTTTGTTTTTTGGTTTTTGGTGTTTTTTTTTTTTTTTTTTTTTTTTTTTTTTTTTTTTTTGAGACAGGGTTTCTCTGTGTAGCCCTGGCTGTCCTGGAACTCACTCTGTAGACCAGGCTAGCCTATAACTCAGAAATCCGCCTGCCTCTGCCTCCCAAGTGCTGGGATTACAGGCGTGCACCACCACGCCCGGCCTTTTACTTCCTTTTGCAAAGCAAGGCCTAACCCAGAGAGACAGAGAAGCTGTGCTTTACAAAGCTGTGCCCATTTCTGTAAGTGAAAGGGTCTGAGGGTCATTTACTAAGTTAGACCCATAGAAATCATCCCTAACCCAGGCCAGATAATTAAGCTGCCATTTCAGTGAGCTGATGCTGTAGAGTTGACTGGCAGAGAAGAGAACCCACTTATCAATTGGCTGACACTGAGGGGAACAGCTCGGAGGGGAGCTGAGTCTGGGCTCCTTTGAGATGGCTAGGAACTTGGATACAGGAAGTGTTTTCTCAGTGGTCCTCTTTCCCCCTCTTTTCGGATGATTTTCTCAGGCCAGCAGGAGGAGACAGTCATCAAGAATGGGTGGAGGGGTGGGGGTGGAGGTGGGGGTGGGGTGGGGAGGGGAGTAGGAGGACACAGTGAGGGCTGGGGATGGGGAGGAAGAGATGGCGAGGGCTGGGGTGTGGAGAAGGATACCTCGGGTGTATTCCTTTCACCAAAGGAGCAAAGTTATAAGATGAACACCCCCCCCACCCCCCAGCATTCTCCCCTGAATATTTCTCAGAGCTTAAATGGAGATCCAGATGCTAAAACAAGAACAGGCGGGGCGGTGGTGGTGGCACACGCCTTTAATCCTAGCACTTGGGAGGCAGAGGCAGGCAGATTTCTGAGTTTGAGGCCAGCGTGGTCTACAGAGTGAGTTCCAGAACAGCCAGGACTATACAGAGAAACCTTGTCTTGAAAAACAAACAAACAACAACAACAAAAAAAAAACAGTGTTTTTAACTTTGAAACAAAGTCTTAGTTTCTCACTCTGTGTCACAGTCTGGCCTGGAACTCATTATGTGACTCAGGCTGGTCTTGAACTCACAGCGATCCTGCCTCAACCTCCCAAATGCACCAAGCCTGTGTCATCAGTCATTTCTCTCCTCCCCTCTCTTCCTCCCTTCTTTTGGAACAGAATCTGACATTGTCGGCCTGGAGCACATCTGTGCGATGGCGCCCTGAGACTCAGCAACCCTTCCTCAGCCGCCCACGAGCCAGGGTTACAGCAGACGCGACCCATCTGTAGTCTAGATGGAGTCAACCCCAAGCCTAGCACAGACAGAACACCCTGTGCTCCGGCCTAGCCTCACAAGTGTAGCTCTAAACCCTCCTTAAAGAGGCTTATGAGATCGGATGCCCTCTTCTGGTGTGTCTGAAGACAGCTACAGTGTACTTACATATAATAAATAAATCTTTAAAAAAAAGAGAGAGAGATCTACAACTGGCCATATGCAGAGAAAGTGACAGTGGGATCTCAACTGCTGTACCTGCAGTACAACATCTGTGCCTAGGGGAGAAGGGACGGGCTGGGAAGAAGCTACCAGCCAGAAGCGCAGGCTCCTGCTGGGATGTAACGTCCTCTACATAAGTAAACAGGGAAGTTGCACCTTTGAACTTCCAACAATACAGTTGCCTGGACGAGACAACCCCAGCTGACATGCCTGTGGGAATCCCACATGGTCCCATCCCTAAATGAAGAGCTAGCTGCAGTGCTCATGCCTGCTGAGAGAGGGGGAGTCAGTCTCCTCAGGATGAACCCCCACATAGGGGTTCAACCCAGGGGCGAGGTCTAGGCACATGCACATATAAGCAAAGGTAAATGGATGCGTGTGTGTGTGTGTGTGTGTGTGTGTGTGTGTGTGTGAGAGAGAGAGAGAGAGAGAGAGAGAGAGAGAGAGAGAGAGAGAGATTGAGAGAGAGAGAGAGAGAGAGAGAATGAGAACCAGGCAGGGTAAAGTTTTCTCCAGCACTGGAAATGACTTGGAAGTGACTGACAAAGGACTCTCCTCCCTGTTTTTAGATTTAAAATTTTTAAAGAGATTTATTTTATTTATTTATGTATGAATACACTGTAGCTGTCTTCAGACATACCAGAAGAGGGTGTCAGATTCTATTACAGATGGTTGTGAGCCACCATGTAGTGGCTGGGATTTGAACTCAGGACCTCTGGAAGAGCAGCCAGTGCTCTTAACCACTGAGCCATCATTTCTCCAGCCCTAGAGTTAACATTTTTATGTGTATGAGTGTTTGGCCTTCATGTTTGTGTGCCATGTGCATTTCTGGTGTCCAGAGAGGACAGAGATGGCATCAGCTCCCCTGAAACTGGAGTTACAAATGGTTGTGGGCACTGGGAATCAAACCCGGCTCCTCCAAAAGAGAAATAGGCACTCTTAACCGTGGGCGTGTCCCTTCTAAGTGATGATCAACGTGAGACAAGAGGCCTTCCACACTGACAGGAGCTCTGTTTGTAAACATTTACTCGTTCTTTCTCTCTCTCTCTCTCTCTCTCTCTCTCTCCCCCCCCCATGTGTGTGTGTGTGTGTGTGTGTGTGTGTGTGTTTGCCCATGCCCCAATGCCATGGTGTATTTGTGGACGCCAGAGGACAGTTTGCAGGAGTCAATGTTCTCTCTAGCCAGCCCTGACCCTGGGGGCTAAAGTCCGGTCACCAGCAATACCTCCACCCACTGAGCCATCTCCTCAGTCCCTTCCCTCAGGGTTTCCAGCGTTCACTTCCCACCCCAGTGCCCTTTTTATTAAGATGTTCTGCTAGCTTGCTCACACAGCATTCTCAGCCTGTGGTCTAAGGACCACTGGGATCCCAGAGACTTCTTCAGGGGGGTCTGGGAGGCCCTCCCTTCCTCAACTTCTTATCCACGTGAGGACAGATTGTGTTCATATAATTCAGCCAGAATGTCACAAGCAATTAGAGCCAATGCAGATATGACCCCAGCTGTCTTCTATTAGGCACAGTGCAGAGATTTACAGAACAGAAAACCAATACCAGTCCCTGAATTTTTTTTTTTTTAAGAAAGCATAAGCTGGGCATATTGATAGATACTAGTTGTACATGAGACGGAGGCAGGAGGGAATTTAGGCCTTTAGGTCAGCTTCAGCTACATAGTGAGTTTGAGGCCAGCTGGGTTACAAGAGACTGACTCAAACAAACAAAACAAACAAACAAAAAACCCAACAAACCCAAAGAATGTCCCCCCAAATACAACCCCCTCCCCCAAATAAGCAGACAAAAGTGTTTTGTTTTGTTTTGTTTTGTTTTGTTTTGTTTTGTTTTGTTTTGTTTTGTGCATGACTGCTGGTTCAACAATTAAACGTGCCTGCCAGGCAAACACAGCAGCTTTACAGAAGCCATGTAAATGTAGCCGGAGAGAACAGCGTTGATCTCTGACGCTGGCCCACACGTGCATGCACCCACTCCATAACAGCAATAAACAATAAATCAAATCAAGGTGATATGAGTGTATTGTTCGGTTTTGAGATGCACTTTCACTACGTAGCTATGGCTGGCCTAGAACTTGCTATGCTCACCAAACCAGCCTCAAACTCACAATGGAGGTTTGTCCCTGCTTCAAGAGTGCCATATGGGGGCTAGAGAGATGGCTCAGTGGTTAAGAGCACTGACTGCTCTTCTAGAGGTCATGAGTTCAATTCCCAGCAACCACATGGTGGCTCACAACCATCTGTAATTTGATGCCCTCTTCTGGTGTGTCTGAAGACAGCTACAGTGTACTCATATAAATAATAAATAAACTTTTTATTTAAGAAGAGAGTTTAAGTGTGCTTGCTGCTCTTCCGGAGGACCCACTTGGATCTTAGCACAGACGTGTGGGTCCGGCTGACGGTGGCATATAAATGCAGCGCGAGGTGACCGGACGCCACCTCTGGCCTCCAAGGACATCTGTACTCGTGTGTACACCCGTACAGAGGCAAAACACAAGTATGTAACTAAAACCGTATTTTTTTTATGTTTGTATTTTATTATCTGTGCTTTGCCTGCACGCACGCCTGTGACTGTGAGCATGTCTGGTGCCCACGGAGGTCAGCAAAGATGCCCTGGAACTGGAACTACAGATGGAGAACAGAACCCCAGATGTGGGTGAAAGCAACACCTGCTCTTAAGCCATTTTTATAGCCTTTCCCGGGAAAACACATTTTAAACAACAACAGTTTAGACAGCCGATGGAGGCCCACTAGAGCGGCATTCTCCAGCCAAGTACATATACCTGCAATCCCAGCACTTAGAAGGCAGAGGCAGGAGGATCATTGTGAGTTTGAAGCAAACTTGGTCAACACTATAAGTTCTAGTGGCCAGTCTGGGCTACAGAAAAATATTTGTTTGTTTGTTTATTTATTTATTTATTTATTTATTTTTATTTTACTTTAATTTTTGGTTTTTCAAGACAGGGTTTCTTTATGTAGCCCTGGCTGATCTGGAACTCACTATGTAGACCAGGCTGGCCTCAAATTCATAAAGATCCACCTGACTTTGCCTCCTAAGTGCTAAGATTAAGGGTGTGATGCACCATCACTACCGGCTTCTGTTTCTATTTCTAATATAGTAAATATCAATAATTGTAATAATATGACTAAATTTCCTTTGGAACACTGCACTTTTTATGAGTATTTAAAGTTTTCTTGCGGGGCAGTAGTGGCGCACACCTGTAATCCCAGCACTTGGGAGGCAGAGACAGGTGGATTTCTGAGTTCGAGGCCAGCCTGGTCTACAGAGTGAGTTCCAGGACAGCCAGGACTACACAGAGAAACCCTGTCTCGAAAAACAAACAAACAAACAAAAAAAAGTTTTCTTAAACAAACATTTTAGAAGCCTCTTTGTGGAGAATTTTCTGGAGCCAGAGGCATGTGCCCCACTGCTGACGACTGACCTATCGGCCGGGAAGACTCTCTGTGTAGCAAAGGAAGAGTTCTCCTCTGGTGCAGCCACAGCAGCCCCTGTGGGCAGCATCCAGGCTCCCCTGCTCACTCTCCAGACTGCTGCCCCTCTGCAGGATGATACTCACTGACTAGAGTGGACCTGCCTTTCCAACTGCTTCCCTGCTGACCCTCCTGAACCTGGCTCAGAGCTCTCACGCTGGGAACTGATCCAGAAACCACAGCTTCTAGGATTTTCCAATCTAATTTGCCAACTCCATTAAGTAATTTTATTATTTTTTCAAGAAACACAAGTTGGGCATTAAGAAAGCCAGAGCAAGCTGTGGCACTGATGGCTCATGCTTGTAATCCCAGTACTGGAGAGGCAGAAGCAGAAGGGCAGAAGTTCAAGGCCATCTTCAGCCACAAACAGCCAGAACAGGCAAACTCCCATGGAGCCTGTTCCCGCCCTGCTGAAGGTACCCGCCTTGCTGACACCTAGGCTTTGGCCTCCTGGAAAAAAATGTTCCTTGTCCAATCACAACCTGGGTGTGTGCAGTTGTGTGCTCTCCTGGCCAGCGTTTGGCTCCTGGGTTTGTCCAAGCTCTAAGTAATCCTCCAGCACCAGCCCATGCCAGGCCTGAGGGTGGGGCACTTAATGTTTTCTGGCACAGATTTTGAATGGTGTGGTACTAGAGTGAATAATTTCTTTGTTCAATTAAAAGGTGAGCCTGGATTGTCAGTAATGAGGCTTTGCAAGGGCTGGTGTGAGACTAAGCAAGCTGGGGGGGGGTCAGTGGGGGTCCGCAGGGTCATTTGCCCAGCCTCTGTTCTAGTCTCTCAGACTTCACTTCCTCCTAGAAGCAAGTAGCCTTTGCTTTCGATGCTTCTTTATTGAGGTGCTCTGGGTAAGGCAGGCCTTACAGATGCACAATCTAGATGCTTAATCCTAGCATTTTGGGGGCTGAGGTAGGAGAACTAGCCTGGGCTATGCAATAATTTTTACAGGCAGCTAGAGCTACATAGCAAGAATCTGACCTTTAAAATTAAAACAGAGCTGGCAAGATGGCTCGGTTGGTAAAGGCCTCTGACGAAGCCTGACCGTCTGAGCTCAATCCCTGGGCCCCACATAATAGAACAGAAGCAACCTCTGACCCACACACGTATGCTGGCCTGTGCCCCACTCCCCACAAGCACACACATGATAATAAATATAACGAATATCTTGGGAGGCAGAGGCAGGCGGATTTCTGAGTTCAAGGCCAGCCTGGTCTACTGAGTGAGTTCCAGGACAGCCAGGACTACACAGAAAAACCCTGTCTCGAAAAAAAACCAAAAAAAAAAAAATAATAATAAATAAATAAATATAACAAATATGTTTTAAAACATTAAACAGGTCTGGGTGGGATGGTACATTCCTTTAGTCCTAGCATCTGGGGTTCAGAGGCAGTAGGATCTCTGGGAGTTTGAAACCAGTTTGGCCTACTTGGTAGGTTCCAGGTCAGTCAGGGCTGCAGAGTGACACTCTGCTAAAAATAAAACAAAACCGTAAATTGGGAGTGGGGGAGAAGGCGCAGTGGGCCACGTGCTGTCTTCCAAAGCATAAGCTGTGTGAAAGGTAGGCCGGGTGTGCCGTGCACGCCCTTATCCCAAGCACTGGAGAGGCAGAGGCAGGCAGATCCCCTGTGAGTTTGAGGCCAGCCTAGTGTACAGAGAGTCATAGGGCAACCAGTGCTACTCAGAGAAACCCTGTCTTCAACAACAAGAAGAAGAATTGAAGTTGTATGTTTACAGTCATAGTACAGAAATGTAAGTAATTCAACAAAGTTTAAAAAAAATTATAGCCTGCTTTGCATGGCTGTGAACTCTTGGAATCCAGACTCCGAGAATGTAGAGAGATTTAAGAACTGGGGTTTTAGCCGGGCGGTGGTGGCGTACACCTTTAATCCCAGCACTTGGGAGGCAGAGGCAGGTGGATTTCTGTATTCGAGGCCAGCCTGGTCTACAGAGTGAGTTCCAGGACAGCCAGGGCTATACAGAGAAACCCTGTCTCAAAAAAAAAAAAAAAAAAAAAAAAAAAAAAAAAAAAAAAAAGAAAGAAAGAAAGAAAGAAAGAAAGAAAGAAAGAAAAAGAAAAAAAGAACTGGGGTTTTAAGGCTAGCCTGGGTAATATAGTAAGACCCTGTTACAGACAAAAACCATAGTAACCTGTTCTCAACCAAAGACATGGATGCTAGCCCTTCCATAAGTTGTATTATACTACTGAATCATAGATCTTAGAACACTCATCTGATGGGGAGGTACCATGATCACCGGGCTCTTGTAGTGGCCTGAATAGGTTTGGCTCCCAAGACTCCTGTGTTTGAATGCTTGGCCCACAGGGAGTGGCACTGTTAGGAGGTGTGGTCTTGTTGGAGGAAGTGTGTCTCTGTAGGGGTGGGCTTTGAGGGCTCCTGTGCTCAAGCTCCACCCAGTGCAGAAGAGACCGTCTCCTCCTGGCTGTCTTCAAATCAAGATGCAGAACTCTCAGCTCCATCTCCAGCACCATGCGTGCCTGGATGCTGCCAAGCTTTCCACCATGATGATAATGGACGGAACCTCTGAACCTGTGAGCCGCCCCAATTACATGTTGTCCTTTATAAGAGTTGCCTTGGTCGTGGTGTCTCTTCACAGCAATGGAAACCTTAACTAAGACAACTCCTCCATTGTATTTGGGATATGTTGACCCTGCAATCTCTCGGAATGAAGACAAGTTGACTATACGGTTTGTGGTGGTGAGGGACTTCAGCCTTACCCTTCCACATGTGCATGTGCATGCATGTGCTTGCAGGGAAAGACTCTGCAGTTTTAGAGTGATTTCTGGTCTTTTGGAGGACACAGGTTCAGATCAGGCTTACAGCTTCCTGTAACTCCTGTAGCCACCGTCAGGTCACACACACACATACATACACACACACACACTCACTAAAATAAAATAAATATTTACAAAAGCATTTCCCGCCTGGCAGTGGTGGTGCACATCTGTAATCCCAGCACTTGGGAGGCAGAGGCAGGTGGATTTCTGAGTTCAAGGCCAGCCTGGTCTACAGAGTGAGTTCCAGGACAGCCAGGGCTACACAGAGAAACCCTGTCTGGAAAAAAAAAAAAGTATTTCCCAAGTACAGTGGGTAATCCTGGCACTTGGGAGGCTGAGGCAGGAGGATCACTGGGATGCACAGTGAGTGAGTTCCAGGCCAGTCTGCTACAGAGTAAAACTTTGTCTTGCTAAACCAAAACCAATCAAGGCCCACCCAAACACCTAGTCAGGAAAGGAACCATACAAAATCAAATCAAACAAACAACTGTTTTTTGGAGACCTTTCCGTGTCAGACACACATAATTCATGTGTATGCCTGGTGGTGCCTACGGAGGTCAGAAGAATGTGTCAGATCCCCAGGAACTGGAGTAACAGGTACCTGTAAACTGTCATCTGGGTGCTGCATCCTCTGTAAGAGCAATGAGTGTGCTCTACATGCCGAGCTAGCCTATACACACACACACACACACACACACACACACACACACACACGAGCTAGCCTAGCCTATATATATATGATTTTTTGGGATTATTTTGATTGTTTGGTTTGGTTTGGTTTGGTTTTTGTTTCAGGTTTTTTTGTTTGTTTGTTTGTTTTTAGGCAGGGTTTCTCTATGTAGCCCTGGCTATCCTGAAACTTACTCTGTAGACCAGGCTGGTCTCGAACTCTGTCTACTTCTGCCTCCTGAGGGCTGAGATTACTGGTGTGTACCACCAGCGCACCTGGCTTTTTAAAAACCATGAGTTTAATAAATAAACTATTTTACCTTTGCTTGTATGTGTATGCGTGTGCACATGTGCAGCCCGGAGCGCAGCTGTGTGCAGGTTGTTTTCTCTTTCCATCTTTCTGCGGGTCCTGGGGATTGAGCTCAGCTGTCCCAGTTGCGTTCCATTGCTGTGATAAAGGGCATGAGCAGCTTGAGGAGCTGCTTGGCACGCAGCTGGCTTACAGGGCCGCCTCCCTAGTGCAGGGGTGAAAGGTGCGCCGACTCGCCAGGCTCCTGCCCGGTCAGAAGGACCGCCTCCACCGAGGGACAGAGTGAAGCTGAGGTCCAGGGTTTACGGCACCTACTAGAACTCCTATCTTATTAAAGAATGGTAAATTTGGGCACAGAGATAGATGCAGAGAGATGGTGTTGCAGATACGTGAAGGAATAAGTCATGTACAAACCAAAGAGAAAGGCCTGGAACCAGTCCTACCCCAAGCCACGGCCTGCTACCCACATGATCCATAGTGAGTCCCAAGCCACGGCCTGCTACCCATGTGATCCGTAGTGAGTCCCACACTCCCTTCCTCTGCTTCAGAGTTCTGGCTCTCCAGTGTGCTCAGGACAGAAATAAATTATTCTGTACAGATGGTGTGCCAACCAGACTCCCTGTGCACAAAAACTGGGTTCAATAAACAAGCATAGGGTTTAGAAACAATGTCAGGCAACCCAGTTAGGGTTTTACTACTGTGAACAGACACCATGACCAAGGCAACTCTTTGGGTTTTTTGTTTTGTTTTGTTTTGTTTTGTTTTTGTTTTTGTTTTTGTTTTTGTTTTTGTTTTTGTTTTCCGAGACAGGGTTTCTCTGTGTAGCCCTGGCTGTCCAGGAACTCACTCTGTAGACCAACTCAGAAATCCGTCTGCCTCTGCCTCCCAAGTGCTGGGATTAAAGGCGTGGGCCACCACCGCCCGGCCCAAGGCAACTCTTAAAAGGACAACATTTAATTAAGGCTGGCTTACAGCTTCAGAGGTTCAGTCCATTGTCATCAAGGTGGGAACATGGCAGCATCCAGGCAGGCATGCTGCAGGAGGAGCTGAGAGTTCTACATCTTCATCTGAAGGCTGCTAGCAGAAGACTGGCTTCCAGACAGCTAGGATGAGGATCTTAAAGCTCATGCCCACAGTGACACACCTACTCCAACAAGGCCACACCTACTTCAACAGGGTCATAATGCCACTCACTGTGCTGAGCATATACAAATCAGCACACTCAGGTCACTCTTGAGCTTGCTTCTTACCTAGGCTAGCCCTGGATTCCTGATCCTCTACCTCCACTCTCCAAGCGCTGGTGTTACAGCTGTGCAACACCATGCCAGGCTTGTCTTCTGAAGCAGCGTGGCAGAGCTCACCATGTGAGATGCAGCTTCCCTCCTAGACCCAAGGGGTAAAACGTAGCAGTTGCAGTCTCCCATGGGGTCATTGTTCCAGGTGCCAGAGTTGTAACAACCGCCCGCCTGAGAGAAGTGCTTTGCAAGCAGGAAAGATCAGTTTGGGTTAAGTGTCAGAGATTTTGTTGGTGACCTCTTGGACCTGTTGCTTGGAATATGTGGTAGCACAGGATGAATGACTGGAGCATGTGTCACAGAGCATGTTGTATCATGACTGGAGCATGTGTCACAGAGCATGTTGTATCATGACTGGAGCATGTGTCACAGAGCATGTGGTAGAATAGGATGTATGACTGGAGTATGTGTCATAGAGCATGTGGTAGCACAGGATGTATGACTGGAGTATGTGTCACAGAGCATATGGTAGAATAGGATGTATGACTGGAGTATGTGTCATAGAGCATGTGGTAGCACAGGATGTATGACTAGAGCATGTGTCACAGAGCATGTGGTAAAATAGGATGTATGACTGGAGTATGTGTCACAGAGCATGTGGAAACATGACTGGAACATGTATCATAGAGCATGTGGTAGCATGACTGGAGCATGTGTCACAGAGCATGTTGTATCATGACTGGAGCATGTGTCACAGAGCATGTGGAAACATGACTGGAACATGTATCATAGAGCATGTGGTAGCATGACTGGAGCATGTGTCATAGAGCATGTGGTAGCACAGCATGTATGACTAGAGCATGTGTCACAGAGCATGTGGTGGCATGGGATGTAATGACTGGAGCATGTGTCACAGAGCATGTGGTAGCATGACTGGAACATGTCACAGAGCATGTGGTGGCATAACTGGAACATGTCACAGAGCATGTGGTAGCATGACTGGAACATGTCACAGAGCATGTGGTGGCATGGGATGTAATGACTGGAACATGTCACAGAGCATGTGGTAGCATGGGATGTAATGACTGGAGCATGTCACAGAGCATGTGGAAGCACAGGATGTATGACTAGAGCATATGTTACAGAGCATGTAGTAGCATGACTAGAGCATGTGTCACAGTGCATGCGGTAGCACAGAATGAATGACTGGAGTTTGCGTCACAGTGCATGTGGAAGCACAGGATGAATGACTAGAGCATGTGTCACAGAGCATGTGGTGGCATGGGATATAATGACTGGAGCATGTGTCACAGAGCATGTGGTAGCATGGGATGTAATGACTGGAGCATGTGTCATGGAGCATGTGGTAGCATGACTAGAGCATGCGTCACAGAGCACTCTGTTTACTTCATGGGCGCTGGGAGACAGAGAAACAGACAGGAAGCGACTGGGGTCTCATTGTCCCCCTTAATGGCACATCACTTAGCTGTCTTCTACTAGGCCCCACCTTGAAACAGCTCGATACCCTGCAGCAATTACAGGGTGGAGACCCAGCCATCAACTCGGGAGCACTTGGATTGTAGTTGATTGGAACCTTAGCAGCAGCTACACGGGAGGGCCGCTTGCCAGCAGCCTTGGCCTCTGGCAGGCAAGGCAGCCAACTGTCCGTGACCTGGCAATTTTCCTGCCCTTCAGGCTCCCAAAACAACCTCCCACCGGCTGAACCCAAATCAAAGGCAAAGAGCAGGATAGCAGGTGATGCTGATTGTATCTGTCAATCACGGGACAGGTGGCAAGCAAGCACTGTCTAGGGTAAGTGACTCTCAGGCAGAGTCCGGAAGGCCTTCGGCAGTAGGCGTGTTTGTCGCCGCCTCTTCCTCTGGCACCATGCATGTTCTTCTGCTGCCATAGTCTTCACTGGATCGTCGGCCCAATCCCATGTTCCCATCAGCACCAGGGCCCGGCACCTGCTCCTCCTGTTACTTGAATAAGCCTCCCTGTTTTGTTAAGGAACTTTTGTTTCAGCTCTTAACTACACCACAGCCTTCTTGGGGAAAAGAATGTCCCTGGTTAAATTAGCACCGCCTTTCACAGCACTCTGAAGTCATGGATTTATGTGATTTGTTTGTTGGTGGGTTCCATAGTCCAGACTGGCCTGGAGCTATGTAATACAGGATTACCTTAAACTTCTGACCTTCTTGCGTATAATCTCCCAAGTATTGGTATTACCACACTAAGTGTGTGTAGTGCTAAGAATCAAGTGTGCACTCAAGGCAAGTACTGTGTCCACGGAGTTATACCTCAGCTTTTATGTGATATTTTGTTGTTGTTGTTGTTACGGTTGGCATTGCCAAGGTCTGTCTTCCAGTTAGACTAAAATAGACTTGGGGCTAGAGACCATGTTTGGTTTTGCTCAGCAGCGTTCTCACAGATTTTGCTTGCTACAGCTCAGTGGGTAGTCTCTGCCATACGATACATATATAGATTTTTTTTTTTTTTTTTTTTTTTTTTTTTTGGTTTTTCGAGACAGGGTTTCTCTGTGTAGTCCTGGCTGTCCTGGAACTCACTCTGTAGACCAGGCTGGCCTCAAACTCAGAAATCTGCCTGCCTCTGCCTCCCAAGTGCTGGGATTAAAGGCGTGTGCCACCACTGCCCGGCTTAATTTGGCTTTTCCAATTGAGGATGGGTGATGAACCTGACTTGGGTCTCAGGTTGTGACCTCCTCCTTGATCACAGTTTCTTTTTTATTTATTTTCTGGCCTAGGCTGTAACCAGACCTTTGACTACTTCATGGGATCCTTTTCCTACTACCCTTCTCCACAAGAACTCCTTCCAACCCTTCAACACTAGATGGGAGAGAAAAAAGGTGTGATGGTTTGAACAGGTTTGGCACCCATAGACTCCTATGATTGAATGGTTGGCCCACAGAGAATAGTACTATTAGGGGCGTGGCCTTTCTGGAGGAAGTGTTGCCCTGTGCAGGCAGGCATTGAGGCTCCTATGTTTAAACTTGTCCAGTGTGGAACAAGAGCCTCCTCATGGCTGCATGTGGAAGACGGCACCCTTCTGCTGCCTGCGAATCAAGATGTAGAATTCTTGGCTTCTCTAGCACCATGTCTGCCTGCATGCTGCCATGCTTATTACCAAGATGATAATAGACTAAAACTCTTAAACTATAAGCCAGCCCCAATTAACTGTTTACCTTTGGAGGAGTTGCCTTTGTCATGGTATCTCTTCACAGCAATGGAAACACTAACTTTATACCAGGAGTGGGGTATTGCTGTGATTGGCCTGACCATACTTTTTGGAGGAATGTAGATTTTTTTGCATGTTGGGAAACAGAGGAATGCTTTTAGTGAGGCTTAATGGACCATACTAACAAAAGCATGGAAGACATTGGTATTGAGGGTAATTTGAACTGTGGGGCCTATTTCTTTTCTTTCTTTCTTTTTTTTTTTTTTCCAAGACAGGGTTTCTCTGTGCAGCTCCGGCTGTCCTGGAACTCACTCTGTAGACCAGGCTGGCCTTGAACTCAGAAATCCACCTGCCTCTGCCTCCTAAGTGCTGGGATTACAGGCGTGCACCACCACACCTGGCCTGTGGGGCCTATTTCAAGAGGTTTCAGAGGAGAATAATTTTAGTATGTGGCCTAGAGACTGTTCTTGTGATGTTTTGGTGAAGAATGTAACTGTTTTTGCCCTTGTCTGAAAAATCTGCCTGAGGCTAAAGTGAAGAGATTTAGGGTAACTTTTTTTTTCTGTTTTTTTTTTTTTTTTTTGTTATTGTTGTTATTTTCTTTCTTTCTCTTTCTTTCTTTCTCTTTCTTTCTTCCTCCTTCCTTCCTTCCTTCCTTCCTTCCTTCCTTCCTTTCTTCCTTCCTTCCTTTCTTTCCTTTTCTTCTTCTTCTTCTCCTCCTCCTCCTCCTCCTTCTCCTTCTTCTTTTGTTTTTTTTTTTTTTTTGTTTTTGTTTTTTGTTTTTTTCAAGACAGGGTTTCTCTGTGTAGCCCTGACTGTCCTGGACCTCATTCTGTAGACCAGGCTGAACTTGAACTCAGAAATCACCTACCTCTGCCTCCCAAGTGCTGGGATTAAAGGCATGAGCTACTACTGCCCAAATTTAGGATAACTGCACGGACAAAAGAAATCTTAGGATAGTCTATCACAGATTCTGTCATGTGGCTCATTCTCATGAAAAGTCTTTTGATCAGATATAGCAAACTTTGGAAGAAAAAATACAAAAATATGACTCAAAGGTTAAAGAACACTAGGAAATACAATGGAGCTAAATTCTGTATTCAAGAATATTAAATAAAATTAAGGGAGTGGTGATCTAGGGACAAGATCCTACTCAAATAAGATTATTGTTTATGTATTTGTAGTTGAACAAGGGATAGTTACATCGTGCTAGGCATTATTATGACCAGTTTATTGTTTGCATTTGGACATAAGGAAACATAATGGTGTGTTAAATTGAGAAGGAATAGATTGCTGTTGTCAATTTGACTATATCTGAAATGAACTACAATCCAGAATAGAGGGCACCCCTATGATCCATACCTTTAGGCTGGAATACATATGCCTTTGATCCAGATCTTGATGTGGGATGATATATGCTTTTGATCCATAGCTTTAGATATAATGGTTATGCTTATAAAGATCTTGTGAGGGCTGGTGAGATGGCTAAGTGGCTAAGAGCACTGACTCTTCTCCCAAAGGTCCTGAGTTCAAATCCCAGCAACCACATGGTGGCTCATGTCCATCCATAATGAGATCTGATGCCTTCTTCTGGTGTGTCTGAAGACAGCTACAGTGTACTCATATAATAATAAATAAATCTTAAAAAAACAACAAAGATCTTGTGAAAAGGAATTAAAGAAAAGCTTAGGTCCAGACATGGTGTTATATCCTTTAATCCCAGCACTCAGGAAAGAGAGGCATGTAGTATAAGACCCGAAAGAAAAACGGGGGCACCCCAGCGCCCCATGCCTTGGAAGGCGGCACCCCAATCACTCACGAGAAACAGTCTTGATGCAATAGCAGGAGGATTTTTATTCCAGAGCTCTGGGGTCACAGCCATTCCCCACGCGGGGTAGAAGACCATGAACACCGAGTACAGAAATAGGACTGCTTTTATAGATTTACAGCAAAGCCCACCTAACACAAGCCACTCCATAGCTTCCAAGCCAATCAGTTTAAATCATCCAAGCCCGTGCTCTCTGAGAACCAATCAGTTTCATATAGAAGCCGGATAAACTAGTTAGGTCATTTCCACTTACCTGGCCACCACACAAAGGGTCACGCCAGGGTCCCACAGGCGCTTCCTGTTACCCATTTCCTGTTATGGGGCCAGCCTGCAACCTTCATCCTTTCAGCAGATCTCTGAGTTCAAAGTCAGTTTACAGAGTAAATTGCAGGACAGTCAAGTTTAGGCAGTGAAGAAAAAATCATCAAATCAGAAAACTGGCGAAGATGTAATAGAACAAGGGGCCCATGCTCCACATTCAGCAAACAGCCACTTCAAAGCTTTGGTCATGTGGCTCTGGATTTACAGTCAAGAATACAAGGAGCTGCAGGGACAATTGATGCTGCTTAGCTGGAGCAAAGAAACTAGCAGTGATTAGAAAGAGACCAGCATCACTGAGGTGAAATTTTCTGGCAAGTGTTTTCTTGCCAAGGACCAGCCTTGGCTTAGAGAGGGGTTCCTGAGAAAATGGGTGTTTGAGAGTGGTGAAACAAAAGACTTGAAGTCAAACCATTGGTACAAGCTGACAGCCTTTGGAGTCTGCTGAGATGGCTCCCTAGGCAGCTTTGTAGATAGTTCATGGCTCTATAATTTGCTTGAGCTACAGCTCTCTTCTTTTTTCTATTTTTTATTATTAGGATTTTATTTTTATCTTATGTACACTGGTGGGATTTTGTTTTTGTTGTTTGCCTCATATATGTCTGTGTAAGGGTGCCAGGTCCCTTGAAATTGGAATTACAGACAGTTGTGAGCAGCTATGTGGGTGCTGGGAATTGAACCCAGGTCCTCTGGAAGAGCAGCCAGTGTTCCTAACCTCTAAGCCACCTCTCCAGCCCCGGGATACAGCTCTCTCTTGATAGAAAAAATTCTAAAAGATCATTAATTTTCTGACCACAATCGGAAAAGCTGCTTGAAAAAATTCTTGAATTTTCTAGAAAAAATTCTAAAAGAGCTGTAGTAACTCTCTGAGCAGTTCTCTCTGGGTAACTGCTAGAAAAAAAAATTCTTATTTATTTATTTATTTATTGGTTTTTCGGGACAGGGTTTCTTGGTGTAGCCCTGGCTGTCCTGGAACTCACTGCCCGGCTTTTTTGAGGTTTTCTAAAGGGATTTCTGACACTGGAGAACTAACACCCTTTTAGAATGTTTTCCTAGGGGCAGTGGTGGCGCACACCTTTAATCCCAGCACTTGGGAGGCAGAGGCAGGCGATTTCTGAGTTCAAGGACAGCCTGGTCTACAAAGTGAGTTCCAGGACAGCTAGGGCTACACAGAGAAACCCTGTCTCAAAAAAAAAAAAAATTCTTAAAGAGCTGTGTTTGCTCTCCATGCATTTTCTGACCAAAATCAGAAATCCTGTTAGAAAAAAATTCTAAAAGTTCTGTATCCATCTAGACAGCTTGACTCTTGTAGAAAAAGTTCTAAAAAAGAACTGCTATTTCTCTCTCTCTTAGGTCATCTCGAGTAGACCATTTCAGTCATTTATTCCAGCTTCTCTCTTGACCATCCCACAAATAAACATTCCAAGACCGTTTGACTCTTAGGAAGAGATCCAAGCACTTATTTTTTTAACTTTGCAAAAGAATTCAGAGGTAAGTCTGCCTTTGTTAAGCAGAGACAATTCCCTGGGTGGAACTCTGCCCTGAAGTTACCTTCCTACCTTGCCTGGGGCCTGTCTGTCTCCAACCTACCTTGAACTCAAGAATCTGCCTGCCTTTGTTAACAAACAAAAAAACTCAGAGGGGGATCTTGCCTTTCTATCACCACTCCCTAAATCTCGTTATCTCCTTCCTTTGTATCTTTCTGTCATACTAGCTTATATTGCAGCGGGAAATATTAAAAAGAAACCACCAACTCTCCTGCTTCTCTCAGCCTGCGGACTACCCAGTGGGGCTGGGCAGGCTTCCCGTGCCCCTGCTGGCGACTCTCTCCTGGTGGCCCCTTCTCCCCCCAGCCACCAGCATCAAGTTCACTTGTCCCAGGAGCCACTAGTTCCCTCTCTGCCATAAACCCCTGCAATTGGCGGTCCCACATTCCAGTAACCAAGTAAATCAAAACTCTTGAAGCTTATGATTAACCAATCAGATTTATGTATCAATAAATTTTCAATTTACAAGATACCAATACAATAATTTCAGAACCAATTGATAATGATAAAAGCTTTATCCCAATTATTCTGTCTGTGACTGGTTAAAGTCACACTGATTCATGTCTGCCTCCATCTTAGCCTTCTTTCCTTTTTCCCCTGTCTCTGTAAGTCTTTTCTCTGCCTCCCTTTTCCCTGTCCAATTGCAGGCCTCCTCTGCACTAATGTGATTGGACAGGGAAAATCCTGCGACACCTTATATTTTTCATAGTTGGGAAATTTTATATTTTTGAACTCATATTTTCAGAGTTCTTTCCCACAGCCTGAAGAGCTGTCCTAAAGGTTTTGTCGAAAGAAAAACGGGGGCACCCCAGCGCCCCATGCCTTGGAAGCCGTCACCCCAATCACTCACGAAAAACAGTCTTGATGCAAATAGCAGGAGGATTTTTATTCCAGAGCTCTAGGGTCACGGCCATTCCCCACGCGGGGTAGATGACAGTGAACACCGGGTGCAGAAACAGTACTGCATTTATAGATTTACAGCAAAGCCCACCTAACACAAGCCACTCCATAGCTTCTAAGCCAATCAGTTTAAATTATCCGAGCCTGCGCTCTCTGAGAACCAATCAGTTTCCTATAGAAGCCAGATAAACTAGTTAAGTCATTTCTGCTTACGTGGCCACCATGCACAGGGTCATGCCAGGTTTATGCACAGTGTCACATAAGTATTTCCCTTTATGGGGCTGGCGCATCTGCCGCAGTGACCTTGCTGACCCAGCGGTGTCTGCCCTTGCCTCAGCTTCTCCTCAGGAGGCGAGGCAGGAAAGGACGCTAGGGACCTTCCCAGCCTGCAGCCCTCATCCTTTCAGTCTCAGCTTTTGCTATTTTGCTGAGACACAGACCACAGACACACCCTTGCTTCCCAGACTTACTTGGGTTGCTTCTAATTATCATGGAGTCATTAACCTTGGCAGGGAGAATATTTTCCAAAGGAGGAACGTGAAGTACACACACACACACACACACACACACACACACACTTTTTTTTATACACGAGCCTCATGCCCACAGCAACCATTGATGTTTGTGGAGGCCCACATCCTGCTGGTCCTGTTCAGTGGCGAGAACCATGTCACAATGTCCCTGCCATGGCCAAGCAGGGCTCAGAATTTTCTGAGAGCACAAAGAAGTCATGTTTCAGAAATTGACTTTGTGCTGGCAGCTAGACTTGGTAATGTGTAAGAATTACCCAGGTGGTGTTGGTTTTGAAGGCATGAAAAGGTCACGGAGAGCAGCTGAGGCCTGGCATGGGGACAGGCCTGGAAATGGTATTGGTGAAAGTGTAGCCTCAGTGGCAGTAAAAGGCCCAGGACTCAAGGGGTCATGCAAAGAAGTTGAGACTTGGCACCATGAAGAAAGCATATGATGAGAGGCTTTGGGTGATAGTTCAGTTGCAGCTGAAGACTCCAGGATATTAGAGGTGCCGGTGTCACGGGACACCTGATGAGAAAAGCTGCTAACACGGAGTAGAAACAACAAATCTGGAAGGAGTTGCACATCAGACATGAAGATTTCGGCGTTTGGAAGTTGTCTGGCTGGTTTTTGGTCTTGCTTTGGTCCAGTATTTCCTCATCATGATGTTTTGGAACGGTAATGTATATCCATTATATTGGAAGTATATGATGTGCTTTTTGATTTTGGTTTTATAGGGGATTACGTTTAGGAGGCTGCATGAATCTAAGAAGAGACTTTGAACTTTGGACTTTCTTTTCCATTTTTTCATATTGGATATTTTCTTTATTTACATTTCAAATGTTATCCCCTTTCCTGGTTTCTTCGCCAGAAAGCCCCTATCCCATGCTCCCTCTGCCTGCTTCTAAGAGGATGTTCCCCCACTTAAACATACCCTTTCTCTCCCTGCCTTGAATGCCCTACACTGGGGCATCCGCCTTCACAGGACCAAGAGCCTCTTCTCCCACTGATGCCTGACAAGGCAATCTTCTGATATATATGCAGCTGAAACCATGGGTCTCTCCATGTGTACTCTTCAGTTGGTGGTTTAGTCCCTGGGAGCTCTGGGGGGAGCGTCTGGTTGGTTGATATTGTTGTTCCTCCTATGGGATTGCAAGCCCCTTCAGTCCTTTCTCTAACTGCTCCACTGGGGACCCCATGCTCAGTCCAATGGTTGGCTATGAGCATTCGCCTCTGTATTTGTCAGGTTCTGACAGAGCCTCTCAGGAGACAGCTATATCAGGCTCCCGTCAGCAAGCACTTTTGGGCATCCACAATAGTGTCTCTGTTTGGTGACTGTATATGGGATGGATCACCAGGTGGAACAATCTCTGGACGGCCTTTCCTACAGTCTCTGTGTTTGCTCCCATGAGGATTTTGTTCCACTTTCTAAGAAGGGCCGAAACATCCACACTCAGGTCTTCCTTCTTTTTGAACTTCATGTGGTCTATGAATTGTATTTTGGGTATTCAGAGCTTTTGAGCTAATATCCACTTATCAGTGAGTGCATACCATGTGTGTTATTTTGTGATTGGGTTACCTCACTCAGGATAATATTTTCTAGTCCCACCCATTTTGCCTAAGGATTTCATGAATTAATTGTTTTTGGTTTTTTTTGTTGTTGTTGTTTTTGTTTTGGGGGGTGTGTGGTTTTGTTTTTTTGTTTGTTTGTTTTGTTTTTTTTTGTTTTGGTTTGGTTTTTTGAAACAGGGTTTCTCTGTGTAGTTCCATCTGTCCTGGAACTCACTCTGTAGACCAGGCTGGCCTTGAACTCAGAAATCCACCTGCCTCTGCCTCCTGAGTGCTGGGATTACAGGCATGGGCCACCACTGCCGGGCTGAATTCATTGTTTTTAATAGCTGAGTAGTATTTCATTGTGTAAATGTACCACATTTTCTATATTCATTCCTCTATTGAAGGACATCTGGGTTCTTTCCAGCTTCTGGCTGTCCCATCCCGCGGGACTCAGTTATTCGTTGGTCCGAGGGGGGTTCAGCCTGAAAATTAGAAGAACAGGCGAGATAGAAGAGCGAGACCAAGCAAAATCATTGTCAAGGTCTGATTATTGTAACGAGGGCAGGGATTTTAAGCCGTAAGGAGGGGGAATGGGAGAAGATGATAAATCTGAAACAATCAGGTGAAATATCCTTGGAATGCCAGAGTGAGGAAGGTTGGATAAAGGTCAGTTTACTGACTAGCTAGTTCCTGTATGAGGTTCCAGTGAGTAAATATTTAGTCAGTTTATTGATTAGCTAGTTCCTGGTACAGCAGGTGAGGAATGGTGCTGAGTCAGTTGCATATGTGATTTAGAAGCACCTGTAAGATGGTTGCGCTCCAGCCCCTTAATGTAGGTGTTTGTCTCCAACATCTGGCTATTATAATTAAGGCTGCTATGAACATAGTGGAGCATGCATTGTTATATGTTGGAGCATCATCTGGGTATATGCCCAGGAGTGGTATAGCTGGGTCCTCAGGTAGTGCTATGTCCAGTTTTCTGTCCAGTTTTCTGACGAACTGCCAGACAGATTTCCAGAGTGATTGTACTAGTTTGCAATCCCATCAGTGGAGGAGTGTTCCTCTTTCTCCACATCCTCTCTAGCATCTGCTGTCACCTGATTTTTGATCTTAGCCATTCTGACTGGTGTGAGGAATTCCAGGTTTTTTGTTTTTTGTTTTTTTGGTTTTTTTTGGTTTGCATTTCCCTGATAACAAAGGATGGTGAACATTTCTCTTCTTTCTTTCTTTCTTTCTTTCTTTCTTTCTTTCTTTCTTCCTTCCTTCCTTCCTTCCTTCCTTCCTTCCTTCCTTCCTTCCTTCCTTTCTTTTTGTTTGTTTTTCGAGACAGGGTTTCTCTGTGTAGCCCTGGCTGTCCTGGAACTCACTCTGTAGACCAGGCTGGCCTTGAACTCAGAAATCCGCCTGCCTCTGCCTCCCAAGTGCTGGGATTAAAGGCGTGCGCTACCACCACCGCCCAGCAATGATGAACATTTCTTTAGGTGCTTCACAGCCATTTGATTATTTTCAGTTGAGAATTCTTTGTTTAGCTCTGTACCCCATTTTAAAAATAGGATTATTTGATTTTAAGGAGTCTAACTTCTTGAGTTCTTTGTATATATTGAATTACATTCCTTTATCAGATGTAGGATTGATAAAGATCTTCTCCCAATCTGTTGGTTGCTGTTTTGTCCTATTGACAGTGTTCTTTGTCTTACAGAAGCTTTGCAATTTTATGAGGTCCTATTTGTCTATTGTTGATCTTAGAGCCATTGGTGTTCTGTTCAGAAACTTTTCCCCTGTGCCCATGTGTTCTAGGCTTTCCCCCACTTTCTCCTCTATAAGTTTCAGTGTATCTGGTTTTATGTAGAGATCCTTGATCCACTTGGACTTGAGCTTTGTACAAGGAGACAAGAATGGATCAATTTGCATTCTTCTACATGTTGACTGCCAGTTGAACCAGCACCATTTGTTGAAAATACTTTTTTTCCACTAGATGGTTTTAGCTCCTTTGTCAAAGATCAAGTGACCATAGGAGTGTGGGTTCATTTCTGGGTCTTTGATTCTATTCCATTGATCTACCTGCCTGTCACTGTACCAATACCATGCAGCTTTTATCACTATTGTTCTGTAGTATAGCTTGAGGTCAGGGATGGTGATTCTGCCACAAGTTCTTTTATTATTGAGGATAGTTTTTGCTACCCTGGGTTTTTGTTATTCCAGATGAGTTTGCAAATTGCTCTTTCTAACTCTATGAAGAATTGAGTTGGAATTTTGATGGGAATTGCATTGAATCTGTAG
The DNA here is from genome assembly GCA_964023405.1 of Apodemus agrarius. Classification (NCBI taxonomy): domain Eukaryota; kingdom Metazoa; phylum Chordata; class Mammalia; order Rodentia; family Muridae; genus Apodemus; species Apodemus agrarius. Next base: position 5,601,795 of record OZ030006.1, on the reverse strand, counting down.
ATTGTTTTTGGTAAGACGGTCATTTTTACTATATTAATCCTTCCAATCCATGAGCATGGGAGATTTTTCCATCTTCTGAGATCTTCCTTGATTTCTTTCTTTAGAGACTTGAAGTTCTTGTCATACAGATCTTTCACTTGCTTCACATCAAGGTATGCAATATTATTTGTGACTATTGTACTGTCTGGTTTTGTGTCAACTTGACACAGCTGGAATTATCACAGAGAAAGGAGCTTCAGGTGAGGAAATGCCCCATGAGATCCAGTTGTAAGGCATTTTTTCAGTTAGTGATTATGAGTGGAGGGCCCATTGTGGGTGGTGTCATTCCTGGACTGGTAGTCTTGGGTTTTTATAAGACAGCAGGCTGAGCAAGCCAGGAAGCAAGCCAGTAAGAAACATCCCTCCATGGCCTCTGCATCAGCTCCTGCTTCCTAACCTGCTTGAGTCCCAGCCCTGACCTCCATTGGTGATGAACAGCAATTTGGAAGTGTAAGCTGAATAAACTCTTTCCTTCCCAACCTACATTTTGGTCATGATGTTTTGTGAAGGAATAGAAACCCTGTCTAAGACAACTATTGTGAAGGGTTTTGTTTCCCTAATTTCTTTCTCAGCTCTTTTATATTTTAAGTAGAGGAAGGTTACTGATTTGTTTGAGTTAATTTTATAGCCAGCCATTTTACTGAAGTTGTTTATCAGGTTTAGGAGTAAGTATACTATCATATCATCTGCAAATAGTGATATTTTGACTTCTTCCTTTCCAACTTGTATACTTTGACCTCTGTAACTGCCTGCAGTCACATCAAACGGGTTACCTGGAAGGGAAACTGGGGATGTATGGGAAGGCGACAAAAAAGAGAGATCAAGATAACACCTGCTATTCAAGGTCTCAAAGTTTAATGAAGAACTCCCAATGTATATAGGCAGGAAAAAAGCTTCTGCTGGAAGCTTCTCAGCAGAACCAGTTCAGTTGCTCCACAGGTGGCTAGTGTTTCTCAGGAAACTGCAGGTCCTTGAAGAACAATAGGCTTCACCTTGGCCTGAGTATTTCACCCTAAGTGGAGGGGATTATGGCTAACACAGGAGTTCCTACTCAAAGGCTGGGAGAGGAACTTCACATTGGTCGATGTCAAGTTCTTGCTAGGTGGCATGGCACCTCAATAAGGTTCTCTACAGACCTCCTTTTGTTGTCTAATTGCTCTGTCAGGACTTCAAGTACTATATTGAATAGATGAGAGAGCAAGTAGCCTTGTCTAGTCCCTGATTTTAGTGGGATTGCTTCAAGTTTCTCTCCATTTAGTTTGATGTTGGCTACTGGTTTGCTATATATTGCTTTTACTATATTTAGGTATGGGCCTTGAATTCCTGATCTTTCCAAGACTTTTAACATGAAGGGGTGTTGAATTTTGTGAGATGATTTCTCAGCATCTAATGAAATGATCATGTGACTTTTTTCTTTAAGTTTGTTTATATGGTGCATTGCATTGATATATTTCTGTATACTGAACCATGCCTATATCCCTGGGATGAATCCTACTTGATCATGATGGATGATTGTTTGAATGTGTTCTTGGATTTGGTTTATGAGAATTTTATTGAGTATTTTTGCATCATATTCTTAAGGGAAATTGGTCTGACGCTCTCTTTCTTTGTTGGGTCTTTGTGTGGTTTAGGTGTAAGCGTAATTGTGGCTTCATAGAATGAATTGGGTAGTGTTCCTTCTGTTTCTTGTTATGGGAATGAACTAACATGTTCCCGGGCTTGCGCCTCTGCCCTGGCGGCTTGGCTGGCCATGTACTGGCAGGCAATGGCTGACTTTTTTTTGTTTTTTTTTTTTGTTTTTTTTTTTTTTTTTGAGACAGGGTTTCTCTGTGTAGTCCTGGCTGTCCTGGAACTCACTCTGTAGACCAAGCTGGCCTCGAACTCAGAAATCTGCCTGCCTCTGCCTCCCAAGTGCTGGGATTACAGGCATGCACCACCACGCCTGGCTGGCTGACTTGTTTTTATCTCATGGAGATTCTGACTCTGAATTCCATAATCTCTCCACCGAGCTGACTAGGTTCCCACAGGTGAGTTGCTACCATGCCAAACCCGTGGTTCAAATCTCCCACAGCCTTTGTGGAGCACCTCAGGCATACCCACACTTGGCCACTGTATTTTTCTCTCTTGAACTCAGATGAGCTGCTGTGTGAAGGAAAAAGCAACACAAACTTAGTTCAGAAACAATGGGAACTTAATCTCTGGGCGCAACAACTAAAACCTAATCTTGTAAGCCTTATTAAAGTCTGATCCCTCCAGGTGGTGAATCCTTGTGGAATTGCCATGATACCAGAGAACTCTAGCATCTTACCCCTCTGCTGTCCTGGTTCCAAAGAGTACCTGAAAGATCCTGCCTTGAAATTTTGTTTATTTACCCCCAGAAAATCCTGCTTTAGAAGGCCAGAGTGCCACCATTTTGTAAAAATCTTAAGTCCGTACTCTGTAACCCCTGCCTCCCTTGACCTCTATTCCAGGAACTAGCTAACCGAAATGGTTGTTCTGCATTCTATAGATAGTTGATGTTTGCCCAACCTATCTTGCAGAATGCAGTTAATCCATCTTGCAGAATGCAGTTAATCCATCTTGCGGAATGCCATTACACCCGGTCCCCAGGGATGCATTGCCTCATGATCTAAGTGTAACTTCCCTATCTGAGTCCCCCAAGCCCTCCCTCTTCTGCGATTTTTTTGGTTTCAAATACTCTTTGCGTCGGACACAGGGGATCGATCTCCTCTGACCCTGAGTGGTAACGAGTGGATCCCAGTGCACTGGTCCCCCAATAAAGGCCTCGTGTGCTTTGCAGCAAGAATGGTCTTTAGCTGATTCTTTGGGTGTCGCTTTATTCCGAGACTTGAGTGAGATTTTCCCCATTTCGTGGGGGTCTCCCCATTTCTCGGGTCTTACATACCTAACTCTCCCCTGCTTCCTCTCTTCTTTTGTCCAACCTGGAAGTCCTCCCTACTAGCCCAGTGATTGGCTCCTTTATTCATTAGGGGATTGGTTCACAAAGAACAGCACCAGGCCCATCCACAGCAGTTTTTATTTTGTGGAATAGTTTGAAGAGTATTGGTGTTAGGTCTTCTTTGAAGGTCAGATAGAATTCTGCACTAAAACCATCTGGTCCTGGGCTTTTTTTGGTTGGGAGACTGTCAATGACTACTTTATTTCTTTACAGGTTATGGGACCATTTAGATGCTCTATCTGATTCTGATTAAACTTTGGTAGTTGGTATCTGTCTAGGAAATTGTCCATTTCATCCAGATTTTCCAGTTATGTTGAGTATAAGCTTTTGCAGTAGGATCTGATAATTTTTTTAATTTCCTCAGTTTCTTTCTTTTTTCTTTTTTTTGTTTTTGGATTTTGTTTTTTTTTCAAGACAGGGTTTCTCTGTATAGCCCTGGCTGTCCTGGAACTCACTCTGTAGAACAGGCTGGCCTTGAACTCAGAAATCCCCCTGCCTCTGCCTCCCAGAGTGCTGGGATTACAGGCATGCACCACCATCGCCCAGCTCAGTTTCTATTGTTATATCTCCCTTTTCATTTCTGATTTTATTAATTTAGGTACTTTCTCTGTGCCCTCTGGTTAGCCGGTTTATCTTGTTGATTTTCTCAAAGAGCCAGCTCCTGGTTTTGTTGGTTCTTTGTATAGTTCTTTTTGTTTCTATTTCCAGTTTTAGATCTTGGATGGTTTTGTTCAATTCCTTCACCTGTTTGGTTGTGTTTTCCTGTAATTTTTCTGTTTTGTTTTGTTTTTGTTTTTCGAGACAGGGTTTCTTTGTGTAGTTCTGGCTGTCCTGGAACTCACTCTGTAGACCAGGCTGGCCTTGAAATCAGAAATCCACCTGCCTCTGCCTCCCAAGTGCTGGGATTACAGGTGTGCACCACCGGCTTCCTGTAATTTTTTTTAAGGGATTTTTGTGTTTCCTCTTTAAGGGCTTCTACCTGTTTACCTGTGTTCTCCTTTATTTATTTAAGGTAGTGATTTATGTCTTTTTTAAAGTCCTCTATCATCATCATGGGATGTGATTTTTAATCAGAGTCTTGCTTTTCCACTGTGATGAGGTATCCAGGACTCGCTGTGGTGGGAGAACTGGGTTCTGATGATGCCAAGTAGCCTTGGTTTCTGTTGCTTATGTTCTTGTGCTTGCCTCTTGACATCTGGTTATCTCTAGTGCTACCTGCACTTGCTGTCTCTGACTAGAGCCTGCATTTCCTGTTATCCCCCCGGGTGTCAGAACTCTTCAGAGTCCAGCTGTCTTTGTGATCTGTGATTCTGTGATCTTGTGATCTGGAGATCCTGGGTGTGTCACAGTTCCTGTGAGTCAATCTGCCTCTGGGACCCTGAGATCCTCTTGTGACCAAGCTTATAGGATCCTGTGATCCTGGGCATGTTAGAATACCCAGGAGTGGAGCTTCCTTTGGGTGTTGTGGGACTGGGTATGGAGTCAGTGCCCAAGGTATGCTCAGGGCACCGGCTCAGAATGGAAGGATCCCAGGCCACTGGCTGTGTGGGGGTTCCTGAGTCCCTGGATCTCAGGGTCCCAGTTACTTCCAGTGTTGCGCAGCTGTTGTGGCCTCCTCACCTGTGATCCTGGGTATGTTGGATCACCTGGGTGTCGAGTTTCCTCTGGGTGTTGTCAAACTTTGGACTTTTAAACATTGTTGAGACTGATAGACCATGGAGACTTTGAAGTAAGACTAAATGCATTTTGCATTATGTCATGGCTACACGCCCCTGGGGCCCAATTTGGTTATGTGGTGGTTTGAATAGATCTGGCCCCCATAGACTCATGTGTTTGAAGGCTTTGCCCACAGAGAATGGTACTATTAGGAGGTGTAGTCTTATGGGAGTAGGAGCGGACTTGTTGGAAGAAGTGTTTCATTGTGTGGGCAGGCTTTAGGTCTTCCTATGCCCAACTTTGCCCAGTGTGGAGTCATAGGCTTATTGTGGCTGCCTACAGAAGAAAGTCCCCTCTCTGCTGCCTGGGGTTCAAGATGTAGAATTCTCAGAGTCTCTAGCACCATGTCTGCCTGCACACTGCCATGCTTTCCTCCATAGTGATAATGGACTGAACCTCCAGAACTGTAAGCCAGCCTCAATTCAATGTTTTCCTTTATACGAGTTGCCTTGGTCATGGTATCTATCCACAGCAATGTAAACCCTAACTAAAACAGAAGGCTAGCATGGAAAGAGAGGGGGAATCAGTATTATTAGACTACTTCCTGTTGCTTAGAGGCATTGAGTTTTTTTGGGCAATGTTGATCTTTACCATTAGGTTATCTCCAACCAGCAACTAGCAAAAAGCAATAGCAGCAGAAGCTACATCCTTCTTGGGGGTTCTTGCATTTATATACCCTCTCAAGCATCCCAGAAGCCCCAGTATTATACATCCACAAAAATTATCTGCAGCTGTCAAAACTATGATCCTGCTAGACCATGAGTCAAATCATGTCTGCTGCCATGGACAGTCTAAATCAGACCCATATCCCACTCTTGGCATTAGAACAAAAACATATTCCTATATGTATTAGTCTGGGTTCTCTAGAGTCACAGAACATATGGGCAGTCTCTATGTAGTTAGGGAATTTGTCGATGACTTACAGTCTGTAGTCCAACTCCTCAACAGTAGTCAGCAGCAGCTGTGGATGGAAGTCCAAGGATCTTGCAGTTGCTCAGTTCCACGAAGCAAGCTGGCAAGGAAGAATGAGTCTTCCTTCTTTCAATGTCCTTATATATGTCTCCAGTAGAAGGTGTAGCCCAGATTAAAGGTGTGTGTATCCATGCCTTTAATCCCAGATGAACTTGAACTAGAATCCATAGCCATAATCTGAGATTAAAGGTGTATGTCTCCACACCTTTAATCCCAGATGACCTTGAACTGGAATCCATGCTTCAAGATCTCATGCTAGCCGGGGCGGTGGTGGCGCACACCTTTAATCCCAGCACTTGGGAGGCAGAGGCAGGCGGATTTCTGAGTTCGAGGCCAGTCTGGTCTACCGAGTGAGTTCCAGGACAACCGGAGCTACACAGAGAAACCCTGTCTCGAAAAAAAAAAAAAAAAAAAAAAAAAGATCTCATGCTAAGTCCAGGTCAGAAACTTATATCTCTGAGCCTCCAGATTAGGATCATAGGTGAGCCTTCCAATTCTAGATTGTAGTTCATTTCACATATAGTCAAGTTGACAATGAGGAATAGCCACTACACTATCTCCGTATAGTTCCGGCTGTCCTGGAACTCACTCTGTAGACCAGGCTGGCCTCAAACTCAGAAATCCACCTGCCTCTGCCTCCCAAGTGCTAGGATTAAAGGCGTGCGCCACCAACGCCCGGCCCCCTATAACATTTTTATGTTTTTGAGAAACCAAAATTCTTACTACAATAGGCTATATGTTTATCAGTCTGTCCGTCAGTCTGTCTGTCAGTCAGTCTGTCTGTCTGTCTCCTTCTCTCTATTTATTTGTTTGGGGCCTGCCAATGATAATTCCTGGAAGAAGCTGTCTACAAAGACTGATTGATAAGAACAGTAGGTTGGTAGAGAGGTTGTGATGTTGCAACTCCAGAGGCAAATTGCATAACCCTGTCTAGATTTAGCCCCTTGAATAGCCATTTCTTGCCCACTTCTGTTTCAGAAATAATATCCCATGACTAAAAAATAAAAACATGATTACCTTGGTAAACTACTAGCTTTCATCAAGCCAAAAGTTATGAATGCCACCAGATTGCATCTGAGGCCTATAGAAAAATGTCCCCATATTCCTGAATCCAACTCTGATGTACCTACAAAATGTATTTTAAACTTTCCTTGATTGATCACTTTCTTTGTTCTGCAAAACCATAAAATTTCATGAAACTTCTTCTACAAAGGAACATGGAATTTGTGGTAAACCTAAATCTGGTTCTTGTCCATTGCCACTCAGAATTGACACTAATCTCTTCAATAGTTTCAATTCTGTGTTTTTCTACTGATATTAGGTGCTCAACATGGGATCTAAAAATGATCCACCTTTCACCAGAGGAGTCACCTGAATGTAAACCAGGTGCTCCCATGGACCCGTTGAGTTCAGGCCATCTGGAGTTATTCCCTCAAATGGATTGTTGGTGAGTTCTCTCTGGGGTTTTCAGACCTCCCCTAATTTTGTTAACAGTCCATTTATTTATTCTGAGCTTGTGACTAAGGGCTCTAATAGCCACACTGCCTGGTCAGGGAAGCAGGTAGACAAGCTTCATTGTCATCCTCTTCCAAATCCAGTCCCCAGTCTCATGCCCAACTCTATCAGACCAACTGCCACAGCCCCCCATCCCTCTCAGCTCCAATCTTCAGTGGATCATGCAGATCTTGTCCTAAAGCCTTCCTTACCACCCCACCCATTTGTCTCAGCTGCAGACACCCCTGAGAACCTGGCAGCCATCAGCCAGGGTAATAGGTAGGCCATCTTTATTCTCCCCATTCTCCAAATCCAATACCTCAGCCCCATCCCTAGCTCTGTAGCAGACTATGTGATGGAGCCTTTCTTCCCTGGCTATCCCCATTCCCAGGGATCTATTCAGAACTTTACAGCCTGTGTTCCTCCCCTCCGGTGGAATTTCTCAGCACCCTTCCCTCCTAGTCCATCCCTTTTCCTAAGTATCAGCTCCCAATACCTAGAAACACATTCTACCTGGGAATCCCAGTGTTCACACTGAGCAGAATCTCAGAATAATTTGCTACCAGGCAACATAGAGCACCACACTCTCCTAAGAACCTGAGAAGGCAGCAGAAATCAAGGAATAGAACACCTACCAACAAAGATAAGAGCAGATATCAATCAGCACCTAGAATTACAATAATCAGAAACCCAGATGCCATTGTAAAAACATAATCAATAATAGCCAGGAAATTGTGACTTCACCAGAGCCCAGCAACCCTTCTACAGTAGGCCATGAGAAAGGTAATATAGCTGAGGCACAAGACAAAGACTTCAAAATATCTATTATGGATATGTTAGTTAAAGAGGAAATGAATACAATTCTTTAATAAAATCTATGAGAACGCAAACAGTAGAATAAAATGAAAACAGTTTAAGGTTTGCAAATTGAAATAGAATCAATAAAGAAAACCCAAACTCAAGTAAAACTGAAAATGATAAATTTAGGATCTCAAAGAGGAACTTCAGAGCCTCATCATCAGAATACAAAAGATGGAAGAAAGAATCTCAGGCTCTGAAGACAGAACAGAAGAAATGGACACCTTAGTCAAAGAAAATGTTAAACAAACAAACAAAATCTAGGTACAAAACATCCAGAAAATCTGTGACATTATGAAAAAAATTATGAGAAATAGAAATAGAGGAAGATACAAAACACACAGGTCAAAACCAGAAAACACTTTAACATTATTATTGAGATTTCCCCAACCTAAAGAAGGAGGTGCCTATTAAGCTTCAAGAAGCATACAGAATTGCAAATAGATTGGACCAGACAGGAGATTCCCCATGGTATATAATAATTAAACAATTCAACATACAGAACAAAGAATGAATATTTAAAACTACAAGGGAAAATATCTAATATCATACAAAGGCAGACCTATTAGGATAACACAAGGCTCTTAAAGAAGAATTAAGCCAAATATTCCTCAAATTATGAAAAAGAAATAGAGGAACACTGCCCTACTTTTTTTTTTTTTTTTTTGGTTTTTTGAGACAGGGTTTCTCTGTGTAGCCCTGGCTGTCCTGGAACTAGCTCTGTAGACCAGGCTGGCCTCGAACTCAGAAATCCACCTGCCTCTGCCTCCCAAGTGCTGGGATTAAAGGCGTGCGCCACCACCGCCCGGCTCACTGCCCTACTTTTTGATGTGGGCACAGTTACTCTAATAACCTAAACTACATATAGACCCAACAAAGAAAGAGAATGATAGACCAGTTTCCCTTTTTATACCAAGTCCATAGCCAACATCAACCTAAATGGAGAGAAACTTAAAGTAAAGAAGCCTAAGCATCAGGAACAAGACAAGTCTAGTAGCTCTCTCCATACCTACTCAATGCAGTACCTGAAGTCTTAGTGAGAACAGTAAGCAACTCAAGGAGATCAAAGGAATACAAATAGGAAAGGAAGAATTAAACTCCATTTGCAGATAATATGATAGTATACATATGTGATCCTAAAAGTTCTACTGGGAAACTCCTTTACCTGTGAAACATTTAAGTAGCAGGATACAAAACTAAACTAACCTACAAAATCAATAGTCTTCCTAATCCAATTGACAAACAGACAGAGAAAGAAATCAGGAAAACAAGACCTTTCACAATAGCTTCAAATAATATTAATTGTCTTGCGGTAACTCTAACCAAGCAAATGAAAGACTTGTATGATAAAAACTTTAAGACACTGAAGAACAAAACTGAAGAAAATATCAGACGATGGATAGATCTCTCATGCTCATGGATTGGGGGATATATATATATAGCAAAATTGGCCATCCAATCAAAAGCAATCTATAGATGAAATGCAATCCCATCAACTCTTCACAAAAGTTGAAAGGACAGTTTTCAGCTTTACATGGAAACACCAAAAACCCAAGATAGCTAAAACACTCCTGAATAATAAAAGAACTAAAGGATGTATCTCCATACCCAGTCTCAGATCATGCCACAGAGCTATTGTACAAAAAACAGCATGGTAGCTGGGTGGTGGTGGTGTTTGCCTTTAATCCCAGCACTCGGGAGGCAGAGGTAAGCAGCTGTGAATTTGAGGCCAACCTAGTCTACAAATCAAGTTCCAGGACATCCAGGGCTGTTACACAGAGAAACCCTGTCTTGGGAAAAAACAAACCAACAAACAAATAACCAAAGTCCACCAAGGTATTGGCACAAAAACAGACATATTGATCAATAAAACTTACCTGAAGACCCAGAAAGAAGTGCACACCTATGGACACCTGATTTTTTTTTTTTTTTTATAAAAAAGCCAGAAAGAAATAAAAACTGAAAATGAGACAGCATCTTTAGCAGATGGTGCTGGTCAAACTAGAGGCCTGCATGTAAAGAATGTAAATAGATCCACACACATCACTGCAGAAAACTCAGCTCCAGACAGATTAAAGAACTCAACATAAAGCCAGATACATTGAATCTGACAGAAGAGAAAGTGGGGAATAGTCTTGAACTCATTAGCACAGGAGAAGATCTTCTGAATAGAACAATAGTACAGGCAGTAAGAGCACAATTAATAAATGGGACCTCATGAAACTGAAAAGCTTCTGAATGGCAAAGGACATTGTCAATCTGACAAAGTGGCAGCCTACAGGGCAGGAAAAAATTTTTACCAAATACCCATCCCCTCCTATATAGGACTAATACTAAAAATATATGAAGAACTATAAAGCCTGGACATCAAGAATACAAATAACCCAATTAAAATATGTGGTACAGATCTAAACAGAAATATCAAAAGAGAGAGGTCAAATGGCTGAGAAGCATGTAAAGAAATGTTCAACATCTTTAGTCATCAGGGAAATGCAAATCACAACTACTTTGATAATTCATTTTATACCAACTATAATGACCATAAAACAAGTGAAAGATAATATTGGTGAGAATGTGGAGTAAAGGGAACAGTCCTTCCCTACCAGTCAGAGTGCAAACTTGTATAGTCACTAGGACAGTCAGTATGTGAGTTCCTCAGCACAATGGGAATTGAGTTCCCTCAAGACCCAGGTATAGTACTCTTGGGAATATATGCAGTCTACTACAGAGACACTTGCTCAACTATGTTAATTACTGCTCTATTCAAAATAGTCAGAAATTGGAAACAATATAGATGTCTGTTGATGGATGAGTTGATAAAGAAATCGAGATACATTTTCACAATGGAATTATTATTCAACTATTAAAAATAAAATCATGAACTGCAGATAAATTGATGGAGCTAGAAAAAAAATCATCCTGAATTAGGTCACCCAGACCCAGGAAGACAAATATGGTATTATGCTCTTATATGTGGTTGTTATCTGTTGTCCTTGATAAGCAGGCTACAATCCACATAACCACAGAGGTTAGGTAAAGAGTAAGGGACTAGGGGAAGAGATGGCTCTCCCTAGGAAGGGGAAGTAGAATAGTTATGCATGGATGGACGGGTGGGAGTGAGGGCTAGAACAGGTGCATCAAATGGAGGAGGGATTAAGGAGGGAGCTGGGGCGGGGAGAATATGGAGAGGGATGGCTAAACTAAGGACCATTTGAGAGGTCGTAAGAAATCTAGTACAGTAGAAACCTCCTAAAATATATACATGTATTAGGTCTATTTAAATGAAATCACCAAATAATGGGGGAGACAAGTCCTCCCATTGTTGGACATATCATGTTGCCATATAGCTTCTAGTTTAAGGAATAGGTTACATCGAATCTAGTTGATCAGAAGTGTCTCATGGGAACCACCACTCAATCAAGGCTGGTTTCAAGGCCATTCGTTGGTCTCCAAGACTGTAAGTCTCTTTTGCTGAAGACAACATCTTCATAACTCACTGAAAATGGAGAAGTTGAACTGATGCCCCATATAACCACCACTCCTGTGGATTAGTGTTTCTGGTACAGGAAGGCACACTAACAAATGAGAAAGGTAAGCATCAACCCAGCTACAAACCTTAGATCTACAGGTGTGTCCTGCCTACAAGACACATTGTGCACTAGTGGCACAGAGCTTGTGGGAGTAACCAACCATTGCCTGATTGGCTTGAAGGCCTATTCTATGAGATGGAACCCATACCTGATGCTGCCTGGGTGGCCAAGAACTGGAGGCTAGATAGGCTGGGATCATAGGGGAAAACCAAATGCCAATTGTGATGGCTGTATTTTGGTTGTTACCTTGACTACATCTACAATTTATAACAACCCAAGTGGCTGGGTACACCTGTAAGGGATTTTCTAAAATTAAATAATTTGAAGTGGGATGATCCACTTTTAATCTTGGTCTTTTCAGGTGGAAAGATTCATCTTTAATTTCACTTCTACCTTCTGCTGGCAGCCTGGATAAAGGACATGAAAGAAGGAAGCTTGCTCTTTTTGCCTGCTTGTCCTCATTCTCACTGGCAAGTCCATTTCTTCATGGGCATTAGAGTCTACCTCAGGATTACAGCACATACTGAAGACCAGATGAGACATCCAGTTCCGTGGATTGAACAACTGCTGGATTTCTTGGATCTCCTGTTAGTAGATAGTCATTGTTGGACTAGCTGGACCACAGCATATAAGTCGTTCTAAGAAATCCTCTTTATATACAGATTCATTTTACCAGGTCTGTTCCTCCATCAAGCCCTAACTAATATAGATTTTGGTATCAGAAGTGGTTCTAGTGTAACGGAAGTATAAGGATGAATTTTTCAAGTATCTGAAATAGGATGCCTTCAAGTTTCAAACACCTACCAGTTACTGAAGCCTAAAAGCTCAGATTGCACTGAAAGCCCATAGTGTGAACTATTTTGCAAACTTAAGGAGAAAAATATACTTCGTTGTTCTGATTTACCAATTGTGAGAGACAATGGATTTGGTGGCCTTGTATATTAAATCTTTGACAATTTATAGAAAAATAAGAAAAATACTGTGGCTAGTGGTCAGTTGCTCCTGACAATGAAAAATAATGAGCTGTGATAAAATTAATCAGCTTCTAGAATCTTCAAATATGGTGGAGGACAGCAGTGAACTCAGTAGTACAAACTGACTGGCTCCAGATGCATGGGAAAAGTCTAAAGATTACTAAGTGTGCCCTCGAAGTGCAGTCACAGAGCATGAGTCGTAGAAAATCAAACCAAAGCCCTCATGGCAAAGCAGGCTGAATTACAGCAAAAATTCAAGTCATAGTCTATGTGGATGTCTGAGGTTAAGGTAATGCCATTAATTGGTAAATAATTGTCTTAGGGTTTCATTTGCTATGAAGACACTGTGACCAAGGCAACCTTTTTGTCTGTTTTTTTAATTAATTTATTTATTTACATTGCATTTCAATATCATCCCTCCTCTCCTCCCTCATACAGATCTTTCCCCCCATTCCTCCCCCCCACTACCTCATCCACCCTACCGGCACTGCACATCAAGTCATTGCAGTACTAGGCACATCCTCTCCTACTGAGGCCAGACAAGGTGGTCTCAGTTAGGGGAGTAGGATCCACGGGCAGGCAGGCAGGTAGGCAGGTAGGCAGGCAACAGATTCAGGGGTAGCCCCTGCTTCAGTTGCTGGGGGACCCCCATGAAGACCAAGCTACACATCTGTTACATATGTGGGGTGCGGGGCTAGGTCCAGCCTGTGCTCTCTTTTGTTGGTGGTTCAGTCTCTGGGAGCCCCAAGGGTCCAGGTTAGTTGACTCTGTTGGTCTTTCTATAGAGACTCTGTCCTCTTAGGGTCCCCTCAATTCCTCCCTCAACCCCTCTCCTCTAAACGACTTTCTGAGCTCCACCCAATGCTCGGCTGTGGATCTCTGCATCTCTTCCCATTGGCTGCTGGGTGGAGATAAGGCATATTTAATGTAAAGGACTGTAGCCTATATTTTTGTCTTTCTGCTTTGTGTTCCTGGCCAGTCCCATGTGTGCACCCGCCCAGGAGCTATCTTTGGATCCAAGTAAGAAAACCACATATACACACCAGTTATTCTTTTTCTTTTTCTTTTTTTTTTCAGTGATTAAACATTTATTAGAGAAAGTTAGTAAGCAGTACGATTCGGGTTCCAGAGTGTGGTAAACTCAGTATCACCCCAGCCCTGTGTGCTAATACACATATTTCAGTTACACCTTGCATAATCAGCAAGCAAATGCAGCAGTATCTTAAGACAACTGATAACAGTTTGCCAAATATTGTGAATTACAAGGGAGAAGAATACCCTGCCTGAGTATTTTAAGCAGTTCTTATATATTGAATAGCACTAAAACCAACAGTAAAAAAAAAAAAAAAAAAAAAAAAATTCTAATTACCCAGGTCTTAAGATGAAAAGGAACAGCTCCCAAATATTTCTAGTAGCTATTTTGAGACTATGGCCTTTCTGAGTAAATGCTATTCAACCCTAGATAACTATAATAGCACAGTTTTAAAACAATATTTGAGAAAGTACGGTTCACAGAGATAACATCTTTTTTTTTGCTGATGTTCCCTGCTGTGTCCAAACTGATGTCTGGGTAATAGTGAGAGGCCCAATACCTGTTGGATGAATAAATACCACATAAACTTCCCTTAGGTACTTAAGTTACAGGCATTATTAAAAAATATATATTATATATCATTAAGCTACAATCATTAATTCAAACCGTTTAAAAAAACAAACAACAACAGGATTTAAACATATGCTACTACTTTAGGGAGGCCAAGGGCTGAAGGAAAGGGTAGAGGTCTGGAATTTAGCTGCTGGAAGTCCTCTTAATTCCTGAAGTCTATAGTAGTTTTCAGGATTCTCTCCAGAAGTCCCATTCTTGACTCTCAGCAAACCAGTCAGGGTAAGAGGTACACGAAGATGAACAACACCAGGTCGAACAGGATGAAGAGCCAGAGATCCAGCCAGCAGGAGTGTTTCGGATGCCCGTTCATCCCGGACTGAGGTGGCACATCTTGGTTCCTTCTCCGCTCCCGGACACCGTCAGCACCAGCCGCCGCCTGGCTCACCTCCATCTCCCAGTCGCTTCACTTCCGCACTCCTGAGACTCACACCAGTTATTCTTGAAAAGCCTTGGCTAACTCAATGACTGGGTACCCCTAAATCTTCCCCTGTTATCCCAGGCCCAATCGGGGGAGTGGCCATTGGACACTTACCTAAAAGACTCACATGGTTGGTTGGCCTTCTTTTTATCCTTGCTACCGCACCCCCTTCTCTCTCCAGTCCTCCCAATTCTCTTCTGCCCTACCTGTGCAACTCCCCGTGTCTCCCCCAGTATTCAGCCATTGGCTACTGGCATCTCTATTGATAGATCCAAAACCAATTGGGGGCAAGGATCTTTAACCTAAGTAAACACAGACTCCTGATCAAAGCGTCAGAACCACCCTTTACCTCTCATCTTTTCTGTCCAATTTAAAAAAAACTTAAAAGCTCTTCTCTCAGACATAAATTGAGCAGAACCATAACAATCAGGTGAATTACAAAGTACAAAATACAATTAACATCCAGTCCATCATATTTGTCAACTAGATAAAGTACTCTACCATCATTCCTAACCCAAAGAGTTATAATTCTATCCCTAGATTATGTTTAAATTTTAGCCTGTAACACCATCTGAAAAACATGCTTTTTACTCTATATCATGACTTTAATGTTAAACAACTTAAGTTTGCTTATGGGACTATAATTAATCTTCAACCCTGTCAGAAATCTGAGAATGAATTAAATGTTTCTGAATATATAGGAAGCACCGAACATAGCTTCTCAAACCTAAACAACTTGTAGACAACTGACTGCCTAGACAGCCCTCTAATTTCTTAAATGGCTGTAGCATTTGTCTTTTGCCATTTTGGCCCAGGATTATCTGACAGACGTTTGTAAAAGAGAATTATGAAGGACTGTTTACCGTGTCCTGGCAGAGCTGTTAGTCTATTATTTCATATAGTGTGTCCATTTTGGACAGTATTTTGTCTGTAGATGAAATAGGCAATTACAGCTCTATGGCTATCTTGTCGTGATAAGCAACCTCACCTGGAGGTAAAGATATGTAATATCTTCTTTGAACTGTGAAGAGAATACTGTCAAGAGCAGACATGATTCTTGTCAAAACATCTAATAATACTGAAATGATTAAATGTCAGATTTTGTGGATTTAAACTCTTACAAAGGTCAGCATTAATTGAGGCTGGCTTACAGTTTCAGAGGGTCAGTCCATTATCATCTTGGCAGGAAGCATGGCAGCATCCAGGCAGACTTGGTTTAGGAGAAGGAGATGATCTTGATATGAAGGTAGCCAGAACAGACTGTCTTCTGCAGGTAGCCAGGAGGCCCCAGGACTGATAGATCAGGGCCACAGACCAGACTTGGGAGCTGACTGTGACCCTGAGCCAGAATCCTACAGAGCTTTTTGTTTGTTTGTTTTTTGTTTTTTGTTTTTTTTTTTGTTTTTTTCGAGACAGGGTTTCTCTGTATAGTCCTGGCTGTCCTGGAACTCACTCTGTAGACCAGGCTGGCCTCGAACTCAGAAATCTGCCTGCCTCTGCCTCCCAAGTGCTGGGATTAAAGGCGTGTGCCACCACCGCCCGGCCTCCAGTCAGGATTTATGGATAGAGGATTTCCTTTGGAACATGTCTTTGCTGTACATGTATCCTGTCCTCATTGGTTGGGTACTCCGCTATGGCAGGGGACTTGCCTAACACCTGACACCAGGATGTCGGTTGCCCGTGTACATGACTCTGCCACGTGGGTTGTCAACTCCCAGGGAAGGCTTGCGAACTTAAAACTTTACTGGACTCCTACTCAGAATGGAAGTCTTATTCTAAGTGGCTTCTTATATTGGTACAAGTGTCAGTTTGTAAGTACAAAAATCATTATAGCTAATTCACAGGTGCAGACAGTGCTGCTGGGTGATTGGGTCCAAGATTATTGGGACCAACTATAAAAAGCAGTTCTAACTGACCTCTATTGTGATTGATTTCCAAGAGCACCAAAGCATAGAACATAATAGCATATGCAATTAACTCAAGGATGAGAAAGTTTCCTAGTAACAGCACATGAGAAAGTTTCCTTGTAACACATAAGATGGCTATCTGTCTAGACAGGCAGCAGTCACCCAGGCCTTAACACCTATAACTGGACTTAAGGGTAAATACGCTCCTAGAGGGGAGATAGAAGCTGTATTCCATGAGGAGACGGCTACGCTACTGAAGAGCTTAATGAGTTTTCTAATTCAGTCAAGCAGAAATCTGGGGAATATATGTGGGAATAAAATGTAATATGTATGGTATAATTGTGTAAGAAACACACAGCTGGATCAGGGTCTATTAAATGTAGATTCTAAAGTTTATTATGGATGCTTCCACAGTCAAAAAATGTTATCAAAGCCCAGTGGTGGTGGCCTACGCTTTTAATCCAAGCACTTGGGAGTGGCAGACTAATTTTTTTGAGTTGAAGGCTAACCTGGTCTATAGAGCTAGTTCCAGGACAGCCAGGGATACACAAAGAAACCTTGTCTCAAAAAACAAAAACAAAAAGTTATCAAATGTTTGGCTAAAGCGTTTGTCTAAAGATGGCCTATTGAAAAAGAGTTAGAGGCACCTGGTATCCCTTAGCTTAGTGTTGACGAAGGGAGTTTAAGGCTCAGGGAAATTGCAGTGCAGTGGGTAAGCTGTATAAAACCTTATCTTTCACCAGGCAGTGGTGGAGCACGCCTGTAATCCCAGCACTTGGGAGGCAGAGGCAGGCAGATTTCTGAGTTCGAGGCCAGCCTGGTCTACAGAGTGAGTTCCAGGACAGCCAGGGCTACACAGAGAAACCCTGTCTTGAAAAAAACCAAAACCAAACAACCAAACAACAAAGTGGTGAGGGGCACCAGCACATTTGAAGAGCTTTGTAAATGCCCTTTCCTTGTGCCAGACCTTAGGCTTGGAGACGCTGGTGCCTAGTTGGATGAATTACATGCAGTGGGTTTAAGTGGGTCCAGGTGATAGCACTGAATTACCAAAGTCAAGGTGATTGTATCATATGGGCAGTATAGACAAAGCAATGTCCAGATGGCCTTATCTGTAATCAGTGGCAGATAGGAGTGCTCTTTGTCAGGCCTCTATAGGAGAATCACAGGAGATGCCTTTGGGATTTTGGAGCAAAGCTCTGCCATAACCTTCAGACAATAATTCTTACTTTGAGAGATAACTCTTGGCCTCCTATTGGGCCTTTGTGGAAACTCAATGCTTGACAATAGGCCCTCAAGTTACCATGATACTTGGGCTACCCATCATGAACTAGGTATTATCTGACCCATAAAGTATGACTTGCCCACCAGCAATCCATTAGCAAATCGAAGTGGTATATATGAGATTGGGCCTATGAAGATGTTTCACAAATGACTATGGTTTCTACTATGGCAATGCCATCTGTGGCCAAGCATGCACCTATGGTCAGTTGACCGAGGAGCAGAAGACTAGGCACTGGTTTACTGATGATTCTGCATGTTATGCAGGCACACCTAGAAATGGACCGCTGTAGCATTACAACCCCTTTCTGGGACAACTCTGAAAATCACTGGCAGAGCTTCAGAGAGTAAACATGGTCATATGTTTTGTTCAGAAGGAGATTATGATCAATCTTTCATTGTTCCCCGATTCATGGGCTGAAGTCAATGGATTAGCTGGATGATCAGGGACATGGAAAGAACACGATTGAAAGACATCTGCGGAAGAAGTGTGTGGGTAGATCTCTCCAAATGGGCAAAGGATGTGCAGATTCTTTTGTCCAATATAAATAGTCATCAAAAGGTGACTTCAGTTGAGGAGAAGTTCAATAATTAAGTAGACTGGGTGGCACACTATGTCTGTCAGACTCTTTTTTTTTTTTTTTTTTTTTGAGACAGGGTTTCCCTGTATAGCCCTGGCTGTCCTGGCACTCACTCTGTAGACCAGGCTGGCCTCGAACTCAGAAATCCGCCTGCCTCTGCCTCCCAAGTGCTGGGATTACAGGCGTGCGCCACCACCGCCCGGCTTGTCTGTCAGACTCTTGACCCACATATTCTTGTCATTGCCCAATGGAGCCATAAGCAAAGTGGCCATGGTGGCAGAAATGGAGGGTATGCATGGGTTCAACAAGATGGCCTGCCACTCATCAAGGGTGACCTGGGTACAGCTGCCATATCTGCCAACAGCAGAGACTATCACGAGCATCATTTCCTGGGGTGACTAGCCAGTGACCTAGCATAGGATGACTCTACTGGATCACCTTCCTCTGTAGAAAGGACGGTATTTTGTCTTTACTGAAGTAGATACTTATTTTGGTTATGAGTTTGCCTTTCTAGCACGCAGACCAAACCACCATCTATGGACTTACAAGATGCTTTACCCACTGCCATGTCACTCCATATAATATAGCCTTTGGCCAAGGAACTCATTTCACAGCCAGAGAAGTGAGACAGTCAGCTCATGATCATGAAATCGACTGGTCTTACCATGTCCTGCTCTACTCTGAAGCAGCTGACATGATAGAAAGATGGAATGGCCTTTTGAAGATACAGTTAAAGCACTAGTTCTGTGGCAGCAGCCTCCAGGGTTGAGGCAGGCTTCTCAAAATTGGGGTATATGCTTTGAATCAGCCTCTGCTATATGGTAGGGCTTCTCCCATAGCTGGGATTCGTGGGTCCAGGAATGTGTGGAAAGTGTCTACTTTTTTATCACTGCTTATGGCCCACTAAGAAAACTTTTAGTTCCTGTTCTCACAACACTAAGTTCTACTGGCCTAGAAGTTTTTGTTCCAGAGATGGGAGTCTTCTTGTCGGGATTCACAACAAATGTTCCCATCTGGAAGCTCAGACATCCCCCTAGCCACTTGAGGCCAACAGGCTAAGAGAGGGATAACAGTGTTAGGAGGGTGATTGATCTGAATTATCACGGGGAGATTGGATTGCCTCTCTACAACGGAGGTAAGAAGGATTATGTCTATAGTGCTGGAGATCCTTTAGGGCATCTTAGTACTACCAGGTCCTGTAATTAAAGCCAATAGGAAACTACAACAGTCTAATCCAGAACGACAACAGGCACAGACCCTTCAGCAATAAAGGTTCAGGTTATTCCTCCAGAAAAAGAGCCAGGACCTGCTGAGGTGCTTGCTTTAAGTAGAGGAAATACAGAGTGAGTTTCAGGACAGCCAGAGCTACACAGAGAAAACCTGTCTCAAAAACCAAAGCAAAAAATAATGTGTTGCTTTCTTTCCTCAATTTCTTATGTAATGTAACATCAATTAAGAGAGTATCAGTGGTTATATTTAAATTTGAGGTACTAAGACAATATTGCACAAACAGACATTGCTGTCTAGTCTAAATCTCTATGTTTGCAGCTGGGTGTGGGATAGTTACATCATGTTAGTTGTAATTGTGAGCTGGTTATTGTTTTCATTGGGAAGTTAAGCTTGACATAAAGATATGATCATGTGTCAAGTTAATGATGGGTGGGCTTGTGTTGGCTATTTGGAAAAATGGGGAGATCTAACTAAAGATAACCTGACTTTACCAATCCCTCAGTGGGGAATACTCACTACCTCAGAACTGGTTTATCGTGAGTGCGTTAAAAAGGCAATAAACTTTTTAAAAATCATGAACAGGCAGCCTACTTTCATTAAAATGATCTATGACATAACTGATAAGATTAGTAATTCATAATAATAAAGAGTTCTAGAAAACTATATGTGAGTTCAAATGAGACACTCAAGTGATAAGAACTTTAGAGTGACAGCAGACCTAATCATAACTTCTGAGAGAAACTGGCTCCCTTATCTCCTTCTCTGACCTGGCTTATCTCCGGTCTTAGGGTTTTCCTTGGAAAGCTTTTTTCTTTTAACTCTCATTTTTTATATTAATTGTCCCAAAGAGAGATTTAGAACTATCTCTGTTTTACCTAAGGGTCCACACTGATTAAATATACATTTTGTATTTTCTAATTTTTTTTTTTGCCCTTGAAATTTTACTTTTACAGTGAGCTGAAAGGCAGCTAGACCAAGATATATGAGCACTTACTTTCAAGCCAGTTTGGTATTGACTAAACTAGGTTTAAAAAATATGTATATACATACACATATGCATATACACATATACATATGAATATTTACATATAGACAGTGTGCAATTACATAATCATAATCATATATATATATATATATATATATATATATATATTTTGGTTTTTCGAGACAGGGTTTCTCTGTGTAGTCCTGGCTGTCCTGGAACTCACTCTGTAGACCAGGCTGGCCTCGAACTCAGAAATCTGCCTGCCTCTGCCTCCCAAGCACTGGGATTACAGGCGTGTGCCACCATGCCCGGCTTTTTTTTTTTTAATATATATTTTTATAAACCAAGATTTTCAACATTTTTTGGTGATATACTTTTTTTTTCTTTAACTAATTATTAGTTAATTAACATCTCAGTCACTGCCTCCTTCCTGGTCCCCTCTCACAGTCTCTCCCCCAATCCCCCCTCCCCTTCTCCTCTGAGAAGGTGAGCTGCCCTCTTGGTATCCCCCACCCCCACCTTGTCTCTTCAGGATTAGGTACCTCTTCCACCGAGGCCAGATAAGGCAGCCCTGTTGGGGAATGGGTTCCACAGTCAGGCTACAGCTTTAGGGACAGCCCCTGCTCCAGTTGTTGGGGGACCCACATGGAGACTTGTCGCAACCCTATCTGACCAGCGGAGGGAAGACAAACGCAAGTCCTTCTCAGAGCAGTTTATTCAGGATTCTTGTACAACGGCGTCTCTCCCCACCTTGACCCCAGCACTCTCTTATATCCTAAAGGCTGGCCAATCCCTGAGGGACACGTGGGCAAAGCAGATAGGCTACTTCAAGGCGGAAGGACAGCATCTGATCGCACGAAGCCAAATAAGGAGTTGTTTCAAAGGGCACTCTCCCCCTGGGGGGAGGAAGGCAGAAACCAGCGCCATCTTTAAGGTACCGCACTTCACAGCCCTTTACAATTCCCCCTTTTTGTTTTACGATAAAGCAAGACTGCGAGGGTGCCTGGCTTAGGTTGTCCCCCATCCAGGGAGAACTTACCCATCATTGACTGTCCCCTCCTCTGGTCTCGACCACGAGGGTGCCTGTCTTAGGCCGTCCTCCATCCAGGAGGATCGTACCCGTCATTGACTAACCCCTCCTCTGGTCTGTAGCCCTCCTGATCATTTCGCCTGCTCTCCCCATCACTGAGTAGCCATGTTATCCCCATGACTTTCTGTTTCAGGTGAGCAAGATCACATATTAAAATCACAGGAGTGCCTCCCCCGGGGAAATGGGAGGTCATTTTACTTCTGTCTTCAAGACAGAAAGCCAAGCTTGGGGGGACTGGCCTGCTTTTATGGCAGTAAAGGCCTGTACAATCATAGCCGCCTGTCGCCGTTGAGCGAAACAAATTCTGCAAATGCACCACAAGCCAACAAGGGAGACCAGAACTAACAACCCAGCCATGGCACCCATGCCCGCCCACTCCTTAAGGTGATTCATAGCATTGGCAATCCAGGATCCCAATCCGGCAGCGAAGGACACATCTACTCGGGTGTAATTTGCATGGACGATGGCAATCCTCAATTCTTGTAGCAGATGATCAAATTCTCTGGCCCAGTTCCCTGAAAGATGACTAGACAAGCTCTTTGACAAATTAGCAGCATGGGTAAAATTCTGATACAGCACTGAGGTAATACATAGCCCCGTGTATCGCCATTCACACCCTAACTGAGCAACCTGCCAAAGGGTTTCAACCTGTTCCTGCACCAAATCAATTCTTTGATTAAGGATCATTATGCCATCTTTTAGGTGGGTATTAACATTGGCCTGCAACTGGACCCCATTGTACGAGGGTCGAATAATAAAAGGAACCTGAAATTTGAAGGTTCTCAGAAAAATTCTACTAGCTGTTTTTAGTAGTCATATCAACAAATTTTTGAAACACTTCAAAAGGAACCTGTTTGATATCAAATAAATTCCCACTGAGATCTCCTTTTCAATCTTGGGTGGTTAAATTTTGCTTCTACCACTGTATCCAATAAAGCTTGTGAAAAAGTGGCAACAGGCCTATACTGGCCACAGCTGTTTTTAACTTATTCTTGAAATCATCTTAATTATAAAATATGAGTGAGTTAAGAATCGTAAGCCTTAGATCAGACTCCAAACTTCAGTCAATGGTACACTGGCCATAATTCTTTCTCTTGCAATATTAGAGCATAACTACAACTTTGGAAAGCAAAACCCAATTTTAAACAATTTATTCTCTTTTAAAATCAATGGCAAACATGTTACTTTCACATTACAAAGTTTGTCTGCAAGTTCTTATGTTTGAATGTTTCCTGGGTTGAGTCATACCACGTGTTGTTAAGATAACTCCAAACTTGAGTTACCAGTTTTAAATTATCTTTTTGTTACCAATATAATAATTTTTAATCATGCCCAATAACTTATAAGCCAATACTCTATAGTTAAAACATGCAAAACATATTTATACCTTTAAGACCAATCAGAACCAAAAATGAAACAACTACATGAATCTTATAAATTTGAACCAAACAATTGTTTTCTAGCTGTAATTCAAGAGAAAAAGTACTTTGTACCCAAAAGGAGAAATAACCATCAGCCTACTTGCCCTAGAACTTGAGCAGTTGCTGGCCCTTTTAAAAGCAGCTTTTCTCAAGCTGTGCTTGACTCCTAGCTAATTGCAGGGCAGCTTAAATCAGCCTCTGCTGTGTAAACTGAGACTGGATCAAGAGATGGACCTCCAGCAAATAAAGTTTTTACCATTTTTTTAAACATGAAACATAAAACAACAGTCACCCAAACAACAAAACAAGGACAGACACACATGGACAAATTGGTGCATCAAAGTCAAACAATACACAGAGAGGGAAGAGCACTTGTACCAGTACTAAGAATATCTCCATTGGGGTCCATAGAGGAAACAGGACCTCTCCGTGTTTCCCCTTGTCCCCAAGAGAGTTTTGAAATCCATTTTCCTTTTCTCATATTTCCACTATTCCTTTCTTCTTAACAAATCTTGTTCTAGGGCTTCTTGACCCTTTTCAACTGCTTTATAGCATCCCTTGAACCAAGGAGCAACTTGGTCCACCTTTATAAGGAAACATTCCAAGGTACTCCTTTTCAACTCTGATTTCTTTCACTTTAACAGCTCCTTCAGAGCCACAAAAATTGGATACAAAGTAGAGTTACCCATACTTTCACTTTTCCTTTATAGCCTCTTTACATAGGCCTTTATAGCCTCTTACCTGAGAACTTTTATCGCTCCTTCCCGGAGACTTGAATTGGTCCCCCTTACCTGGGACTTACCTGTCGGCTGCCCTGACTGCAAAGAGTTCTGAACTGCGTTATCCCGTGAAGGGAAAGTGGTTGAGAATCGGTTCCCCATACGAGCCACCACTTGTCACAACCCTATCTGACCAGCGGAGGGACGACAAATGCAAGTCCTTCTCAGAGCAGTTTATTCAGGATTCTTGACAAGCTTCTTCAAGCGGTTTATTCAGGATCCTTGTACAATGGCGTCTCTCCCCACCTCGACCCCAGCACTCTCTAATATCCTAAAGGCTGGCCAATCCCTGAGGGACACGTGGGCAAAGCAGATAGGCTACTTCAAGGCGGAAGGACAGCAAATGATCACACTCTCCCCCTGGGGGGAGGAAGGTGGAAACCAGCGCCATCTCTAAGGCGTGGCACTTCGCAGCCCTCTACAGAGACTGAGCTGCATGTCTGTTACATGTGTACTGGGGGCCTCGGTCCAGTCCATGGATGCTCTTTTCTTGGTGGCTCAGACTCTGAGAGCCTCCAGGAGCCCAGGTTATTTGACTCTGTTGGTCTTCCTGTGGGGTTACTGTCCCCTTCAGGGCCTTCAATCCGTCTTCTAACTCTTCCATAAGAATCCCTGACCTCCGTCCAATGTTCGGCAGCACGTATCTGCATGTGTTTCAGTCAGTGGCTAGGTGGAGCCTCTCAGAGGACAGTTATGCTAAGATCCGGTCTGCAAGTATAACAGAGTGTCGTTAATAGTGTCAGGGACTGGTGCTTGCCGCGGGATGGGTCTCATCGGGCGGGTTATTGGCCATTCCTTCAGTATGTGCTCTATCTTTGTCCCCCCATTTCTTTTACAAAGGACATATTTTGGGGTCAAAAGTTTTGTGGGTGGGTTGATGTCTTTATCCCTCCACTGTGGGTCCTGCCTGGCTATTAGGAGGTGGCCTCTCCAGGTTCCATGTCCCCACTCTTAGTCTTCTCAGATGAGGTCACCTGCAGTGACTCCTGGGTGTCTTCTCCATCCCAGGTCTCTGGGACTTCCTAGAGATGCCACTCACACCCTATCCCAGTCAGCTGCAGATTTCCATGAATTCTCCTGGCCCTCTGGCCCTCTTTCCTGTCTCTCCCCACACCTGATCCTGTCTCACATTCTCTTCCGCATTACCTCTCTCACCCAGTTCCCTCCCTCCCTCTGCCTCCTATGACTATTTTATTCCCCCATCTAAGTGAAATTCAAGCATCCTCTCTTGGGTCTTCCTTCTGATTTAACTTTTTTGGGCCTGTGAAGCGTATCAAGCACAAGTATTAAGCACAGAGCAAGTTCTAGGACAGCTGGAGTTACATTTTAAAAAAGGGGGGTGGGGAAGCTGGAGAGATAGCTCAGCGGTTAAGAGTACCAACTGCTCTTCTGAAGGTCCTGAGTTCAAATCCCAGCAATCACATGGTGGCTCACAACCATCTGTAACAAGATCCGACTCCCTCTGCTGGAGGTCTGAAGACAGCTACAGTATACTTACATAAAAATAAATAAATCTTAAGAAAAATACCCAGATGCCGGGCAGTGGTGGCAGACACCTTTAATCCTAGCACTTGGGAAGCAGAGGCAGGCAGATTTCTGAGTTCGAGGCCAGCCTGGTCTACAAAGTGAGTTCCAGGACAACCAGAGCTACACAGAGAAACCCTGTCTCGAAAAAAACCAAAAAACCAAAAAACCAAAAAACCAAAAAAAAAAAAAAAAAAAAAAAAAAAAAACCAGAAAGAAAGAAAGAAAAAAAGAAAAAGAAAAAAAAGAAAAATACCCAGAAATAAACCTTGAGTTTTGACAAAGAAGCCAAAACCATACAATGGAAAAAAGAAAGCATCTTCAACAAATGGTGCTGGTCTAACTGGATGTCTGCGTATAGAAGAATGCACATAGACCCATACTTATCACCCTGCCCAAAACTCAAGTCCAAGTGGATCAAGTACCTCAACATAAAACCAGATACATTTAATCTAATGGAAGAGAACGTGGGAAAGAGCTTGGAATTCGTTGTTATAGGAGACAATTTCCTGAACAGAACACCAATGGCTCAGGATCTAAGATCCAACAATTGATAAATGGGACCTCATGAAACTTAAAAGGCAAAGGAAACTGTCAATAGGATAAAACCTACAGATTGGGAAGAGATCTTCACTAACCCCACATCCCACACAGGGGATATATCCAAAATATATAAAGAACTCAAGAAGTTAGACTCCAACAAACCTAAAAACCCAATTACAAAATGGGATGCAGAGCTAAACAGAATTCTCAATGGTGGATCTCAAGTGACAGAGAAGCACTTAAAGAGATGTTCAACATCCCAGTCATCAGGAAAATGCAAATCCAAACAACCCTGAGATTTCACCTTACACCAATCAGAATGGCTAAGATCAACAACCCAAGTGACAGCAGATGCTGGCGAGGATGTGGAGCACGGAGAACACTCCTCCCCTGCTGGTGGGAGTGCAAGCAGGCAGAACCACTCTGGAAATCAGTGTGGCACTTCCTCAGGAAATTGGCAACAGTTCTACCTGAAGACCCAGCTATACCCCTCTTGGGCAAATATCCAAAAGATATACCTCAAGGACCTGTGCTCCACTATGTTCATAGCAAGCTTATTCATAGTATCCAGAAACTGGAAACAACTCAGATGTCCCTCAACTGAAGAATGGATACAGAAAATGGGGTTCATTTACACAATTGAATATTGTTCAGCTTTTAAAAACAAGACATCATGAATTTTGCAGGCAAATGAGTGGAACTAGAAAATATTTCCCAGAGTAAGGTAACCCAGACCCAAAAGGACAGGCATGGTATGCACTCACTGATAAGTAGACATTAGCCATAAAGTACTTGCTCTGTAGCTCATGCTGGCTGGAACCCAGAGATCTGCCGGCTTCTGCCTCTGGACTGGTGGCGTTAAAAATGTGCACCACCACGACTAGAGATTCATATCTTATTCAGGCCATGCAAAAGACAGCCCTGAATGGTTTTTAGATATTGTTATTTTAGAAGCCTATAATAAGGCTATCTACAAAGACAGTCTTTTTTTAAAGAAAGATTTATTTATTAATTATATATAAGTACACTGTAGCTGTCTTCAGATGGGGTCAGATCTCATTACTGATGGTTGTGAGCCACCATTTGGTTGCTGGGAATTGAACTCAGGACCTTCCGAAGAGCAGTCAATGCTCTTAACTGCTGAGCCATCTCTCCAGCTCTACAAAGACAGTCTTAGAGCTCATGGACAGGCTCACAATAGAAAAACTATTTTGGTTTTGTTTGTGACAGGGTTTGTGTGTGTGTGTGTGTGTGTGTGTGTGTGTGTGTGTGTAGCCCTGGCTGTTTTGGAACTCATTTTGTAGACCAGGCTGGCCTTGAACTCACAGAGATCTGCCTCCCAAATGCATATACCACCATTGCTCGTATGACTTCACAGATAATTATTTATTTATTATGTAAGTACACTGTAGTTGTCTTCAGATACACCAGAAGAGGGCATCAGATCTCATTACAGATCATTTCTGGGATTTGAACTCAGGACCTCCAGAAGAGCAGTCAGTGTTCCTAACCACTGAGCCATCTCTCCAGCCCAATGTGTTTTTTTTTTCCGTTTGTTTGTTTTTGTTTTTTCAAGACAGGCTTTCTCTGTATAGCCCTGGATATCCTGGAACTTACTCTCTACACTAGTGTGGCCTCGAACTAAAAAATCCATCTGCCTCTATCTCCCAAGTGTTGGGATTAAAGGTGTGTGTCACCACTGCCTGGCCCACAGATAATCTTAATGTGTCATTTCATAATGACCTATTTGGAAGAATTACTTATTTCTGTTTATAGTTAAAAGTATTAAAGTCTTTATGACTTTATTGCTCTGGATGCTTCATAAAGTCTAAAAAAGCTATTTTTTTTTTTGTTTTTTTTGAGACAGGGTTTCTCTGTGTAGCCCTGGCTATCCTGGAACTCACTCTGTAGACCAGGCTGGCCTCAAACTCAGAAATCTGCCTGCCTCTGCCTCCCAAGTGCTGGGATTACAGGCATGTGCCACCACGCCCGGCTAAAAAAGCTAATTTTTATAAAATGAAAAAATAACCTTAAGGTGCCTATTATAACGACTTAACTATTTAACAGATGATTGCTTTTTTAAAAGAATACAGAAGATGACTAATGTATTTTTCCCGTGTTTATAACTGTTAGATATCTAAGATACCATATTTGTTCTCTGTGTTTTATATATAGACTCCTGAGCTTTCATTTAAAATGACTTCATTAAATTAAAAAAATCGTATTAACAATATTGATTAAAGTATATTGGAAAAATATTGTTAAAGAATAAATATGATAGCCGCCGGTAGTGGCACACGCCTGTAATCCCAGCACTTGGGAGGCAGAGGCAGGCGGATTTCTGAGTTTGAGGCCAGCCTGGTCTACAGAGTGAGTTCCAGGACAGCCAGGGCTACACAGAGAAACCCTGTCTCGAAAAAACCAAAAAAATAAAAAAAAAAAGAATAAATACGATTATAACTAAGTTGATTACACTATAAAGGTTGTTAAAAAAATTTTTTTTTTTTTTGATTTTCGAGACAGGGTTTCTCTGTGTAGCCCTGGCTGTCCTGGAACTCACTCTGTAGACCAGGCTGGCCTCAAACTCAGAAATCAGCCTGCCTCTGCCTCCCAAGTGCTGGGATTAAAGGCGTGCACCACCAACACCCGGCGTAAAAAATTTTAAGGTCAAAATTTAATACCCCAAGTAGTTCCCAACCCTGTATAACAGTATTTTTTAAATGAATGAATATTTTTTTAAATGATTTATTTTTATTTTATGTACAGTGGTGTTATGCCTGCTTGCATGTGTATGTGTGATGGTATAGAATCTCCTGGAACTGGAGTTACAGACAATTATGAGCTGCCATGTGGGTTCTGGGAATTGAACCCAGGTCCTTAACTACCGAGCCGATCTCCATCCCCAAGTGTATGTTCTTAAGTATTGAGCTATCATGGAGAATGTTTACAAAAAAATCACAATAACTTAAAATAATAAAAAATACTTAAAATCAAAATTGTTTTATTTATTTTTTACTAAATAGACTTTAAAACCTGCATTTAGGTTTTGGTTCTGTTTTCCTATGTGAACAAAGGCTACTTTTTGAGTAGTCTGTCATGGCTTCAACCATAGAACAATTCTGTTTAGAGAGTTAGTCCTATTTAGAACATTCCTGCTCAATTTCATAGTGGTTATAAAAGCAATTTTATTAGACAAAATATTTAAATCTGTGTATAAAATTTGGTCTACTAGATAAATAACACGTGGTAATTGTAGAGGACTATGATAACTAAATAACATAGTATTTAGTTATTATGATAACTAAGATTGTAAATTAGAGTCCTTGTCAAAGGATAAAGAGAACCAGATGGCTTCATCAACTGAGAGAAAGAGATCGTATCAAAGGCGCCACTCGATGCACATGTAAAACTGCATGCAGGCTCCAGCTCACTCTAGACTGTGAAACAGAGACAGGGAACTGTCTTGTCGTCTGAGGACTCATTCCTGTAGACTTTAAAATCCACAGTGACTTTGATCTTCAGTACCACAGACAACAGAGCACCCACCCACAGTAAGTAACCTCTTCTCTCACCGTTTATGCTTCTTTAACATGTTTATAATTAGATCTAGAATTTTTAATGATATTTAGTATTCCAACTGGTACCTTCCTAAGTGGTACAATAATACTAATCTTGGTTTAATGAAGTTATCAATGAAGATATTATGTCCTCTTCTTGATCATATTTTTGTTATGACTGTTGGTTTATCCTAAATCCCTATCATTCAAAAGTAGTTCCATGCTTAAAAGATTCAAGTGTTTTCACTGTCTTTTTAATATGCCTTCTACATATATATCTTCATCACTCAGTATCATTTGGTTAAAACAAAAAGAATGTAGCTTTTAAACTTAACGTCAACTCTATTTAACCTAACAGGATATACCCAAAAGTTTGGAAAGCAGTTGACTCTTCTTATCCAAATTATAAAAGACATGAATCTATGATAACACCCTTCATATTTTATACCTAACTTCAGATTTTTTAAAAAGATTTATTTATTGTTATATGTAAGTACACTGTAGCTGTTTTCAGACACTCCAGAAGAGGATGTCAGAGCTCATTACAGATGGTTGTGAGCCACCACGTGGTTGCTGGGATTTGAACTCAGGACCTTTGGAAGAGCAGTCAGTGCTCTTAACCACTGAGCCACCTCTCTAGACCCCAGATGGTTTTTGATTAAACTAGTTTTCTAGGGGGCTGAAGAGATGGTTCAGCAGGTAAGAACACTGGCTGCTCCTCCAGTGGACTGGGGTTCAGTTCCAAGCAGCCACATGGCAGCTCGTAACTCTCTGTAACTCCAGTGCCAGGGCTTCTGAAGCCCTCTCACAGACATACATGTAGGCAAGACACCAATACACATGAAATAAAAATAACTAAATCATTGAAAAAAAATTAATTCATTTCTAAGATATCCTACAGTAAAAATAGATGGCCTTTTAAAAAGATGAGACAATATTTGTATATTGCTTATAAAATTGGGAGACTACGCAACAGGGAAGTCTCCCAGAGCCCCACTTCCGTTTAAATACAAGTATAGTAGCTCACAGAGTGCAAATACCTGGAAACACAGGATAAAACAGATAATCTATTTTTTTTAAAAAAATGTATTTTCAGTTATTTAAAATGCATGCTTCCTTCATCTGTTAGCTTCACTCCACTGAATACTTTTTGGTGCAGCAGTTCCAGGCTGACCTTGAACTCAAAGAGCTCTGCCTGTCTGTCCAAGCTCTGGGATTAAAGGTGTGCACCACCATGCCTGACTTGGAGCTGCTATCCTGCCTGCTACTTAGCCCCATCTGTATCAGATCCCAGGAATGAGTTTCCTAGCTATGGGGAAACTTGAAATATCTAATGAGTGGTGTGTTGATCCCCACATGCACAAAATGTGTTACTTGGTCATGGGGGGGGGGACTGTCAATGAGCACGCTGGAAAGGAGCTGTCTACAGAGACTTACTGACTGATTGGAACTGTGGGGATGTGGAGAGGTTGGGATGTTGCAGCTCCAGAGGCAAACTGCCTAATCCTGCCTAGCATTAGTCCCTGAATTCCTTGCCTATCTCTGTGTCAGAACTAATATCCGGTGACTAAAAGATAAAAACATTATTAATGTAGCAAAGCATTAGTTTCTACCAACCATCAAACTAAAAATGTCCTGAAGAGCATCTGAAGCTGCTTCTCTGACGTGCCCATCAGTGTAGACTTACACTTGAGCAAGCTCACCCCTTCCT
This sequence comes from Apodemus agrarius, assembly GCA_964023405.1. NCBI lineage: Eukaryota > Metazoa > Chordata > Mammalia > Rodentia > Muridae > Apodemus > Apodemus agrarius. The sequence continues at coordinate 5,570,500 of OZ030006.1, read as the reverse complement.
ACTTCTTTCTGATCTGACTGGCTCGTTCAACTTAGCTGTTCTGTCTCAACATCCTCTCCAAGCTGACTGATTCAAACTGGCTTCTCTCAGCTTCTCCTGAACTGCTCTGCTTGGCCTCATGCTAACTTTGACAATATGTTCTAATCTTCTGTCACCTTCTCATTCTCTGGCTTGTTCTTCACCTGTGTCTAGCTTGTTCTTTCTGCAACCTGTCTCCGTACAACTGTCCTGGGAAACCAGCCTTCCCAGGCTGGCCTTGAACTCAGAAATCCCGCCTGCCTCTGCCTCCCAAGTGCTGGGATTACAGGTGTGCGCCACCACTGCCCGGCTTCCTATTTCTTCTTGTGTTGGTGTTTTAGTTATGGTTTTACTGCTGTGAACAGACATCATGACCAAGGCAAGTCTTATAAGGACAACATTTCATTGGGACTGGCTTACAGGTTCAGAGGTTCAGTCCATTGTCATCAAGGCAGAAGCATGGCAGCATCCAGGCAGGCATGGTGCAGGCGCAGCTGCCAGTTCAACATCTTCATATGAAGGCTTCTATGAGGAAACTCACTTCCTGGCACCTAGGATGACGGTCTTAAAGCCAACACCCACAGTGACACACCCTACTCCAACAAGGCCACACCTACTCCAACAGGCCACACCTTCTAATAGTGCTACTCCCTGGCCAGAGCATATACAAGCCATCACAGTTGGGCATATTCTATTCTGTAAATTCTTTCTGATTTGTCCCTTTGTCTGCCCCTCAGTTGGACATTACTTTCAAACAGGGGTTTCTTCTACTAACTAACTTTACCTTCATTGTTTGGAATTAAAGCTGTGTTCTGGGGGTGTGTCTGTATTCCAACCAAAGGGATTAAAGGTGTGTGCTAAGGGTGAGCTGCAACACAACTAGAAACAGATTTTTTTTTCAGTAAATAACACACTCCTGGGGTTCACAGTGTGATCAAATGTCCTGCAACAGGATCCCTCCTTCCACAGTGTGGGTTCCTGGGACTGAACTCAGGCTGTCAGAGTTGTCAGCAAGGGCCTTTATCTGCTAATCATCTCACCAGCCAGGGACCTCTGAAGCTATCCTCAAGTGTGTGTGTATATCTGGGGTCAGTTTTGAAATCCTGACCATTTTGCCTCAATTTCCTAAGTGCTAGAATTATAGGTATATGTTACCAATCCAGATTTATTTATAACCTTTTTTTACTCATGTCTTTAAGCATGTCAGCCTGACTACTACCTAGCCAAGAAAAGGAATTTTATCCTTCTATTAGATAACACTTTCGTATCAAAATCATCTTTTTGATGTAATAGGGACTTTTTTGTACTGGAGATTGAACCTAGGGTTATGTAAATGCAAGGCAAGCTCGACCACTGAGTTATAGCAGCTCCTTTAGCTCAGTTTGGAGGTTAAACTGAGGCCACACCTTACTTTTCTTGTCAGAATAACCAAAAATCCACACTGAGAGGCAACTCTGGGGAGGAAAGCTTCGTTTGGGCTGAATGTTGTAAGGGTGTTCTGGCGAGGCAGGTGGAGTCTATGGTGGCGGGAGCTGAGGCTTGGCTTGCTTATGTCGTACAGATCAGGATGCAGGTAGCTTGATGAGCTTCTGGGAGGGGCTACAACCCATACAGTCTACATGCCTATGACTCACTTCCACCAGTGAGATCCATCTCCTGAAGCTTTGACAACCTCCCAAAACAGCACTGTTAGCTTCAGATGCAGTGCTCAATCAGCTGAAGTGGACCTCCCAAACTCAAGCTATACACTGAATCCTAACTGGACATTTGGGCAGCAAAGAGTCAGGAGTGGTAAGTGTGTGGGCTCTTCCACTACAGTTTGCAAGTATGAAAAACACTCCTGCTAGGATATTTTCCTGTTCCCTTTTTAGATATATGAAGAAACCAGGGCAATGGAGACTAATACAACCTCAGGCCATGTTTTCTGACCTTGTGCATATGCTTGTAAGCTGCTCTCATTTCAGCATTAATGACAGGCGCTGGGGCAAAGGTCTCTGCATGGTCATCTGATGCTTCCATTAATGTTTACCTCATGAGGGTTTGAAACAGGGCTGATAGGAACCAGAACACTGAGCCCCCACCCCCAATCCAGGCTTCTCTTTCTGCAATTATTTACCATGGGCTTTTGGAGTGCTCTTGGTGATTATGTAAGAGTGGGGGCTGCAGAGTAGGCTGGAGAGATGGTTCAGTGGTTAATAGTACTTACTATTCTTGCAGAAGACCTGAGTTCAGTTCCCAGCACACACATGGCAGCTCATAACCAGCTGTAGCTCCAGTTCCAGGGGATCTAACAATTTTTCTGGCCTTCATAGGCACTGCAAGCACAAGGTACACATGTATACCTGCAGACAAAGCACTTACATACAAAATGTAAAATATCTTAAAAAGAATAATTTAGGTCTGTGATTTAGGGTCATTGTGATACTTGAAATATAGTGTATCTACTTATCAGTTTCTTTTTTAAACTTTGTAGATTCATTTATTTTACATATATGACTGTTTTTCCCACATGTATGGGTGTCTAGTGGGCTCAGAGGTCAGAAGAGGAAATCAAACCCTGTGGCATTCCAGAGGGTTTGAGCTGTCATTGTGAGTGCTGGTAACTGAGCCCAGATGCTGTGAAAACTCAGTGAGCACTCTTGGTCTTTGAGCCATCTCTTTAGTCCTGTAACAGAGGCTTCCCTTTGGAGATGGCCCCGGGCTGGCCTGGAATTTGCTATGTAGATCATGCCTGTCTCAAACTCATGGAAAGCTTGGTTCCTCTGTCTTACAGGTGTTGAGATTAAATGCATGCCTAGCAAGAACTTAAAAAAAAATAAACTAAAACTAAAACTACTTCCAGCTGACTTATTCCAGATCTTATAGTAGGTGAAGATCCTAAATGAAGATCAGGTCTCTATTCAAAGCAGTGAATGACAGAAAGGCTAATATTTCAAATGGGAATTTCTATCAAAGCTTCTTGTATCCATTTTCTTTCTTGCATGTGGTAGTGTGAACAGGTGTGGTCCCCGTAGGCTCATGTGTTTGAATGCTTGGTTCCAGTTAGTGGAACTGTTTGGGAAGGATTAGGAGGTGTGGCCTTGTTGGAAGAAGGTGGTGGGACTTGAAGTTTCAAAGTCCATGCCAAGAGCAGTGCCTCTCTTGTCTGCAGCCTATGTAAAGCTTTCAACTACTGAGCCAACATCATGCCTGTCTGCTCCCCATTATGATGATCATGTTCTATCCTTCTGAAACTATAAGCAAATTCCCAAAGAAATGTTTTCTTTTATGAGTTGTCTTGGTCATGGCGTCTGTGGTGGTTTGAATATGGTTGGCTCATGGGAAGTGGCACTATTAGAAGGTATGGCATTGTTAGAATAGGTGTGGCCTTGTTAGAGAAAGCCTGTCACTATGTAGGCAGTTTTTGAGATATCCTAGTGCTCAGGCTCCATAGAGTGCAAAAGAGAGTCCCCTCCTGTCTGCCTGCAGAAGATAGTCTCCTCTGGCCTGCCTTTGGATCAAGATGTAGATCTTGGCTCCTCTAGCATCTAGTCTGCCTGAATGCTCCCATAGTTTCCATTATGATGATAATGGACTAAACCTCTAAACTATAAACTAGCCCCAATGAAATGTTTTCATTTATAAGAGTTGCCCTGGTCATAATGTCTCTTCACAGCAATAAAAGCCAAAGACAGAAGTTGGTACCAGGAGTTGGGTATTACTGTGATAGACCTGACCATGTTTTTGTTTGGAGGAATTCAGACTTTGGGACTTTTGATTATGAAAGTAGTGGAATGCTTTAAGTGGGTCTTAATGAGCTGTACCAGTAGAAGCACAGAAGACAGTGGTGCTGAGGGTGATTTAAACTGTGTGGGCCTGGCTCAAGGGGTTTCAGAGGAGAATTTTAGTATGAGGCATAGAGTCTGTTCTTATGAAGTTTTGGTGAGGAATGTAGCTTCTTTTTGTCCTTGTCTGAACAGTCTGCCTGAGGCTAAAGTGAAGAGATTTAGATTAATTGCATTGACAAAAAAGAAAAAAATCTCAAAATAGCCTAGTACAACTTCTGCCCTGAGGTTCATTTATTTTAAAGAGTTTTTGTTTCTTTTATGTATATGAGTATACTGTAGCTGTCTTCAGACACACCAGAAGATCCTATTAAAGATGGATAAGAGCCACCATACCATGTGGTTGCTGGGAACTGAACTCAGGACCTCTGGGAGAGCAGACAGTACTCTTAACCACTGAGCAATCTCTCTCCAGTCCTTGTGGTTCACTTTTACAAAGAGTGTTTTGATCAAGCACAGCAAATTGAGAAAAGAAAAAAAAGTAAAATGTATGGTTCAAGGGTTAAATGGTCACCAGGAAGTGGAATAGAGCTAAATTCTGTGTTTTAGATATTAAAAGAAACTAAGGGAGTGGTGACCTCAGGGCAAGATCCCACCCAGCTAAGCTTATTGTTTATCTGTTACCAGTTGGGCAAGAGATACTATATTATGTTCGGCATTATTATGACATGGTTATTGTTTTCATTTTAACATAAGGTGATGGGGTTGTATGCCAAATTGACAGGGGATGGATTGTGGTGGCTATTCTTGGTTGACAGCTTTAATATATCTGGAATGAACCATAATTCAGAAATGGAGGGCAAACCTGTGATCCAGATTTTAAGTCTGAAATACACAGACTTTTGATCTGGATCTTAAGGCATAGTGGTTTTAACTATAAAGATCTTGTGAAAAAGAATTAAAGAAAAACTTAGGTCAAAGCACGGTGGTACATGTCTTTAATCCAAGCACTCAGGAGACAGAGGCATGCAGATCTCTTGAGTTCAAGATTAGTCTACAGAGCAAGTTCCAGGACATACAAGCTTAGGCAGTGAAAAAAATAATCAGAATCGGTAAACTGGTGAAGATGTAACAGAACAAGGAGGGCATGTTCTAACCCCAGCAAAAAGCAGAACTCAGCAGTTTCAACCATGTAGCTCTGGCTTTAGAGTCAAAAGTAGAAGGGAACTACTGGAAAAACTGATGCTGTTTAGCTGGAGTTAAGAAATTAATGGTGATTAAGAGACAGCATCACTGAGGTGAAATCTTATGGGAAGTGTTTCCTGAGAGCACAAAGAGAATTATGTGCCAAATTTAGACATCATGGTGGCAGCTGGACTTGGTAATATATAAGAATCACTTCTGTGCTACTGATTTTGAAGGCATGAAGGGGTCATAGAGAGCAGCAGAGACCTGCCACTGTTGGTTGGACAGGAAAGGCCATTGGTGAAGGTGCAGCCTCAGAGGCAGTCCAGAATGGAAGGGGTCTTGCAAAGAAGTTGAAGCTGGACATCTGAAGAGAGCCTATGAGAGAATATTGGTGAAGCCTAGTTGCAGTGGAAGACCCCAGCATATTGGAGATGCCAGTGCCATGAGTTGACCACCAAGAACAGCAGCAGCAGTGGAGTAGAGTCAACTAGAGCCTAGAGTGGTGCAGAGTGCAGATCTGGAGAAGTGATGCCAGCCTGTGGGAGGAGCCCAGAAGATCATGTGGATTAGAATATGAAGCTGTGAAATTGAAGTTGCCTTGGAGACCCCAAGATGTTATAGATGCCAGAGTCGTTGGATACCTGTCAAGGAAAGCTGCTAACCAGGGAGTGGAACCAGCCAAAGGAAGTTTGTTTCAGTCAACAAATCTGTAAGGAGTTGGATATCAGACATAAAGATGCAGAAGAGATTGTCCTGCTGGTTTTTCGTTTGCTTTGGTCCAGTATTTCCTCACCATGATGTTTTGGAATGGTAATGTATATCATGTAATGTTGGAAGTATGTGATCTGCTTTTTGATTTTGATTTTATAGGGGAATTACAGTTAAGAGATCACATGACTCTCAGAAGAGAATTTGAACTTTGGACTTTTAGCACTGATGAGGCTGTGATAGACTATGGGGATTTTTGAAGTTGGTTTAAAGGCATTTTGTATAATGGTATGGCTAGGTATGCCCTTCCCCAAATAGAGTCATATGTTTGAACAAGCCTATGGGTGTCAGGGAGTGGAGCGTGGTGGTTTGAATAGGTCTGGCCCCCATAGATTCTTGTTTCAATGGTTGGCCATAGAAAGTGGTACTATTAGGAGATGTGGCCTTATGGGAGTGGCTGTGACCTGGTTGGAGGAGGTGTGTCACTCTGAGTATGGGCTTTGAGAGAGCCCCATGCTCAAGCTCTGGCCAGTGTGGAATCAGAGCCTCTTTCTGGCCTTCCTGTGGAGGACAGTCTCATTCTGCTACCTGCAGATGGTGAGATAGAATGCTCAGGCCTGTCTGGATGCTGCCATGTTTCCCACCGTGAGGATAATGGACGGAACCTCTGAAACGTTAAGCCAGTCCCACATAAATATTCACCTTTATAAGAGCTGCCTGGGTCACGGTGTCCCTTCACAGCAATGAAATGAAGACACGCATGCACATAAATAAAAATAAAATAAATCTTAAAAATGTACTGAGTGTGGCAGTGCACATTGTAACCCCAATGCTATGAGACACACACAGGTGCATTCAGGAGATTCACGGTCAAACAGCATAGTGCAGAGGACGAGGCGCAGGTTCAATGAGAGTCCCTGTCTCCAAAGCTCAAGGTGGAGGGCCAGCCAGTGACCCAGTGAGTAAAAGCTTCTGAGCCAAACCTGAGTTTATCACTGGGAATGAAAGAACCACCTTCTGCAAATAGTTCTTGGTCCTCCACATGAGTGCTTGCTTGAGTGTTTATACATGTACATATATATAGAAAAAATGAATAAAGTGTATTTTTTTCTTTTGGTTTTTTGAGATAGGGCTATGATTTTAATTTTTTTCAAAACCTATTTTTAATGATGATCCTTAAATGCTTTAACCTCCCTTCTAGCCCACCACCCACCAGAGGCAGTGGGAAAGAAAGGATATGGGAGAAGTGGACCTGTTTGGAAAGGTTCTTTGGAGCAAATGCCCTCTGTGTTGTCTGGAAATCAGTGGTTGAGTTCACAGGTCAGCAGTGGCAGCTCGATCCACTCACAAATCCTTCATGGATATCAGCAGTTGAGTTCAGTAGTCAGGATGGCAAACATGAGTCAGCAGTGGTGGCGCGACCTAGCAGAGACAGCCAGGCCTCCGCCTCAGCACAAGCCAGCAGAGGGACCAACAGGAATTCCAGGAGTTCTTGGCGAATTGAAGATCAGTGAAGATGAGAAACCAACCATGGCTTGGCTAGCCCTGTAGGCAAGCCCTGCCCAGCTCCGCCCAGCTCCGCCCAGGGAATCCTTTTCATACTCCCTCCCAACATCACACGTCTTCCTCAGCACAAGCACCTGTCTCAGCTGAGCAAGAAGCCCCAAGAACCCCGAGAGAAGTTTTTAGGTGTGTTTCTCTCTGTGGAGTCCTGACAAATGGAGCTCAACAACAAACTGTCAGGAAGACCAGTACACGTGTGTTGTCAGTGAAGAGCCCTTCCCTGCGTGTCCTTTTATGTGATTGTTTTAGCAGAACATTCTTTCACCTGTGTCTGATTCAGCAAAACGTCCCTCGTGTGTTCGCCCCAGCAAAACACCATTCAACGCAACTGACTTTCCAAAGAACCCTTAAGTTTCTACTTCACAGGGTTTCTCTGTGTAGCCCTGGCTGTGCTGGAACTCACTCTGTACCAGGCTGGCCTTGAACTCAGAAATCCGCCTGCCTCTGCCTCCCAGTGCTGGGATTAAAGGCATGCACCACCACCATCTGCCATAAAATGTAATTTTTAAAAACCCAGAAAGGCAATGAGGAGAAGATCTTGATATCAACCACTGGCTTCCTCGTGTGCTCACATGGGCAAGTGCACCCACGCACACACATGTACACATACAAAAACACAGTGGAAAAAAGGTGGAAGGAGACCCTTCAAGGCATGTGGAAAGAACACTACTGACCAGGGCTTCAGGCCTCACGGAGGAAGGCGTGGCCATAGTGGAGCTCCCACTGATTCTGGGCAAGTTTCTGGGGTTTGAGGCCTCAGCGCTCACTGTTCCCAGGCAGGCAGGAGAAGCCCTAGGTGCTGGGTGTGGTGCTGCGAGTGCCGGAAGTACTAGGCAGCAAGCGCCTGGAGTGCCATGTGCACATGCCCAAGAGCGCACCTCACTCCTTGAGATTAGGGCTCTTACTCATCCCAGGCTGACCCTTAACTTCTGGGCTCAAATAATCCTCCTTCCTTCATGTCGTGCCAAGCTAGGACCCTGACCCAGCATTTCTTCTTTCTTTTTCTTTCTTCTTTCTTTTCTTTCTTCTTCTTCTTCTTCTTCTTCTTCTTCTTCTTCTTCTTCTTCTTCTTCTCCTCCTCCTCCTCCTCCTCCTCCTCCTCCTCCTCCTCCTCCTCCTCTTCTTCTCCTTCTCCTCCTCCTCCTCCTTCTTCTTCTTCATTTTATTTATTTTATGAATGTGAGTACACTGTCTTCAGACACCTCAGAAGAGGGCACCTGTCCCATTACAGATGGTTGTGAACCACCATGTGGTTGCTGGGATTTGAACTCAGGACCTCTGGAAGAGCAGTCAGTGCTCCTAACCACTGAGCCATCTCTCCAGCCCCCATATTTATCTTCTTGTGCTGGATATTCCTACATTAAAAATACAAAATCCGGGGCTGGAGAGATGGCTCAGTGGTTAAGAGCACTGATTGCTCTTTCAGAGGTCCTGAGTTCAAATCCCAGCAACCACATGGTGGCTCACAGCCATCCGTAATGGGATCAGATGCCCTCTTCTGGTGTGTCTGAAGACAGCTACAGTGTACTTAGATATAACAATAACTAAATAAATCTTTTAAAAAAATACAAAATCCAAGGGTAAAGCTGTAGCTCTGTGGAAGAGTACTTACCTGGTATTCATGACACCCTAGGTCTGATTCCCAGTACTATAACAAACAAAACAACAACCAAACTGCAGTTCAATCCCTGGGCACACCCAGTGGAAAGAGAGAACCAAGTCCCAAAAGTTGTCTGCCTTCCATACATGTGTTGTAGGAATTTTCCTGTCCAGTTTCATCAGTACAGAGAGGGTCTGTGATTGGACAGGGAAATGGGCGGAGCTAGGAGGTGTGGGAGAGGGTGCACCAGTGCACTGAGGGTGTGTGAGGTTGCAGGTTGGAGAGCTGGAATGGCTTCAGACGTCTTTCTGTGAGGTCAGAAATGCTGGGGTATTGGGTAAAGCTTCTCACTTTCAATTGGCTCTGGAATTACTGTATTGACATCTTGTAAATGTGTTTATAATATTTATAAATCTAATTAGCTAACTATTTAAGATTAAGAGTTGTGCTTTACCGGGTAATTGGGATGTGTGAGCACTGGGTGGAAGTGAGAGGAACGCGGGGTCCCCCACCAGAGAGATGGCTAACAGAGGGACGGCCGAGTGAAATGGCCCAGCAAAGGCCCTACGGCCCCACAGGGCCCACGAGTCTGCGGGCCTGAGACCAGCAGCTCAAGGGAGTTGGCGGCAGGAGCACCGGAGCGTGGTCAGGACCCATGGAGAGTTGCCGGGTCGGTCATTTTAAATATTTTCTCGCAACAGACATGTGCTGTGATGTACATACATCCCATCACACACTCACAAATAAAAACATAAACAAAAAAACAAACAAAAACTGTAATAAAACTGAACAAACAACAAAAAGGAACGTGAGACTCAGAGCTAGAGGGCTGGCTCATCTGTCCGCTGCTCCAGTGAAGGACCCAGGCTTCAGGTATTAGCATCTGTTAGCATTCTGTCTAAGCTCCTCCCTGCATTAGGCCTGGTCCTCCGTAAGAGGGGCTGCTGGCCCCTCCTCTCTCTCGCCTCTCTTCCTCCTGTTTCCTGCTTGCTTGCCTCTTTCTCTCTGGCCCTCTTGGGCTCTTCTCCCTTCCCCGTTCCTAACAGCATCCACACGGCAATTCACAGCTCTGTGGAAGTCCAGTTCCAGAGGAACCGCCACCTTCTTTGGGCCTCTGTTGGCCTCTGTTGTCACTGACTGCATTTACATAGTACACAGGCAAAACCCCTACGTAAGTAACATGCAAATAAGTAAATAAACATCTCCTAACAACAGCACAAAACTGAACACGGCACTTCTCATTCTTGTAACCCTGGTGCTTAAAGCTTATATTAAGTGTCTTTGTTCTTTTCTCTCTCCGCTTCCCTGGGTCTCCATTCTGAGGCACAGCTGAGTTGCTAGGGAACAGTTTGGTCCCTTGGAGTCTCCTCTGGAAGGGTGTGGCCACCCTTCCTCCACACCTGAGGCAGTCTGTCTCTTAAGGTAAGGTACGTCTGTGCCATCATCTAGAGAGAAAAAGACCACAACATTGAGATAATACCTAGATCATCTAGTGGGGCACTCAGGAAAGGCAGGTAGGGGAGGAGGGTCATTCGAGGACAGGCGCTCATAGACACCCAGGGCAACCTAATTTGATTCCTTCTCAGTGCCCCACAACAAAACAACAGCAGGTTTAGGAGATGGCTCAGTCGATGACAAAGTGCTTGCTGTGCATGACGATGAGTCCTAAATGTCAACCTGACACGCCACAGAGCCACCTGGGAAGGAGTCACACCAAGGAATCAGGTCGGCTTGGGGGATTTGTCTTAACTGCTAATCAGGTGCGGGCGGCACCATTCCCCGTGCTCAGCCCTGGACGGTAAAAGTGGAGAAAGGTAGCCGGGCTGCCCACTAGGCGGGCGGGCGGGCGAGCGCGTGCTTGTTGTCTTGACTGTGGCGGTGGTGTGAAGCGCCGAAGGTCCGCCGTGCCTTCCCTGGGATTACCGAGTAACCTCGAGTTGTGAGACCAACAAACCCTTTCTACCTTAGGTTGCTTTTTGTCAAGCCATTTCCTCTCAGCGACACAGACCCAGCCAGGACGCCGGACTTCGGATCTCAAGCGGGTGTGGCAGAGTACAGAGGAAGCTGCGGTGCTGGTGGGGAGGGCATAGGGTGATCCCTGCCTGTCGACACGGTGGGCTCCAGTCAGTGGCAGACAGTATCTCAGACAGGAGAGAACTGAGGGAGACAGCCAGCATCTACCTCTGGCCTCCACGCAGGCGCACCTGCAAATGTGGGGCAGTGTGGCCCATGCCAGGAAACTTGGTATGACTGAGCAGGTTCAGAGTCCCCAGCAGCCAGGCCCCGCCTGAGTCGGTAGGCAGCTCCCTGCTCCCTACTAGACTCTCCGTCTGGAGCATGTGCCACACCTCTCACCCAGGTCATGTGACCTGTGGTCATAGAGCCTGAAACAGGGTTCTCCACTCTAATGAGGTATCTAGAGGCCCGGAGGGTGTAGGCAACACGCTTCCTTTCCTGGACATTCCTTCCTGCAAAAGGTATTTGATCTCTGGTCCACCCTGAGGAGCTGGTGTGCATCCATTTTCCATGACGAACAGTCAATAAACAGTATGGATAGACGTGGACTGTCTCTTTCATTGAGAACCTCCACTGGGAGCACGGAGAAGGCCTTTGCCTACAGAGCTACAGCCTGAGTCTCCTGTAGACGGGCTCTCTGTGCTCCAGACAACCGTCGCTAAGCCAAGGACAAGCACACACACTGCGATTATATGTGAGAGTACTTACGAGGTGTGTGTTCTGTGACCCGGAGCGCCACTGCCTTCCTGGGGGAACCAGGATTTGTCTGTCTCTGGTGACTTGTTTAGAATACACATTTTAGTCATTTTCTTAGTTGTCTCTGTAGAGGAGGAACATGGGTGATATACTTTGTTAATCAGTTATCAGCAACTCTCATGGAAATAATCAACAGAGGCAACAATCACTCTCAGGGCAAGGGAAACCTAGCCTGTCCTGCCAAGTGCAGCTGGGAACTGGGTTGCTCTCCGCGGGGATTTCGATGGACTCTTAGGCTGGAGTCCCCCCAGGTGCTGTCCTGCCCTGCCCTTCCCTGCAGTTTTTTCTGTAAAAGCCACAATATATAGCCCCTCTTGTCACCGCCGTGACCTTCCTTTTTCCTCCTCCTCGCCCCTAGCTAATGTGTAGAGAAGGCCGGAGCTTGGATTATTGAAGAAAAGTTGGTAACACAGCAGACAACCTTCAGAAAGGAGCCCGGGGTCCCAAACACAAGGGCATAGGGTCCTCTCCTTGCATCACCTGCCTGGGTTTCACCTGAAGGAGAAGTGTGCTAACCCACATCTCCTTCTCTCTCTCTCTCTCTCTCTCTCTCTCTCTCTCTCTCTCTCTCTCTCTCTCTCTCCCCTCTCCCTCTCCCTCTCCCCCTCCCTCACTCTCGCTCTCTCATAAAGCCACAGTCTCACTATAGCTTTGGCTAGCTCGGAACTCCCTATGCACGCCCGGTTGTCCTGGAGCTCACAGCGATCGACCTGCCGCTGCATCCTGAGCGCTGGGAGGTCCAGCAGGCCCGGCCTCGGTTTCCTAGGAAGGGAGATGGGAGGCTGGTTTGGAGCATCTCCTCACCTGCAGCCTCACTGATACACAGAGACACTCAGTGGTAAAGCTTGGGTTTGGACCAGATCATTTTTTTCCCTCTAAAGTCCTCATTATTTTCAGCACATTACTCTTCCCATGAGTAGAAGAGAAGGCCAGTCCTCACTGTTAGCCGTGAGAGACAGACACTAGATCCAGATGCCCGTAGCTCACGGCAGCGCTCAGGCCAGCAAATATTTAAGAACATTTAGACTCAGGGTTCTTAAAGGAATATTAACATTGGAATAGAACTATAAACTGAAAACAAAGAGAAAAATGTAGACAAAAATCACCCTATGAGATCACTATTTAATTTCAGAACTGTTCTTATATTTTATGACTTAGTATTTTACACACCTACACGCAAGCACATCCATGTGTGCATATGCCGTGCTCTCTCTCTCTCTCTCTCTCTCTCTCTCTCTCTCTCTCTCTCTGATTTGGCATCTAGGGTTATGAAAAAATAACATTTATATACAGGGCTCAGAGCTCCAGTTCTACACTGGAAGTTTAAAAAAAAAAATCACACTGACAGCATGCTCTGTCTTTGGCACTCTGGTAGGAAAACCAAGGCTGCCTGCCAAGGCTACGGAGCCCCAAGAAAAAGGCTTCCTCTAGCCAGTTCAGATCTCTGAGGGGCTTGACTGACAGCATGCAAGGTGTGTGGGTTGTGGACAACAGAAGGAGCCCACCATGATCTTCCTCAACCCTGCTGCATGTGGCCTCTGTTAGTTAGAACAACTTTAAAAAAATGGTCTGAGGTGGAATCTCAGGGTTGTTTTGATTTGCATTTCCCTGATGACTAGTGATGTTGACCATTTCTGAAGGTGCTTCTCAGCCATCTGAAGTTCTTCAGGTGAAAATTCTTTGTTTAGCTCTGTACCCTATTTTTTAATAGGGTTATTTGGTTCTCTGGGGTCTAATTTCTTGAGTTCTTTGTATATATTGGATATTAGCCTTCTGTAGGATGTAGGGTTGGTGAAGATCTTTTCCCAAGTTTTTGGTTGCCATTTTGTCCTTTTGACAGTGTCCTTTGCCTTACAAAAACTTTGTAATTTTATGAGGTCCCATTTGTCAATTCTTGATCTTAGAGCATAAGCTATCGGTGTTCTGTTCAGGAACTTTTCCCCTGTGCCCATGTCCTCAAGGGTCTTCCCCAGTTTTTCTTTTCTTTTCTTTTCTTTTCTTTTCTTTTCTTTTCTTTTCTTTTCTTTTCTTTTCTTTTCTTTTCTTTTCTTTTCTTTTCTTTTCTTCTTTTCTTTTTTCTTTCCTTCCTTTCTTCCTTCCTTCCTTCCTTCCTTCCTTCCTTTCTTTCTTTCTTTCTTTCTTTCTTTCTTTCTTTCTTTCTTTCTTTCTTTCTTTCTTTCTTTCTTTGGTTTTTCGAGACAGGGTTTCTCTGTGTAGTCCTGGCTGTCCTGGAACTCACTCTGTAGACCAGGCTGGCCTCGAACTCAGAAATCCACCTGCCTCTGCCTCCCAAGTGCTGGGATTAAAGGTGTGTGCCACCACTGCCCGGCCCCAGTTTCTTTTCTATTAGTTTCAGTGTGTCTGGTTTTATGTGGAGGTCCTTGACCTACTTGGAGTTGAGCTTAGTACAAGGAGATAAGAATAAATCAATTCGCATCCTTCTGCATGCTGACCAGTTGAACCAGCACTATATGTTGAAAAGGCTATCTTTTTTCCACTGGATGTTTTCAGCTCCTTTGTCAAAGATCAAGTGACCATAGATGTGTGGGTTCATTTCTGGGTCCTCAATCCTATGCCATTGATCCACCTGCCTGTCACTGTACCAATACCACACAGTTTTTAACACTATCGCTCTGTAGTATTGCTTGAGGTCCGGCATACTGATTCCCCCAGAAGTTCTTTGACTGTTGAGAATAGTTTTAGCTATCCTGGATTTTTTGTTATTCCCGATGAATTTGAGAACTGCTCTTTCTAGCTCTATGAAGAATTGAGTTGGGATTTTGATGGGGATTGTATTGAATCTGTATATTGCTTTTGGCAAGATGGCCATTTTAACTATATTAATCCTGCCAATCCACGAGCATGGAAGATTTTTCCATTTTCTGAGGTCTTCTTCAATTTCCTTCTTCAGAGACCTGAAGTTCTTGTCATACAGATCTTTCACTTGTTTGGTTAGAGTCACACCAAGATACTTTATCACACCAGTCAGAATGGCTAAGATTAAAAACTCAGGAGACAGCAGGTGTTGGTGAGGATGTGGAGAAAGAGGAATACTCCTTCACTGCTGGTGGGATTGCAAGCTGGTACAACCACTCTGGAAATCAGTCTGGCAGTTCCTCAGAAAACTGGGCATGACACTTCTGGAGGACCCTGCTATACCACTCCTGGGCACATACCCAGAGGATTCCCCAGCATGCAATAAGGACATACCCTCTACTATGTTCATAGCAGCCTTATTTATAAAAGCCAGAAGCTGGAAAGAACCCAGATGTCCCCCAATGGAGGAATGGATACCGAAAATGTGGTATATTTACACAATGGAATACTACTCAGCAATTAAAAACAATGAATTCATGAAATTCTTAGGCAAATGGTTGGAACTGGAAAATATTATACTAAGTGAGGTAACTCATTCACAAAAGAACACACATGGAATGCAGTCACTGATAAGTGGATATTAGCCCAGAAGCTCTGAATACCCAAGACACAACTCACATATCAAATCATTCCCAAGAAGAAGGAAGGAGAGGACCCTGGTCCTGGAAAGGCTTGATGCAGCATTGTAGGGGATCACCAGGACAGAGAAGTGGGAGGGGGTTGATTGGGGAATGGGCAGAGGGAAGAGGGCTTATGGGACTTATGGGGAGGAGGGAACCAGGAAAGGGAAAATCATTTGGAATGTAAACAAAGAATATAGCAAATAATAAAAAGAAAAGAAAAGAAAAAAAAAAGGTTTGTTGAGTCCAAATCTTATGTAGCCCAGGCTGGCTTCCAATCACTCCATAGCCAAGAATGACCTATTTTTGCCTCAACTTCTTGAGTGCTGGGATTATAGACATGCCCAGTTTATGCCCTTCTGGGGATCAAACCCATGGCTTCTTGCAAGCTAGTGGCATCAGAATATTGGGGTATCTTTGAGAGTGAAGTCTTTCTTGGGGAACCAGGGTCCTGGAAACCTACTAGCCACCAAAGCTTCTCTGGACCAGGCCTGGGCTTTAAGGTCCTCTCTCAAACCAGAAGAATGAAAATCACAGCCCATGGATGGTGAGGGTTTTTTTGTTGTTGTTAAAATTTTTATTATAGATTCTTAGGTAGAAGTTTAAGAGGGAGAGGCAGGGCTACGAAGATGCCTCAGAGGCTAAGAGCATTGGATGCTCTTAAATAAAGAGGACCCAGCGCTCACATGGAGGCTCACAACCGTCTATACCTCTAGTCCCAGGGGGTCTAATTCTGCTTCTGGTCTTTGCAGGCACCAGACATGAATATGGTGCATGTTCATATACGCAGGAAAAACATTCATTCACATACAGTAAAATTTGAAAGAAAAAGAGGGAGAGCCATGCTATGTGAGTTAGTGACGGGGGTCAAGCAGCCTCGTGGCAGGGAGGGGAGTTTGTGAGAAAGAACAGGAAAGCCCAGGGAGGCAGAGAAACACACTCTGGTGCTGTCCAGTACCTGGAAGACAACGCAGAAGAAAGTCAAAAGCATAAGTATTCAAAAGAGCGGGAGGACTGTTTTAGTCAGTTTCTATTCCTGCACAAACATCATGACCAAGAAACAAGTTGGGGGAGGGGGGACGGTTTATTGAGCTTACACTTTCCACACAGCTGTTGATTACCAAAGGAAGTCAGGACTGGAACTCAAACAGGTCAGGAAGCAGGAGCTGAGGCAGAGGCCATGGGGGGATGTTACTTACTGGCTTGCTTCCCCTGGCTTGCTCAGCCTGCTCTCTTATAGAACCCAAGACTACCAGCCCAGAGATGGCACCACCCACAAGGGGCCCTCCCCCCTTGATCACTAATTGACAAAATGCCCCACAGCTGGATATCATGGAGGCACTTCCCCAACTGAAGCTCCTTTCTCTGTGGTAACTCCAGCCTGTGTCAAGTTAACACACAAAACTACCCAGTACAGGGGACCCCACAGAACCCCAGGCAGCTCATAGAGACTGTATGGGGCAAGTCAGGAATTCTGGGAAGGAAATCTCATTAAAGGGATAGTGATCCCTCCTGTCTGCTTAACACACGCCAGGTGAACCTACCTTCTCAGAGTGGTTCCTTAGCTAGGACCCGCTTTACTGGAATGACGTCTCTATTCAACACACAGAGTTTACTCTCTTAACCAGAAGGAAACAGTTTCTTTCTTTTTTTTTTTTTTTTTTTGGTTTTTTTTTTCGAGACAGGGTATAGCTGTTTTCAGACACACCAGAAGAGGGCATCAGATCTCTTTACGGATGGTTGTGAGCCACCATGTGGTTGCTGGGATTTGAACTCAGAAATCCGCCTGCCTCTGCCTCCCAAGTGCTGGGATTACAGGCGTGCGCCACCACGCCCGGCTAGGAAACAGTTTAATGGCTTATACTGTTACATGATACTAAGTAAGTATTCTACCAACCGACCTACATACCCACACTGCTTTTGTTGGTTTTGTTACAGAGTCTCACCCAGCACAGACTGGCCTCTAATTCACCATGCATCTGAAGACAGTCTTCCAACTCCGGATCCTCCTTCCTGGCCTCTCAAGTGTTGGGGTTACAGTTGTGCTTACCACTCAGGACTCTAATCAGAACTTCATTTGATTTTTGGGGGGTGGGGAGGGCAGGGTTTCACTGTCTGGGATTAAAGGTACAGACTACCATAGGCATTGTGCCTATTTGTGTGTTCGTTTACTGTGTTCATGCATGTCCTTGCAGGACGAAGGCGGAGGCCGCCTTTTCTCCTTCTACCTTTATGTGGGTTCTTGGGACTGACTGGGGTCACCAGACTTGTACTGCAAGCAGTTTTTCTGGCTGAGCCATCTCACTGCCTCGCTGGAACTTTAGAAAACGTAAACCCTCTCTTTTCTTTTAACCATGACGTTATGTCCTCACTGAAATTTCTTGTTTTACAGTTTTACCACAGGATGCTAAAGAAACATGTATCTATGTTGATTTTCTTTCTTTCTTTCTTTCTTTCTTTCTTTCTTTCTTCTCTCTCTCTCTCTCTCTCTCTCTCTTTCTTTCTTTCTTTTTTTTTTCTTTGAGACAGGGTTTCTCTGTGTAGTTCCAGCTGTCCTGGCACTCACTCTGTAGACCAGGCTGGCCTCGAACTCAGAAATCCACCTGCCTCTGCCTCCCAAGTGCTGGGATTAAAGGCGTGCGCAACCACCACCGGGCTCTATGTAGATTTTCAATCTGTTGCACTGATGTGTAGGCACTACAAGGCTATCCTAGCAGGTGGGTCTCTGGGAGGTTTACTCTGCTGTCCAGGGTGCTGACCCCTAAGCCGCGGCAAAGCAGCTTGCGACTCATGGGCTGGAGATGTGGCTCAGCAGGGAGAGCACTTTGCTAGCGTGCTTAAGTCCCTGAGTTCAATCCCCAGCACCCTACAATCCTGGTGCCGTGGCCCATACCTCTAATCCCAGCTCTCAGGACTAGAGGCAGGAGGATCAGGGGTTCAAGGTCATAATGCTTACTCTATATCAAAGAGCCCCTTCACAGGAGGCAGGCTACGCTCTGCCTGAGGCTTCTCCTGGGACAAACACCACATTTTGTATGCATACTTGCTTGCTCTCTCCCTCTCCCTCTCCCTCTCCCTCTCCCTCTCCCTCTCCCTCTCCCTCTCCTCCCTCTCCCTCTCTCTTTCTTGGATTAAAGGCATGTGCTCCGTGACATACCATGGTAGCAATCCCCGGTTTCAACCTTCCACTCCAGGAAGCCTTTCCAATTTGCTCTCAGTGGTCCTGCAGCAGCTCTGCCTTCAGGAGCTTGGGTGGCTCAGCACTGGTCTTTGCCGGTCCTCAAGTGCTTATTACAAGGGCTCAAACTGGCCTGTGCCTGCTGCAAGGCCGTACTGCCCCATGACCCCCACTCTGACCTCCTGTGCAGCTCAGGGTTTACAGTTCATCTCTCTGGAGCTGAATTCCTTAAAGAATTATGGTGTGGGCTTCTCCAAATCAGCCAGCTGCTGCCCCTCTGGGTAGAAATTCCAACAGCTACTCAGCTATCTGAAAAAAAAAAAAGGGACTCTGGAGGTTGATGCAGGAGATTGTGAATTTTATGCAACTATGGGCTACATGATGAGACGTCATCTTAACCTTTCTTCAACTCAGAGAGAGAGAAAGTGACTTATCCTTCCAGGATCAACCAGCAGCTGTGCCAACATTATCACCTTCTACTGTCTATACTTAGCTCACAGAAGGTGACATCAAGCTCCTAATGACCTTGGACAAGGCCCTTGATTACCAGAACACTAGGCACCTGGCTTCATGTGAAAAAAATTAATTCCAATAATAATGAGAATACAAAGATTAACTTTTTTTTATTTATTTTTTATTTTTTTGGATTTGGTTTTTTTGAGACAGGGTTTCTCTATATAGCTGTGGGTGTCCTGGAACTCACTCTGTAGACCAGGCTGGCCCCTGAACTCAGAAATCCACCTGCCTTTGCCTCCCAGAGTGCTGGGATTACAGGCGTGCGCCACCACCGCCCGACTAAGATTAACTTTTTTTTTACAGGGTTTCTCTGTGTAGCCCTGGCTGTCCTGGAACTCACTCTGTAGACCAGGCTGGCCTCGAACTCAGAAATCCGCCTGCCTCTGCCTCCCAAGTGGATTAACTTTTAATATATGTATATTTTAAAGATTTTTGAGCCAAGCGTGGTCACTGCACATCTTTAATGTATGTCCAGAGACAGATGGATTTCTGTGAGTTTGAGGACAGCCTGGCCTACATAGTCAGTCTCAGAAACAAAGATGTAGTTTTATTTATGAATATGTGAATACCTGCAGGTATGTTTGTGCCTGGTGCCTGAAGAAATGGAGTTACAGATAGTCATATCCTGTTAAGACATGGGTGGTGGGAATTGAATTCTAGCTCTCTACAACTCTCTTTCACACACACACACACACACACACACACACACACACACGTGCATGCCCCTTTTGAGACAAAGTGTCACCCAGGCAGGCTTTGAACTTGAAACTCTCTTGCATTTGTCTCAAAGTGTCATGAGGAGCTCATTCAAGTTCAGTGCAGATACACTGTTGCAGTGTTTTTAAAAAAGTTTTTGTGTGTACAGAGAGCAGAGGACAGTCCTTCCCTCCCACTGAGTGGAGGCGCATCTCTCAGTTCTGCTGTGTGCTCCAGCCTAGCCGGCTCTCCAGCATCTCTGAGACTGCGGCCATTCCTTCTATCTCATAGAAAGAGTGCTGGACCGCATGTAACAGCACCTCATCAAGTTTCTGATCCAGCTTTAAGGGTGGAACTCAGGCCCTCAGGCTTGGGATGGCTTTTCCCTCCCTCCCTCCCTGCCCCCCCTCCCCCTGCTCAGACAGATTCTTTGTATAGTCTTGAATGTCCTGGAACTTGCTCTGTAGATCAGAGATCTGCTTGCCTTTGTCTCCTGAATGCTGGGATCAAAAGCATGCACCTGGCTTGTCCCAACCTTTTTAACCTGTGATTGTCTGAGTTCCTTAATGTAAATGCTAGTGGTAGGAAGGTCCACTGTACTCTCCTTGATGTCACTATAGGGAGGATGCTTCTGAAAGAGTGTGGGTCTGTCCCCCACCTTAATACTTCAAATGTCCACTCTCAAATTCCTTAGGGCTGCCAGGCGAGGTGGTACATGCCTGTAATCCCAGCACTTGGGAGGCAGAGGCAGGCAGATATTTGAGGCCAGCCTGGTCTACAGAGTGAGTTCCAGGACAGCCAGGGCTACACAGAGAAACCCTGTCTCAAAAAAAAAAATTCCTTAGGGCTGATCCCAACAGCAGCTGGCTAATGAGCCACTCACCCCTACCATCCAAAGACATTGCGACCTGCAACCTTCTGATACCAGCACCTAGACCCAGCCTGAAGGAAGGGCGGCCACAGCAGTTTTGGTGGGGGTGAACCCTAGCACAGGGCCAGCAGCCAGAAACGTGTGCTCGTTACCACATGGAACCCAACTGATGAAACAGAAATTTAGAGATACACATTATAAAAACTTAAAGATTCAGCAGGCATGACAGTACATAGTTGTTATCCCAGAACTCTGAAAACAGAGGCAGGAGGATTATTGCAAGTTCAAGACCAGTTTGGGCTACATGGAAAGACTTCCCTTTTCATCCTAAAAAACAAAGAAAACCTGGGGCTGTGGCTCAGTTGATCAGTAGCTTAATTAGCACACTGGAAACCCTGGGTTCAACCCCAGGACTGTGTAAACGGGGCCCGTGCCTGTAATGTCTTGGGAAGTGGAATCATGAGAATCAGGAGATCAAGGTCAGCTTTGGCAATCCAAGTCTCTGCCACAACCAACCATACAAATAAACAAGCAAGCAAACTACCACCAGCACCACCAGCACCACCAGCACCACCAGCACCGTCAGTACCACCATCAACAGCATCAAACCATCAGCAAGAACGGTCCTGACTACAGAGGATCCACCGCAAACGTGCTTCCCCATGTCACCAAGTGGGCTGCTCGCCCCTAGAACTCATGTGGGATCACTTCTTTAATCTTAAAGGCCATTTTACACGCAAGGAAGAATGATAGAGATATGAAGCTTGCTCAGGACAGCAAGCCCTGAGTGGGCAGACCGAGGCTCCAAGCCAGCAGTCTATCTGAATTCCTCTCCTCCTGCACATAAGGGCTCTTAGCAGAATATTTTCAGGACAGGCAGAAACTGGAGTGGACAGCTAAGCCTTTAAGTTTCTGAGAGTCAACAGGCCCGGGAGGCTCCTCACTGTGTCCCTCTGCTCCCCTGCTTGGCTGGCACATTCCTAAGGCAAAGTGTCTACCCGTTTAGGAACTGTGCGAGTGGTGTCAGCTGGAATGGGAGGAGCTGGCTTGGGTGTTTCCTCTTTAACTCAGGGAACACAAAGTCCCCCTGGGCTTTGAGGCCCTGGTCCATCATGTTAAGGAAGGACTTGGTGAGCAGCTCTGAGTGTCAGTCAGACCTGAGGAATACCTTCTGGAACTTTATTTCAATTCTCAGTGTCTATATTAGCTATCTTTTAAAAAGTAGACAGCATCGTTGAAAATACAGTCTCAAAAGAATAGCTGATCCTGACTCCCTGAATCATCCCATCTCCTGTAACAGCAGGTGTCATAGGGAAGTACTTAGAAAGTACTGTCGGTGGCTGGGGACAAAGCTCAGGTGGTGGTAGGCTTGCCCTGGGTTTTGATTCCCAGCAATTCAGAAACTGGGTGTGGCTCATGCCTGTAATCCCAGCACTCAGGAGGTGGAGGCAGGGGGATCAGGATTTCAAAGTCATTCTTGGCTATTTAGCATGTTCAAGACCATCTTTGTCTACTTATCAAGTTGGAGATCAGTCTCAGCTACACGAGACCCTGCCTCAAAACAAAAACCACAAAGAAAACACATCAGGGTGTGGTGTGGTGTGTGTGTGTGTGTGTGTGTGTGTGTGTGTGTGTGTGAAGATGGCTGCTAGACACTTTGTTTCTTTATCATAATTCATTTATATGCTAAATGACACACCCTCCAATAGCAAGACAGTTGACATGCCCAGGACCATAAGAACCATAAAAGCAAGCAGATCCAGTGCTTGAATCCAGGGAAATCTTCACTTATTCTGGGAGAAGTTCTGACTGCCCTCCCTTCTGTGAGCACCCCCAGCCCTCGCCTTTGTGCATTGTAGACTCTGTAGACTCCATTCCTGTGTCCTCAGCAGGTGGAAACACCTGCATCCCTGCCTCTCCTATTCTTAGCATAAAATCGCGTGGAGCTTGGTATAGATCTCTGTGTAATCTTGAGAGGTGAAAATACCTGGTTTGGCCAAAAATTGATAACCTTTCTGCTTGGGAAACACTTGACGTCTTGCCAGTCTGCTCTTGCGGGCTGGGAAGAGCCCTGCATGCCTCTGGACAGACACCTTCTACAACATGTGGTAAAGGGTTTACATGGCCATCTTTAGTATCATAGTAGTTCAGGACAAGATGAAGGACTGCAGTACAATCAACCACCAGCCAGCTTTAATGCTGGGAAAGTGCCTTTCCCTGATGAGTCACTGCCCCCGCTAGCTATGATGTCAACACTTCCTTAAGTCCTCAGGGAAGACCGAAGCTGATCTGACACTCACTATGTAGCCAAGGTTACCCCGAACTCCTGATCCTCCCATCTCTGCCGTCCGTCCGTATGCTCCACTACACTCTGTGCAGACTTAGGTTTTAGGTGAGGACACTGTTGGCCCGAGTCTCAGTCTGGACCAGTTAAAGGGAGTCTGACTGACATGCCTGAGATTTGTTTCTTACAAGGATCCACTTTTTTTTTTAAGGTTTACTTATTATTTTAAACTTTATTGATTCCTTGTTGACTTACATGATGCCCCCCAATTCTACTCATCTCCCAATTCCTTCAAATCTGCCCTGTGCTCTTGCAAACTCCCCACAGAGAAAACAAACAGACCTCTCCATAGAAGCTGCCCTGTATCACCATGTGTCCCTCAGTAAACAGTTTAGCCCAAACAGCTTTTTGTTTGTTTGTTTGTTTGTTTGTTTTTTGCAAATGTTTATTGCAGTGAGTCACTGGTCTGGTTTGAGGCCTCTGGCTTCTGTTACACTGTCAATCCTGGATCCTTACTGGGACTCTTCTTAGATATCTTCCAGTTGCCCTGTGTCATGGAGATCCTGCAGCCTTGGTTCTGGAGGTCCGGCCCCTTCACGTGCTCTAGATAGAGTAGATAGAGTAGATGTTGAGGTGGGCCAGCTCAAAGCCCTAGATTTGGGCCTAGGCGGTAACCAAGTTGGTCAGCCTGAATGTCTCCCCACCCCAACTCACGCCCTTGGGACCACCTCTTCAGCACTGCCCCAGGGGTGGAGCCAGCTCTGCGGAGCCCTCAGAGTCAGCACAGCCCCAGGTGGCAGCCCAGACCAGGAATGTTCCCTTGGCCTTTAATGGTGCCATGGGCCGTGGACATTGACACAGGGTCCTGCTGCTGTGAAGCCACAGACCGGACACGGCCTCAGGGGACATCTCGGGCTGCTCCTCACTCTCCTCGGCTCTCCAGCTCCACCTCTCTTCATCCTGTACCCACCATCTGCCTCTCTTTCCTCTCTGGCTCTCACTGCTTACTTGCTCATCTTACAGGCTCCCAGGGACTCTTCCTCGTGGCACCAGGCAGGGCTCATCTTGGGAGTGTCCAGCCTGCCCATGCTGAGTGACTTTTTAAAAGAGTTTAAAGATTTTTTTTTTTTTTTTTTGATGTCTATCAGTGCTTTGCCTGTACGCACAGCTATCCGCTATGCGCATACAGTGCCCGTGGAGGCCAGAAGAGGGCATCCTGGAGCCAGAGCTGCAGATGGTTGTGAGCTGCCATGTGGGTGCTGGGAAGAGCAGCCAGTGCTCTGATCTGCTGAGCCCTCACTCCAGCCCTCTTTCCAGATAGTTGTGACTGGATCCTGAAATGGTGGTATAAAAAATACTGAGACCTTCCAGAGTGAGGATTTAGTTCCTGGCGTCTTCTGGGTCCATTTGAGGCTACCCTGAGGGCTGTCTCTGTCCCGGGAGAACAGAAGGAAGAAGTAACCTGCCTTCATGGGCTTAGGTAGTATCCCGGGTCAGCACATACTGATGAATTTACCGACACTCCTGTGCATTGGAACGCTATTCTGTGGAGCTGGGCTGTGGACACACATATTTTTGTTTGTTTTTGCTTTTGAAACAGGGTTTCTCTGTGTAGCCCTGGCTGCCATGGAACTCACTCTGTAGAACAGGCTGGCCTTGAGCTCACAGAACTGTGCCTGCCTCTGCCTCCCGAGTGCTGGGATCCATTTAGCTGTGAGGCCAGCGGTGGTACAGTGCTGCTTGCCACCCACGATGCTGTAGGTTTTGTCCTGGCCCTGCAAGGAGACAATATACATTTTTAAAAAACATATAATGTTAATATATGGTGTGTGTGTATGTGTGTGTGTGTGTGTGTGTGTGTGTGTGTGTGTTTGTGTATAGTGTATATGTGTAGGTATGGTTGTCCAGAGACCAGAAGAAGGTGTTCGAGTCCCCAGAGCTAGAGTTAGAGATGGTTGTGAATTGTCTGACATAAATGCTGGGAACTGAATTCAGGCCGTCCAAGAGCAGGAAGTGGTCTTAACTCCAGAGCCATCTCTCCAGCCTTGAAGAAAGGATTTCAAAACAGACAGGACAGAGGTCTGTGAGGTGACTCTATAGGTAGACACTTACCCTGTATGCCTGCTGACCTGAGTTCAGATCCAGAACCCACAGAAAGAAGGAGGAGACAGCTAACTCCACAGGGTTGTTCTTTGACCTCTAGGTATGTGTACTGCACAGCACAAACACCCTCTTCTCCAAACCACCCACAATCAAGAAGTGAAAAAAAAATTTTTTTGAGACAGGGTTTCTCTGTGTAGCCCTGGCTGTCCTGGAACTCACTCTGTAGACCAGGCTGGCCTCGAACTCAGAAATCTGTCTGCCTCTGCCTTCCAAGTGCTGGGATTACAGGCGTGTGCCATCACGCCCGGCTACGAAAAATTGTTTTTGTTTTTGTCATTTGAGACTGGGTTTCTCACTCTGTAGACCAGGCTGGCCAGGAACTTATAGATCCAGTTGCCTCTGCCTCCCAAGGGCTGGGATTACAGGCGTGCACGGGCTACTCTTTCAAAGCACCTGGATTTATTTTCCAGCACTCACATGGGAACTCACTACTTGTCTGCAACTCCAGTTCTAGGAGATTTGACTCACTCCTTTGGCCTCTGAGGTTACCAGGCATTCATGTGGTACACATACATACATACATACATATATACATACATACATACATACATACATACATACAGACAGACACACACACACACACACACACACACACACACACACACACGTATACTTTAAAAATCCCTTTACAAATTTAGAAGATTGAAAAAGTATGATAAAGTACAAAAGGAGAGAAAACACAAATCAAAGCATCATGAAACAGCATTTGTTGTAAATCTTATTTCAAAATAGAAAGATGAAGGATGGTTTGGTGGGAGGGGCCGCTCAGGAAAGCAGTCAATGTAACACGGCTTTGCTTTCATTTCCTGTTGCCAAGAAGGCTGAGAATCCTGGGAGTCAAACAGAAGTGTCTGCAGAAGCCTTCGGCTCCATGGAACAAAGCCTCATCTGTCTTGCCGTCTGAGCTTAGTTCTCTTGTGAATGTTCTGACAGCTTCATTCCCACCTCCCGATTTTATATCTGCGAATCACAACCTACAAAATACTCTTGAGCTATTTTCTAGCCTTCTTAGTAGTAATCAGGGAAGAAATAAACAACATTTAAAATGCACTAATGCAAATATATACACACAAGAATGTTTACTGTAATTTCAGAGATTGGAAACAAATGTTTATTAACTGAGGATGGCTCAGGCCAGAATGCTAATTTATTAATAATTGCTAAGAGAAGTGAAATACAGATGTGTGTATGTGTGTGTGTGTGTGTGTGTGTGTGTGTGTGTGTGAGAGAGAGAGAGAGAGAGAGAGAGAGAGAGAAAGAGAGAGAGAGAGAGAGCACAGAGAGACAGAGATCTGACATGAAAGGTTGTATGGGGGTGGGGAACAAGCTGCCAGGCCTGATGGCTCAAATTTGTATCCCTGGCACTGGGTATGCTGAATTGATAGCATTGCTTTGAGTTGGGGGCTAGCCTGGACTCACAATAAATTTGAGGCCAGCTGTGGCTGCAGAATAAAAACCGGTCCACCTTGCCCAAACCATACGAGTTAGAATCAGGCGGAGCTCTATGAATTTCAGACTCAACTCTATATAGTTACTGTGGGGTCAGCAGGACTACATAGTGAGACCCTGTCTCTAACCCAACTCCCTCTCAAAATAATGAACAACTAACAACCAGGCTAGAGGGCAGCTCACTGGGTCACGGCACTTGCTACCAAGTTTGGGGACTTGAATTTGATTCCTGGGACACACACGGTACAAGGAGATAATTGACTTCTGATCTCCAAGCATGGGCTGTGGCTTCTATTCTCCCCAAATCTCTTCCCTGGACTCCCACATGGGTTAGTAAATGTAATAAAACATTAAAAAAAAAAAAAACAACCCAAATATACACCAGAAAAAAACTAGTGGGAAAATCAGTGAACGGTCTAATCTCCAGGGAACAATGGCAAGTGTTTTAAGGTTTATCTCTGTGCAAGGACAACTGTGGTCACCTAGGCATGCACAGGGGCAGATGGCAGTGGGTGGGTGTAGGAGGTGCTGTTTCCCTGTTTTTTGATTTGGTCAATAAAGAAGGTGGACGATAAAGATAATTGCTGGGCCCCAGGAGGGTCCCAGGAGGAGGAAGAGCAGATGCAGGGAGGAAGAAGGGAGGATCGGGCCAACGCGTTGGAAGGAGAAGAATCCAGCAACCACGTAAGGCCTTGTGGTGGACAGAACCCGTGGCCTCTGCAAGTCACAATTTTTTTCTCTAGCTAGTTGTGATCCAAGTCTACAATATATTATTTTGTCATTAAAAGCCCACTCTTTTTATGCAGTCAGTGGTCATGGTGGTACCACAAAAAGACATAAAGCCTGTCCTGGTTGTCCGGGTGTGACAGCAACACAATCTAGGGTCATTTGAGACAAGGACCTTTCATTTGAGAAAATGCTTCCTTTGTAAAATTTCCCTAAAACATCTCAGACATTAAGAGCACTTACTAGCCGGCCGGGCGGCGGTGGTGGCGCACGCCTTTAATCCTAGCACTTGGGAGGCAGAGGCAGGTGGATTTCTGAGTTCAAGGCCAGCCTGGTCTACAGAGTGAGTTCCAGGACAGCCAGAGCTACACAGAGAAACCCTGTCTCGAAAAACCAAAAAAAAAAAAAAAAAAAAAAAAAAAAAAGAGCACTTACTACTCTTGCTGAGGACCTGGGTTTGGTCCACACTGGGCCCATCACAACCACCTGTAATTTCTCTTCTAGCCTGTGAGAACTGGATCATGTAGTACACACCCATACACTTAGGCACACTTACACATACAAATATACTCAGGCACACACACACACACACACACACACACACAGGTACATACACTGAGACATGCACATATACATACATACACTCAGGCCCCCACACACATATAAACTTACACTTAGGCACACACACACACATAAATACATACTCTTAGGCACACACACATACACTTAGGCACACACATATATACATAAATAAAGTCAGTCACACACATACATACACACACAAATACATAAACTCAGGCACACACGTATATACATGCACACACAAATATATACACTCAGGCACTCACACACACATATACAAATACATTCAGGTATACACACACATACTCACATGCACATATATACATACATACATACACTCAGGCACACACACATAACACATACACATATATACACTCAGGGACACGCATATACATACACATATACTCAAGCACACAGATACACACACACACACACACACACACACACACACAAGATTTACCTGTAGGCAAGTCTGTAGTGCTTTGGCTTGATAAATGATAGCTATGGGCGGGCCCAGCCCACTCTGGGAGCCGCCTACGATGGACTGGTATTTTATCAAAGCAGGCTGAGCAAGCCATGAGGAGAAAGTCAGTAAGCAGCCCTCGGGCACGGCCTCTGCATCAGCTCCTGCTCCAGCTCCTGCTCTGACTCCCCTCACTGGTGGATGGGACATGAGAGCTTCAAGCTCAGATCAACTCCCCCCTCAAGCTGTTTCCAGCCAGTGTTTTCCCAGCCACAGAAACCCTAAGACAAATCCTCCAAGTCAAGCCGGAAGTTGAATTTGGACCTTACTTAGTCCGGAGAGGGTAGAATTCTTTAAAAGAACAATGTAAAAAGTTAATTATATATACATTTATTTATGTGTGATCATGTGCATGTGTGTGTGATCATTAGATTAACCTTCAGAAGTTGGTTCTCTCCTTTCACTCATGTGAGGCTTGGCGGCAGGTCCCCTGAGCCGTCTTGCCAGCCCCAAAGGTAGGACTGTTGATTTGCAGGCATCTTCTTGGATGGTTACCTAGGGCTGAATTTCTTCCTAGTTTTGACTTTTTCTTTCCTATTTAAGAATAGGGACAGTTCAGTTTCTGCTCCACACTTTGTCTCTGTATCTCCTCCCATGGGTATTTTGTTCCCCCTTCTAAGAAGGACCAAAGTATTCATATTTTGGTCTTCCTTCTTCTTGAGCTTCATTTGGCCTGTTAAGGAAAGGCCATCCAGAGACTGCCCCACCTGGATCCATCCCATACAGTCACCAAACGCAGACACTACTGTGGATGCCAACAAGTGCTTGCTGACAGGAGCCTGATAAAGCTGTCTCCTGAGAGGCTCTGCCAGTGTCTGACAAATACAGAGGAGAATGCTCTCAGCCAACCATTGGATTGAGTACAAGGTCCCCAATGGAGTAGCTAGAGAAAGGACCCAAGGAGCTTGCAGCCCCATGGGAGGAACAACAATATCAACCAACCAGAGCTCCCGGGGAATAAACCACCAACCAAAGAGTACACACGGAGGGACCCATGGCTCCAGCTGCATATGGAGCAGAGGATGGTCTTGTTGGACATCAAAGGGAGGAGAGACCCTTGGCCCTGAGAAAGCTCAATGTCCCTGTGTAGGGAAATGCCAGGACAAGGAAGTGGGAGTGGGTGGGTTGGTGAGCAGAGGGGAGGGGATGGGATAGGGGGTTTTCAGAGGAGAAACCAGGAAAGGGGATAACATTTGAAATTTAAATAAAGAAAATATCTAATAAGAAAAAGAATAGGAACAGTTTCTATCAGTTTCTGTGAGGAAGGTTAATGGAAAATCTGTGAATCTTGGCAATGCTGTTCTTATCAAACCCTACAAGAACAATGGAAGGAGACCACAGCTGGTCTCTGAAAGGTGCTGGGACCATCTCCCCTGAGAAGCTGCGTGACTGGCCTCACACTGCTGCCTCTGAACACGAGCTGGCCAAACATGATAGGGCGATGCTTTCTAAGAAACAAAGTATGCCTGAGAAGGAACAGTCTAAAATGAACTTTAGTTATTAATGAATAAAAATCATTTTACTCTCTCTTAAAAATGGAAGCAGAAGCCCGGGATGGTGACCCACATTTCAATCGGATGTGTGATAGCCGAGTGGTTGTCCAGCCTGGCTTTGTGTGTTAGGGGAGGGTCGTGTTGTGAGGTAGAAGCAGCATGGGAGGGGGAGGGACTGAGCATGGAGCCGTTACTGAAACCCTTACCTAGCACGAGCAAGCTCTGTGTTCCCATCATACACCTGGAGTGGTGGGCCATCCCTGTAATCCCAGCGCTCAGGAGGTGGAGGCAGGAGGATAAGGTTCAGGCATGAGGCTATCTTCAGCTTTTTAGTGATTTAAGGGCCAGCCTGGGCTACAAAACAAAAATAAACACCAAAACATACCAAAAGAAAAACTGCTGGGAGGGGTGGTGCACGCCTTCGATCTCAGAAACTTCTGTTGGTAATTTCTTGTCCCGAGTCCCCAGTGCCGGCTGCTCCATTGCTTCTCCTGCTTTGCCCTCACTTTCCGCTCTTCACAGCTCCATGTGGAGCACAGCTTATACTTAGATCTGTCTCCCTGGCGGCAGGAATCTGTGTAAAATCCGCCTTGCCTCCTGCAGTGCCAGGCTCTCTGTCTCCTCGACATTAACACACACAGAGTTAGTATTAACTCACTCGGGCCAGGCAAACGTGGTGATGTGCTCTTAGACTCCTGGCACTTGGGAGGTAGAAACAGGGGGGTTGGGTCTGCAAGGTCATCCCTGACTACATGGCCAGTTTGGGGCCATCCCAGAACTGAAGCCAAGGCTCAGGTAAAGAGTTTTGATTCATTTACAAAGCCTTGGACTGAATCCCAATATCACCAAAACCAAATCAAAGCCAAAAAAATCCAAATGTGGAGAAAACCCTCATTGTTTCAGAGAGTAGGAAGTCCAGGCAGGGTACAGGTGGCTGGGACTTGCAGTTCAATGGCTCTCAGCATCAAGACTGGGCTGCAGCGCCTCCACGTGACAGGAATGGCAGAGTCTGCTTCCCAGTGGTCCTCTTGCCAGGCTAGTGGCAGGACATGTCTGCGTTTGCCACATGGGTCAGAATGGCGGCAAAGCGAGGAGGGAGCCCCAGACCCGCTGTTGGGGCCCTCACACGTGTGGCAGGACCGGGACATCATGGGCATGGCCACGGAAGGGAGGTGTCACTGGGGCCCATCTGGAAGGCCAGCTGCCAATGTCTTCAGTGGTAATTTGCGAGATCTCGGCAAGAAGCTCCCAGGATTGGAAGTATAGGTCAGGTTGTACTCCACGGGCTACGGCTCGGTGAGAGGAAGAGTTAATAGGCTCACAAAAGCACTTCTCACAGGATAACTCATCTGCCAGGCTCTGGCCCAAGTCCTAGACTGGGCCTGCTTCTTTATTTGGGGGGAGGGGCGGTGTTTACAGCAGCTGTCTGGGTCTCCCATCGCTTCTCCTCCCCACTTCAGAGGAAGTCGAGGAGATGGGCGAGGACATGGACTGGTGGCCCCTGTAGAGGTTGATTTGGATCAGTCCCGAAACGAAGGCACCAAGGACTTGGAAGATGCGAGCGAGGAAGTTGGCAGCCGGCCGTCCGTCAGGGAGCTGGGTCTAGCTTTGCTCCTTTGAGGAGCTCTGCACCTGATTAACAATTCTGCTCAAGGCAGATCAGGCTGCTGCAGCCTCTCCCCATTTAGGAGTGCCAGCGCTCTCCTTTTAGTACCCTGCTCCAGTGCCAACCCACCCTCACCCCCGGATTGTTCTTCGGGCAACTCGGAGTCCGGGATACATTCGGGTTGCTCCTGGGATGGCGGAAGAGGCTGACTCCCTTCAAGATCAGAGATAAGGAGAGACAAGGGCCATGAAGCTAGAGTGCTGGGCTGGCATTACAAGGTCCTGAGTTCAACCCCCAGCACCGCAGAAACCACACTTGGTGCCAGACGGCTATAATCTCAGCGCATGGGAGTTGGAGGAAAGGATCAGAAGTTCAAAGCCATCCTCAGATATACACTGAGTTTGAGGCTAGCTTGGGCTACATGAAATCTTGTCTCAACAAAACACAAAACAAATGAATAAACCAACACAAGGCTTACAGGCCCTTAACTCTTGAGGGTCTCTTGTCTTCCTCAGTAGATTTTATTCTGAGTAAATTTTCTTTCAGGAGACAATCCTTGTTTCTGTTTAGGCTTCACCAGAAGGAGAGAAGCAGTCAACGCGGCAGCCAGCCGGAGGTGGCCTAGGGCTGCTGGTGTTAAAACGCAGACACCACAGCCCTGAGTCTACCATCCCCGGGGAAGGGTGCTCCCTCTTCCCTGAGTCCTGTCCCTTTCCTCACTCGGGCTTTTCCAATGACACCAAATCCTTGGGCCAACTCTAGTTACAGCTGGCACTTAGATGGAACACACGTTTCTTTTCTATTTCTTCCTTTCTGGTAAGGGAAAGGCTTTAAAATTCTGTTTATTATTATTTTTTAGAGATTTATTTTTATTTTATGTGTATGCATGCTTTGCCTTCACGAGTATAGATACACTTGTGTCTGTACCTGTGCCCGGAAGAAGGCGCCAAAGCCCTAGAACGGAGTTAAGGACAGCTGACATGTAGGTACTAGGAACTGAGCCAAGGGTTTCTCCAGTCACACTTACTTATTTTAGTGTGTGTGTGTGTGTGTGCACTGTGGAGGGCATGTGGGCCACAGCATGCTCATGGAGGTCAGAGGTCAGCTCTGTGGAGTTAAGGTCATTCGGTTTCAGGAGCTGAGCTCAGACTGACAAGTTTGCATAGCGAATGCCCTCACTCACTGAGCCATTGCCACCACGGCGCCAGAACAGACTTGTAAAATCATCGGTTAGTTATCTGAAAAACTGCTTTCTTGTTTGGCAGTGGTCCAAACGAGCCTTAAGCCAAACAGGTTCATTCCAGTACTCGAGGCGCAGGGGGCAGTGGGCAGGGGGCGAGCCCTGTCCACCTGTCCTTCCGGCACCGCCCCACCACTTCCGCCCACTCTCCTCTTGGCTCGGCCTGTGCTTCCTGTCTCTCAGTCCTCCCGCTTTCCTCTGCCTGCTTCCAAGTGGTTCTCTATTGAGCTGAAGTCCAAGGCTCTCCCTCGGGGAACACAGATCACGGTGGGCTCCTGGGCCGTAGCTGCCAAGGCCCCGGTGGCAGCCCGGGCCCGGCACAATGGGCCTTTATGCCTGGCTGGCACTCCCTCCTGGCCCCATCTGCCCCATGCTCTGGTTTTCCTTGGTCTTCAGGATTTTTTTTTCCCCGTTGACTTAGTCATTACAGAACAGGGAATGGGAGGAAGGGCTCTGGAGCAGAGGAGCAAAGACTTTGCTGCCGGCCCGGTATGACGTCACCAGGGGTCACCAGTCACAAAGGGCAGAGGCTGCTTTCCTGGTCAGAGACAGAGATAGGCTGTCTCCTCCCCTCTCCTCTCCTCCCCTCTCCTCTCCTCTCCCCTCCCTTCCCCTCCCCTCCCCCTCCCTGTCATATCACGTACCCCAATCCAATCCAAACAAAACCACCTTACTGAGGAAGCTGGTCACACCCTTTTGCCCAAACAGCTTCGCATGCAAACTTTCACTGCAGCGAGTCATGGGTCTGGCTCGAGGCCTCTGGCTTCTGCTACACTGTCAATCCTGGATCCTCGCCAGGCCCCCTCTTATCCTCTCGTTGCCCTGTGTCATGGAGATCCTGCGGCTTTAGTTTTGCAGGTCCGTCCGGCCCCTTCACGGGCTCCAGCAGTTCATAGAGGGGGTGGATGTTGGGGGTGGGCCAGCTCAAAGCTCTCCGTCCGGGCCTGGGTATTAGCTGAGTTGGTCAGACCAGCAGGTATCCCATGCTCTTCTGCACCCCTGCTACCGGGCTAGCTCTGCCCTGGCAAGGGGCGGGGCCGGCGCCTCAGTGCTTCTGCAGGCAAGGGGCGTGGCCAGGTCTACTGCTCTCACACCCTTGGGAGCCAGCTCTCCTACCCTGCCCAGGTGTGCGGAGCGGGTGGAGGGGCAATGGGGGAGGTTGGTGGGGCAGCTCTCCCGTGCTCATGCACGGGGCAATCCATGTCCCCTGCCACCAGGGCCAGCTCTACCGTGCTGCCCTGGTGAGGTGTGGAGGCCTGAAACTCCTGATCCCTAACAAGTCTAGGACAGGTTTTTTTCCCCTCTCCTCCCTTCTCCCCTTCTTTCCTTTCTTTTCACTATGTAGCACAGGCTGGCCTCCAACTAATGCCTCAGTCTCCTGAGAATTGGCATTACAGGGAAGAGTCACCAAACCCACGTCCCACCAGCCTAGGAAGTTTCTAAAATTCCCAGAAGTGGAGAGTGGAGGAGGTCACAGTTAACCGCCAGCATAGGAGTGGACATCACTTACTCAGGAGGACATCGTGGGCTAGCAAGGGTGTCGGAGAGCCCCTGCTGGGCACAGCTGCTCCACAGTACAAGACGCTTTGTGTGACTGGACTCCATGCTGAGTTCTCATATGTCCTGGAGAAGACGCAGAAGTCGGCAGGAACAAGGGCCACCAGACCGAGGACAGGTTCACTGCCACTCGGTCTCCCCCTCATCACAAGCGCCTGTTTGAGGGTGCAGGTGGTGGAGGCTGGAGGGGATGGGTGTGGGAGGCTTGTATCCACTGCCGTTGCCGGCCTGTGGAGGAGGGCAGTGGGAGTCCATGTCCAGGTTCAAGGGATGCTGACCAGGACCATCGAGAATGCGGATGTAACCAAAACTATCACCACTTCCACACATGGGTTCTTTTTCTCCTGGAGCTGGAGTTAGTGGCAGTTCTGAGCTGCCATATAGGTGCTGGGAATTGAACCAGGGTACTTTGGAAGAGCAGCTAGTGCTCTTAACTGCTGAGCCGTCCGTCTTGTGGGCTCTAACCCAGTCTGGGAGCTAACATTGCTGGGCTCCTGTAGGCTGTAGGTGGGTTTCGTGTTGATTAGCACCTGTGTGCTGGTGTGCAGTAAAACATAAACCAGTGTAGGAAGCCACTCTCACCATTGCAAGATGGCGCCCATTTCCTGTGATGAGTCAGCGCTGTGCTGTTGTTACTCCACTCCTCGCCCTACTGGGCATGCGTGAGTAGAGGTTTGGCGGGCCGCGGCTCAGTCCCAGAGCATGCTAATGAGGCATCGTGGCGTGCACCAATCAGGTAGAAACACGTCCAGCCTGGGCCTATTTAAGCAGCACTGTTCCTTCTTTCTGGGTCTTTCGCCTCTGCAATCAACCCCGCAATAAACGTCTGTGGAAGGATCCTGATTGTTTCGTGTCATTCTTGCTGGTGAGATAGACACGACCGACAACCCAGGGCATCATGGGATGGTACGCCTGCAGTCCCGGCTCTGGGAGGCTTAGGATGAAAGGATCGCCTCAGGTTCCAGGCCAGCCTGGGCTAAAAATAATAAGGCCCTGACACAAACAAGTGAACAGCCAAGAGGCTCTGGAGTTCAAAGCCAACCTCATTTGCATGGTGAATTTGAGACAAAGCTGAGGTCCTGTCTTAAAAAAACAAAACAACAACAAAAAAAGTAAAGCCGTGGTGGCACATGCCTGTAATCCCAGCACTTGGGAGGCAGAGGCAGGCAGATTTCTGAGTTCGAGGCCAGCGTGGTCTGCAGAGTGAGTTCCAGGACAGCCAGGACCACACAGAGAAACCCTGTCTCGAAAAACAAAAAACAAAACAAAACAAAAAAATGTATGCTGGGATACAGCACACCTCTAAGCCCAGCTCAGGAGGCAGAGGTAAACCAGTTTCCATGAGTTCAATGCCAGCCTGGTCTGCACAGCGAGTTCTAGGGTGGCTGGAAATACACAGTGAGGCTCTGTAAAGAGAGGAAGAGGGAGGAGAAGAGGGAGGAGGAGGAGAGAGAGAATGGGAGGGAGAAGGAGAGGATGAGAGAGAGGGGGGGAGGAGGAAAGAAGGAAGGAGGGAGAGAGGGAGAGGTCAGCTCAGAATCTTTGGAAAATTCCACCCCTCCCTACTAGAAGAGAGACCAAGAAGCCTGTAGGCACCCCCCCCACCCCCAGAAGGGAGAGACCCTTTACATTTCTCAGAAAGACCACAGGGAGGACAGACCATTGGACACCCACATTTGCTCGAAACCCTGTCTCAAAAAACAAGGGAAGCATTTGCTGCCTCATTCCCCAAGACCAATCAGGTTTTGTTGTTGTTTTTTTGTTTTTTTTAATTTGGTTTTCCGAGACAGGGTTTCTCTATGTAGCTCTGGCTGTCCTGGAACTCACTTTGTAGACCAGGCTGGCCTCGAACTCAGAAATCCACCTGCCTCTGCCTCCCAAGTGCTGGGATTAAAGGCGTGTGCCCCCGCAGGACCAATCAGTTTAAAAGTCACGCTGTTCTTCTGCCAAGCATGTTGTGCCTAGTTGCTGATGCTCTACTCCGCCCCTGAAAATTGTACAAAAACTTTCTGAACAGGCCGCCTGGGGGTTGCTGCCTTTCCTTCCGGTGCAGGACGAGCCCAGCATGCTGGAACAATAAATTCCTCTTGCTTTTGCATTGATCCCCGGCTCCATGTTGTTTACTTGGGGGAAGAAGGGGGGTCCCCGGTAGCTAAGTCTCAAGTCTTACAAGAGAAAGAAAAAGCTCCTCATTGTGTCACTCCCAGGAGGCTGAGGCAGAAGGATCACTCTGGGTGTAAGACCAGCCTAATTACAGTGAGCTCCAGTACACTCATTGTACAGAGTTAGACCACATGGGCTATAGTGTGAAACCTAAAAAATAAAAAATAAAAATAAAAAATAAAAAATAAAAAATGCATGTATACACAGCTTGAATTATATTTTATTTATACAGTAGTACCCATGAGGTCAGAGGGTCACTTGTAGGAGTGTTCTTTCTCCTTCCAACATTTGGGTTTCTGGGGATAAACTTTGTCAGACTTGATGGCAAGTTCTGTCTTGAAGGGCCTATTTAGATACACCAGCCTTAGCAGCTGACCAGACGCTTCTGGACATCCCTTAATCCTCCAGATATGTGTGCTCTGGGTCCTCCCTGGCGTCACCTTGAACTTGTTATCTGTTGTAGCTAAGGTCGCAACGTGTTTCTGTGCTCACTTGTGTCTGTTGTCACATTTTAAAGCATGACCCCAGGTAGGCCAGGGGCCCCAGTGTGCACTGGCAGGCATGCTTACCTGTGTAACAGCTGCTGAAGGTCTGATTCAAAGGCGGAGAGTGAGCACTGGTCAGGCTCCTAGACTGACTTCACACTCCACTAATTACCCAGCCCAGGCCCTCCCGCTGGGAATGCTCCGGAAACTGAAGTCACACAAAATGTCCCAGTTCCCACTAGTGCCACACACATGCCTTCCTTTCAGAAAGCAGCAAATTCACTTAAAAATAATTCAGAAACGATTGATGGGATTTTGGAATTGTACTGAAAAATATGACCTTATTAGTAAGTCATGAGTCAGGGCCGGGCTGTTAGACGGATGCGTCTGCGTAATTAGAAGGCAGGGCAGGGAGAGCTAATAATGGCAGGGATTAAAAAATTAAAATACTTTC
Organism: Apodemus agrarius; assembly: GCA_964023405.1. Lineage (NCBI taxonomy): Eukaryota > Metazoa > Chordata > Mammalia > Rodentia > Muridae > Apodemus > Apodemus agrarius. Next base: position 5,533,404 of record OZ030006.1, on the reverse strand, counting down.
CCTTTATACTTTCTAGGCTTCACTGACATTCTCCTTTTGCAAAATTCGGAAACAGGTCGAGTTCAGGAAGGCCTTATCTACAGATGGAGTGAGGGGCGCAGAACAGGCACCCAGAGTTGTTCTTGCTTTGTGGAGTGTGAGAGTGGATCAAACGCTCGCTGGATTTGCCATGCACAGGTGATGTTTTTTGAAGGTATTTACCACCTTGCAGACAGATCACAGAAAAAAGAAAGTGCACATTTATTTTAACCATTCATTATTACTATTATTGTTATTTGAGACAGCACACAGTAGCCCAGGTTGGCCTCAAACCTGTGACAGTCCTAAACAAATGAACCTAGAGCTAGCTAGGAACCTGGCTCACAGGCTAACAATGCTTCTTGTGGAAGCTGGGCAGCCTGAGTTTAATCCTCTAAACCCGAGTAAGTTGCCCATTGCACTAGTTCACACTGCAATCCCAGAAGGCCTCCGAGCAAGGAGGGAGGTGGAGACAGGACTCACCCAGGAGAAACAACTCCACCTCAAAACAATATGGAGGATCTGGAGAGATGGCTCATCCATTAAAACAATTGTTCTTTTGGAAGAAGTAGGTTCAGTCACCAGTACCCACATGGCAGGACTCATCTGATGCACGTTCACATACATAAAATAAATCTAAGGATGTTCTCTCTCTCTCTCTCTCTCTCTCTCTCTCTCTCTCTCTCTCTCTCTCTCTCCCTCTCAGACAGGATCCTACAGCTTGGCTGTCCTCAAACTCACCTCCTGCTTTTTCCTGAGTGCTGGGATCACGACATGTCCACCATGCCTTGCTTAATCTTTATCAAATAACTTAATTTTTGTCTTTATTCACTTTCTCTATTTTGTTTTTCTTTCTATTTCAGTGATTCATGATTTTCTTCTACTCCATTCTGCATTTTCTGATCCTCCTGTTGTAACTTTTGAGGCATGAACTTTCTTCTTTAACGCAGTACTTACAGTTGGATATTTCTCCCCTCAAATGCTTTGGCTGCATCTCTTGGTCTTATGTGGGGTTAAAGGGAACGTCCTGGGAACACAGGCACACACACATGATCATTGTTTTTATATATATATATATATATATATATATATATATATATATACATATATCTCACATATATATGATTATATATATAATCATCATTTTATATACATATACATATATATGTGTGTGTATATATATCTCTATATATCTATAAATAAAGACTGGGTCTCAGCCGGGCGGTGGTGGTGCACGCCTTTAATTCCAGCACTTGGGAGGCAGAGGCAGGCGGATTTCTGAGTTCGAGGCCAGTCTGGTCTACAGAGTGAGTTCCAGGACAGCCAGGGCTACACAGAGAAACCCTGTCTTGAAACACCCCCCTCCAAAAAAAAAAAAAAAAAAAAGAAAAGAAAAAGACTGGTTCTCACTATCAGCCCTGAATGGGCCAGACCAGGATGGTCTGGAACTCACAGAGATCTGCCTACCTCTGCCTCCCAAGTGCTGGGATTAAAGGCATGTGCCACTGTGCCTAGTTGGCCTGACTCCCTTTTTTGATACAAGGTCTTGTCTAGTTCAGGTTGGCCTGGAAATTTCTGTGTAGACCAAGGTAGTTTCTAATTCAACATTCTCTGGCTTCTGCTTCCCCAGAGCATGTGCTACCACACCTGGGTTCAGTTCGGTGGGATTTGATATCTCCTTTCCTCCTCAGGCACCAGGCACTTCCATGGTGCACGGACATGCAGGCAAAACAATCATTTGTGTGAAAGAAAAGTTAAAAATCTAAAACAAGTCATTTCTTCAATCTAGACGTTGTGAGGCTCCGATTCTGTTCTGTATTTATCTGCCAATGACATGGTCTGCCCTGGCCAGCGCTCCTGTGCTGCGCAGTACACTAAGGGAAGTGTACCTCAGGTAACCTGTCAATCCACGCCTGCTCGTTCCACTCTGAGGAAGCACTGAGGGAGGAAGATCACACTTGAGTCTCTCTGATAAATAGCATCAGGGTGGATCTCATAAGGTCCAGGCCATATTCCCGCTGATCCTCTCGTTAATAACAGCTCCCCCGTTGGTCCCAATCACTGGGAAATACTGACAGAGGGCAGTCTGAACCCCACCTCAGCATAGCTTCCAAGTTGGGGAGCTGTGTGTTCTGCGAGGTGCGCTTGGAGGGCCTCTTTTGCCCTTGGCAGGCTAGGCAGGCTTGGACCCTTTACCCACTCCAGAGGGTCTGCACCATGTTTGCCTCCGGGGCTGGGAGCCACGGGGAGTCAGTGTGAGCCACCGCCCTCCTGGTACTAGTGGGGCCTTCCAGCAGGTGGGAACGGTCATCACTTCTTTCCTTCGCTTGAAACACAGGGTGGAAGGGAAGCTGTGCACTCCGGCCGGCCGAGCACTGCAATCATCCAGATGGCTCACAATCTTTTTGTATTCCTTGTTGTATTTGTAATCTGCCTGACATTTTTTTTTGAGACAATCTATTTCTCGAGTTTTGGGGGTTCAGAAACAAAGGCAGCCAAACATTTGCCTTGTTGAGTGCAGTGGAACTGTGTAGAACCATTCCCAGGGATTTTGCATCTAAAAAATGGCAGTTGGAGAATTCAAATTTTATCTTCCGTGGCTTCAAGCGTGCTCTCCCTTCCTCCCATTTCTCTTCCCGTCTGTGTGGTGTGAGTGGAAATTGGCACCAGGTGTCTCCTCCCCGCCCTCTCCACTTCATCGAGGCAGGGTCTCTCTAGAAGCCCAAGCTCGAGATAGCCAGTTTGCCTTTGGAGCCCATCTTTGCCTCCTGAGGGTTGCTGGGATCAAAGGTGGCTGTCATGCCTGCCTACCTTTTGTGTTGGTTCTGCAAATCCAAACTTTAGTCTTTACACTTGCACGGTAAGTGATTTATCCACTGAGCCCAAATTTTAGCAGGCAGTATAGATGTATCACTGTAGCTCATCAAGAGTTCAAGGCTAGCCTCAGCCACACACAGTGAGTTAGAGATTAGTCTGGGGTAAGTGAGTCTTGCCCCAAAATAAGTAAATGAATTCCCCCACTCCCAAAAACCCCTACTTTTAGACTGTGCTATTGTCTAAACTGGAAGACGTGGCTACAATATTATCTGGATTATTTATCTCTGTGGCAGGGAACTGCCTGTAACTCCTGCACTAAGGAGGCAGAGGCAGAGGCAGAGGCAGAGGCAGAGGCAGAGGCAGAGGCAGAGGCAGAGGCAGGATTGGTGGCAAGCTTGAGACTCTACACCAAGAGACTTGGCCATTAACAAAAACCAACCAAACAAAGGAAACAAATGATCCTTACAGAATTAATAGCTGAGAACCCTAGGTGGAGGAAGTCTTTCTGGACACCAGGGTAGGGGAGCGTGGGAGCGTGGTGCAGGGGTGCAGGGGTACTGTGGATACTAAGTCATGTCACATGACCTTTCCCTTATTTGGAGGAGGCTACGAGGTAAACTAAGGTAGGGCATCTCTGGCCTTTTGAAGACCACACCCACACTCCAGCAATCACAGCAGAGAGCATTCTGGGTTTACTAGGAAAAAAAGCTGGATTTTGTTAAGGACCTTTGGTCTTGACAGCAAAACACTCTCTCATCCTCCCTGGGGGTAGTCAATTGTAGAAGGAGCTTTCTGGGGGAGGGCCCCTCCCTAAAGGCTTCCAGGAAACAGAGAGAGGAAAATCCCTGGATAATCTAATTGTTAAAGTGGTTACACACAAGTTAAAAATTTCTCAGACATCTGACCTGTCTGTTTGACTTATATTTGTAATGGAATTGTTACTATTTGTTTAATTTTAATGTTTTATTCCTGTGTGTGTGTGTGTGTGTGTGTGGTATGTCATGTGTGCATGTGTGTATGTGTGTGGTGTGTCATGTGTGTGCATGTGTGTGGTGTGAGGTGTGTGTGTGGGGTGTATGGTGTGTGTGTGCATGTGTGTGTGTGCATGTATGTGGTGTGTGGTATGTGTGCATGTGTGGTGTGTGTGCACGTGAGCGAGCATGGCATGTGTGTAGAAGCCAGAGGACAACGTGTGAGTTGGGTCTCTTTCCACTGTGTGGGTGCTGGAGCCTGGACATAGGTCACTGGGCTTGACAGCAAGTGCCTCTAACAGCTGAGCCATCTCATTAGACTTTAGCTTGTGTTCATTGCACATGGGCCTGGAATCATTATGTGTCTCGGACTGGCCCCAAAGTTGTGGCAAACCTGCCTCAGCCTCTGGAGTGCTGAGATAGTAGTCAAGCCCATTTTAACGCTACAGTCTTCGTGTTGCTTCCAGCAGCTGCTCTGTCAGGGCTACAGCAGCATGCACAGTGGGTGGATGGGTGTCTCAGGAAGAACAGGCAGGAACGTCCTTTCGAACAACTCAGCGGGGAGGCCTGAGCCAAGCACCCTCTTTCTCTGGGGTACATCTGTGAATTTCTTCTAGGGCTGAGACCTAGCTCACTAGAGAGCTTGCATAGAGAAGTGAGTCCCAGGTTCAATCTCATTGTCCCAAAGTAATAGCTTGATTAAAAAATAAAGTAGGGAGCCGGGCGTGGTGGCACACGCCTGTAATCCCAGCACTTGGGAGGCAGAGGCAGGCGGATTTCTGAGTTCGAGGCCAGCCTGGTCTACAGAGTGAGTTCCAGGACAGCCAGGGCTATACGGAGAAACCCTGTCTCGGAAAAAAAAAAAACATAAAACAAAAAACAAAAATAAAGTAGGCTGGCTATAGTGGCACACACCTTTAATCCTTGCTCTCAGGAGACACAGGCAAGGAGATCTCTATGAGTTCGAGGTCAGTCTTACCTACAGAGTAAAGCTCTGGGCCTCCAAGAGCTACAGTGAGGCCTTGATACCCCCACCCCCAAGAAAAAAACAAAGCCAGAAATAATGAGGTGAGTATGGGCACTCCTTATCTCAGCTTACTTAGAAGGTGAAGAGTAGCTGGGCCATGGTGCCAGAGGTAGGTAGATCTATGAGTTTGTGGCCAGCCTGGGCTACAGAGCGAGTCTCAGGAAGACCAGTCGTAGCTGCATAGTGAGCTCAGGGTCAGCGTCAGCTACATAGTGAGTCCAAGGCCTGCCTAGTCCTACATGAGACTCTATTAAAAACTAAGACAAAAGACTAAGGAAGAACTTAGAATAGTAGTTTTATCCAAAGTTATCACTGTCACTTTGAGGTTAGGGTGTCACAAAGGCTTTGCTGAGGAGTCTCCTGTAGAATGGATGGCCTGGGGGTGGGGGTGGGGGTGGGGGTGGGGGTGGGGGTGGGGCTGGGGGCGGGGCAGTCTTCCTCAGGACTGGCAATATGCATATGGAGTAGGACTCTCTGAGTAGGAGAACAGTCTGCAGTTTTGTTTATTACAAAGTGTGACCGTTATAGATGATTCCATCCTAATGTAAGAAGTATCTCCTAAACACCCCTGGGAGCTGGGGGCTGGGGCTGGGGTGGAGGCTGGGGACTGGCTGCTGCTGCAGAAGCAGGCGTCCTGGTAGCCGTGGCCTGGGTGCTAGGACAGAAGGCTTCCTTCCGGCCCTCCAGACGCGGTACATGCCAGTATTCCCAGCTCGTTAGCTGCTGGCCAGCTGCCAGGCCTCCGCCCTCTGCAAGCCCCACATGCTCCCTGGGAACTGTAGGGTGTCCAAGAAGAGGGGAGCACTCACGTTCAGGGTGCTCCAGCCACCCTGACCCTGGACTCTCCTCTGGGATTTCTGGGTTTTTGTTGTTGTTGTTTGTTTTTTTGTTTGTTTTTGGTATTTTCGAGACAGGGTTTCTCTGTATAGCCCTGGCTGTCCTGGAACTCACTCTGTAGACCAGGCTGGCCTCAAACTCAGAATTCTGCCTGCCTCTGCCTCCCAGAGTGCTGGGATTACAGGTGTGTGCCACCACCGCCTGGCTTCCTCTGGGATTTCAAAGCTCTCTCTGGCTACTACTGTTGAAATAATTTTCTATCAGCCTGAAAAATAATTTTTAAAAGCCAGGTGATTTATTTGCGGAAATAGCAAGATTAATTAGTTGAAAATAATCTCATTTTCTATGAACATAGGTGGTTAATCGTCTAGTCCACGGTTAAGGCACAGATCCAGACAACTAAACAGAGATATGAAATGCCAGCTACACCCCTCCACCGTGACTTCTCAGTGGGGTCACGGTACATGGTGACCGTTCCTGGATTCAGGGTCAGCCTTGATTGTCAGGGCTTGATGGTGATGTGGCTATACTCACATAATGAGCCCACCTCAAGGAGGTGGTTGCCCAAAGTCAGACCTGGAGAATTCATAAGCTGCACTGGGGTTCACTGTGAAGCACCCCACAGCTGAGCCCCAGCCCTAGGGAGCACTGGGCACAGAGCTGTATCTGTGGTGTTACAAAGCTCAACCCAATGCCCTTCCTCACACACTGACACCAAGAGGGACCCTACTTTCCTGTACCCGCAACCCCCACCTTTGTTGTTTTGAAGCAGAGTTTCACTATGTAGCACAGGCTGGCTTCAGACTCAAAATCCTCCTGCCTCAGTCTCTTTAAATACTGGGATTACAGGCTGTGCCTTTAACCTCAGCCTTCTCCTTCATTTTGATCTGAGCATCTAATGTGAAAATGTCAGCAGGGAAGAAAGCAAACAGCCCTCCTCCCTAGACCTGTCCCCTAGAGAGTGACATAAGATGAAAATTGTCCTAACCACACTCATCACTACGGCCCAGGGCCCCAGGCCCTCTGGGGCAGGCAACTGTACCTCTGGTAAACAAGAGCAAACCCAGAAACATTTCCAGACTAATCTGAAACACTGAAGGTAAGCAGTTAGCAGAGTCCGCACTCCCCACAGTGGCCTGCAGTTAGCAGAGTCCACACTCCCCGCAATGACCTGTAGTTAGCAGAGTCCGCACTCCCCGCAATGGCCTGCAGCTGCAGCCTGGCCCTTCCGTGTCTCTCAGCCTGCAAGATGAGAACTCTCAGCCTTGAGTTTGCACAGTGCCATGTTTTCAGAATTCCTCCCTGAACTCACTATGCAGCTATGGCTAGCCTTGCACTCACTATGCAGCTATGGCTGGCCTTAAACTTGCCAAGCGGCGCTCTGACTCCCAAGTGCTGGGACCATAACCGTGTACCACCAAGCCCAACATCTTCCAGTCTTGTCAGACTTGACAAGCAAAGATTTACTTAGCGAGGCCTAGAATTTGGATGTATGTAATCCCAGACCCTAAGGAGACTGATCCAGAAGGATTGTGATGTCAAGACCTGCCTGAGCTACAGAGTGAATTCAAGACCAGCCTAGGCCACTCAATGACTCTACTTCAAAATTAAATTTAAAAGGCGGACTGAACAAAAAGGCCTGGGGTGGGCGCTGAGATTTCTTGGGGCGTCAGGTACTTGCTGAGCAAATGTGACAACCCGAGTCTGACTGACTCCAGGCAGAAGGAGAGGCCAGAGAGGAAGCAACAAATTCAAAGCCACAAAGTCAAACACTGAAAGGGCTCACAGCATGGCTCCATAGTCAACAACTTGCCCGAATGTGTGGGGCTCTGGTTCCCCCAAAGGACTGGGGCGGGAGGAAAAACCCAACCTTTCCTTGTTTGTTTAAGATAAGGGCTGGGGTTATTTAGATAGCTTAGTAGGTTAAGGTATTTGCCACCCAGCCTGAAGGCCAGAGGGATTCCTGGAACCCATTCTGGGAAGGAGATAACTGATTCCCGAGTGTTGCCTTCTGACCTTTGCACATGACCTGTAATGCGTGCCTCCTACCAAAATAAAGGAGAAAAGAAAACAGACCTCACTGCTTCCTAGGCTGGTCTAGGAAACTCCCTATGTAGCTGAGGATCCCTTCTGTCTCCGGTCCTTCTGCCTCTACTGTCTGAGGGCTGGGATTGCAGGTGTGCAGCACCCAGCCAGGTTTGGGCCTGCTGGGATCCGAACCCCCAGCCTGGAGCATACCAGCCAGGCAGGTACCAACCACGCCTCATCCTTGGCCCAGGATTCTGGTGCTTTGAAAGTGAGACAGTAAAATAAGCTTATGCACTCAAAAGTCATTTTAACAATACAGACAGGCACCGGGCATGGTGGCTCACGCCTATAATCCCAGCACTTGGGAGGCAGAGGCAGGTGGATTTCTGAGTTCGAGGCCAGTCTGGTCTACAGAGTGAGTTCCAGGACAGCCAGTGCTACACAGAGAAACCCTGTCTCAAAACAAAACAAAACAAAACAAAACAAAACAAAACAAACAAACAAAAAAACAATACAGACAGGCTGCCTTGTAACTAGTGACTATCTCCTTGTGGTGGGGAAATAACAGTTTTAACTTTTTCTTTTTTAGTCTGCTTAAGTTTCTAAATCCAACATAAAAACTTAGTAATAGGAAAACGTCATTTGTAAATAGAAATGTGTAAGCAGAACACTTTGGAATGGAAAACCTATGGGGAATAAAGTAGGAAAA